>CM072536.1:18067636-18688090 GCA_036898165.1 Silybum marianum | reverse complement strand
CAACACACCGATTTTGGCCTTGCCAGAGGGAGTAGATAATTTTGTAGTCTACTGTGATGCTTCACATCAAGGGATGGGATGCGTACTGATGCAAATAGATAAAGTCATTGCATATGTGTCGAGGAAACTGAAGGTTTACGAGAAGAATTACACCACCCATGATTTGGAATTAGGAGCGGTGGTGTTTACACTCAAAATCTGGAGACACCATCTCTACGGAACTAAGTGCACTATTTTCACTGATCATAAAAGCCATCACCACATTCTTGACCAAAAAATGCTCAATATGAGACAAAGAAGATGGGTCGAGCTACTTAGTAACTACGATTGTGAAACAAAGTACCAACCGGGCAAGGCTAACGTAGTAGCTGACGCTTTAGGCAGAAAGGAAAGAGTAAAGCCGACGAGAGCACGAGCTATGGGAATGATGGTTTAAACGAGTTTAAAGACTCAAATTCTTGACGCACAAAAAGAAGCTTTAAAAGATGAGAATTTAAAGATTCAGACCTTGCATCACTTAGAAATAGGATTTGAATTACAATCAGATGGAGTGCATTATTTTAAGAATAAAGTATGGGTAGCAAGGGTTGGTAATCTACGATCAACCATCTTGGATGAAGCCTATCGATCTATATATTCAGTTCACCCAGGAGCGGATAAGATGTACAAGGATCTGAAGGAATACTATTGGTGGCCAGGAATGAAGAAAGATATTGCTTTATACGTAAGTAAGTGTTTAACCTGTGCTCAAGTAAAGGCTGAACATCATAAACCATCCGGTCTACTTCAGCAGCCTGAAATTCCACAATGGAAGTGGGAGCAAATAACTATGGATTTCATAACCAAGCTACCGAAAACTGGAAAGGGGCACGATTCTATATGGGTTATAGTACATCGACTTACAAAATCAACTCATTTCATTCCCATTCGTGAAGATTTCGGTAGAGAGAAATGTGCGCAAATTTACATCAATGAAATAGTTACACGTCACAGTGTGCCTATTTCCATTATTTCAGATAGAGACACTCGTTTTATATCACAATTTTGGCAGTCTCTTCAAAAGGCATTTTGTACACGGTTGGATTATAGTATTGCATATCATCCTCAAACGGATGGACAATCAGAAAGAACTATTCAAACACTGGAGGATATGCTGCGTGCGTGTGCGATAGATTTTGGTGGGAGTTGGGATACCCACTTACCGCTGGTTGAATTCTCATATAAGAACAGTTATCACACCAGCATTCAGTGCCCGCCATATGAAGCCCTATACGGACTAAAATGTAGATCACCACTTAGTTGGTTAGAAATCGGAGATAGACAGATGACCACGCCCGATATTATTCAGGAAACCACTGACAAGATCTCAACCATCAAGGAAAGACTCAAGACAACAAGAGGCCGTCAGAAGCGTTATGCGTTTCATCGGAGAAAGCCGTTATAGTTCCAAGTGGGGGAAAAGTGCTTCTGAAGGTATCGCCATGGAAGGGACTAGTACGTTTCAGGAAGAGAGGCAAACTGAGTCCCAGATACATAGGTCCATTCGAAATACTCGAAAGAATCGGACCGGTGGCGTATAAATTGAAGTTACCACAGAATTTAACAGCCATCCACAACACGTTCCATGTGTCGAATCTGAAGAAACGCCTAACGGAAGAAACAATAGTTCTACCCCTGGAAGACGTTCAGATTAACGATCGGTTACACTTAATCGAAGAACCAATCGAAATCCTTGACCGAGAAGTCACGGCTGAGGCGCAGTAAAATCTCTATTATTAAAGTTCGCTGGAATGTGAAGCATGACCCAGAGTATAAATGGGAACGAGAAGATTCGATGAAGCATAAGTATCCTCGCCTATTTGCGAACGCCTCTGAAAGATCTAGTTCTTAAATTTCGGGACGAAATTTCTTTAACAGGGGGAGACTGTGACAGCAGTCAAATTTGAACCTCCAGGTTAGCTCTTATTTAGTCTATCAATGTTATTATAGTTAGGTTATAAGAATAGGAGTTAGTTAGATTATATTGACCAAAAAATTTCTAGAGTTACCGAAAATTGCTTAGAAAGTCCGGTTCCGACCCATAACTATCTGAAACGTCCTATATAGTGCCAAATGCTCTAATTTGTACCCAATTTATATAAAACATATAGTTTTAGTATTTAAAATACAAATATTTTATTTTATGTAATTTAATCACTTTTGCCCTTGTATTTTGAGGAAAAAGGCCAAAAATTGAGAAAAATGGCATTCACTTTGGGCTTAAATTTAATATTTAAAAAACAAAGTGGGTTTGGGAGTGGGCCCATGCATATGCCCCCCCCCCTCACCATATAAAAACCCAATTTTTCTCAATTTCCCTCATTTTTCACCTCTACTCTAAATTTGAAATAAAAACCCTTTCACACTCCCTTTGCTTCTCTTCTTCTCTATCTGTTGATCCCATTATAGCTAGCACAATGACAATAAACAGTTAATATGAACGTAATATGACACGAACAATGATTTAAAGAACTTACGTAGTCATATATCTCTTGAAAGTGTATATGTCGATTACAATACGATTCACGGTTTCAGCTCTCTCTCTAAAATAATATCTAAATCGACTTTTTTAAAGTAAAACCCTAAGCTTGTATTTATATTGCTAGGTGTAGTCTAATTAAGGAAACAAGAGTTTAAGGAATTATAAACTTCCTTTTACAATAAAGCATATTCTTTCCTTATTTTGTCACAATTAAAATAATGATAGACCTAACAATCTCTCCCTTTGTGGCAAAATGAGTCTTCATCTTCTAAGCTCGAACATACCTTCAAATCTTCGTAGGGTTTGTCTATAAATAATTCTGTCGTCGATTATCTTGATCGCTTCTAAGAGAGAGTTTCTTTTGTCATTGCTCATCCGTGTTGCGCTCTTTCTATCTATAGCAAGTTCTGACGCAAGCCTGTTCCGAATTCCCCATAATGTACCGTCAGAATATGCAGCCACTTCATGAAATCTGAGAAACCACTTTTCTCTAGAAGGATGCATCCAAACAACACCATGTACAGGTCGAGTGATGACAGTGGCGACCAAAGTACTGTCAGGTACAGGCAAAGATTGATCAGGTTTAGTAATGTGTATCTTCTTTTGCTCGCTTTTGATTCCTCGTTGAAGATCATGAAGATAACTGTACCTAAGCTCCTTCTGAACATGTCTAACCACTGCCCTTAAAGCTCTTTGCTCGTGTATGTTTCGGTTGCCCTTATCTCTCAGATCATTGTAGATGATCTCCAAGTCCATAATATCGAGATTAGAAAAATCGGCTTCAGAGAAGGAATACGTTTTACCGTCTTCTCTTTGAACAGTGAAAATCGGATATTCGACTTGGAAAATCCTTGCAGTGTCTATCTTCAAAATCCCGACAACCCTGTGCCTAGAGACCACTTCAGCTTGAGGTAAAGCTCTCATCCTCAGGATATGGAGATACTCTCTAACTTGAGCAGGATCCATTTCCATCACTAGATGAATGTGTGCCAGATCATCAGGTTTTGCTTCTTTGCGGAAGATCTTCTCCATGGTTTCCTCAAGATATGGCACACGTATCTGCTGATTCACCCATTTGGATTTACTGTCCATTAACATTCGTTGCCACCGAATTTGATGAGGTAGGAGTCTTGGTTCTTTTTGATCCCTTAAGGTATAGTTTCTTGCTGTGTGCCTCAAGTTCACATAGTCTTGTTCTTGAAGTACTGGTTCATATGGATCTCGGAACCAGTTTCCAAGTGAGTTGCGCAGACGTTGAACATCGACTCGTTCTTCATTTTGTTCTGGTTCGGCAGGTTCGGCTGGTTCAGCAGGTTCGGCTGGTTCGGCTGCTGTACTCTCGAATTCGATATCCGCAGGCTTTTCAACCGTTGGTGTATCGTCCTCTTGAGTCGTTGAAGTGCGTTGCCGTTGTTGGGTGGATTAAGCATGTGGTCTTGAAGCTGAGGAAGCAGATGCTCTAGATCGTGATCTTGCTGTTTGGCGTGTCTCCCCCTCAGGACGAGTTGGAGCGGAGCCCGGGTCGTCCTGATGAGGTCTGGAAGTAGAAGTACGAACTGCCGGACGGCAAGACTCTTGGATTTCCGTTCGAAGAGCAGTAATAGCACCCAGGATGTCTTCCGTTTGGCGCTGTTGGGCATTTTTCATGTCGGCGAGCTCTTGGTCTATGTGTGCACAGAATACATCGAACTCGTGACGAGTTACGGTGGGGATTTGAAGATTGCGGCGAAGAAGACCTTCAAGTGAATCCTCCGGTTGGCCGGTGGCATTGGATTCAGCGAGCAGATTAGCATACAACATCGACATGAGTTCATCGGTGTTATACTCATATCGATGCGGGGAATGTGGTCGATCTTCGGGGGGTGATGGTGGCGGTGGGGAGTGGCTGGTGCTTGGACGGCTGGAGCTTGCATGAGCAGATTCGGTGTGACCAGGAGTCGGCTATTTAAGACGCGCAGCTTCACGAATATGGCGCACAAAGGCTTCTCTTTATGCTGTCATAAGGACCAGATGTTCAGCAAGGGTGTCTCGTGCCCTTTGTAAGTGAGCTGCAATGAGTGCTTCGCCTTCCGGGGGAATAGAGAAGGACGAAGAGGTGGTAGCTGTGGGGGTAACTCCGGGATCACTTAGATTGCCCGTTGACATAACAGTTGATTCAACTGTATGACCTACGTTCAGCATTGGCGAAGATGTAGCGCTGGTAGGATTTCCTCCCAATCCTCGTGGAATGTCCGGAATGGACATCACTATGGGAGTTCCGACTGGGCCACGGAGGCTCGCAGTGTGTAAAGACTCGTGTCCCCTAGCAGGCTCTAGACTCGATGTGCACACAACAGAAGTCGAAGCAGGTGAGCTACTGCCTCTTGTTTCAATAGCTATACCTCCCGAGTGGAGGGGAGCTAGATAAGGTGCTAGACTCACAAGTATTGTTGAAACTGTTGGTTGTTGTGAGCCTTCAGAGTAGCTGGGAGGGGCGTGCAATTGCGCTGCTAGGTCCACAGCGACTTGTCCACTAGTCACACCCAACGAATGAGTAGGGCTAGTGGACGCGGTTACCTGGTCGGGGGATTTTGGACTCTGACTCTCTATCGTTTTTGTCTCCCGTTCGCTCATCCTGACTGATTCTTTTTCAACTTGTACTCCATCCGTTCTCCTTATCTCTCCAATAGAGGTTTCAGGGAATATGTCTGACATAGATGGGGAGGACGGATTTGTTTCAAAGTCGAAGTTGAATTGAGGTTCCTCATCAGACGGTAGGGTAAGAGCGGATGTGGGTGAACGGATGATTGGATCAGGATTCGTTTCAGTTGATGATGCATCATTTTCAGAGCTGGATTCGGTTATAGAGGGTTGAGTGCCAATGCGGGTGACGGCTTGCACCTCTATTTCTGCAGTGCGTTGGCGACGACGGAGCGGTTGGTTGTCGGATGCATCTTCGTCCGATGATGAAGAGCGGGGGCGGATACGTTGTCGGCTGACTAAAGTTTTGAATCGGGGTGTGGGGATAATGGGTCGAGTGCGGGGGTGGTTGGTAGTAGGTTGGTTGGGGGGGGGGGGCTGATCAGATGCACCTCCCTCGTCATGTCCCCTCACAGTGCGCTCATCTCCCTGGTCGGGATCCCCTTGATCCTGACCCTACTCTTCTATTCTAGGACCCTCACCTCCCTCAATATTTTCCTCTTGGATCGGCTCTTGGGCAGGCGCAACCGAAGGTGGTTGGGCCATTAAGCCATGTCGCTCCCTATAGGCTATTACACTAGGTGCATTCTGATCAGCATAAGGGAGGAGCGCTTCAGGGATAGGCATGGTATTTTGGAAGACCCGATCATTCAGGCGTAGAAATTTAAGAGCACAGGTTGGGCCTAAGGGTGTTCCGGCTCTTCTAGGAATGGCAGGTCGAGAAGTCATCATTGCATGGATGAATAGTTGAAGAAACCTCTGAAACGGAACGAATGCACGGTCGCGAAAGTTGGATTTGTCTTCCACTAGTTCTACAAAGTCCGTCCAGATGAGCATCGCGTAGTCGTAGTGGCGGTTGAATGCGATGCCGTGAAAGATCCGAAGAACCGCCGTACTGGCCTTGTCCATGCCAGTATGTTTGCTGGTCAGACAGCGATTAACTATGGTAAATAGCGTGAACCAAATCTGAGGCAAGTACATCCTCTTGAACTGGCCGGGACTTGTGAGTGGTTCAGGGGATTCGTACCCGAGGGCTAGTATGTCGGCAACCAGTTGTTGGTCGGTTGCAAAAGCTTCGTATGGGTGTTCGGCGGTAGCTAGCGGTAGGCGGAGAATGTGGCGAATCCTGGCTGGAGTTAGGCGGGTGATAAAGTCATCGATCTAAGCCGTGAAATGATGGTCACCTTCGTCCGGATGATAAGTCAGTGTATACCAGAATTGTTGGAGGTAGAACATGGGTACTCGGTGGTCTAGTGCAAATGCAAAGCGAAGCGGATGTTGCTAAAGAATGTCGAGAATGATCTGGTGTTCGAGAGTGATGCCGAAGTCTAGTCGGTGGTTATTCGGTTTGATTTGGCCAAAGTGAGCTCGTGGCATCAAGAGGTCATCCCGGTTTGCTGCGTTGATGCTTGGTTCGGTCGAGCATTCGGATGGCATCGGGTTTTCATCATCGGACATGTTTGGGTCATTCATGGCTGCCATTGGTTTCTGAAATAAGACAGTTAGGCAAACCAAGTGTACAGTTAGTGTTGAGAGTTTTAAAAAATGCTAAGTCTTTTTATCGGGTCTCATTGGGTCGATAACAATTGTTATCGAGTGCAATGGGATCGATAAAAAATGTTTGTCGATTGAAGGAGACTCGACAACTAGACTTGGAAAAATTTAGAGCAAACCTGTAGAGGAGTTGTCGAGTCAATGAGAATCGAGAAGAACAGGTTATCGAGTGCCTAAGGGTCGATGAAAGTACTTGAACACTTTTTAGAAAAAATATCGATCTATGTAGCATGATGTCAAATCTATGAGGCTCGATTAGAATACATGGACCATGCAAGGGCGGGATATCGATCCAAAATGACTCGATGAGAGCACTTAGTAGGTTTCATCAATTGATTGTGAGTCGATAACAAATGTTATCGAGTCAAAAAAAATGAAGTTCGATAAAAAAAGTTATCGAGTCATAAAGGCTCGATAAAAACATTTGGTGTTTTTCATCGAGTTTATGAAATTCGATAACAAAGGTTGTCGAGTCATAAAGGCTCGATAAAAACACTTGGTGTTTATCATCGAGTTTATGATAATCGACAAGGAATGTTATCGAGTCATAAAGGCTCGATAAAAAAACTTTGGCAAAAAGATGGTGTTCTTGAACACAGTATCGAGACTCGATAAAAATTCAAGTGCTCATGAAGGACTCGATAAAACCTCATAACCCAGACTAAGAACTTCTAAGTGCTCAGATTCCAAAAGGGGCCTAAAACTAAGGCAAAATCCTATGACTAGGTGCGATTAGTGATAGGGAGCAAGATTAGTAAAGCACTTAAGACTAAAAACCATTAAATACCCACGATTTTGACTGATGAACAGTCAAAATCGGAAACCCATTATAAACCCCAAAAACCGAACAGTCAATCATGAAAAAATGGATATGCAACAGTTTTAAGTACTAAGTGCAAGAATTAAAGATGATAAGGGGAGAATTACGAACCTGGTGTTGCTTTCGGATCTGAAAAACTCGAAGTTTCGAGATTTTGATCTTGCATAGCCAAGAACTTGAAGGGTTTTTCAGAGAGAAAGAGGGAAATTCAAACTTGTGAAGAAAGGTCCTTTGAGAGAGGGGCCCGATTTCTTTAAATAGTGGTCATCGGGTGATGACACGTGGTAGAAAGTGATTGGGCCGATGGAAAATTTCCCGTTAACAAGAGTCGTTTGGGGAGGTTATCGAGCCAGAGGGGGTCGATAATCCCATTTTTGTCGAGCCCTTAAGGGCCGAGAACTGCACTTAAAATTAATATTTTTTTTTTTTAAAAACTTAAAAATCACATAATTTTTTTTTGGCTCCCCCTAAATGTGTGCATACAGAGTTGTGCTCCCCCTATGAATGTGAATGAGTAGAAAAACGTACCTTGTTGCTCCCCCTTGAATGATGAACCATGGTGATATACATAGCGAGGTAGAAATAAAAGGAAAGAAAAACATTGAAAATACGGAACTGTAAGATAAAAGTCAAAATCTAAAAAATGAGAATCCAAGTGTAATGCAGATTGACTCAACGAGTTAATGTGCAAAAACCCTTGGATAGACGTTTTTTAAGGATTTTGAGGCACTCTGATTTTGGATAATCAGGTTTTAAGATTGAGCATTCCCAACCTGGATACTAGGAACTGGAATCGTTTCTCATCCATTGCCTTGGTAAATAAGTCGGCAAGCTGAAGTTCTGTATTAACAAAGTATAGTTCAATTGTACCTCTTTCGACGTGATCCTTGATGAAGTGATATCGAACGTCGATGTGCTTTGTCTTCGTGTGTTGAACCGGGTTGCTTAAAAAGGCTATGGCGCTTTTGGAGTCACAATAGATGGGAATCTTGTTGAACCAGAAGCCATAGTCTTTGAGTTGAGTGCGCATCCATAGTACTTGCGAGCAGCAGCTTGCGGCAGCGATGTATTCGGCTTCCGCGGTAGATGTGGAGACGCACGCTTGCTTCTTTGATGACCAGCTGACCAATTTTTCTCCAAGGAATTAAATATGGCCCGAAGTGCTTTTACGATCCAGCATGCATCCGGCTTGATCCGAATCTGAAAAGGCAGTTAGTTCGAAACCCGTATCCTTGGGATACCATAGGCCAAGATTAGGTGTACCTTTTAAATACCTGAAAATCCGTTTGATCGCACTAAGATGAGATTCCTTTGGAGATGTTTGATACCTCGCGCAAATACAGGTGGCAAACATTATGTCCGGACTACTAGCCGTAAGATACATGAGAGAACCAACCATGCCCCGGTAATTTTTTGAATCCACATCTTTTCCTGAAGGATCAGCGTGTAGTTTTGAACCCGGGGACATGGGTGTACCAATCGGAGAACATGACATCATGTTGTATTTACACAACATATCCGAGATGTATTTGGATTGGTTGATGAATATTCCAGTAGAAAATTGTTTAATTTGAAGACCAAGGAAAAAATTCATCATTCCCATCATGCTCATGTTAAATTTGGCAATCATGAGTTCAGAGAACTCTTTGCATTGCCGTGGGTTAGTCGAGCCGAAGATGATGTCGTCCACATAGACTTGAATGAGCATAATGTCACCGTTGTCCTTTTTAATGAAAAGAGTTGGATCGATCTTACCTTTGGAGTATCCGTTTTTCACTAAATAGGTAGACAGGCTATCGTACCATGTGCGGGGGGCTTGCTTCAATACATATAGAGCCTTGTCCAGAATGTAGACATGATGTGGCTTGGAGGAGTCGACAAACCCGTCGGGCTGAGAGACATAGACTTCTTCACGCAAAACACCGTTTAGGAAGGCCGTCTTTACGTCCATTTGGAAAACCACGAAATTCTTGTGTGCCGCGTAAGCCAAGAACATGCGAATTGCTTCAATACGGGCTACAGGTGCAAATGTTTCGTCGTAGTCAATGCCTTCTTGTTGATGGTATCCTTTGGCGACAAGTCTAGCTTTGTTGCGAATGACGACTCCATCTTCATCTTGCTTGTTCTTGAATATCCATTTCGTGCCAATAATGGTTTTGTTTTGTGGACGGGGAACAAGGCGCCATACTTTCAGACTTTCAAATTGATTGAGTTCCTCTTGCATAGCCACAATCCAGTCAGGATCATTCATTGCCTCATGAATGGATGTGGGTTCAATCTTACTTATGAATGAAGAGAACATGCAATCATTGGCCGAGGCGGAACGTGTTGTAACTGGTCGGTTTGGATCTCCGATAATTTGTTCAACAGGATGAGAGCGGGTCCATTTTGTTGTATGAGGAAGAGGTTGAAAGGCATTTGGATCCGGGGTGTCATCGTGATAAGAACCTAAGGGAAGATCTTGAATAGATTCCAAAGATGGGGCCACGGTTGAAGATCTAGTGGCACTTGTGACATCCGGCGTTGTTGAAATGGATGTAGGGGGAGAGGATGTCGGTTCCACAGGATTTGGTTGAACAGGCGGTTGAGGTTCAGGAGGAACAAGATGAGCATTCGATGGACTAGTTTGATTTGGAGGAGCAGTCGTAGAGGTGCTTGGAGATGCAGCAGTTGAGACGGTTTTCGTTGTAATTGGTGGTCCGGAGAGATCCGAGGTCTCGGCATTCTCCAAGTTAGGCGGGGGAATCTGGAGAGAATTATCAGTGGACGGTCCAAAGTAATCCGAGTAGAAGTACTCGAATAGGTCATCCAGATTTGACTAGGCAGTATTGGACGTTGAAGGTTCACCAGGGTTGGGAGCAGGTTCCGAACGAATGTGATCGGAAGCTAGTATACCGGTGAGTGCGGGTCGGAACTGTCGTGTTCAGGAGCCATTTCGGCGTTTGGATCGAATTGTACATTAACGCTTTCAGTGACGCAACGTGCGTGTTTTACGTAGACCCGATAAGATGATGCATTTGGTGAGTATCCGAGAAAGTAGGATTCATCGGCTTTTGGCTTGAGTTTCCCACGATCTTCTTTTTCATTTAGGACGAAGCAACGTGTGCCAAACGTTCGAAGATGCTTGATTGAAGGAACGCGATCGTAGACTAAGTGATACGGTGTCTTGTTGAAGCGCTTGTTGATGATGGATCGGTTTTGAGTATAGCAGGCTGTGTTGATAGCTTCGGCCCAAAGGGGGAGAGGAAGCTTTGAAAAAGTAAGCATAGTGCGAGCGGCTTCAACAAGAGTTCGATTTCGGCGTTCGACCACACCGTTTTGTTGTGGAGTACGAGCTGTAGAGAACGTGTGGGTTATGCCAACCGATTCGAGGTAACCGTCAAGAATACGGTTTTTGAATTCAGTTCCATTGTCGGTGCGGATGGTTTGTGCAGTAAGTTCTAGTTTGATTTGAACGGCTTTGAGAAACATGATGATGGTGTCGGGGGTTTCATCCTTTGATCGAAGGAACCTGACCCAGGTGAAGCGAGAAAAATCGTCCACCATCACGAGAACATACTTTTTACCATGTATGCTTTGAGTCCGCATCGGGCCGCACAAGTCCATATGAATGAGTTGAAGAGGTCGAGTCGAGCTGTGAATCATCTTAGGTTTGTGAGAGACCTTCTTCATCTTTCCTATCTCGCATGTGTCACAAAGATGTGGTTTGTCGAATTTAACAGATGGGAGTCCGGTGACTATATAATCCGTGGATGGAGAGGCGATTGATGTTCTTGAAGTTCAAGTGAGATAGGCGACGATGCCATAACCAGGTCTTTGGACTAGAGACGTTTGATAGAAGACAAACACTTGAGGGGGCGTTTACTTGGGAAAGATCGATCGTGTAGAGGTTGGACTTACGAGTGCCGGTTAGAAGCTCCTTTCCATCAAACATGCGAACACAGCATCTATCGGGTCGGAAATTGACTTCGAGTTGCTTATCACAAAATTTTCCAATGCTCAATAGATTGTGGCTTAGCCCTTGTACATAAGAGACATTTGAAATGGTGATGTTGTTTTGAATGATATCACCATATCCTTTTATCGGTGCCAAGTGATTGTTGCCAAATTTGACGAATCCGCCATTCTTTTCAGTGTAGTTGGCAAGCAGCTCCTTTTGGCCGGTCATGTGTTTGGAGCAGCCGGAATCTAAGTACCACACATGACTGATCTGCACAAAATCAGGAAGATTTAGGTACCCATTTGTAAATGGGTCCATCATGGTTAGTTGACTTTGCACCCTTGGGTACCCACTTGAGGTGAGACTTATAGGCGTTAGTCATTTGATTTCTCGGACCCGATTTAGAAATGGAAGATGAATGATAAAAATTGTGATTAAATGAATTATGCATGTCCGGAAAATAACCATAACCATAATCAATAGAAGTTTTACGAACAAAAACATCCACACCGCAATTAGAGCAACAAATTTTATTACGAGAAAATTTGATTAAATGTCTAAATGAATGAATTTGATACGGAAAAGGAAATCTAGAGTTGTTTCTTTTGACATTGGAATGTAAAAACTTGTCTTCATTGCGGGGTGTTTGCTTTGTAGTATGCGTGCCCTTTTTGACCCAAACCGACTTGGTTTCTAAAGTATGAAGCGCTGAAATGGTGAAAGGAACACGGTTAGTATGGTTTTTGAAGACTTGATTGTTTTTCTTTTGATTGTGAGTGATCGGATTTTGACTTGTGGAACACTCCGTTTGTTCAGTAGGTAAAGAAACTGTTTCCATAGGTTGTTTGCCTTTGTCTAAGAATTCAGTATGATTAGGAAGTACAGGATTGAAATCAAACTTATCACACATATCATTTAAGCACTCGTCCGATTCAAGTGAAGATTTGTTAGAAAGGGCATCTAATTCAGCATTGATTTGTTCTTCGGAATAGGAACATTTTTGTTTTGGAAGATTGGAGTGTGGGTCCATTTTGAACAACTCTTCACAATTATCTAAATAATTGCTAACGAAGGCTTTACAAGTTGAAACGTTTGAAGTAGTATCATTTTCACGAGTTTTGTTCAATTGTAAAGTCTCGTTTTCAAGTTGTTGTATTTTAGATAAAAATGTTTCCTTTTCCTTTTCCGCCAAAGAACGTTCCTATTCCAACACTTGTTCGAGTTGAAGAATTTTCTTTTCTAAAAATAGTGTGGGAATGTACGGTTTACACTCAGGAATCTTGTTTTGAAGTTCTTCGGCGGAGTAAGATGGGAAGTAGTTGTTTGGAAGAGATTCACTTGAAGATTCCTCTTCTACTACTTGAGGATAGCAGAAAGGTATTTGAAAATAGTTTTTGTTTAGTCTCTTCCATTCTTCTCTTTCCTCAACACTAGGGTCCGGTTTCATAAATTGAATTTGGTAATCTGGACCAAGGTTCAGATATTCGAATTTATAAATCGTTGGAGTATTATAGATAGCCTTTGCTAAGTGTTTCGGGTTTTCAAAACCTAAACCGGCTTTGGAGCTTAAATCTTTCGGTGCATTTAAGTGAATTGTGTGTTCAGTTTGACCAAGCTTGTAAAGTTTTAATTCCAATGCTTCGAGTTTTTCTAATAAATCTTGTCTTTGAAAACTGACAAAGTCAAACTTAGATGAAAATTTGGCAGTCTCATTCCTAGATGTTTGAAGTTGGAGTGTGAGATCAGATATTTGTTTTTGGAAAAGTTCATTTTCTTCCATTAAAACCATTTTCTCCGTTTCAAGATTTTGTGCTATACTTTGAGTAGTGACAAGGTCGGTTTGCATAAGAAGCAATTGTTTATGGTTATTTTCAAAACTTGCTTCTAAATTGGAAACCAAGAGTTTCTCGGCTTTCAATTTGGAGTGTAATTCCTTTAATTAACACATTAAATCATGCATTTGAGATACAAAAGAGTCATAGTCAGAAGGGCTTACCTCGGGTGTGTAGTCGGAAGCGTTAGAAGGAGTGTCATCAGAGTAAGCCATTAAGCTGAAATGTGCTTGAGTATCCCCTTCCATGTCATCTTCATCATCTTGATTAAGCCATTATTCATCTTCAGCTAGAAGGACTTTACCGGCTTCTTTTTGTTTGGACAGCATTAGTTTGTAAGTGAAGTAGTTAGAATCCTTCACTACTGGTTTCTTGCATTCCCTTGCGTAGTGACCAGTTTTGCCGCAGTTGTAGCACAAACTTCTTTCACCCTTGAACTTGTCTTCAGGCTTGGGTGTAGGCGAGGTTCTTCTCTTCTAGTTTTGGGTTCAAACATTGCCTTTCGCTCATGGTTATTCGATCCCGAGGCATACCTTTGTTAATTGGGATTCGAGCGATGTGAGAACTTTTGTTGAAAAGATTTTGTAAGGAAGGCCAGTTGATGTTGAAGTTTGGCAATTTTTGGATCATAGTCAAAGTCTTCGTCTTCTAATTCGGGAAACATTTCTTGAGGAATGGAATAGGATTCTTTTGCCATTAATGCGATTGGATCCAGGTTCTTCTTGGAATTTAGCCCCATAAGTTCGAGAACCTCCTCTTCATCTTGTTGAAGGGTTTCATAGACCTCATGAAGGTCAAGGTCGCAAGATATTTGCTGTGTTTGATTTGATTAGCAAACCGACGCCATTCTGGTTGAAGATTGCTAACAAATTTGACATTGTTTTTGATCTTTGTCTTATGAATTTCGTTTTTGCTAAGTTCGTTCACCAGTTGTACAAATCGAGTATATGTGTTTGTAAGACTTTCTCCATCTTTTGCCTTGAATTCTTCATATTGAGAAATGCAGTTGGTGATTTTGAGTTGTGTACCAATCTTCGTTCCAAGCATGAATTTCTCTATGACTTCCCACATTTCTTTAATCGTCTTCTTGTGGCTATCAATGCTCATGTAGATCTTATTGGGAAGGCTCATAAGTAGATAAGAACGGGCAAGTTGGTCACCTCTCATTATCCTCTTCTCGTTTGCATCCCAAGAACTTTTGAGTTTAACTTCCCTTCGTGCGGGCGTAGGAGGCGTGTTGTTTGGCATAGCAGGATACTCTTGATAAAAAGGCGGAGGAGGACCCTCTTTGATTGAACTCATGATCTCATCGGCAAAGTCATGACGTTCAATGAAATCAAGGAATCTATCCTTCCATTGAGAATATTCTCCCGGAAAGAGAATTGGAGGCTTGGTGTCTGATCCAATGGCCATTGCTTCTCGGGTGGTCATTGTACTGTTTGGTTGGACCTCGATCAATGAGTTTTTAAAAATTTCTGAGTCGTCGCTGGAAACAGTAGGTTATTATCGAGTGACTAAAGAAAAAAAATCGATTGAAGGATTTTTATCGGGCGTGAAGTGCTCGATGAAAATTGTTGTCGGATGACTTAGGATCGATAATAATTGTTATCGAGTGAATAAGTCGCAATAAAAATTGTTATCGAGTGAACAAGACTCGATAAAAATTGTTATCGAACTGAGTGGAACTCGATATAAAAAGTTATCCAGTGAACAAGACTCGATAACAAATGTTGAATTAATTTTTTTTTTTTTAAAGAAATTCGAGTGAACAATACTCGAGAAACAAATTGATTAAAGAGTTTTATCGAATACTGGCTTACTCAAAAAAAAAAAAATCGATTCAATAGAACTCGATAAAAATTCTTAATTCTGAGTTTTCTGTTTATTGAAAAACAAGAAAACAAAAACACAGTGTTCTTGACTAAAAAGAACTCGTCTTTTTAAGGACAAGACTATCTGGGTTTTCGAGTTTCTTATTTGTTCAATCACAGAAAATATCAAATTTACGAGAGTTTATGATTTTTACTAAGGAAATCTTTAGTAAGAAAAGATGCAGGAGTCACAAGTTTCTGAGTTTTCTTATGTAAAGATATTCAAAAGTAAATAAAATAAACTAAAGTAATTTTAACTAAACAGAATTAAATATTTTATAGAGTAGTCGATAAAAATTCAAGATTTAAGCAGTTGGTATCGATAAAAATTCAATCAACAGAAGGGATATTCGATAAAAAAAATAATAAGTCGAGAAAAAATTTAAATCGAAAAGAACACAGATATACCTAATCGAGAATAACACACAGAAACTGATATGATGATCGAGAAAAATTCATTGAGCAGATATGTGTTAGTCGACAAAAAAAATAAGAAGTTTTATCGGGTAAAGCTTGACACTGTATGAGTCGACAAAAAATCAATGAACAGCAGAAAAATAATTTTACCTTCTGTTTCGTGGTTTGCTCAGAAAATCGTAAAAACTCGTGATCTTAGGCTCTGATACCACTTGTTGATCCCATTATAACAAGCACAATGACAATAAACAGTTAATATGAACGTAATATGACACGAACAATGATTTAAAGAACTTACGTAGTCATATATCTCTTGAAAGTGTATATGTCGATTACAATACGATTCACGGTTACAGCTCTCTCTCTAAAATAATATCTGAATCGACTTTTTTAAAGTAAAACCCTAAGCTTGTATTTATATTGCTAGGTCTAGTCTAATTAAGGAAACAAGAGTTTAAGGAATTATAACCTTCCTTTTACAATAAAGCATATCCTTTCCTTATTTTGTCACAATTAAAATAATGATAGACCTAACACCATCACATTTCCAGCAAAGTTTCACTTCAAGTTTCATCATTTTAGCAACAATATTGAAGACATTATGTTCCTTTCATCATTCAAGTAAGTATTTACACCATCTCCATCATTTTTGTTACAAATTTTGGGGAAAACCCATTTTTCTTGCACATTCATCATTTTCCTTTGAATTTTTGGAAATTCTTGGTTCCAAGGGTAGATTATACACCTAAGATACGTAAAATATCTTTATAAGAGTGATAATCCATGACCTAATCAAATGGAACTCAAGAAATCAAGCAAAAACCTATTGCATGTGGGTTTTATTCATGAAAATGGTATTTTGTTGATGGTGACATAATACTTCCTTGTATTTATGTCGACCAAACCTTGCTAAATACTCATCCAAATGGCATGACTCTTTTTCTAAAAGTTTAGTTTGTGAATTGGGGTTCTAATCCAAGTGGTCTCACTCAAAAAATTGAGTTTTAACCTCCCAAATGTTCATAACAAGTTGGATGTGCATCTGGAAGTTCAACAGTAGGTAAACCCTACTTTAAACAATCATAACTCTCAAAATAATCATCCAAATTACTTGATTTTTCTTCTGAAATTTATTTTAATGCATTACCTTTCGAATGCCACTGATTTCACTCAAAAATATGGTGATTTGGGGTTTCAATTAATTAAAACAAAATGAGTGTGCAATCTGTCCAAAGCTGACAGATTCGTACATGCATGTTCAAATGGCCATATCTCTTTCAAAACTCAACGAAAAATGATGGTTTTTCTTTTGAGAGTTAGTTTTATGAGTTGTCTTCTGTTTTCAAGTGGAATCACATGAAAATATAGAGTTTTGACCCTCCAAACACCTAAAACATTTTAGGTGTGCAAACTGTGAAACCACCAGTAGCTAAACCCTACTTTGTATGCTAATATCTCTTTGATTATTGGTCCATAAAGTATAATTTTTCTTCTGGATTTTTTTTTATGAGTTAGGGTTCATATGAATCTGGTTTCATTCAAAAATATGAAGTTTTGAGGCATTAACCAATTTATTAAAGTTAAGTGTGCAATCTTTCAACTAATGACAGATGTGTGCATGCAACTTTGTGGTGCCATATCTTTCTCATAACTTATTCAAAATGAGTGATTCTTATCTTAAAAGTTTTATTTATGTGTTGTATTTATAATACAACTGGAATTTCTGAAAAACATTTAGTAGAAATCCTCAAATGGTTGTTTTAACAACATGGTGTAATCTATCATACCTACTATGATACACTGTTTTGTATAAATTATTTGAACCATTTTTACATGTCCAAAATGCATGAAATTTGGTCACAATGACCTTAACTCAGTAATGTATCACATGTAAAAAGATGGGACACTATGTCTGTAGATCCCAAATTATGCAAGCACAATGATTTAATAATATAATGCAATAAGAAAGTGTATAGAGAATTTCCGTAGTCGTGTATCTCACTTGTACGATTACTATGTTAATATGACTGTATTTCAGCTCTATAGTAATCGACTTTTTACCACACACTTTTAATGAATAGCCTAAGACCTAACAGTCTCCCCCTTTTGTTAACAAATCCTTCTTCTTGAATCTTTTTCTCCCCCTACGAAAAAGATCTCTTGTAAGCTCCGAAGCTCCCCCATAACATTAGCATGATTGGGAAAATCGAAGCAGCCGAGATGTCGTAGGGTATTTTCCTTTATTCAAAACTTTGTTGGGTCAACCATTTCGATAAGCTCAGATGTGGCATAAAAATATCTCGGGCCAAGATGAGTCCATGAAAATTTATGTCGGGTCTTAAACACTCGATAAGTCTTCAACTTTATCTTCAGCAGTCGACAAAATCATCTTGATTTAACACATTTTCTTCAAAAATCAAGTCTTTAAAAATATCTTTGATTTAACATTGGTCTTTAAAAATCAAGTAAGGAAACTCGACAAAACCAGTCTTCAACAAATCAGCATTTGTCATCTTCCTTTTCTCCCAAATAAGCATGTAAGCATTTCGTGTCTTTGATATACAATCTCTCCCCCTCAGAATGATAAGGAGAATCTGAATCATTATGAACAATCAAAGACAATAAGTGCGAATATGATCAAATGTAAATATGAATATCGGGTAATGGGCTAACAGATAGAAGCACATGTAGCAACTGTTACCACTTAATCAAAAATAAATTTAATTAAGAGGCCTATATTCAGTGTTGGCAGTGGGTTGGCACTGATAGGACTTCCAGTTATCATAGAAGTAAGTTATAAAACTAATTTCTCAAACTGTTCCGACATAAACACAAAGATATGCAATGTGAATCACAAAGACTCGTGCAATGTGTAGAAAGAATTTGTATATATATCGGCTCAAAAATAGACTCGATTGTGCATAGAATATGAAGTTAGGAGACCGGAGGTGTCTTCCTTTTCCAATATCTTAATCCTCCGAGTGAAGAAAAGATAGCAGATATGCTCATTCTTCGTGATTTATGAAACAAATATTTGTTGTGAGATACTTGAGTAGCTGGGTGGGGTGACACGAGTTGGGTCCATGTCTATTTCAATATTCATCTCCAAAGAGTCGAGAATTAATAGATGATGTGGCTACCCGGATAACTGTTTAGGTTTGGTAAGGACCAAATATTTTCTTTTAAGTCCTGTCACACCCTCAATTTTCTTTTATTTCACAAGCACTCAATATATCCTTTCAAAATTTCTAACCTAGGGATTTGTTTCATGGGTAGGTCCTTCCGGCTCAGGATTGACGATTGAAACTTCTATTCATAACGCCCAAAGAGTTTGAAATATTGAAGTCCGAATTCTGAACTGATGTATTTAGAAGTCATAATGTTAAGAGCAGGTTCATAGTTGAGATACTCGGAAGCTAAACAATAATGGTAAAAATGTGGTACTCCCCCTCAAATGTAGCATAACCTTTTTAAAGATTGTCATGTGATGTGAATATTCGGAATTTAAAACACACATGACGTACCTACAAAACAAATTAAAAAGATTTTGGTATCCAAGCTTTGTTGGGTCCTCGGAGGTTAGCTTTAGATGCAAAAAATGGGGAAATGGGGATACTGTAAGTACCATACCATTTATGTATAAAATTTTGATTGACAAAATGATTTGTTCCACATGTAGAACAACAAATCTTTGTGGCACTTAGACTAATTAGCTGATTGATAGATTTGACAAAATAAGGCAAATTAGTCTTGGAAACAAATGTTTTTTCATCAACTACAGGAGATGTATGTGGCATGTTTCTAACACTACCATCTGTAGTTGATTTCTTTCTCCAAACCATCTTAAATTTCTTGAAATTTCCGGATTTAGCAACAAAATCATTATGAAACTGTTTAGAATTATGAGTTCGAAAAGCTGAAACATGAATAAAACCACGTTTAGCATTTTTCACATAATGAGAATTGATGGGTTTAGAAAAGTGAGTTTGATCCTTTTGGTTAGAAAAGAAATTTCTTGTTGAGCACTCATTCTTAACTTCTGGAGTGAAAGCAGATTCCATTAGTTTCTTCCCTTTATCTAAAAATTCCTTATGACTTGGAAGAATTGGATTGAAGTCAAAGTCAACATTTAAATCGTTTAAACATTCGTTGTCATTATGTAAAGAAAGATTAGAATTTGTATCCGGAAAAATCTTTGTCTCAAGGTCATCTAATTCCTTATCTATTCGTTCTTGTGAGAGAGAACGTTTTTGTTTTGGAGGACAGTAGGTAGGATCAATCGGGAGTATGAGAAATCACCATCATCCAAATATAAGCTGACAAAGGCTTTACAAGAAGAGATATTTGAAGCTGTATCAACTTCGGAGTTTGTAAAGCTTTGTTTTCTAAAGTTTGGATTTTAGCGATTAATGCCTCTCTTTTCTTGTCTGACGAAGAACGTTCGAGTTCCAACACTTTTTCAAGTTGAACAATTTTCTTTTCTAAAAATAGAGTGGGAATGTAGGGTTTACATTCAGGAATTTTATTTTGATGTTCTTCGTCAGAATAAGAGGGAAAATAGTCATTTGGAAGAGTTTATTTTGAAGATTCCTTTTCTAATATTTGATGATAGCAGGAAGGAATTTGATGAAAATTCTTGTTTTGTCTTTTCCAATCTTCCTTTTCTTCGACATTGGACTCCGACTTCATAAATGGAATTTTGTAATATGGACCAAGGTTCAGATATTCGAATTTATAGATAGTTGGAATATTGTTGATGGCCTTTTCTAAATGTTTCGGATTATCAAATCCTGATCCAGCTTTTGAACCCAACTCTTTTGGAATGTTTAAATAAATTGTGTGCTCAGTTTGTCCAATTTTATACAATTTTAGTTCCAAATCTTTGAGTTTTTCCAAAAGGTATTGTCTTTGAAAACTCACAAATTCGTATTTTGATGAAAAATCTTCGGTCTCCCTTTTTGATTGGTTAAGTTGAAGTGTGAGAACCGAGATTTGTTGTTTTAAAAGAATTTTTTCTTCTTGAAAAGCAATTTTATCCGTTTGATGATTGTGTGCAATACTTTGAGATGTTGCAAGTTCGGTTTGGTAAATTAGCAATTGATTACGATTATTTTCTAAGCGTGCTTCTAATTTGGAAACCAAGAGTTTCTCGGTTTCAATTTAGATTGTAGTTCTTGCAATTGTATCATCATGTCATTCATAAACTGATCATAGTCCGAGAGACTTACCTCGGAGGGTTTTGTGTCTGAACCAATTTCCATTGCTTCGCGATTGGTCATTGTACTAAGCTTGATGATCTCGATCAGCGATTTTTTTTTCTTGGCAATTTTCTGAGTTGTTTTGGTGAAACAGAAAGTTTTCTTTATTGACTAAGGGTCGACAAAATATTTTATCGGTTAGGCTTTGTTGACAAGAGGTTTTGTCGGGTGATTGAGACTTGATAAGAAATTATTGTCGGGTATAAGGGAATCAATAAATATTCTAAAAGAAAAGAATTGAATCGATAAAAAGATTTTATCGATCACAAGGGACTCGATAACTAAGTTTTTCTCGATCGATTAGGATTCGACAAAATTAAAAAAAATTCTTTGAAAAACGAATCGATAAGAAAATTATATCGATATCAGAAGACTCGATAAATAAATCTTGTCGATTAGGAAGGTCTCGATAAAAAATCAAGATTGCTTAATCCGAATTCTTTTTAACCGATAAACCAGAAACCAAGAACAATAGGGTTCTTGACTAAAAAGAACAAGTCTTTTTATGGACAAGAATGTCTAAGTTTTCGAGTTTCTTATTTGTTCAGTGAAGAATAAATGACAAAATTACTAGAGTTTATAATTTTTACTTAAGAATTCTTTAGTAAGAAAAGCTGCAAGAGTCACTAGTTCCTGAGTTTTCTTATCTAAAGAGCTTCAAAAGTAATCAAGATAAATTAGAATAATTTTAATCAAAACCGATTAAATAATTTAAATGAAAATCAAGTTTAACTTAATATGGATCGACAAAAATTTTAGCGCATGAAATATGGATCGACAAAAACTCAAATTTATCAAAATAAGAATTTTTATCGGGTAATGCTTATGAAGTATGGATCGAAAAAAACATTTCTTTAAAAAATTATGAGTTTTTATCGGGTAAAGCTAAAATAGTTTGAATCGATAAAAACTCAAAAACGCAGAAAATGGAAGTTTACATTCTGTTTCGTAAATAACTTCCGAAAATAGCAAAACCTCAGATCGCCTGCTCTGATACCACTTGTAGATCCCAGATTATACAAGAACAATGATTTAATAATATAATGCAATAAGAACACAGTGTATAGAGAATTTCCGTAGTCGTATATCTCACTTGTACGATTACTATGTTAATATGACAGTATTTCAGCTCTATAGTAATCGACTTTTTATCACACACTTTTAATGAATAGCCTAAGACTCCTATTTATATGTATAGGAAATATGGTATAAGGAAATAGTAGAATAAGGCATTATACACTTGTCTTTTCTTACAAAACAATATTTTCCTTATTTTAAACATTAAATCTTTCCTAATTAAAGACTTTGCTAACTTTTCACTTTAGCCCTTCACGTCTTCAATAGTTGTCATCTCGGATACAATATTTTCAGACCTAACAATGTCATTTTGGATGTCATTGTAATTTGATCATTTTTAGCACTATTACTTTCTGTCCGAAAGTGAAATTCTGGAAATTGTTTGATTTCATGAATTTTGATCACTTGAAGGATTATAACATTACTTTTCGGTATAAATTACCATATTAAAGAGCATATGTGCATTATGTATAATGGGACTATAGATAATCAAGTTGGACATATATGGACATCTATGGACTTAAAACATATTCATCCTCATAAGTAACCTTATGACACATAAGTGACCGTTTTGGGTATTTTACTTTGATAGGGAAACGTTAGGCCGGCTAGTGGGCGAATCGTGCATTAAGCAGAGCTTTTGCAAAAAGGTGAGTATTCACAGCCCCACTTTTAAAGTATTTTATACGTTTTGGGGTGAAAATCATGATTAAATGTAATATTTGAGCTATTTACAATGCCAAATGTGAAACAGTATGAAACTGATGTTAATGGGCACTAAGGCATGTACACTAATTGTTTGTATTGAGTAAAATGTTCCATAAAAGTTTGTACACTACTATTAACTCAAGTGAGGGTATTTGTGGATAGTGCTATTGGACGGACAATCCCACCTAAAAATCGACAAGTAGGGGTGCGGATAGCAATCCCACCTAAAACCTACAGGTAAGGGTGCACTATACTTAAAATAAAGGTTCTACATATGTGGGGTTTTAGTCCCCACCGCTAAGGTAGAATTAAAAAGAGTTTCGTGGTCGAAAGGTTTAGTGGTGGCTCATTACTTACAATTAATTAGGGTACAAAATGCCTTGAACGTTTTAAGATATAAAGATTTACTAAGTGTCATAAAAGTATTTTGCTCAATATTCATTTATGCAAAAGATGCTTATAATATTGAAAACCTGTGAAGTCACCAACTCTTTGTAGTTGACCTTGTTTTGTTCATGCTTTTCAGGGGTAAGAAAGGGTAACTAAAAATGCTTGTGTTTGGGGCGCATCAACATCAACCAAGTTTAAATTTGAAAACGTTTTGTTGAACACCTTGTTTCTTTTATTTTGTTAAAACTTGAACTTGTATGATGTAATGTTCAGATTTATTTTGTTATGTATTTGAATGGACAATTGGTGTTGTTTTCGCTCAATCGCTATGAAATCTTGAACTATCACTCCCCGTATTTCCGCTTTAGTGGGGTCTGACACTATTGTTGGTCCAGAAGGCATCATCGTCATCATCATTATCATTATTATCCTTGAGGGAATAATAAGGGCTGTCTTCAAGTTCATTTTGGTCTTCATCTTCTTCCTCTTCTTCATCACCTTGTACAGCTTCAGGGATAGGTAGTTGTTAATGAGATTGCTGAGGTTGCGGAGGTGGTTGGTTCATGAGGTGTTCAGCGAGCTCTTACGCGAAATTCTCCCCCTCTTTGTTATTTAAAGGTAGAGTGTGCACATTCGAGTCGAGAGAAGAGAGGGTTGTTTCCTGAGAAGTTTTAGTTTAAGCGATCAAACCCAACTAAGACCTATATCTTTCAGAGAATCAAGGGACTTTCTCTAACATGATTTTGCTGTATTTCAGCAATGGCCTTAGCTTGACTCTCACCTTGTTTGGAGAGAGCTTTAACTTCTCGCTCAATAGAGCTGTTGGTTGTCTCTCACTGTATGCAGATCAGTGGAGAAATTGCTGATAGCCACCTTCATGGCAGGGACCCCAGCCACTTGCTTGTAGATTCTCTCTGAGGAGTACCATAGAGTGTCTACCCGATGCCTTGTGGTCGCACAATCTTTCACCAGAAAATTAATGGCTGGAAATGAGGGAGGAGCCAGAGAAATCTGGGGTATGTCCACAAAGATAGAAGGAAATGTGGGAAGGCCCTTCTCCTTCTTTGCGTCTCGTAGATCAGCAGCTGAAGGTGCCTTTGAAGAAGTAGGTGTGCTGATCGGAGTGGTGGTAGTGACAGCAGTTGCTGAAGTAAATTGAGGTGCAGCGACACCTGTAGATAACAAAGAAAGATGGGCCAAAAAGAGCTCACGGTTAGCAGAAGTAAGTGGGTAGGTAAAGTGTTTACACATGGGTGCCTTGAGAGTATCTGAAGGATTACTCTCAGGGATGGTACATTCGACGGTAGTGTCCTGAGGATCACTGACCTGTTTCTGAGAATGCTTAAGAGAAGCATTTTCAGGTCCTGTGCACGTTGCTTTCCAGATATTAGTTTGTCGAAACAAAACTGATGTCTGAATAACACGTTGCTCAATCTCATCAAGGATGCGGACAACCATTCCTGAATCATGGATTATTGTGAGGACCAAAGAAGATGAGGTAGAAGAAGATAAGAGGGCAGTGCATGTGATACCTGATACAGCCTTAGCGTGGCTGACTATAACAGTTTCAGCGACCGAGGTCACTGAAAAAGGAGGTAATGCTGACGAAGCGGCAACAGAAGCAGAAGCTGTTGTCGTGGCTGTGGGGAACATTGTAGAGAGGGTAGGGTAAATCCTGAAATCAGAGAGAGTGCTTGATTGAGAGACATTCTTCTTGAAATTCTTGGATACTTGCTTTTTGGCGATCAACTTTTGTGTCCATCGGTTGGTTGTTTTCTGTTTTTAGCTACTGGAGAGATGCCTTGGTTGGTCACTGAGGGGATTGGCAGTGACGTAGGCATCGGGGCTACCTGAGAGGTAGAGATGGTTGATTCAGCAGCAGCAGCAAAAGCATCTTGGATTACCTGCAACATGTATGGAGTGTAGGGAGCATCTCTTCTTTTTCTTCCACCTCGAGAGCCTTCTTCCCAATCTGAGAGAAATTTTGGTTTCCTTTAGTGGGGTATCCCTCATAGATGGCAGCAAAGAGAATTGCAGCAAATCTGGGGAAAGCAATAGTTTTGTCCCTCTTATGGTATTTCACCCGGTTGTATAGTTCAGCGAAGTTTAGCTTCTTACCGGTGCAGAGAGCAACCGTCATCTCTTGGGAGGGCTTGCTAGCCTGATCCTATGAGCCAAATTTGGAACTCAAGCATTGAATGACGTGCGTCAAAATATATTGCCATCTCACTGGCATGCGCTTCTTTTCCATCTTAGTGATGGACTTGACGATCTGCTTTGTCTCTTTGTCAACTAGCCAAACATAGCCAATGGCATCAAGGAAAGCTTGAATTTCCTCAGTGGTAGGAGTAGCAACCCATTTTTCATTGTCCTCCTTAGTTGGAAGACGGAAAGCGTTCCTTATCACTCAAGAGGTGATAGCAATGGTACCTAGGGCAGTAGTGAATTGGATTGCGGGGAGCTTTCGTCCTTTCTTGTTGGTGAGGGTAGTGTAGTGAACAGTGTGCCAATATTGCTGAAGATCAGCAGTTATCTCAACAGGGACATGGATGAAGGCGTACTTCAGTGGGCACTGCTTGATGAAGCAGGCCCCATCCCTCAGATAAGCATGTTCAACAGGGATGTCATTGGTAGCAACATAGTTGCTTGGCTTCACCATAGCTTGTTCAGGAGGAAAGCTGGCCTCTGGTGCAACGACGAAGGTAGTGACAGGGATGACCTCAGTTTCAGATTGAGACATGTTGCTTGGAGTTTCGATTTCTATTTCAAAAATGGGAACACCAAATAGAAATATCATGGGTTACTACAAAAATATGTATAGACCAGAGTATTTTTGGTACAAAGGTTATCAAATAGAAGATAATAAGAAAACAAGTGTTTTAATGAACAAAATCAAAATACTTCTTATTTGGCTGAGTTTTAAAAAGAATTTTAAAAAGATAAACAAAATGTTCGTGATTTTGGTAAAACAAATATACCAAAAACAAGTATTAGAGGGTTTTTGAAAAGAAATATGGATTAAAATTTCCAACAGTTCTTCTGTTCTAAAAAAAACTCAGAACATGTTTAAGAAATTTTGATTTTAATCCAGATTTAAAGAATAAATCTTTATAACAAGATGTTATAAAAGATTTAAGAATGAAGAAAACAACATTCTTGTTGTTTTTAGAGATGAAAAGGTTAGATCAAACCTTCAGAGTTAGGACCGGAGAAAAAACGCACAAGTGCGTGTTCTAGGTGTTTTTGAGAAAGCTTTAGAGATTCGAGAGAGTTCTTGCTTTTGAAAGTTTTGAGCGCGAAAAGACTGACATGAAATAGATTTCACTTTATATAGGAGGAGATGACACGGAGTAGAAAAAGATGAATCGACGGTTTTAGCTTTTTGGTAAAAAGGTAATAATGACGGGTTTTCTTTTTAGAACAAAAGTGTTCTCAGTGACGGGTTTTCTTTTTAAGAACATAAGTGTTCTCATTGACGGGTTTTCTTTTTAGAATTCAATCCCTGTCACACCCGGCTAAAGCGGAAACACGAGTTACGACAGTTCTAGGTTTCACAACAATAGGAATATAAACACCAACCACACATATATAATTAAAACGTAGAAGTTTAAAGTTTAAAAGTTTACAACCCGACTACTTGCACTTTTACAACAAATTACATCAATTTGAATACATAAAATGTCGTGATTGGTGTTCCACAAAAACATAAACTAAACTTGATCGGTTACCTTCTTATCTTCTTGTAAAGCATGTTAAAACAAAGTGTCAACTACAAAGAGTTGGTGAGTTCACAGGTTTTTCATATGCACAAAACATTTTATATAGCAAAGCAGAAGTTCGCATCAACTTTAATATTTTAACTTTTATGAGCAAAAATACAAATTTACCATTACACATGATATATAAATATTGAGCCACTACTAAGCCTACTAGACATTCTACGCCCCATGAACTACCTCAGCGGTGCACCTAAAGTCCACAATATGTGTAGAGCATTCTTAATTGATAAAGTGCACCCCTACTTGTCAGTTAGGTGGGTATGTCAACCAAATAGCGCTATCCACAAATATCATCGGCTCATTTAGAGTTAAATAGTAGTGTACCACGGAGACTATACATAACTCAACATATCATTTTGTGTAATATAAAGTTGCTCATCACAATGACATATATACTTTTCGTTAATCAATATAAATCAATTCAATTTCCATTAAAACAATATGCTTTACACCCCAAAACGTATAAACATTTAAAAAGAGGGGCCGTGAATACTCACCTTATAGCAAAGCTTCCAAAAATACCCAAGATGTCTGTTCGATGGCCTAACGCTTACCTAACAAAACAACGTACCCAAATTAACACTTATATGTCTAATGGTTACTATGAGAGTGCGTATAAGTCCTTGTATGTCCAACCTGGTCTACCATTGTCCCGTTATACATAATGCTCATATGCTCTTTAAAGAAATAATTTATACCGAAAATGTAATGTATGGTCTTTTAACTGATCCTAATTTATGAAATCAAATAGTTTCAAAAATTTTATTTAGAAACTATAAGATCCAAAGATGATCAATTTAATATAACATCCAAAATAATAAAATTTCCCATCTTTTTATATGTGATGCATTATTGAGTTAAGGTCATTGTGACCAAGCTTCATGCATTTTACACATATGAAAACGGTTCAAATAATTTATATCAAACAGTGTGTCACAGCAAGCATGTCAGATTACACACTGTTAGTAAAACAATAATTTGATCTACTTAATATTTTTCAGAAAATCCAGTTGGATTATAAGCATAACACATAAGGGAAACTTTTGAAATGAGAATCACTCATTTTGGATGAGTTATGAAGGAGATATGGCACCACAAAGTTGCATGCACAATTCTGTCATTAGTTGATAGATTGCACACTTAACTTTAATAAAGTGGTTAATGCCTCAAAACTTCATATTTTTGAATGAAACTGGATTCATATGAATCCTAACTCATAATAGAAAACTTCAGAAGAAGAAGTATGCATTATGGACCAATATTCAAAGAGGTATTAACATGCAAAGTAGAGTTCACCTACTGGTGGTTTTACAGTTTGCACACCTAAATTGTTTTTGGTGTTTGGAGGGTCAAAACTCCATATTTTCATGTGATTCCACTTGCAAACAGAAGATAACGCATAAAGCTAGCTCTTAAAAGAAAAATCATCCTTTTTCATTGAGTTTTGAAAGAGATATGGCCATTTGAACATGCATGCACAAATCTGTCAGCTTTGGACAGAATGCACTCTCATTTTATTTTGATTAATTGAAACCTCAAATCACCATATTTTTGAATGAAACTAGTGGCATTTGAAAGCTAACTCATTTGATAGGACCCAAACAATCAAGATATCAATATATGGAAAGATTTTAACAGGAATGTGATAGCCAAATGTAATATGTATTGATTAAATGTACAGTATTACAGAATATGTCTTTACAAGGCTAATGGAAACGTTAGTTCTAACTATCTAACTAACTATCTATTTATACATGAAATAGAAAGACTAAAGTAACAGTACATTCATAACAGACAAGTTCAGAATAGGTTCTGAACTTCTTCAGAAGTATCTTCAGAACTTCTTCAGAATATCTTCAGAAAATCTTCATAACTTCTGAAGTTGGCACTTCAGAAATTTATGCCTTAGGCTTTTCTTTGACTTTTCTTCAGATCTTTATATCTTCAGAACTCAGTTCCTTTTGAAGCTATTATGATATCTCTATCATCATTAAATTAAATTCCAGAAGAAAAATCAAGTGATTTGAATGAATATTCAAAGAGTTATGGTTGTTCAAAGTAAGGTTTACTTACTGTTGAACCTCCAGATGCACATTCATCTTGTTATGAGCATTTGGGGGGTCAAAACTCATTGTTTTTTAGTGAAATCACTTGGATTAGAACCCAACTCACTAAATAAACTTTTGGAAGAAGAGTTATAACATTTGAACATATCATTTGCAAGAACTGGATGATTTATGCACATGCATGAAATCTGTCAGCACCAAAAATCACCATTGTTGTTCATAATCACATAAAATCATGTTTTTCACCTATTTTCTTGAGTTTTATTGTGTGGATCATAGATTACCACCATTGTATGAACATTTTTACATGTTTTGGTGTATAATCTCTCCACATACTTAGAAATTTCAGATTATAGAAAAAAATAGCTAAACAATGTAAGAAAAGTGGGGTTTTCACCCAAAATTTGCAAGAAAAGATGAGTACAGTTGTTACCTTGTTTTGGATGATGATTATAGCTTCCAAATATTTGTATGAACTTGATTTTTGATGAAGATTTCTAATGAATAAGGCTGGAGTTTGGTTTTAGAGAGGAAGAGAAGAGAAAGGTGAAAGTGTCTCTTTGTTTTTAGATAGAGAGAGAGAGAGAGAGTTTTTGAAATTTGAAAGAGAGCAAATGAGAGAAATATGAAAAAAATCATTTATATATGTGGGACAAGAGGGGGGGGGGGCGGCCATGTTGATGGGCCCCACCCAAAACCCAAAAAAAAATTCTTTAAAATTTATTTTAAGCCCAAAAATGCTAAATCGGAAGTCCATTTTCTCAATTTTTGGCATTTTTTTCAAAATGTAGGCCCTAAAATGGTTAATTTCTAATCAAAAACTAAAAGGTTTATAATTAAAATACTAAAACTATATATTTTATATAAATTGGGTATAAATTAGAGCATTTGGCACTGTATTGGACGTTTCGGACATTTTAAGCGACTATTGGAAATGCTAGAGATTTTTCGGCCATTCTAAACCAACTAACTCCTATTCTTAAAATTAATCTATATTAACACTAATAAACTTAATAGAAGCTAACCTGAAAGCTCGAATTTTGAGAGTTGTCACATTCCCTGAATAAAAAGACATTCATAGAGTATAGGAGATTCGAAGTCATACCTGAGTGATATCTTTTTAGAGGTCTGCGAATGACTGAAGAATTTGAAATTCATTTTTATAATCACTGAACGTGTAAATCACTGACGAAGTTATTCTTCCATGTTTAACATTTCCAGTTCGTTGATTAACATATTAAAGATCAGCGAGCTGAAAATCAGTGGGGATAAACTGAAGTTCAATTTCACCATTCATAATGTGATCTCTGATAAAATGATATCTGATCTTGATGTGTTTGGTCTTAGAGTGAAGTACAGGGTTGTTTGCAATTGCTATGACACTAGTGCTGTCACAATATATAGGAATTTTTGATAGATAAATATCATAATTAACGAGCTGATTTCTCATCCAAAGAATTTGGGCACATCAACTCCCTGCTGCGACATATTCAGCTATAGTAGTTGACGTGGACACTGAATTTTCTCGTCCAACTAATCAACTTTCAACCAATGAGCTGACACCCACTAGTGGTGCTTTTCTTATTAATTTTACATCTTACAAAATCACTATCTAAATAACCTATTAGATCGAACCCTGAGTCTTTGGGATACCAGAGACCAAGATTAGGAGTCCCGTTCAGATACCTGAAGATTCGCTTTACAATGATGAGATGGGATTCTTTGGGTTCAGATTTATATCTAGCACATAAACATGTGGCATACATGATATCAGGCCTACTGGCAGTTAGATAAAGTTGTTGGTTCCAGAATTCTTCTTCAATGATTAATCAATAAATTCATATATCAGAATGTAAGCGGAAGCAGTTAATATTGATTAATCAACAGTAATAAGAACAGTAGAAGAATGAAGAACATATCAACTTTGTATTATAACCTGAGGATCGACTACAAGGATTTGAGAATTGTGCGCATAAGTATTCTTCACTAATGATCTTCAATCGATATCTGTTACAGTGAAAGTACAGATCTATTTATACTATTATTAAAACAGAAAGTCAACACATTAGCCTATTACAAAATGCCACCTCATAAAGGAGCGTCTAACAAATTCTGTTTTAAAGACTAGATCTACAAGTGAATGCTGCCACGTCATCTTTGACTCATACTTCAAAAGTCTAACAATCTCCCCCTAAGTATGAAGTCAGAAGAATGGCGTTTGTTAAGAAAGGAGCAACTTCAGATACGACCTTTGCAATTTTGTTGATGACCTCTCTGATTGATAATAAGCTGTCAAGTCTCTTGATCATCCTTTCAAGTACTTTTGGATCATGTTCGTTTGCACTAGCAGATATGTAACATTTTGCAATGTATACAACTTCTGAAGAGTATCGATGTGCGTCCTTTATTCTGAAAAAGCTTCTTCTGTCTGGTATTCTAAAGATGACCCCTTCTTCTGGTAGTAGTAAAAACTTACCAACTCTGAACGAATTGATGTTTTCTAATTCTTCATTTGGTGCAGAGATGGAAAGATTATCAACGTTGAAGTTTAGCCCTATCTGGAAGTCGACCTGCCTCTTGTATCTTAACAAAGACTTCATGCATTCAATGATTCTTGAGTAGGCAACTTTGTCTTGGCTATCAATACCTCTGGCCACTTGGACTTTCATGAAGCTTTCTAGAAACAAAAGATCAGAAGGATGAACAGATAGTAAGTCATTATCGCAGAAGTACCTGGTTTGATTGTCTTCTCTGATTAATTCATAGATCGTGTACCAGATCTCTGTATCTTCAAATTGCGAGTGCTTTATAGCATAGTGTTAGATATTAAAGTATGAGTCAAAGAAGAGATGTCTACAAATGTCAACACACACTTCTTGTTATAACTAATTGTTGTTAGACGCTCCCTTTATGACACATGGCACTTTGTAATTGGCTAGCTTTTTGACTTTCTGTCTTTGTATCTGTATAAATAGCATTGTATTGTGTTTGTAAAAAAAGACGATTAATACATTTACATTTTGAAGAATACTGTGCGTAATTCATTTCATAATCTTTGTTCTTCATTCTGTTTACTGTTCTATTGATTCAAATTGTTAATTGATCTGCTTCCGCAATTCACTCAGATTCAACACTCTCAATTAACAATCGGTTTAAAGGAATCTGGAACCAACAATTGGTATCAGAGCCTTCTAATCAATCTATTGATTATTAGATCTCTTCCATTGAAAGAATTCCTTTCAATCGAACAGTATTTTCTCAGATTCAAAATTTGTTTATCAATCCACTCTGTTTTACGAAATTTTGTTGAATCGTTAACAATCTTCTCTTAAATTGAGTCATTCATTTTGTAATCTGAAGAAACAGTGATATTATCGACCTGTTCTTCTTGAGATTTAATTGTTCTAAATTTCTTTCAAATCTTCAAATTTTCTCTTCTATCATACTCAAATGACAAATTCGAGCTTGAATGCCGTTTATACGTACGGGTCCCCGACTAAACCTCCAACTCTTGTACGTGATGAATACCCACAATGGAAGATTCGAATGGTTAACTTCTATGAGGGATTGGATGCCGAGTTATATCCAATTATTCAAAACGGTCCGTTTGTTCCCACTACTACTATTCCCGGAATTCCCGTACCGCAAATTCGGATGAGGTACCAGCAAGATCGGTTCGAAGTCAAGGAATAGCGGACCGATGAAGAAAAAGCTAAGGTGGAATTAGCTAAGAAAGCTAAGTCTCTCGTTGATAATGGCCATTCCAAATGAGATTTTTCAATCTCTACGGACTCATGTGACACGGCAAAAGATTTATGGGATCAACTTGGAGAATCTCTTAGAAGGTGGTGCGAAAATGAAAAAGAACGAGAAGAGCCCAAGCTCTAAATGAATATAATAGTTTTCAAGCACCGACCGATGAATCTACGGAACAAACATTTCATCGATTCAACAATACGATTAATCTACGCAAGAGATGTGACATTGTTAGATCAAAGGAAGACAACAATGTTCTATTTCTCAAAAGGTTAAACCCCGAATGGTCAAATCTATCCATGTCACTACAACCCAATCGGGATCTTGAACAATGGTCGCCGCATGATGTATTCGGTACACCGCAAGCTCATGAAAAAGAAGTTGTTCGTAAAAGAACAAACATCGGAGGTCCTCCGGCTTTGATCTCGAAACAAAAGGAATCAAGACGAAGTGATGACGGAAGAAATCGAAGGCCTTCATATCGAGAGGCTCCAGAAGATGACTGCGAATCGGATGATGAAATTAAAGCGTTTGCCGACTCTACCGGCTTTAATAACCAAGAAATTTACTAATCGTTTTGGAAATAGGTCTTTGAAAGGAAATAAACGATTTGATCGTCCCTATGTTCCTAAACAAGAAGTACAGAGAGTAGAGAAAACGAGAAGAAGAAAAGAAAGAAGAAGAATTAAAAAGGAAGAAAGATGTACCGCTACGGATGTGGCAAACCCGGACATTACTCGAGAGATTGCGAGAGGAGCTGCGGAAAAGGATAAGACTTATTACAAAAACAAATATAAGTACAATGTCACCGAAAGAGCACACTTTGCGAGAAAAAGAAAAGCGGGTGCAAGATGAATCCGGCGGTGATGAAGCCATGTTACGTGGAATGGCAAACACAAACGAATCGAGAGGATCAACCCTGCGAGTCACCGGTTAGTAATTTCTCCGGATCATCCGAGCTTGAACAAACGATTGTGATGTTATCAAACAATTTTGAGGAACTAAAGCTCGAAACTCACAATCGAAAAGAAATTACGAAAAAGATCTTGAGAAAACTCTTTCTACAATCAAAAGGGAAAGAGATATTTTCAAAAGAGAAATGGATTTACTTACAGAAGAAAAACTCGAATTAAATACTGCAAAGGAAACAATTTCCATGAGTTTAAAACTTTCTGAAGAAAAACTTAAAAAGGAAATTTTGAATCACAATAAACTTCTGGAAGAAAAAAGGAAAGAAATCAGAGACAAAGAGAGTGATAGACTCAACTCTGTAGCACTTAAAAACTATTTTCAGAAAGAGAGAGAATTTTTACACATTGAACTTCAACAGAAAAAGCTACAGATTATAACATATCTGGATGCACAGAAGGTTCATGACAAAATTAACACACAAGTAGGAAGATCTGGACTTGGTTTCGAGGACCTAGATCCCTACACGTGTAAGAAAAGGTCAGATCTAAAATCTGTTTTTTGTGTTGGACAAATACAGAAGCCAAAGTTTCCAATTTTGTATGAAAAATCTATTTTTAAAAAATCTAGATATGAAAATCATCATAAAACAAGCAAACTTCAATTCGAAAATATTGAATATTGTTGTAAAACAAATGTTGATCTAAATAAAGTTCAGAAGAAAGATGATATTTTCAATTTTGGTTCAAATAAACATACAATTTTGAATCCAGAGGCAGCTATTTTTGTTCCAAGTCAAGCAGAGGAAGATCTACGACTTATGTTTGAAAGCGATATTCTCTCTACTCTGGACAAGTATTTTAGAAATGAAACTCTTTGTGAGAATCATCCAGAGATCTCTCCCTGTTCATTTGAAGATTTACATCTTTCTGAAACTCAAAGAAAGTTTGCTGAGATTACGTATCCATGGGAGAATGACAATAATGATGAAGAATTTTTTGATAACTTTGAAAATTACATTTCAAATTTAGAAATAAATTCTTTTAAATCATCAAAAGTTATCACCAATAATTCAGAAATTAATGATAAAAAGGATGATTATTTGTATACTGATAAATCTCAAGAAATCAGAGCTTCTGATAGAGATTGTGCTAAACTTTTAAGTGGTATACCCATTCTTCCTGTTTCTGTTCCAGAACCGAGAAAATTAGTATCTATACATCCAGACTTCTTCGATATGTGTCTCAAAGCCAAAACATGTCTTGAACTTGAGAAAGAGGCAGAACTCAAAAACAAAGTGCAAAATCAAAAGATTTTAAACTCTACTCTTCCGAAGTTTACTAATATTCAAAAAGGCAAATGGAAATCCTCTAATTCTTATGTTCCTTTTTCAGTAAATAACGAGCTTCGCAAAAGTAGATCGGAGGAAGAACACGAGAGAAGAAAACGCCGAACTAAAACAAAAGTCTAGTCTAGATAGGTTCTCTAGAACAACTAATACTAGAAAAGACTTTAGAAAGAATAATTGTAATTACCATTCTAGCAATGAAAATTCAATTCAATCTTCTATGTTTCGGTCTTCCGAATGTTTTTCAACGTTCTTAAAGTTAAAACAATTTTTCTCGCAAATCTACGATCATTCCAATTCAAAATATGGTTGTCACAAAAAGAATACAACTCAAAAAAACCAAAAACCAAAAATAAAGTCTTTACCTTCTGTTAAATCAAAAAACGAGCATACTCCAAAAGCTAACATAAAAGGACCCATTATGCGATGGGTACCTAAGAAATTACGATTTTTTTGATTGCGAAACGAGCGTGTGCATATCCGGTATCTTGACTACGGATGCTCGAGGCACATGATCGGATCCCAAAATTTACTATCCCAATTCAAGGACAAATCGGGTGGAGTAGTAACTTTTGGTGATAATGGTAAGGGTCAAATAAAAGGCTACGGAACTCTACAAGAAGGTAATATCACCTTATCAAAGGTAGCTCATGTTTCTGGCTTGAAACATAATCTCCTTAGTGTAAGTCAACTTTGTGATTCTAAAATACTAGTAGTATTTGATGAAAAACATTGTTATTTATTCTCTAAGGCGAGGTGAAGAACTTTGGAGAGCGAGACGGGAAAGGTAACTTGTATATGATGAATTTTACCTCTAAAGATGGTAAGGAAACTTTATGTCTCATCTCCAAAAAGAGTGAGGTTGCGTGGCTCTGGCATCATAAAATGTCTCACTTAAATTTTAATAATCTTGAGATGCTTGTTAAAAACAAACTCGGTATACGGACTTCCGGATATTCATTTTCAAAAAGATCACCTCTCGCCCGCATGTGAAATGGGCAAAATTAAACGAGCATCTCATAAAACAAAAAGTGATCATTCTTGTAGTAGACCTCTGCAATTATTACATGTGGATCTCTCGTGGTCCAATTGCAATTCAGAGTCTATCTGGTAAAAAGTATATTCTGGTACTAATTGATGAATTTTCCAGATATACTTGGCTTGCTTTCGTTCGTCAAAAGTCAGAAGTCCCAGTGGTACTACAGAATATGATGACTAGAATTCAAGTTCTTCTACATCAGAAGATTCAGCAGCTTCGAAGTGATAATGGTACAGAATTCAAGAACGCCAAGCTTGAATCGTATCTTGTTGAACAAGGAATTACTCAAAACTTCTCTGCTGTTCGCACTCCACAACAAAACGGTGTAGTTGAACGTCGCAACGAGAACCTTGGTTGAAGCGACGAACGATGCTCGCGACACGGTCTCCCAATCCACTTCTGGGCCGAAGCTGTCGCCACTGCTTGTTTCACTCAAAACCGTTCATTTATTGTCAAGAGGCATCTCAAAACCTCTTATGAGCTGATTAATAAAAGAAAACCATCTGTAAAAATTTTTCATATCTTTGGTTGCAGATGTTTTATCTTAAACGACAGAGATAATCTTGGCAAATTTGATCCAAAGTCCGATGAAGCTAAATTTTTAGGCTACTCGTTAAATTCAAGAGCTTTCCGAGTTTTTAACTTACGAACAAAAGCGTTATGGAAAGCATCAACATTGACTTCGATGATAACACTCAACCGACTTCGAACACTCTACTTCGTAACTCAAGCTTAATACCGTTACTTCGACTATCTTTCGGGTTCCGCAGAATCCGAGATTGATGCTATTTTTCATGATTTTCCGGGCGACGAAGTTGTGTCGAAGCTATATCACCTCCACATTTGCGGATACCGGATATTCTCCAAGCCTCGGGCATTACTCTCTGCGGTCCTCGCTTCTTTGTTTCCTCGACACGTCTATTTTTCCGGAAGTTCCCACTACTACATCCGCGCCGGTCAAGACGCTACTTCTGTTTCATCATCTGAGGGGGAGACACAAGGACAGGTGACAAAACAGATACCAGAAGGAAATACAGAAGAAAATGAAGAAGATTTTGTGTTTCCAGATGAAATCATTTCGTCAAATGAAACAACCCATTCAATTTCTCAACCCAGAATGACGAAATGGACTAAATCTCACACACCAGATCTTATAATTGGTAGTCCTTCGAGGGGGTCGTAACACGATGCGCTACGCAAATGAAGCATTCTTTGTTAATTTTCTTAGTATGATCGAACCTAAACGTGTACATGAAGCCTTAGTTGAACCAAGTTTGGGTGGATGCTATGCGGGAAGAACTACTTCAATTCGAAAGAAATAAAGTTTGGCGTCTTGTTCCTTTACCAAAAGGCAAAGTTGCTATTGGCACAAAATGGGTATTTAGGAACAAAAAGGATGAAGATGGAATTGTTGTCGAAATAAAGCTCGTTTGGTGGCTAAAGGCTACCGTCAAGAGGAAGGTATCGATTATGATGAAACCTTTGCTCCTGTTGCAAGACTAGAAGCAATAAGATTATTCTTGGCTTTCTCTGCATACAAAAACTTCAAAGTCTACCAAATGGATGTTAAATGTGCATTTCTTAATGGATGTCTAAAAGAAGAAGTGTATGTCGAACAACCTGATGGTTTCAAAGATGCAAAATATCCAGAATATGTTTATCTTCTTGACAAAGCTTTGTATGGTCTAAAGCAAGCCCCAAGAGCCTGGTATGAACGACTATCGAAGTTTACGATCGGCAAAGGATATGAAAAAGGTAAAATCGATACAACTCGTTCATCAAAAGAGGCAAAGGTATGTTAACTATAGTTCAAATTTACGTGGATGACATAATATTTGGTTCTACTCATCAAACGAGAAGTTGATTTGTTTTCTAAGTTGATGGAAATGAATTTGAAATGAGTATGATGGGAGAATTAACTTTCTTCCTAGGACTTCAAGTTAAACAAAGTACCTGCGGTATCTTTATAAATCGAGCAAAATATGTTTCGACATGCTTAAAAAGTTTCATCTTCAAAACTCATCATCCATGAAAACACCCATCTCTCCCGGTATGAAATTAGGACTCGACTCCTCCGGTAAATACGTTGATATTACCGGCTACGGAGGAATGATTGGTTCTCTTTTATATTTAACGGCAAGTAGACTCGATATTATGTTTGCCACTTGTCTTTGTGCTCGTTATCAAGCCAATCCTAAAGAGTCTCATTTGGGCTTGTAAAAGAATTTTTAGGTACTTAAAAGGTTCACCATCGTTGGGCCTTTGGTATCCTAAAAATTCTGGATTTGATTTAATGGCGTATCTGATTCGATCATGCGGGTTGTAAGCTTGACGGAAAAAGTACATCGTGTAGTCAACTTCGGGAAATCGACTTATAAGTTGGACATCCAAGAAACAAAGCTGCGTATCCACATCTACGGCAGGAAATTTGAATATGTTGCCGCCGCTAGTTGTTGTTCACAAGTTATTTGGATGAAGACCCAACTCGTAGATTATGGTCTGATATACGATAAGATTCCCATCCTATGTGATTCTAAAAGTGCTATCGCCATTACAGAAAATCCAGTTCAGCATTCCAAAACAAAGCATATCGATGTCAGGTATCATTTCATCAAGCATCATGTCGAAAAGGGTACAATCGAAATGTATTTTGTTTCTACTGATTATCAACTTGCTGATATTTTCACAAAAGCTCTTGATGAGAGTCGTTTTAACTTCTTAATTAGCAAGTTGGGAATGCTTAATATGTAACAATGATTTCTTCAGAAGCATCCAGAAGCCTCTGAACTATTCTGACGATACTTCAGAAGTCATCAGAAGTCTCTGATGCTGTCTGAACTCTTCAGAACACTTCAGAAGCCTCTGAATTACTCTGATTTTCTGTTTCATCATAATATTCTTCTTTCAAGATATATCATAAAGTACAGATTGAGAAACGAGGTAAAGAAGCTACTACAGGGGGAGTTCATCATTCAAGGAGGAGTTTACCATTCAAGGGGGAGTTTACCATTCAAGGGGGAGTTTACCATTCACGGGGGAGTTTCACAATGAAGAAGATATTCGTCTAAGTCTAACTCTGGTTAGCTGTCTTCTGATTTACTATTTTACTTAAATTTTATTTGAATCTATCTGCTCTGAGTTTCTCTTGCCGCCAAGGTCTCTTAGACTTTTGATTCATTTCAAATTTTTTTTTAAAATATAAATCAAGTCGACATGTTTTTCAACTAAATTTTCTATAAATTGATAATTCTTATAATTTCCATTAAATATATAAATTCAATCAACTCTTGCCTCCAAGGTTGTTTAAATCTATATGTTTAATGCAAATTCTTCTTTATTATTCTTTTATAGAAACTAAACTCTCATGTGATTTTTGTTCTCACTTGACTGATTTTTAAACTTAAATAAATAAAATTAAGATTAAATTCTGTGTTTATTCAATTAATTCAAAATTAATTGATTAATTAAACAGATTTTTTTTTACTTTTGTTTATTTCTGCTTTTAAGAAAAATCGCATCTGCTACTAAATCATCATCATACATGTGTCTCGTCGTACACGTGTCTCCAATCGAAACCCTGCATGTGTATACCCGCGTGCTTACCTCAGCTCAAATGAACCGTTTTTTGTTTCTCCCCAAACTGAATAACCCCTTCCCATTCTACAGTTTCTCTCTCACATAAAACACCCAATTTCAACCTTCATCTTCTTCCTCGCAAATATTCCCTAAATCAGTGTTTATTCTCATTGCAAAGACAAAGTGTTCTACTGTCAAGCATTCAAAATTTCAAAAATGGCTTCCAACTGTGCCCATCCTACCAACAATGATGAAGACAGAATCATCGATTCCACTGCTGATAGTACTCCCATTGTAAAACTGCCATTGAAGGCGAACAATGTGCAGGTACTGCTCAACCCTAACACTTATCAACCGGAATTTCGCATCATGATCGAGTTTCTACAACAGCACCAGTTGAATCGAGCCCTAACCCTAACCAACCCAAACATCCCTGAAATCTATGTCCAAGAACTGTGGCAAACAATGATCATCAAAAATGATGAAACACTCGCCGGTTCTGTCACCCATCCTGAACAAGTGGAAATTGCTGTTCAAATCCCAATGACCAAAAGAAAACTCGCCAAATATTTTCATCTTCCCCTATCAGTGATCGAAGTCGACGGGCAAACCATTCCCAATCCTGCCCTAGAAGAAAACCCTTCCACAGAAGCCCTCCTAGCCTTCATCAATCTCCTGGGTTACAATGAACCTCTTACCAGGCTGTCCGAATTCAAAAGGATGAAGTTACCCCCAATGTGGAATGTACTCGTTTCCATACTCAACAAGAGCCTAACCTGCAAAATAGGTTCTCTGGATCAAGCTAGCCAAAACATTCTGACGATTATGTATGGGATGTTCTACAATCGACCCTTGGACTATGCAAGTCTCATCTTCCAAGAGATCAAAGCGATTTGTGCATACTAAGGTGCTCCATCAAAGTCGGGGAAGCCACTACCGGCACTCATGTTCCCACGATTTCTATCTCTCATCACTCATCCCCGCAATTGGGGCAATCGAAGCTCCCCGATTCGGCCATTACGCAAAATTGCATCAATGAGCTCCCATCGATCAACCATTGACAGCATCGGCTACTCTGCACCCAGAGAACTATCCAGGTACATGCTAAACCTAATCCCATCTAGCTCTTCTAATCTCCAAATCTATAGAAGCTCTATGGTTTTCTCAGAACAGAGAATTCCTACCCAGAGCACTTAGAGCCGAGTGTAGGTGGTCGGGGTCCGGTGAGCATGAGCTTGAAAAAACTAGGAGTGAACATCCGAGTGCTTCTACCCATGCCGACCTTCTATTAAATGAAGGTACGAGAAGATGTCCTCGCAGACACATATGAGTGTTCCTCTCCAATTCCCCAAAGGGCAACCACAACTTACGAGGTTGACGTCACCACGTCTCCACTCATTGACTTAGAACAGCCCAGTTCAAACCACCCAGAAACCAGCCGTTCAGAGGATACTTCTTCTTCTTCTGAATCAAATTCAACTGGGGAAAGCACCTCCACTTCATCATCCTCCCAAAAGGATGATGATGATAATATAAGAGTTCATTCGCCCCAGAACTCGCCACTTCCTTCACCACATGTTCATGTCTCCGTGGTCGACATACCAATAAGCACGAGAGGATGCGTCCACATCCTCTCCTAGGATAGATCTTTGATGAATTCCCATCGGAGGGGTTACGACCTAGGAATGCACCCCTTACCGGAGTGTTTACACTTCATCAAGGTAAGCATCTTGTCTTCGACACCTCATCCTCTCGATGATGAGGATCTCGTTGAAACGGTCGAACAACCGAAGAGGAGCTCGTGCATAACGACCCTCAAGGATCGGTTGGAAGTCCTTCTACACTCAACGTCAAAAACGGTGTAGAAGGCCCCTGCGAACGCGAGGGTAAAGGGGCTCCATGTGTTGGAGATGCACCGGTTACATCTTCTGATTTTGTCACTAATGCAGCGTTCTTGGCATTTGCTGATCAAATTCAGAGATCTGTGGAAGATCTAAAATTATCCGTCACAACTAATCATTCTCTTCTTCTAAGCCTTCAATTTCAAATTGAAAGGCAGAACTCCCTTTTAGCAGATCTTCAGCGCCAAATGAGTACCTCTCAAGAAGATCAGAAGGCCTATCTTGCTGAACAACTTTTGCTCTTGAATAATGGTCTTCAAGCAAATACAGAGGCAATATCTCAACTTCCAGAATCTCTACGTGCCTCTGTAGACTACAGCTCTCTGGTGGCCGATATACAGAAGATTGTCAAGACCATCATAACTTCTGATGATCCCTGTGTCTACGCTTGTCAAGAAATCTGACCTCGCCTCTTTCCAGAAGATTATTCTTGAGCGAATGTCGACCATCGCTTCAAAGTACTCTTCCAAGCCCTCCACATCTTCAACCGACCGTAAACTTGTCGCTCTCGAAACTACTATCTCTCAACTTGTGCCTCTGGTTTCTTCTCTTGCTGAGGCGTTTACTTCCAAGAAGAAAGCCAAGGAAGAAAGGGCTTGCAGAAAGGCAGAAATGAAAAGAAAACGTTCTGAGGATCAGGATCCTGATTCTCAGAAGGGGGAGAAAGGTTCTGAGCCTAAGCAAGCCAAACAAACACCACCAGAAACAAACACGACCACTGCTGACTCTTCAACGCCAACACCATCACAGCAACCCTCTTCTTCAAAACAAGTGCCACTCACTCCAACACCTCTGGCTACGCATTCTGGTCCTCTACCCAGAGATCCAGAGCTAGCTAAGTTTATTCTGGATCTTATGGGAAAAAGCAGAATCCCGAGCTCTCCGGCTGAAAGGGCTGAAGTAGTCAGAGCTCACGAAGAACGAGAACGAGCTAAAGCTGCAAAGGAAAGAGCTAAAAGGGCCAGAGAGGAGGATGAGGAAGTGTTCAGAGCTGAAAAAGAGAGAGAAGAAGAGATAATACGCCCAGAGGCTAATAGTTGAAGAACAAATAGAGATAGAGAGGGCTGAAAAAGAGAATCTGGAAAGAGAAAAGGCTAGACTTAAAGAAGAACTACAGAGACAAAATTTTGAAGCTGAAGAAAGAGCAAGAGTCAGAGCAGAGGCCGCTCAGAAGCAGAAGGAGATCAGAAGAGAAGAATTTGAAGAAAAATTAAATAAAGTTGGAAACATTGTTGGAAACATTGAACTTCCAACACTTGAAGTTGAGAAAAGGCACATGTATGCTCCAACAGATCAGAAGATTTATCTCATGATGCCTAACTTCGCCAACCAATACAATGTCAGCAGTGAAGTTAAAGATAACTTCATGGCTCATAAACAAGACAGAAAGACGGTTTTCACTACTGTTCCAATTACAAAGATAACAGCCATGAAACATAAGCAGTTTCAAGATACACCCATTTGGTACACAATCTACGAGATAGTCAGATCAAACAACAAAAGTTATTACATATGTGATAATGATGCGTTGTCCATCCATCCAAATTCGATCTCATTTTTCCGGAAGAATTTATGAAGACTCGGCTTTACGAAACGCAAAGATCCACAAGACCAAGTTGCCTACACTAGAATTATTCGTGTATGAAATCATACATTAGATACAAAAGGCGAGGTCGACTTCCAGTTGGATTAAATTTCAAAATGGATAATCTGGCTATCTCTGCACCAAATGAGGAACTTGAAGGGATAAGCAAATTCAGAGTGGGTAGACTTCTTACTGAACCGGAAGAGGGAATCATCTTCAAAAGACCAAATGGAAAGAGCTTCTTTCGCATCAAAGAAGCTCACAAATACTCTTCTGAGGTAGTCTACATCATCAAGTGCTTTGCTGGCTTAGACACGACAAATCCAGAAGTTGCAAAGAAAATAGAGAAAAGACTTGATGGACTTCAGAAGAACAGAGAGCTTATCAATAATATTTCAAGTATCATCGCTGCTGTTGATCCTCTCTGAAGAACATTTTTTTTTGACTTCATACTTAGGGGGAGAATGTTAGATATTAAAGTATGAGTCAAAGAAGAGATGTCTACAAATGTCAACACACACTTCTTGTTATAACTAATTGTTGTTAGACGCTCCCTTTATGACACATGGCACTTTGTAATTGGCTAGCTTTTTGACTTTCTGTCTTTGTATCTGTATAAATAGCATTGTATTGTGTTTGTAAAAAAAGACGATTAATACATTTACATTTTGAAGAATACTGTGCGTAATTCATTTCATAATCTTTGTTCTTCATTCTGTTTACTGTTCTATTGATTCAAATTGTTAATTGATCTGCTTCCGCAATTCACTCAGATTCAATACTCTCAATTAACAATCGGTTTAAAGGAATCTGGAACCAACACATAGATCCGTTTGATTGGTATAGAAGTGTAGACATCCTTCCTTGTTTGTCTGTGTGCCATGAATTTGTCTTTTACAGCATCACTTACGTTATAGGCATTAGAGAAGTTGGGCAGCATCAAGTAAATCTTCTGATCGTTTGAAGCATACATGTTGTTTCTTATAATTTCAACTTTTGGAAGATCAAGTTTTCCCAACCTCTGGGCTGCTTCTTCACGGATAGCCCTTCTTCTCGTTGATTTTTCTTGTTTTTCCTTCTCTCTGGCTTCCTTTTCTCTCTCTCTCTCTCTTCTTCTGCCCTTGCCTTTTCTTTTTCAATCCTTTCCTTTTCTAAATCAGCTCGTCTTCTGGCTTCTTCAACTTTTTCTTTAGCTAGTTCTGCTTCAATATTAGCTCTGTCTTCTTCTGCTTTAGCTTTCAACTCAGCTTCTCTCCTCTCTTTATTTAGGGCTTCGACTTTAGCTTTTGACGCCTCAGCTCTGGCTTTAGCATCCGTTTCTTTGGCTATCTCTGCTTGAGTAGATGATAAGTATCGCGCTTTCCTTGTATTGCCAATTACTTCTAGAATAAATTTGGCTATTTCTGGGTCTTTTGGAAGAGGCCCAGAGTGAGTGGCTAATGGGGTTGGAGTCAGAGGAGTTTGTGTATATGAAGGTTGAGCAGAAGGAGTTTGCTGCTTGGAAGGTGGTTGGTGTCTGTCAGAAGTAGATGAAGAATTCGTTGGATTGGAGCTTTCAGCATTGGTAGTGGATTTGGCTTTCTTGGCTTCTGGTGCTTTCTCCCCCTTCTGAGAATCAGGATCCTGATCCTCAGACCTTTTCCGTTAAATCTATGCTTTTCTGCAAGTGCGTTCCTCCTTAACCTTTTACTTGGCGTTAAATGCATCAGAAAGAGAACTTACAAGATTTGTTAGTTGAGAGAGAGGGGTGTCCATATAGGAGAGCTTCAGATCCACATTTGAAGTGCTTGCAGTTGTTTTGGAGACATATTTAGAATAGAGAGAATTAATTCTGTCAAGCATGGCCTTCTGGAAAACAGCCATGTCGGACTTCTTTACCAGAGAGGACCCAGAAGTGTCTTTAGAGGGATGAACAGCTTTAATAGTCTTGTTAAGATCTGCCACTAAAGAACTATATTCATCAACAGAAATGGCGACCTCTGGAGTTGGAATTTCATCAGGAATGAAAAAGATAGCTTCAGAGTTTGCCTGGATGCCTTTATGCAAAGAGGAAAAATGATCAGAAGCTTGGTTCTGATGAGATTCTGCAGTTGTAGAAATAAGCTCTCTGAGTGCCTCCAGAGTTTGCGTATGCTGTCTTTGTTCGTTTTGAATTGCCAGAAGAATGGCATTTTGAGAATCCAAGGATAGTTTTAGATCTTCCACAGATCTCTGAATTTTATCACCAAATGCCTGAAACGCTGTATTGGTGATAAATTCAGAATGTGTAACCGGTGTTTTTGCAACACATGGAGTCCCTTGTCTCTCGCGTTCAGAGAGGCCCTCATTCACACCTGTTTTGGCGTTGAGTGTGGAGGGACTTCCAACCTGTCTTCGAGGGTTGTGATTAACAGGCACCTCTTCGGTTGTTCTGATTGTCTCAACAGAGTCCTCATCATCAGAGGATGAGGTGCTGAAGACAATGTGCTTACCTTGAGGAAGTGTAAACACTCCGGTAAGTGGTGCGTCATGTGGCTGTAACCCCTCTAATGGGATTTCCTCAGCTTCTAAACTATCAGAAGATATAGACTTATCTTCTGAGGTCCCTATTATTTTGTTGATCACAGAGACATCAACATTTTGTGTGGAGTGTGGCGAGTTCTAGGGCAAATGAACTCTTATATTATCATCATCATTCTTTTGAGAGAATGATGAAGACGAGGAGGTTTCCCCGGTTGTGCTTGATGCAGAAGATGAAGATTTATCCTCTGATCGAATGGTTTCTGGGTGGTTTGGACTGGGTGGTCCTTGTTCAATGAAAGTAGATGTGTTGGCATCTACCTCAACATATGTGGGATCCCTTTGGGAAGAAGGAGAGTTACGCTCATATGTGTCTCGATGGACATCTTCAGTACCCTCTTGCATTAAGAGGTCGGCATGGGTAGAAACACTTGGATTTTCACTCTTATTCTTTTCAAGCTCATCCTCACTTGACCCCTTACTTCCTACATTTAGCTCTAAGAACTCTGGGGTAGGTATTCTCAGTTATGAGAATACCATAGAGCGTTTATAAGATAAGAGATAGAGAGAGGTGGAAGGAATAAGGTCAAGCATATACCTGGAGAGTTCCCTTCGAGATGAATAACCGTTGATGTCGATAGTTGGTTTATGAGAGCTCATTGAAGCGATTTTGCAAAATGGTTGGATCATAGGAGCTTTAAGAGCACCAATCGCTAGGTATGTGAACAGAGACAAAAACCTTGGAAACATCAAGGCAGGTAATGGTTTTCCTTGATTCTGGAGAGACACTTTGGTATGAACAGCGGCTTTGATCTCTTGAAAGATGAGGCTTGCATAATCCAGAGGACGGTTAAAGTACATTCCATACATAATTGTAAGGATGTTTTTGCTGGCTTGGTCTTGAGAGCCAATTTTGCATGTGAGGCTTTTGTTTAGGGGGCAGTTTCTTGCGCTTAAATTCAGAAAGTTTTGATAATTGCTCATTATATCTCAAAAATTGAACAAATGAGAGTAGGGCTTCAGGTGATGGATTCTTGTCTAGGGCAGGGTTTGGCACAATCTCATCATGATCTTCAAGTGTAGATGAAGGCAAGTGAAAATACCTGGCAATTTTCTTCTTGGTGATGGGTATTTCCACAGAGTTTTCAGGGGTATTGGGATGAGTGAAATTTCCATGCAGGGTTTCTTCATCAGCTATATACATGGACTGCCACACTTCTTGGACATAGAGCTCAGGAGCTTTAGGATTTGTCAAGGTTAGAGCACGATTTAGTTGATGTTGTTGAAGAAATTCAACCAGGACTCTGAATTCGGCCAAATAGGTGTTGGAATGGAGTAGAACCTACACATTATTTGCCTTCAAAGGCAATTTGACGATTGGAACACTGTCAGCGGTTGAATCAACAAGACGACCTTCATCTTCATTGACATTTGGGTTTGCAAGTTGGGAGGCCATTGAAGATTGGTTAGGTATTTTTGGAAGAATTACTGTGGGGAAGCAAATACTGTAGAAATCGCGAGAAAGAAGACGAGATACTGTGTTTAGGGTTTATATATGAGAGAGTTTGAGAGCTTGAGGGTTTTGGTGGAATGGGAAGGGTTTTTGAATTTGGGGAAAAGGAAAAACGATTCAGTTATGCTTAGGTAAGCACGCAGTCGTGTAGTCATGCAATCACACGATGAAAGACATGTGTAAAGCATAAACCGTGTTAATGATGACTTAGCAAGATGTGATGAGTCACTGAAAGGATTATCAAAGGTAAATCGTTTGATTATCCCAAAAAAAATTAGAAAAAGAATAATAAAAAAAAGAATTTAATCAAGAAAAAAATAATATTTTAATTTGATTAAACCAATTTTTTTAGATTAATCCTTTCTAATGAATTTAAAATCAAACATTTGGAAAAATAAAGCAGTTTGGATCCAAATGAAAGTTTAATATTTTCTTAGTCAAATGTTTCTTAAGAAATTAATAAATAATAAGAAAATTTTTAATTAACCTTGACGGCAAAAGTTAAAAAAAAATAGACTTATTTATGTTTAAAATTTCAGAAGAAAAATAAGACAAAAAAAATTGACCTAAGAATGTCAAAAGAACAAAATTTTCAAGAAAAGATTAAGTTAAATCTGAAAATTCTGAATAACCTTGACGGCAAGAGTTAATCAGAATAAACAAATTTAAAACAACCATTTTAAGGAAATAGTGTTCAGAGGACAGCTAACAGAAGTTAGACTTAATTTTTCCCCCCCTTGAAACAAGCTCGAAGCTCCCCCTCAGAAATTGTACCAATCTCCCCCTTCGCTTTTCAAGAGATGCTTCCTTTCTGTTGTCACTTGGATATAAAGGAATAAGAATCTTCAACAAAGATGGTTAGAGACTTCTGAATGCTTCTGGATAAAACCATCAGAAGCGATTAGAGGTCTCTGATTAGTTTTGAGTAATAAAAAGAATAAGATTTACATGTTTATCATTCCCAACTTGCTGATCAAAAAATAAAAACGTTTCTCATCCAGAGCTTTTGTAAAAATATCAGCTAGTTGATAATTAGTAGAGACAAAATACATTCCAATTATGCCCTTCTCTATATGATCTTTGATAAAATGATACCTGACATCAATATGCTTTGTTTTGGACTGGGTTTTCAGTAATGGCAATGGCACTTTCTGAATCACATAAGATAGGAATCTTATCATATATCAGTCCATAGTCTCTAAGTTGAGTCTTGTGAACAACAACTAGCAGCAGCAACATATTCAGCCTCTGCAGTAGATGTGGAGACACAATTTTGTTTCTTGGATGTCCAACTTATAAGTCTATTTCCCAATAGTTGACAACTACATAGGTACTTTTTCTGTCCAGCTTACATCCTGCATGATCAGAATCAGTATATGCCATTAAATCAAACCCAGAATTTTTAGGATACCAGAGCCCAATGAAGGTGTTCCCTTTAAGTATCTAAAAATTCTTTTAACAACGGCCAAATGAGATTCTTTTGGATTGGCTTGATAACGAGCACAAAGACAGGTGGCAAACATAATATCAGGCCTACTAGCAGTTAAATACAGAAGAGACCCTATCATACCTCTGTAACCCGTGACATCTACTGGTTTCCCAGAAGGATCAGGACCTAGTTTCATACTAGGAGAGATAGGTGTTTTCATAGGTGATGAATTCTGAAAATGGAATTTCTTTAACATGTCTGAGACATATTTTGCTTGATTAATAAAAATACCAGAGGTACTTTGCTTAACCTGGAGTCCTAGAAAGAATGTTAGTTCTCCCATCATACTCATTTCAAATTCAGTTTCCATCAATTTAGAAAACAAATCAACTTCGGTTTGATGAGTAGAACCAAAAATTATGTCATCCACATAAATTTGAACAATAGTTAACATACCTTTGCCTCTTTTGATGAAAACTGTGGTATCAATTTTACCTTTCTCATACCCTTTGCTGATAAGAAACTTGGATAAACGTTCATACCAGGCTCTAGGTGCTTGCTTTAAGCCATACAGAGTTTTGTCAAGGAGATAGACATTTCTGGATGTCTTGCATCTTTAAAGCCAGCAGGTTGTTCAACATACACTTCTTCTTTGAGATTTCCATTTAGAAATGCACATTTAACATCCATTTGATCTACTTTAAAGTTTTTGTATGCAAAAAACGCCAGAAAAAGTCGTATTGCCTCCAGTCTTGCAACAGGGGCAAAGGTTTCATCGTCATCAATGCCTTCTTCTTGACAATAACCTTTTGTCACCAGACGAGCCTTGTTTCTGATCACAATTTCGTCTTCATCCTTTTTATTTCTAAAGACCCACTTAGTACCAATAGCAACTTTGCCTTTTGGTAAAGGTACTAAGTTCCAAACTTTGTTACGTTCAAATTGAAGTAACTCCTCCTGCATTGCTTCTACCTAACTAGGTTCAACCAAGGCTTCATGAACATGCTTAGGTTCGATCATACTAAGAAAGTTGACGTAGAAAGCTTCATTTGCTGTGGCAGATCGAGTTTTAACACCCTCAGAAGAATTACCAATGATAAGATCTGGAGTGTGTGATTTAGTCCATTTCTTCATCCTTGTTTGTGATATTGGTTGAGCCTGCACTTCTGCGTCAGAAGTTGGAATGACTGCTTCCGGAGATACTAATTCTGAGTCTCTTGTTTCTGTCTCCCCCTCAGATGATGGAACATAAGAGGCTTCTGGACAGTCAGATGTTGGAATAGAAGGTAAGGAAGAGTGTGGTTCAGAAGAAGTAGAACCAGAAAAAGTTATGCTAGAGGCATGAAGAACTTCATGTATGTTCAAGGATGAAGTTGGTTCTGACATTATTTCGTCGCCCAGAAAATCTTGAAAAATAGCATCAATCTCAAATTCTCTGCAACCTGAAAGATAGTCAGAGGTGACAATATTAAGGTTAAGTTCTGAAGAGGAATAGTCAGAAGTCAGCTGTGTTTGATCATCAAAATCAACATTAATGCTTTCCATAACAGTTTTTGTTCTTAAGTTAAAAACACGGTAAGCTATGGAATTTAAAGAATATCCTAAAATTTAGCTTCATCGGATTTTGGATCAAACTTGCCAAGTTTATCTCTGTCATTTAAGATAAAACACCTACAACCAAAGATATGAAAGAATTTAACAGATGGTTTTCTTTTGTTAATAAGCTCATAAGAGGTTTTGAGATGCCTCATGACGATTATTGAGCGATTCTGAGTAAAACAAGCAGTGGCTACAGCTTCTGCCCAAAAGTGTATGGGAAGACCAGAAGCTGCAAGCATCGTTCTGGCTGCTTCGACCAAGGTTCTATTGCGACGTTCAACGACACCATTCTGTTGGGGAGTGCATACAGTAGAGAAGTTCTGAGTACCATTGTCGCTTCTTAGCTGTTGAATCTTTTGGTGCAGAAGAACTTGAATTCTGGTCATCATATTCTGGAGTACAATAGGTACCTCTGACTTCTGTCGAACAAAAGCAAGCCAAGTATATCTGGAAAATTCATCAATAAGTACCAGTATATACTTTTTACCAGAAAGACTCTGAATTGCAAAGGGACCACAAAGATCAACATGTAACAATTGCAGAGGTCTAATGCATGAATGATCACTTTTTGTTTTATGGGATGCTCGTTTGATCTTGCCCATTTCACATGCAGGGCAAAGGTGATCTTTCTGAAAATGAACGTCGGGAAGTCCAGATACCAGATTATGTTTGACGAGCATCTCAAGATTGTCAAAATTTAAGTGAGACATTTTATGATGCCAGAGCAATGCAATTTCACTCTTTTTGGAGATAAGACATAAGGTTTCCTTACCATCCTTAGAGGTAAAATTAATCATGTAGAGATTACCTTTTCTGTCTGCTCTCCAAAGCTCCTTACCTGCCTTAGAAAATAAGTAACAATGTTTTTCATCAAATACGACAAGTATCTTAGAATCACAGAGTTGACTTACACTTAGGAGGTTATGTTTCAAACCTGAAACATGAGCTACTTTAGATAAGGTAATGTTACCTTCTTGTAAAGTACCATAGCCCTTAATCTGACCCTTACCATTATCACCAAACGTTACAGCTCCACCACTTTTGTCTTTGAATTGGGAGAGTAAGTTTCGTGAACCAGTCATGTGCCTCGAGCATCCAGTGTCAAGATACCAGATATGCACACGCTGTTTCTGCAATCAAGATCAGAGTTTCTTAGGTACCCATATCATTATGGGTCCTTTAATGTTAGTTTTTGTTTTATCAGCCTTTTTTATTTGCTCTTGATTTGATTTAACAGAAGGTAAAGGCGGATTGTTTGTATTTTTTGTTTTTTTGTTTTTCTTTGTTTTATTCTTATTGAAGTACGAATGGTTGGCAGTTAATGGATTTGAAATCCGTGAGAAAAATTGTTGTAATTTTAAGAATAAGGAAAAACATTCAGAATTCTGAAACATAGAAGATTTTATTGAATTTTCATTAAGATAATGATAATTACAATTATTCTTACGACTGTCTATTCTAGTATCAGTTGTTCGAAAGAACTTCCTATCTACAGTAGACATATGTTTAGAATCTGAGATATTCTTCAGCTGTGATTTCTTCGGATTTACCTTCACAGAAGCTTTTGGATTTACTGAAACAGGAACAGAAAGATTAGATTTCCATTTACCTTTCTGGACATAAGAAAGTTTTGAAGGATAAGATTTAGGAGTTTGGATAAGGATCTTCTTTTTAAGTTTTTCTTCTTTTTCAAGTTCAAGACAAGATTTAGCTTTCAGACACATTCCTATAAAATCTGGATGTATGACAGTTTTTCGTTTTTCAGAAGGAACAGAGAAAATCAGAATTCCATTTGAATGTTTCTGAACATTCATTCCAGAGGCTTTTATCTCCAGAGATTCATTAGTAAATAAAAGTGGGGCATCTCCATTTTTAATAACCTTTGGAGTTTTAGCATAGATAGGAGATTGATGTTCAAAGTGAGAAAGATATGTTTCTGAATTGTCAAAGAAATCCTCACTCTGATCATCATTTTCCCAGGGATATGTGATTTCTTCTAAATCATCTTGAACTTCAGAAAGATTTAAATCAATTATGGAACAAGGAAAAATCTCTGGATTGTTTTCTAACTCTTTTTGTTTGTCATTCTCAAGTTTAAAACAATTGTCCAGAGACAAGAGAAGATCATTTTCAAAACTAAGTCTTAATTATTCCTCTGCTTGAATAGGAATAAACGCATCAGCCTCTGGATTCAATTTTATAAGAACACTTGAACCAAACTTGAAAATATCATCCTTCTTCTGAACTTTATTTAAATCAATATTAGTTTTTCCAGAAGAATATATAATATTTTTAAACTTAAGTTTTCGTTGATGATGACTATTTTCAAGTTTAGATCGTTTAAAGCATGATTGTTCATAAAGAATTGGAAACACATGCTTTTGTTGTTTTCCCATATGAAAAATAGAGTTTAAACAAGACTTCTTTTCACACGTGTAGGGATCTAAATCTTCAAACCCGATTCCAGACCTTCCTACTTGTGTACATATTTTCTCATGAACTTTTTGAGCATCCAGATATGTTTTGATCGGGTGCGTTTTGTTTTGAAGTTCAATATGTAAACATTCTCTCTTTTAGAAAGTAGTTTTTAAGTGCTATAGAATTTAATCTGCCACATTCCTTAATTTGAATTTCCTTATCTTTTTCTTCCAAAAGTTTCTTAAAACTTAAGCGCTCCTTTTTTAACAAAACTTCTGTGTCTTTCAAAGTTTTAGAAATCTTTTCTTTCTCAGTGTCAAGTTCCAGTTTCTCTTCTGTTAAGATATCCGTTTCTCTTTTGTAAATAGATATCTCTTTCCCTTTGTATTATGGAAAGAGTTTTCTCAATACTTTTTCGTAACTTCTTTTCAATTGTAAGCTTTTGTTTAAGTTCCTCAAAATTATTTGACAAAATAACAATTGTATTCTCAAGTTCAGATGAGTCAGAGAAATTACTAACCGGTGACTCAGAAGGTTGATCTTCTGATTCATTTGATTTAGCCATCCCACAAAACATAACTTCATCTTCGTTGGATTCATCACCTAACCAGTTCTCTTTTTCAGCATAATGAGCTCTTTCAGTGACATTGTACTTATATTTATTCTTGTAGTACGTCTTGTCTTTGTCCAGAGCTCCTCTGCATTCTTTTGAGTAGTGTCCTGGTTTTCCGCATCTATAGCATACATCCCTTTTCTTCTTCATTTCCTCTTCCTTCTTCTCTGTTTCAGTCTTTTCAGATCTCTGAACCTCTTGCTTAGGAATATGAGTAGAAGAACGATCAAACCTTCTATTTCCTTGAAAAGCCCTATTTCCAAACCGATTTGTAAACTGTTTGGTTATAAGAGCCAAAGAATCAGCAAATGCCTTTATATTATCATCAGAATCAGAATCTTCCTCTGGAGCAGCTTCTGACATGAATGCCTTGCTTTTCATTCTTCTACTGATCGTTCCCTTTAATTCAGAAATCAAAGCCAGAGGACCACCTATTGTTGTTTTCTTTTGTACAACTTCCTTCTCATGAGCTTGAAGAGTTCCAAATACGTCATGTAGAGACCATTGCTCAAGATCTTGATTGGCATGTAAAGACATGGAGAGGTTTGACCATTCTGGATTTAATCTCTTCAGAAATAAGACATTATTGTCTTCCTTTGATCGAATGATATCACATCTTTTGTATAGACTTATTAGATTGTTAAATCTATGAAAAGTTTGTTCCAGAGATTCATCAGCAATGGCCTGGAAGCTGTTATATTCATTCAGAGCCTGAGCTCTTCGGTTTTTTTTTTCATTTTAGCACCGCCTTCCAGAAGATTTTCTAGTTGATCCCATAATTCCTTGGCAGTATCACAGGAATCCAGAGATTGAAAAATCTCATTTGGAATAGCCATGATAAGAAGAGTTTTAGTCTTTTTGCTAGTTCAACTTTGGCTTTTTCTTCATCAGACCAGTTTCCCTTCAGCTTTGGAACTTGCTGGCAGGAATCTCATCAGTATTGGCCGTTGCTGGAATTCGAGGAATAATAGGCATAGGAACTAGAGGACCATTTTGAATGATTGGAAATAGATCAGCATCCAGTCCCTCGTAGAAATTTACCATTCGGATTTTCCATTGAGGATATTCATCACGTTTGAGAGTAGGAGGTTTCGTCAGTGATCCAGAAGTATAAACAGAATTCAGATTTGAATTTGCCATTTTGTTTCTAGAAAACAGAGAATCGAGAGGAAGAATTGATTTGAAATTTAGAACAATTAAACTTCAATTGAATTGAATAACAAAGAGATCGTCTTACTAATTCTTCAAAATTTTAACTACAGTTACCATTGTTTTTGAAGAAAATTACTATGAATTAATAAAATCACGTAAAACAAGGTAGAATTATGAACTGTAGTTAAACCAGGAAATTACTGCAAGAATGAAGAGAGAAATTTCCAAATTAAGGAGATCTAATAATCAACTTATTGATTAAATGTCTCTGATACCAAATGTTGGTTCCAGAATTCTTCTTCAATGATTAATCAATAAATTCATATATCAGAATGTAAGCGGAAACAATTAATATTGATTAATCAACAGTAATAAGAACAGTAGAAGAATGAAGAACAGATCAACTTTGTATTATAACCTAAGGATCGATTACAAGGATTTGAGAATTGTGCGCAAAATAATTCTTCACTAATGATCTTCAATCGACATCTATTACAGTGAAAGTACAGATCTATTTATACTATTATTAAAACAGAAAGTCAACACATTAGCCTATTACAAAATGCCACCTCATAGAGGAGCGTCTAACAAATTCTGTTTTAAAGACTAGACCTACAAGTGAATGCTGCCACGTCATCTTTGACTCATACTTCAAAAGTCTAACAAAAGTAAAGATCCTATCATTCCTCGATAAGTAGTAACATTAACAAGTTTACCATCAGGGTCCTTATTTAAAGTCAGAGGAGGTGCCATAGGGGTTTTCATTGAAGAACTCTGAGTTAAATCAAATTTCTGCAGCATGTCTTTAACATATTTACTTTGACAAATAAAGATGCCTTTTTCAGATTGTTTTACTTGAAGACCAAAAAAATATGTTAGATCACCCATCATACTCATTTTGTATTCCTTTTTCATCCGTTTGGCAAAACGAGTGCAAAGTTTAGGATTTGTGGAACCAAAGAAAATGTCATCTACATATACCTGAGCAAGAACGATATGTCCCTTACGTTTTCTAAGAAAGAGGGTTTGATCAATCTTACCACGAACAAACTTTTCAGCGAGAAGGTATTTAAAAAGAGTTTCATACCATGCACGGGGAGCTTGTTTCAACCCGTAGAGTGCCTATCTTGCTTATAGACGTATCTTGGATGTCTTGCATCAGCGAGCCAGGAGGTTGTTTGACATAGACTTCTTCCTTCAACTTGCCGTTCAGAAAGGCACTCTTGACATCCATTTGATAGACTTTAAAATTTTTATGAGGAGCGAAGGCTAGAAACAACCTGATATCTTATAACGTTGCAACAGGGACAAAAGTTTCATCGTAGGATATCCCTTCCTCTTGTTTGTATCCCTGAGCAACAAGTTGAGCCTTGTTGCGAGTTATAGTGTCGCTTTCGTCTAAATTGTTACGAAACACCCATTTAGTGCCTATAACGGTTTTGTTAGAGGGTCTGGGAAAAAGCTTCCAAACTTTTTTTCTTTAAAACTCAGAGAGTTCTTCTTGCATGGAGATAATCCAATCTTGATCAAGGATAGATTCATCGATCTTTTTAGGTTCTATGACAGAAGTAAAGTTTACATAGAGACATATGTTAGCCATACTTCTTCTTGTTTGAACACCTATACATGGGTCACCAATTATTTGATCGATGGGATGATTTTGAGTCCATCTCTGAGCTGGTAACTGAAGATTTGGATGAACTGAAGATTCAGCGGCCTGTTCAGGAGTTGAAGAAGATAGATCAGCGTGACGTTCTTCATTTTCTCTAATCGTCTCAGGAGGAGGTCCTGAGGGAATTTCATTTCATGGAGAAGAGGAAGATGCTCGATTATTCACTGATGAATTACCGATAGAGGGACTGGATGGAGGAATATGATTTAATGGAGTAACCTTCATCCCTGATGATGAATTGTTACTATTCAGCGATGTGGGAATAAGAACAGGACCATCATCATCATTATTTTCAGTGATAGGAGGTGTACAGAAATAAGATTCAGGTTCCCTATAATGAGATTTCATCCAGTTGTTTAGTTCTTCATCTTCTTCAGGGATAGAAGTGAAATTTGAAGGACGAGATTCATCAAAGTTGACATTAAAGGTTTCTTCTACATGTTGTCTTCTTTTATTGAAGACCCTGAATGCCTTGAATACAGAGGAGTATCCAAGAAATATACCATCATCAGCTTTGGGATCGAACTTTCCCAAATGATCTCTGTCATTCAGAATGTAACAATTACATCCGAAGATATGAAAAAGTTCTATTGAGGGTGTCTTCTCATCAAATAACTCATAAGCAATTTTCTTGAATCTTTTTACAATCAGGGATCAATTCTGAGTGTAACAGGCAGTATTAACTGCTTCAGCACAGAATTGAGTTGGAAGATGAGATTCGCTTAGCATTGAGCGAGCACCTTCGATAATAGTTCGATTTGTTCTTTCAACAACACCATTTTGCTGAGCTGCCCTCACTGAAGAGAAATTATGAGTAATGCCTTTTTCTTCAAAGAAATTTACCAGGGTACTGTTTTTGAATTCACTACCATGATCACTTCTTATGGAATGAACTGGAACATTGTTCAGCAACTCAATCTTCTTGATGAAAGAAATTATTTCATCAGGGGTATCACTCTTAGATCGTAGAAAGAATACCCAAGTATATCTAGAATATTCATCTACTATAACAAGAGTATATTTCTTCCTTTATATGGATTGGACATTGACAGGTCCAAAAAGATCCATATGTAGTAAGTGAAGAGAAGTGGTTATTGATGATACTTGCTTAGATGTGAATGTGGCCATTGTCAGCTTGCCTTTTTCACATGCTGAGCAAAGAGATTCATTTGCAAAGCCATGTTTAGGTAGGCCTCTGACAAGTTCCATTCTTGATAAATCATTTATCATTTTGAATTTAAGATGAGAGAGTCTCTTATGCCAAAGCAAGTTGACATCAAAGGAGGCACTTGATAGAAAGCACACATTGTCAAAGTGAGTGTTGTCCATATTGATGACGTACATATTATTTGATCTTTTGCCTTTTAAAGCAAGCATATCATTTTTGCTAGTAACCGTGCATCTAGTCTTTGTGAATAAAACTTTAAAGTCTTTATGACGCTCAATAAATTGTGCTTTAGTCCTTCAACATATCCAACTCGAGAGAAGGATGTTGCTCCGTTAGATAGAATGTCGTAGCCTCTGGTGTATCCTTTGCCATTTCCACCAAAGGTCACTGAAGGACCATTTTCCTCCTTATATTCAGTGAGTAGAGATTTTCTGCCTGTCATGTGCCTTGAGCATCCACTATCTAGATACCAGGTACCTTTAGCACTCTGCAAAAATAAGAGGATCAATTTTCCATAGGTACCCATACTATTATGGGTCCTGCATTGTTTGTGGAAGTAATAGGAGAACTAGAGGAGGTACTTGCTGAAACTTTATCCTTCATGGTCTGCCCTGACTTAGATGTTTTATCAACTTTAACAGTTTTACACTTCGCTGATTTCGCAGCTTGGGCTATTTTCTTTCCATGGGATAATTTTCCAGCTTTAGTGGCATTTGGACATTTGCTAGCAAAGTGGGTAGTCTCACCACAGTGATAACACATCCTATATTTGAAAATAGGGTTTGAACTAAAAGCATGCTGAGTGGAGGTCATGTTTTCAGGACAGGATCCAATAATTATTTTTTCCATAGACCTGTGAGGAACCACTGGTTTCTCAGGCTTAGATGGATTCAAATCAATCTTATTCCCTGGAGTTGGTTTCTGAGAGAAGTCAGAGACCTCCTTCTTAGATTTAGAAGGTTGACTTACTAAAAGAAAAGAAGGATTTTTTCTTCAGTGAAGGGAGTTTCTTGTCCTTGGCAACTTGACTAATGACCTTGTATTTAGTCACTATCCCTGAATCCTTGGGAATTGGTTCAGAAGGTCTTGTCTCTGCAAATAGAAACACTCTGAGACGAGGGGTCGGGGATAGAAGAAACGAACATTCCAAATTTTAACATGGAACGGTCAGTATCAATTTCTTCTTGGACAAAGGAATATCCAAGACCACTTTTGACCTTAGCAGGAATCTGAGCTTTTATGATCTCACTTAACTTATCAGAAGATTTACACCATCCTTCAATGGTGGCTTTCTCAGCCTTAATATCAACGATGGCCTGTTCCCGCTCAGTGATAGCTTGTTGTCTTTCAATACTTATGATCTGATTTACAAATTTTTGGTCTTTAAGATCTTCTTCGATATTAGTAAGTTCTTTGATTTTCAAATGACAATTCTTTAGTTGTTCATATAGATCACTGTTAATTTGTTCTGCTTTGATCTTGCCATTAAGAGCATTTTAAAATTCAACAGTCACAGAGTCGAGAGCCGACAAGCTATCATTTTCAGGTATAGAGAAGTTAGAAGGAATGAGTACCTGCATTGATGGAGATTCTGAAGAAGATGTGTCAGATGCCTCTTCAATACTTCTGATCTGATTTACAAATTTTTGGTCTTTAAGATCTTCTTCGATCTTAGTAAGTTCTTTGATTTTCAAATGAAAATTCTTTAGTTCTTCATATAGATCACTGTTAATTTGTTCTGCTTTGATCTTCCCATTTAGAGCATTGTAAAATTCAACAGTCATAGAGTCAAGACCCGACAAGCTATCGTTTTCAGGTATAGAAAAGTTAGAAGGAATGAGTACCTGCATTGATGGAGATTCTGAAGAGGATATGTCAGATGCCTCTTCAGCTTCTTCAATTCTGGCAATAAGACATATTAGGGCTATGTCTTCTTCATCTAATTCAGATTCATCAGTGGTATTTGCCCAATCGTCTTCCTGATCCCATTCTGCCTCTTCAGCGACTAGGCCTTTTCCTTTTCGCTAGTCATTTCTTAGATTCTGATATTTCTCTTTTAACTTAGAATGTTTTTCCTTTTTAGATTTATCAGAGATCTGAGAAGTTGTTGGTGCAGCGACTTTCCTGGATCTACGCTCACTTGCGAAGTGACACTTACGCTGACAATTATAGCAGATTGCTGAAGCTTTACCAGCAGGAATAGTCTTCGACTTATCAGAGTCAGTGATAGCCAGTGTTTTTCTAAACTTACTCTTTCTAGCAAATCTCCTGAAATTGTTAGTAAGAAGAGCCAGAGAGTCATCAAATTCAGAGATGTCAATATAAGTGAATTCTTCTGAGTTAGCTTGATCTAACTCAGTGATAGAGGTGATGGAAGAAGAGACACGTTTAGAAGGTTCTGCCTCTAAAGTACTTTTGGTACTTTTGATGTCCTTTATTAGGTTTCTTTTTAATGCATGAGATTGCTCATGATTTAGTAGCATCCCATATAAAGCACTTAAAGACAGAGTTTCAATATTCTTTGACAGCTTAAGACATGTAGTATACACTTCCCATTATTCAGGTAATGCCTCCATGAATTTTGTCAGTATCTCAGCATTAGAGTAATCTTTATTGACAGTTTTCATGTCAATCAAGAGACAGTTTAATCTTTGGTGAATTTGAGAAGTGTTTCATTTTTTATAAACATAAAGATTTCATATTGTCTTACCAAATTAATTCTACGAGTTATCTGAACTTCAACAATTCCTTCATATTGAATACAATCCCACATGGTTTTTGAAGTTCTCATTTTCAACAATTCCTTCAAATTAATGCTACGAGTTATCTGAACTTCAACAATCCCACATGGTTTTTGAAGTTCTCATTTTCATTACAGAGTGATAAACTTCATCAGGGAGAGACATGGCAATTATAGATCTAGCTTTTGAATCAATAGCTATTTTTCTTTTGTCTTCATCACTCCATTGAATTGGATTTTTGACAATTCGTATCTCAGGACTGTAGGAACAAATGGGTCATTCTCTAGATAATAGGGGATTTTAGGATCTCACCCTTCTAGAAATAGAGTCGTTCTTTCTTTCCATAGAGGGAAATTATCACAGCTAAATCTTGGAGGTTTAGCTAAAGATCCATTATCTATGTAGTTGGTGTTTGTGTTAGCCATTTTAAAATAACTTGATAAAAAGTTGTTTTAAAGAATAGTAAGCAGAAAATACTGCTCTGATACCACTTGTTGGTCCCAAAGGGGTCTACAAGAGTTCAAAGATATATAACAGTTTGTAGAAGGGGGGTTGAATACAATTACAAGTAGATTTTCGTTTTTAAATTGGATTATATAAATAAATACATTACAGTTAAAAGCGGAATAAGAACAACTATAAAACCTATTTTATTGTAACTAAAGAAATCACTAAATTGATGCATAAGGAAAGAAAGAAATAACACTAGAGGTTCTGAGAAAGAGAGTAGCATGCATGAAGATGGAAAGGGGTTTCCCATCTATTTATATACCCATTTGCATTTAATGCAAAGCAAAAGGTACATGCCATGTGTCAAACATGTGGAGGATGTTTGCCCTTTGGTTAATAGGATGGCCATGCTCTTAGCCACCTATGAACAGTACCAAATCAGATGTGATGGGGACATAAGAGACAATTCGTACGTCCTTTTCTGACAAGGTGTTGAGGTTTTGACTTTTGTGCATCGAGGATAGGATCAACAATAATCTTGTTGAAAGCTTCCTTTGATTCCTGACCCGGAGACTACAAGGATGAAGTCACTGAGGTATTGCTGAGGCTTTACAGGATTTCACACTTCTGATTAGATGACATTTGCTATCACGAACCGCTTCAGATCACTAGTTGTTCATCTCTATCTTCAGCTTTAGAGATAAGATTTGAGTTCTTGATGTTCAGCGATCGCTGAGTGTAATCAGCATATGCTATCCCTGAACCTAAAACTATAACTTTATACATGGAACTTTTACAAAGTATAGAGAGGAATCATATTTAAATCACTGAAAGAAGTTTTGGATCAGCACATGCCTCTATAGTTCTTGACATCCACTGATTTTCTAGATGGATCAGAAGCAAGCTTAATGCATGTAGAAATTGGTGTACTCATGGTTGCAGAGTTGTGGAGTTTGTATTTCTCCAAGATGTCAGAGACATACTTGGCTTGGTTTATGAAAATCCCATTGTGGGTTTGTTTAACTTGGATCCCTAGGAAGAATGTTAATTATCCCATCATGCTCATCTCAAACTCACTCTTCATCAACTCAGATAACTCATCACACTAAGTCTGATTTGTAGAGGCAAATATAATGTCATCTACATGGATCTATACTAAAACAATACACCTTTGCACCTTTTGATGAACAAAGTAGTATCAATCTTACCTTTATCATATCGGGTTCTAGGCGCTTGTTTGAGGCCATAGAGACCTTTGTCTGTGTGGTAGACATAGTTTGGATGTGCAAAACTCTCAAAACCAGGTGGTTGTTGCACATACGCTTCTTCTTTAAGCTTACCATCTAGAAAGTTAAGCTTTATATCCATTTGATACACCTTGAACCCTTTGTATGCAGAAAAGGCCAGAGACAAACGGATTGCTTCAAGCCTTGCTTCTAGAGAAAAGGTTTCATCGTAGTCTATACCTTCTTTTTGGCAGTATCCTTTTGCAACAAATCTGGCTTTATTTCTGACGACTATCCCATCCTTATCCTTCTTATTCCTGAAAACCCACCTAGCGAAAATTGCATGTTTATCTTTTTGAAATGGAACACGAGTCCATGCCTTATTTCTTTCGAATTGAAGGAGCTCATCTTCCATGGCATTTATCCAACTTGGATCTTGTAGGGCTTCATGGACTTTCTTAGGTTCTATCATGATCAGATAGTTTACAAATAAACATTCATTTGTAGTGGCAGAACTACTCTTTACACCATCAGAAGGATCACTTTGTCAAGGGGGTTGTAAGATGATTGGCAGTTGAATCTCTGTATCATCTGGTATTTCTTCTATTAAACTCTGTGTAGGGGGATAGTACCTAACTACCCCCCCCCTCGAAAGTTGGTCCAGAGGTACTTGGATATGATACAGAGATGTCATCTTCTGGTATAGAATTGTTTGCCTCTGGTGCAGAAGGGGTTTCCTCTTGATCTACAATGTTAGTCGAGGATGTAGGAGAAATAGAAGGGCCATATAAGTTTGTACATGATGATTGAGGTTCTTCTATTATTCTGGCAGTTATATCTCTGATTCTCTTGACTTAGAGAGGAAATCAGAAGTCAAATTGTTAAGCTTGAGTTTTGAGTTGGAGTACTCAGAAGTCAATTGACCTTTGTCATCAAATGACACATTAATTCTCTCCATGATCGTCTTGGTTCTGAGGTTGAAGACTCTGTAAGCTTTTGAGGCTAGGGAGTAGCCAATGAATTCACCCTTATCTGCCTTCTTCTCAAACATACCAAGTTGGTCTTGATCATTAAGTATGTAACATCTATAACCAAAGATATGAAGATAGTTTAGGTCAAGCTTTCATTGGTTGATGAGTTCATAAAAAGTCTTTAAGTGCCTCTTAACCACAATGGATTTGTTCTGTGTAAAACATGTAGTTGAGATGGCTTCAGCCTAGAAGTGAGTTGGTAGACTAGATGTTGCAAGCATGGTACGTGCAGCTTCAGCCAGAGTGCGATTTTTGCGCTCCACGACACCATTTCGTTCTGGGGTTCCTGTTGCGGATAAGTTTTGTGATATCCCTTCGTTGACGAGACACTCTTCAAGTCTTGCATTTTTGAACTTCGTATCATTGGCACTTCTCAACTTCTATATTTTGCTCTGTAGCAGCACTTGAATCTTTTTCAACTAGTTAATAAGGACTTCTAGTACCTCTGAATTCTGTCTTACAAACTCAATCCAAGTATATCGTGGGTATTTGTCAATTAAAACAAGAATATACTTCTTACCAGACATGCTTTGTACAGAGATGGGACCAAAGAGGTCGACATGAAGCATGTACAGAGATACAGTGCATGAGGTATCACTGTTTGTCTTGTGAGATGCTCTTTTGAGTTTGCCCATCTCACAGGCAGGACTAAGACGATCCTTTTGAAAAACTACATCCAGTAGTCCTTCAACAAGGTTGTGTTTAACAAGTTTCTCAAGATTTGAGAAGTTCAAGTGAGAAATCTTGTTATGCCAGAGCCATGCTTCTTCACTTTTCTTTGAGATGAGACAGAGTGTCTTTCTGCCATCTTTTGATGTGAAGTTCATCGGATAAATATTTCCTTTGCGATTGGCTCTAAGCAACTCTTTACCAGATTATGCTAGTAAAGAGTAATGTTTCTTTTGGAAGAAAACACTCATATTAGCATCATAAAGTTGACTTACGCTAAGCAGATTATGCTTTAGCCCAGACACTTATGCCACCTTTTATAGAGAAACATTACCTTGATTCAATATCCCATAGCCTTTGATCCGTCCTAGCCTATCATCCTCGAAAGTCACACTTTCTCCTAATTTATCTTTGAATGAAGAAAGCAAACTTTTTGTGCCATTCATGTGCCTTGAGCATATCGAATCCAAATACCAAATGTGCAAACATTGCTTCTTCAATACATATTAGAGAGATTTAGGTACCCATCTCATTATGGATCCTTTTATATTAGACTTAGGGGTTTCCTTCTTTTGATTTTTATCTTTGCTCATAACTTCTAGTTTTCTAGTTACAACTGGTTTTCCAGTCTTGGTCTTAGGTTTCTTGTTCCTCTAGGTCTTGGATTTTTTTCTTTTTTGTTGACCCATAGAGAATGCAGTGTGGGCCAAAGAAGTGTTTTCTCAGTTTAAGCAATAAAGAGATACAATCGCATTTTTGCAAACAAAATATTTCATTAAAATTTCATCTTTTGAATGAGAATTGCAAGATTTTTTTATTAATCTCTGTTCTAGTATCAGTTGTTCTATTAAACTTCTTATCTAGTGTAGAATAATTCTTTTTTAAATTCATTGTCTTCTCTTGATCTTTCTTCTTGACAGCCTACTCCGTCTTGAGCATAGGAGTTTTCACTAAAACGGAAGAATTTAGATTTTCATTAAATGCCCATTTTCCTTTCTACTCCCTTGTGAATTCAATAGGATTTTGATAGATATACTTTTAAGGTTTTGGCAATTGAGTTTGAGTTGTTTTCTTAGTTGTTTCTTCCTTTTATAGTTCAAGACATGAGTTGGCTTTAAGACACATATCCAGGAAGTTTCATTGGTATCCTATTTCGAGGTCTTTTGACTTCTGGTCCTGATGCTCTTATCTCTATATCAATCACCTTTGTACTCAAATTATCTTTTGATTTAAACACATTGAGTGACCCATTATGTATGGGATTGATACACTTGATATGAACATAGATAGGAGGCAATCTATTGTCAAAAGATGTAAGAAGTTTCTCTGGAAAATCAAAGAACTCTTCATACTCTTGCTCAAAATGGTTTTGAGATTCCCATGGATATACATCAAAGCCATCATCATCCTTTTCTAGACAATTAATTAGATCAATGAAAGTTCAGGGAATATTCTCTGGATGATTTTGAATTGATATAGAGCTCTATCTCACTACTTCAAGCAGGTATTTCTCAAAGATTTATCTTACTTGCTCTGTATGTTCTTCAAGTATGACTTGATTCAGAGATTCATTTAAATATTTTTCAAAAGATAGTCTTATGCTTTCCTCTATGTGTTTAGAAATAAACTCTTCTGCTTTTGGATTTAAAGACATATGATTGAATGATCCAAAGCTAAAAACTTCATCTTTCTTTTCCAGAGTTTTCAAATCAAGTTGTTTGATCTTATTTAAATTTCTTGCAGATGAATATGAAATATTTTTGTATTTAAGTTTTCTTTCTCTGTACCCATTCTCATATTTTGTCTTTTTGAAAACAGATTGTTCATATATAATTGGAAAATCGTGTTTTTGTTATTTTCCTAAACAGAACACAGAGTCTAGAGTTAACCTTTTCTTGCAGGTGAATTAATTTTCGCATGCACTTGTTGACCATCTTGATATTTTTTGATCAACAGCTCCTTCTTTTGAAGGCTTATGTGTAGAAATTATCTTTCCTTTTGAAAATAGTTCTTTAAAGTCGCAGAGTTTAATCTCTCACTTTCTTTTCCCTCAATCTTTTTGTCTTTATCAAATAGAATCCTTTTTAGTTCTTCACACTCCTTTTTAAAATTTGCTTATGTATAGGATTTAAGTTTTGCAATCCTCTTATTCTCCACAGAAAGCACTTGTTTTTCCACAATTAGAAGCTTTGTTTCACGTTTATAGATATTATTTTCCTTTTCAATAAGTTTTTGTTTTATTTTTTTCATTTAAGAGATTCTGATTGAGTCTTTCAAACTCTTGAGCAAAGTTAAAAACCGTTTCCTCAAGTTTTGTATGTTCTCTGCTAGAGACAGAGCATAACTTAGAGTCAGAGGAGTTCTCCTCTTCATCACTGTTGGTCATTGGCATGCCACATAACAAGGCTTTTTCATCACTTGTTGAGTCAGAGACCCAATTCTCTTGTTCTACCATGTATACCCTCTCCTTTCGATTGTACTTTTATTTGTTCTTGTAGTGTGCAATATCTTTGACCAGGCGACCTTTGCAGTCAATAACACAATGACCAGGTTTGCCACATCTGTAGCACTTATCACTATTCTACTTTGGTTTCTCATTTTTCATTCTTCCTTTTTGACAAGTTGATGTGGTTCCTATCTTGGCTCATATGTAGGCTTTTGTTGCTTTCACGTCTGTCTTATCTTCCTCTGCTCTGGAATGATCTTTTTCCAAGTTTTCTCGAGCCAAAGATTGTGCGAAAGCATTAATATCATCATCATCTGTACAAGAAAGTCTGGTTTCCTTACCACTTTCAGTGATAAGTGTCTTGTTCTTTGCTCTCCCTCTATTATCTTCTCTGGACAACCATCTCTGGTCTTTCACTAGACTATGTAGAGACAGTTTCTCTGATTTAGAGATTAGGGCCAGAGGACTACCAATAGTAGCTTTCTTTTTTTATATGGCTTTCTAATGGTCTTGCAAAGTACCGAATACATCATGCAAAGTCCATTGTTCAAGGTCTTGATTCGCTTGTAGAGACATGGGCAAATTTGACCATTCTTCATTTAGCCTTTTAAGAAAAAGCACATTGTTATCTTCTTGAGATCTGATCACATCACATCTTCTACACCTGCTGATTAAAGTGTTGAATCTATGATAAGTTTTCTCTGGAGTTTCATTAGGCAGAGCTTAAAATTGTTGTATTAAGAGCTTGAGCTCTTCTGTTCTTCCTCATCTCCACACCTCCTTCTAACTGGCTGGTAAGTTGATCCCATAATTTCTTGGCAGTAGCACAGGAATCCGAGGACTGTAATATATCGTTCCGGACTGCCATAATGAGTAGCCTTTTCACTTTGAGGTCAATTTCCACCTTCTTCCTATCTTCATCATCCTAGTCTTTCCTTTCCTTTGGAATTCGTCGTACAGAAATTACCTCAATTTAGACAGTAGCAGAATTAAACTTGATAAATTGTATATTGTATTGTATATAGACTAAATAGATTACAGGGATATATATAGGAAACTATTTACACTTTGTATCCTCCTATTATACTTATCTGTCTAATATTCCCCCGCAAGCTAAGGCTGGGAGATGACCTGTAGCTTGGATCGTAGACTTTCGGATTGCTGTGAGGATAACGGTTTGGTAAAGACATCAGCGATTTGATCATTAGTGGAAATATGCTTAACCAGGAGTTTCTTTTCGGAAACTTTTTCTCGGACAAAATGGCAATCCACTTCAACATGCTTTGTGCGCGCATGGAAGAAAGGATTTGCAGATAGATATGTGGCTCCTAGGTTATCGCACCATAAGACAGGAACTGTAGCCATGGGAACTTGAAGTTCACGTAGGAGAGCTTTGTACTTGGATTCTGTTGAATACTGAGATACAATCTTTTGTTTTCTGGCTGACCAGGAGATAAGATTCGTAACGAGATAGATAGCCTATCCCCCGGTGGGTTGACGGTCATCTGGGCAACCCGCCCAGTCAGCATCCGAAAAAGCATTTAGACGAGGAGAGTGAGCATCAGTATAGGCATGTAAGGTGGTACCCCAGGCGCTCTTGATCAAGAGACCATAATCAACCGTGCCCTGTAGATACCGGAGAATCCGTTTGACCGCAGACCAATGGTTTTCGTTCAGAGAGTGCATGTACTGGGAAACTTTATTTACAGCAAAGGCGATATCTGGGGCAGACAGAGTAGCATTTTGTAGAGCACCAAAAACCTGACGATATCGAGCTGGATTCTCAACCGGAGGGTTGTCACCAAGAGATAAGTTACTAGTGGTGGTGATTGGTGTAGCAACAGGTTTGGCTTGTGAGAGGCCGGTTTTCCGAAGGATCTCGAAAATATACGTTTTTTTGGGACAGAAGCAAGTCTGAAACTCTGGAAGTAACTTCAATACCAAGGAAGTATGAGAGGGTGCCCATGTCCTGAACAGCAGGTGTTTGGCTCAGGTTTTTGATGGTCTGATCGATAGCAGATGGATTGTTACCTGTCAAGATGATGTTATCAACATAAACCAACAGATATAGCAGGGTGCCCTTAGAAGAGTAGATGAACAACGAAGGATCAGTTTTAGACCCGTGAAAGCCCAGTGAGAGTAAGGTCTTGGAAAAGGGATGAAACCAGGCATGAGGCGCCAGCTTGAGGCCATACAGTGACTTCTGAAGGAGACACAGATGATCTGGTTTGTGCAGATCAACGAAGCTAGGAGGTTGACGTAGATACACTGTTTCGTTTAGATCACCGTGTAAGAAGGGATTCTCAACATCTAACTGTCTAAGAGGCCATTGTTGGGAGACTGCAAGAGAGAGCACAGCACGAATAGTGGTGAATTTAACCAAAGGGCTAATTGTCTCATGATAATCGATTCCCGGTTGTTGGTGGATGCCTTTGGCTACTAGACGAGCCTTGTAACGTTTAATTGCACCTGTTTGATCTTTCTTGATCTAGTACACCCATTTACAATAAACCACATTAGCATTAGAAACGGGTGGAATTAAGGACCAAGTTGCATTACGGATCAATGCAACGTATTCTTTAGCCATGGCCTTTCGCCAGTGAGGGTCTTTGTTGGCAACAGAAAAGGTAGTGGGTTTGATGTCTAGGGTGGTATAAGTGTGATAGGTCGAGGGGTTATAAGTCACCCTTTGTTTTAGATTAGGCCGAAGGGAAGAGGGTCGGGTATGAGGTAGAGGGATTCGTGAGTTAGGCTGGGTTGTAGGGGTTGAGTTGGGTGGTGATATAGGTTGCGGTGTAGGTGTAGGTGTAAGTGTAGCTGTAGGTGTAGGTGTAGGTGTAGGTGTAGGTGTAGGTGTAGGTGTAGGTGTAGGTGTAGGAGGAGGTGGAGGGCTAGAGGTAGTTGGGGATGTAAGAGGTGTATGGGAAGGATAACTGGACACATAAGGGTCGGATGGAGGAGCAAATGTGGGTGATGGGGAAGGTGAGGAATGAAGGAAGACCGAAGATGTCTGACAAGCTATGGAGCGAAAATCCATCTTATGCTTATTGTAAGACCGAAGATGGGGAAAGCATTGAGACCCAAATATTTTCAGGAAGGAAAAATCTGGTTTGTGATGAAAAAGGAGTTTAAAGGGTTAGACGTCGGAGGAAGCACGAATAATAGTGAAGGCAGCTTTTGAAACAAGCGGAGCTTGAGGAAGACGGGTGGAGTAGAGCCCATTGTTACTGGGACCCATGAGGAGGGTGATGCGTGTAGACATGTCCTTCACAGCAAAGAAAATAGAATGAAATTCAAAGAAAACATTGTTATCTTGACCAAAAATTTGGACTGAAAGGAGATTTTTATTTATTTCAGGAACATGGAGAATATGAGAAAGAGAGAAGGTTTTCGATGGAGAATGAAAACTAGTGGAGAGAAGAAAACTAGTGCATCTGGTTGTGAACTCGTAGGGGTGGTTGAGGGACGGCTAGTGGTGGCAGCAATGATTGCCTGGGATGGTGAGACAATAGGAGCAGATTTCTTCACCATGTAATCTTGATCAGATAGGAGACCATATAGTTCAGTGAAAGTTGTTGGAGTCTGTCGTGCAAGAAGTGTAGATTTTAGGCCATTGTATTCTTCACGAAGACTAGAGATGACTAGCATGACCAAGTCCATGTCTTTAACCGGTTCACCAATATTTGCGAGCGCATCGACATAATCTTTTGCCCTGGTAAGATAGGCTGATGCGGTTTCATCACCTTTCATCTCAATTTTGAGCAGTTGTGTATTCTGTAGAAGACGAATGAGGGGCATAGGCACGCTCAAGAGAGAGCCAAAGATCTCTAGATGTGATGCCTTGAACATGTTGGAAAGAGGCTTCTGAGATGGTAGAGATGAGAAGCATTTTGATGTGAGCATCATTAGACACCCAAGTAGAGTAATTGGGATTCGGCTGATGTGGTTTGGCTGGATCTGGATCTGCTATAGTTTTTGATGGACAAGAAATGGTTCCATCAACGTATCCGAATAAGTTATTGGTGACAAGGAATGGTTGAATCATTGTTTTCCAGAAGCCATAATTAGTAAGGAATAGAGTAAAGGAAAACTTATGAGAGTTGTGAGAGGTTTTCTCACCGGAGGTAAAGGCAGTGATCTTTGCCATTGTTGATCAAAAAAAGGCAGAAAAAGGCGGCTAGAAAAAAATGGAAAGTGGGTTTAGGGTTTAGGGTTTTGGTGGCAGAAAGTGGGTTTAGGGTTTTGGTGAAATTAGATTGGTGGCAATTAGGGTTTTTGAGCTAGGGTTGGCGACAGCTAGGGTTAGCTTAACTTGATAAATTGTATATTGTATTGTGTATAAACTAAATAGATTACAGGCGTATATATAGGAAAACTATTTACACTTTGTATCCTCCTATTATACTTATTTATCTAATAAGCAGGAACTCGAGGAATAACAGTCACGGGTAAATATGGTCCATTTATCACAGAAGTATATAGATCAATATCTAAACCTTCATAGAAGTTGATCATTCGAATCTTTCATTGGGGATATTAATCCCTTAGGAGAGTAGGAGGTTAGTCAAGGATCCAGCACTATACATGGCATTCCAAGTTGGATTTACCATTTTCACAAGAAAAGGGGATTATGTAAAATCGAGAAGAAAATCTGAGACTGAGTAGCAGATGAAATTAAACACACAAGAACTTGACGAAAGAGATTTCAATACACAATTCTTCAATCTGAACAGGAAAACCAACTGAATTATGCGAGATCGTAAATTAATTACAGAAAACTCGTAAAACAGGGTCTGCAGTGAAAACCAATTTTAGAAAGAAGAAATCTAGTTGAGTGACGAATAATCCATAACATATTGGATCGACTAATCAGTAGACTTATTAGATTGCTTTGATACCAATTGTAGGAACCTAGATCCTCTATTAAACTCAATAAATTGGTGAATCCAAATAATGATGAGTTATGAGCGGAAGAAATTAGGTATTCATCAATTAAACTAGATATGATGATTTATGAGTAATGAATAATGGAATTGCAAACCAATTTACTGGAACATCATAGTCATCATGTGTATTGATTTAGAACGATGAGGGTTACATGTTACACCAAGAACACAGTAATTGTGTGAAGTAAAGCTCTCAAAGGTCTAACAATACCTCAAGTACAAAAGGAATGAATCTGTGAAAGCACACTTAAAACCCTAAACAACTTTACTATTTATAGTACAAAATAGGAAAGTCAACTCTCTAGCCAAAGAGAGGATCTCATGCTGTAAAGGTAAGTAATCGCTTCTGCACGCGTGGCATGCTGTAATAGGGCCATTTGTACTTGAGAGTGTCACTTGGAAAACACTTGTCTTGAATCCGAGAGGTCTTGGACCGAAGGCTGTGCATAGTACATGCAGAGGTTTTGTATGTATGGTGCAGAGGTTCTGCATCAGATATCTGAGCTATGAATCAATTCTTCCTTAGTCTTGCATGCGACAAGTTTTCTACTTCTAAGCTCTGTACCCGAGCTCTAGTTCCCCAGCGAGCATGCAGAGCTAATGTCTTCTAACTAAAAGACTTATCTTCTTTTTACTTACACTTTTATACATAATTAATTCTAACAAAGTCAACGTAAATGGAACAAATGGGCGGAAATGGGATTGTTGTAAAAGTCGGACCGTAGACGTCTCGAACTGTTAGGCTTTATTTTAATTGTGTCAAAATAAGGAACATATGCTTTATTATAAATATGGCAAGTGTATAATGACATTCCTTTTATTTCCTTATATCGTTTATGCCTTTCATATAAATAGGAGTCTTAGGGTCATTGTATTGTGTGCACGATATTAAGAGCTAATCTGATAGAGAGAACTGACATCTTTAATATTCAATACAAGTGAGATATCCGACTTCGGATCTTTATTATATTTGTATGTTCTTTGTGTTTCATTAAAAGCATACGTACTTGATCATATTCTTTGTTCGACAATTGGTATCAGAGCTTCACGATCTAAGTTTTGGATTAATTCTGATTGAGTTCAAAAATCAAAGTAAAAATCTCGATTCAGTCACTGTTCAAAAACTTATCGATTCAAGCTTTCCAAGCCTGAATCGACAAGATTTTATTATCGCACCTTTAATTATAGATAAAATGTTTTTTATCGCATCCTAGTATATTGATAAGAATTTTATATCGCACCTGTTAGATCCCAAAATATCAAGAATATAGAAAGAATCAAGAATTAGAACAAGAATTATGTCACCGAAGTTGTATATTATATTGATCAATGAACAATATTACAAAGTATGTATCTTTACAAGCTTTATGAACGTTAGTTCTAACTGTCTAACAAACTATCTATTTATATACATACAAGAATGCTAACGTTACAATACAAAAATGACAAGCATGTTCAGAACTACTTCTGAACTTCTTCAGAATCATTCTTCAGAACCTCTTCGGAAGTATCTTTAGAACCATCTTCAGAACTTCCTCAGAACTTCTTCAGAATCTTCAGAACTTCTTCAGAATCTTCAGAACTTCTGAAGTAGCCACTTCAGAAGTTATGCCTTAGGTTTTTCTCTGCTTGTCTTCTAAGTTCTGAACCTTTCTCCTTCAGAACTAGTTTAGAACATCGGAACTATGTTGTCTTTAGAACCCAGTCTTTTTTTGAAGCTATCTTCTGATACCTATCAATCTCCCCCTTAGCCTCAAAAGTTTAAGTTGTATCCCCAGAATGTCAACAAGTCTCTGACTTCTCCAAAAATCAGATATCTGTTTTCAAGCAGCAATCCAATCCTCCCGTGCATATGTTTGGCTAATTTGGAATACTCTTTCCATTCATTCTCATCCATTCTTTTTGGTTTGTGACTCATTCTTTTCAGAAGTCTTTCACTAATTGCAAGTAATGTTCCATTGCAGTACTTATGTATTTCTTCATATCTTACAAAAAGCTTTTTCTTATCAAACTTGCATATAAACCCAAGAGGATGAAAAATAAGACCTTTGTTTATTGAGTTAATTCCTTGTAATTCGAAATTAGGCCTGCACAAGTTTATCTTTTCTTTTCCAAGCATGAAAGCTACTTGAAAATCAGTTTTGGCTGCCCAAATGAATTCCCTGTAAATTCCTCCTTTAATGACTGGGAATACCTTTATGAATCTTGTAATTCGATCATGGAAGGGATTGATACTTCTATAAATTTTGACCATGTCTCTTAAATGTACATTTTGAAAATCAGCTTTAGAGAAGGTGCATACTTCACCATTTTGCTCTTCCACTGTGAAATAGGAATATTTGTAATTGAGCTTTGATTTCTGATCTACATTAATTACCTTTGCAACTAGATTCTCCTTTTTTACTTCAGTTATTGGAAGCTTTAAACTCTGAACAATTCGACTATACCACTGCTTCCATCCAAATGATTTGTCTAGCCAGCAATCGATGTAAGTGAATGGTTGTACACGATCCATGAACATCTCAGGATGAGAATATTCAAGGAATAATGAGAGAGCATGTTCAGAAATTAAACTAGCTTGTATTTTTTCAGCTTCAGAAGTTTGAACATATGATACTTGTTCTTCAGAAAACACAATGCTTTTTCAGAAGTAACCTCAGCAGGTTCAGAAGTTGGAATTGCAGAAGTTTTTGCTTCTTCTATCACTTCAATAATAAAATCATATACATTGCTCAACACATAATCAACATCTCTTCTTGTGTTAATTTGATCATGACCAGCATATTTATTTTTTCTTATTAGCTCTCTGAAGTTGATTCTTTCTTTGATCAGATATAATATTTCATTCTTTACTTCTTGAGATCCAGAAATCCATTCCAAATATTTAGATAGCCAATTCAAAGTTGAAGTTGAATATTTTGGAATGTTTGATACTATAAAAGTTCTTCTGTTTAACACCTCAGCTTCATACTGAAATCCAATTTCTGGAAATGTAAAGAGAGTTGTAAGTCCTTTAGAGGATATATCAGCTGGTTCCATTAGATTCACCTCTTTAAGTCATGTTCCAAGGCTAGTTGGAAATCATGTTTAATGAAATTTCTGAGATATATTCCAATGATTCTTATGATCTCTTGCACCATTTGACAATCTTGCTTTTTAACAACAAAATTGAGCAATGACAGTTTATCTTGCAATCTGAGAAAATAGAAATCATACTGAGTAAACTCCAAAAGAGTACCATCTCTTCTCTCTGCACCAAATCTGACAATCTCCATGTCTTCTTCAATAGACCTTGAAATACTTCTGAAGACTTTAATGGGAATAGGATTGAAGATGTCTTTAAAAGCATGCCTTTGTAAATAATCTTGAACTTTAGAGACAAACTCTTCTTCCCATTTGTCACTAATAAAACTTTCAAGAGTTGCAAATTTGAGACTTCTGTTGTACATATCAGAATGCACATCTTCTGGAAAAACTGTGACTTCATTTTCAAGCTCATAAAAAATGGTATCTTTCAAAAATACTTGATCAACTTTTGGTTCTTCAAGAAGAAGAATATCTATCTTTGGAATCTGAATACTCTCTTTATACTTAACTTCAAATTCATCAAATGCTCCAGCATAAGCCATAATGATTTCTTCAGAAAAACAATCTTCATTCATGTGGCTCAGATCAACAGTTACACAGGCATATAAATTCGGCTGATTATAAAAGTTTCTGAACAAAGAAAGTCTATCATCCAAGAATCTACACTCCAGATTCCTTGGAGAACTCAGAAATATTAACTTCATAACCATATAGTAGACCAGACAATTCAGAATCTCTGTAACCTTCCTTTCATCAATTATCAATGGTTTCCAGACAACAATATCCGTTATTTCATTCTCTTCTTCTTCATCTTCAAACATAATCACATCTGATAAATCACTTGGCTCACCAATCACATTTTCAAATGAAAGATATTCATTCAAAATTTCTTCATTTGAATCTGGAACAATATCTGTATCTTCTGTGCTTTGATTTCCGTCAGAATCAAGAGACACTTTTTCAGTCTCATATCCTTCTTCAATATTTTCTTCAGAAATGACATTTTCAGCCTCTTGCCCTTCAGTTTCAGCATGCAAAATATCATCTACCGCCTCAGAAACCTTGTTAGTATCCTCATTAACAACATTCTAAACTTCTTCAGAAGATTTCTCAGAAGTTTGAGCTTGTGGCATTTCAACATCTTCAGATATTTTTTGTCTTTTCTCCCCCTCTTGATCATCAGGACCCTGATCATCAAGATTTCTCAATAAAGTATCTGCCTGAGGCCTACATTCTAATGCAGAAAGTCTTTCATTTAAGGATAATTGAGAATTCTGAATTATAGATAATTGATTCAGAATTGAGAAATGTCTTCCTTTGTAGCAAATTGAGTAGAATCTTGCTGAGTAGAAGAAGGCATTGAAGTCTTAAGAGATGCAACTGTAGAAATGAGTTCAGAAAATGAATTCAGAATTGTCTGTTTAAAACTTTGTAAATCATTGGCTATTGACAATTGGAATTCATTCAACTTATTCACCACCTTTTTCTCCTGATCATCTAACATATCCTCCATCACCTTGGATGATTTATTCGTCAATTCCTTAATGTCCTTCTGAATCGTTGCAAATTCAGAAGTACAGAAATCTTTGAATTCTGAGAATTCAGAAGATGAGGGAAAAGTTCCAAGGCCAACAGATGGTCTTGTTTGCAGTCCTTCAGAAGAAGGTTGGCATGTAGATGCCACAACATCATGAATCAATACAGATTCTGGGAATGAGGCTTTTGTAATATTCACCTCACCAGGTCTTCCATCCAATCCTTGAAGTCCAATAACAGGAACATCTCTGGATGTTAATGCAAAATGACTAACACTTTGGATGGTGACATCTAAAAGATGTGTGCTTGTGTCAACAGATGCCACATTTTGTGGGTTAGGCTCAAAGAGGAGTGGACTATCCGATTCAATGTGCTCAAAACTATGAAGGGGGGGGACATATATCCTTCTTTTTCAACAATAGGCTCCTCCAAGTGGGGACCTATTGGTATATAAGCTTCTTACCCCATAATTGTTGGTGAAACAACCTTCTTTTGAGAGATGGGTGAGTGGCTGGGGGGGGGGGGGGTAATAGATGATGTGGCTGTTTGAATATTTCCCACCAAAGAGTGTGGAGTAATAGATGATGTGGCTGCCTGGCTTGTAAAGTTTGTTTCACAAGTTTGTTTCTCTTTTACTTGTGTTCTCCCCTCTTAAGTTCTTTTTCTCACCCTTCTACCCAAGCTCTCATTTTCATTTTTCCTCTTCACTCCATGAGTTGTTCTCCCCATGAACAGCCTCCCCACTCTTTCTAGGAATACTAGACCTCTCACAATGCTCACTACTCGGGGTAGAATCTGGGGAAGAGGTAATAGTGATGCATTTGGAATTTACATATGCAAGTAATTGAACAGGTAATGGTGATGCATTTGAAAATTGTAACTTTTCACTTCATGGCCTTAGACTATCCATGGAGAAGAGTGGAACATCTACCTCATGATCTAGAGTTGGGATGGCTTTAGCAGCCTTCATTGCACCTTTGATGAAAGTCTGAAAGAATCTCTGAAATGGTATGTAGTTGTAAGTAGACTTTTTCAGAACAGCAGACTTGAGTTCTTCAAAAATGAGGGAAGCATAATCATAATGCTTATTATGTGCAACACCATAAAAAATAATCCTTCCCTTTCTAGAGGCTTGATCTAGGCTTGAACTCTTCCCAGAAAGACAAGTTTGTAGTATAGTAAACAAACAATACTAGATGGGAGGTAAACACTTTCTTCTGAAGGAGCTTAAGGCATTCAAATTTTCAGAATAGCCCAACTTCATAAAATCTGAAATCATTTCAGAAGATGATGGAATAGGATCGAATGAAGTTTTCCCAACAACTTCATTTTCTTTAGGAAGAAAATGGATGTTGCGAACATCTTCAACAGAAACACACACTCTGTATCCATGAACATAGAAAGAAATGTCATCTGCCTCTTCATCAACTTCAACATGAAACCACCATTGTTGCAGGTATGAGGCAGGGACCAAAAAGTTCCTTGATAATAGAGCACGAAGGGGATGTTTCTTCAAAATTTCAATCAAGATCATTTGATCGTCATTGAAATAAGCCGATTTGAGGTTCAGAGCACAATTGTTCTTTTTGATATCCATTCGCTTATTTTCAGGAACATAAAATTTTGATAAATCAGGACCATCACTACTTTCAGGGATTGATCCAACACGAGATTGAGAATCGCCAACTCTAGCATTTGATTCAGAAGTCACTTCAATAGACTCAATTTGTGTTTCCCCAATTTTCTCAGTACACGGGTTAGGGCTAGGTCAGGGTTAGGATTCGAGGTCCGGCTTCAAGATTAACAGTTGTAGCAATATCTTTTCGCTGTCACTGAAACATGATTTGGCTGTCTGAATAGGTAAATCCACATTTGAGGTCGACATTGTTGGAAATGAATAAGAATTTGAGTTTGATTGAAGATCAATAATCACAGAGAGATTTCGGAGGGAAAAATTGCTAAAAAACTATTTAAGCGACGTGGATAGACACGAAGATGAAGCCATGGATTATATCTGATTGGATGATCGTGGATAGACACGTGGCCAAAAAGAAATGACAATTAGAGTAGTCATCATCATTTATTTAGATAAATGAACCATTTAAGCGACGTGTTTAGGAATTTGCCAATGAAATTAAAACACGTGGCACACGTTTAAAGTAATATAGTCTTCATAACGGGAAGTAAAGTTCTGAGAACAAGTTCAAAAACTTTAGATTAAGTTCAGAACTTCTGAGAATATGTTCAGAAGTTTGAATGAAAAGATTCAGAAACACTTCAGAACTATCGAATTAAATTAAGAACTTTACTTCTATCACTTCATATCCACGAAAAATATTGAAAACTACAGACTTCTGAAAAAATAGAAAACATTTTAATATTTCAGAAGTAGGTTTGAACAATATGGAAAAAGATTTATCTTCAGAAGTTTGTCCATACTTCTCAGACTTGTTCATACTAAAGCTTTTACCCACAATTTCAGATCTTGATGACATAGGAGAGTACCAAAGAGTTTGATTTTAGTATCACTCCCCCTTGAATCATGAATAACTATGATTCTCCCCCTTAAACGGTGCTAATCATAGAATTTGTTAGAAAGAAGAGAAATAGAGAAATGAGAAAAAAAATTGAAAGTATTGTGAGACAATCAACTTGGGAAATAAAAAATTAATACTTCTGAGTAATGAAATATAAACTTCTAAAAAGTTAACTTCAGAAATTCTGAAGTTAAGATTTCTCAGAATTTTGATGGAATGAATCTTAGAACATAACTTTCAATTCTTAGTTTATGTTCAATACTTAAATAGACATATTCATCATGCCCAATTTACTTACCAAAAAGTTAAAACGTTTTTCATCAAGTGCTTTGGTAAATAAATCAGCCAATTGATAATCAGTCTGAACAAAAAACATTTCAATATTACCTTTTTCAACATGATCTTTGATAAAATGATATCTTACATCAATGTGCTTTGTTTTTTAGTGATGAACATGATTGGCAGTGATTGCTATGGCACTTTTTGAGTCACAATACAGGGGTATCTTTCTGAATGTGTAACCACAGTCTTTTAGTTGTATTTGCATGCAGATCCCTTCTGAGCAACATACGACAGCAGCAACATATTCAGCTTCTGTAGTAGAAGCTGAAACACAGTTTTGTTTCTTCGAAGAGCAACTCACAAGTCTGTCACCCAAAAATTGACATGATCCAGATGTCTTTTTCCTGTCCAGTTTACAACCACCATGATCTGCATTTGTGAAAGCTGTTAGCTCAAAACCATAATCCTTTGGATACCAAAGTCCCAATGAAGGAGAACCTTTGAGATATCTAAGGATTCTTTTAGCAGCAAGAAGATGAGATTCCTTAGGCTTAGCTTGATATCTAGCACAAATACATGTAGCAAACATTATATCAGGTCTACTAGCTGTTAAGTAAAGCAAAGATCCAATAATGCTCCTATACTTTTTCTGATCAACAAATTTTCCATTCAAATTAGTTTCTAATTTAGTTGCAGTAGTCATTGAAGTTTGAATACTAGAACAGTCAAACATGTCAAACTTCTTAAGTAAGTCAGAAACACACTTAGATTGATTAATGAATATGCCAGTAAGAAGTTGTTTTACTTGAAGACCAAGAAAAAAAGTTAACTCTCCCATCATACTCATTTCAAATTCAGTTTGCATGGTTTTCTCAAAATTTCTACAAAATTTTGGATTAGTAGAAGCAAATATAATATCATCTACATATATTTGTATCAATATCATATCATCACCTTCCTTTTTCAGAAATAAAGTGGTATCTACTGTACCTCTTTTAAACTTAGAATTCAGAAGTAACGTTGTGAGAGTGTCATACCATGCTCTTGGTGCTTGTTTAAGCCCATATAAGGCTTTGTCTAAGATATAGACATGATCTAGATTTTTGCTTACAAAGCCTTCTGGTTTATGTACTTGGTTGGCTTGTACGATGCGGCTTCCAACTCAAGATCGTATTCTGAACTGGAAACAAAATCCCCCGGACATGAAACGTGTCTTGTGTCACCAATGCCTGGAAACCCATAATCACTTATTCTTCCTGTATGACTTTTCAAAAGGGGTTTGGAACTTGATGAAGAGAGAAGTGTCCTTGCAGCATATTCCAGAGACATGGGCTGATATTATGGACCGTATCAACAATGTCAATATATTGCTTGGTCAACCGTGCAAAAAGTTGCTTTCTCTACAACTGTCAATATATTTGGCAGGAACGGAATAAGAGGTTGTTTGATAACTGTAGCAGGAGTATTGAGAAGCTGTTCAATGAACCTAGAGGTGTGATAATCCAGATAATGGCTTGGAAGAGGAAAAGTAGGTGCACAATTGCTCATGCAGATACAATTTAAGGTGCTGGTTGAGTGGTCTCTTTGGAGGTGCAATGGGGTCTTTGCTTGTTTCTTAGTCTTTACTATTAGTCTTTTTTTGTTCTGGTTGCTCGTGGCTTGGTTTAGTCTTTCCAAGTCGGGCTATTTTCTTATTTTTCTTTGATGTAACCAGTTCTGCTTTTGTACCTTTTTCTTGTTTTTTAATGGAAGTGCTTAGGTTTCCCGCTTAAAAAAAAGCCTTCTGGTTGCTCAACATACACTTGTTCATGAAGAATTCCATTCATAAATGCACACTTAACATCCAACTGTAACACCTTCATGTCTTGCAACAGGGGCAAAGGTTTCCTCATAATCAATTCCTTCTTGTTGACAATACCCCTTAGCTACAAGTCTTGCTTTGTTTCTCATAACAATTCCACGTTCATCTTTTTTATTTCTAAAAACCCACTTGGTGCCAATGATTGATTTACCTTTTGGTTTTGGAATCAATCTCTAGACTTTTATTCTTTCAAATTGATTTAGCTCATCTTGCATAGCTAAAATCCAGTCTGGATCTTGAAGAGCTTCACTTGGCTTTTTGGGTTCCATCCTACTTCAAAAACTCATATACAGACACTCATTTGTTGTGGCTGACCTTGTACACCTTTAGGTGCATCACCAATAATCTGATGAACTGGATGACTTGATGTCCATTTGGTCACATTTGGTAATGGTTGAACATATGAGACATTGTTGAAGGAGTCATAATCATCAATTATTGTTTGAGTTTCAGTATCATGATTGATAACTGAATGTAGATCTGAAGACTCCCCATCAAAATAAAGATTCTGTACTGGTTCAGAAATAATAGGCATAGGTTCAGAAACAGGAACAATATGTTCAGAAATGACTTGAACTATTTCTGAAATGATATGTACAGATTCAGAAGTACAAAAATCTGAATTTGAGGTTGAGATAGGTGGTCCAGAAAGATTTGATATTGTAGTTTCTGTAGATTCTTGTCCTGGTAGGCTTCTGAGAGGAGAAGGATTCTGATAATCTGCAGAAACATTAATAGAAATATCAAATAAGTCATGGCATAATGTGTCTAAATTTGATTTAAGTAAAGTTTAGATTCAGAAGTGTGATCTGTCTTGCGGTGTTCTGAATCCAAACTTTCAGAAACTAGGTTAAGCTTGAGTTCTGAACTGTCTTGTTCAGAAGTCACTGTTGCCTCATGAAATCTGATGTTTGAAGTCTCAATGATCCTTTGAGTTCCTTTGATGAGTACTCTATACGCCTTGGATTTTTGAGAATAGCCAAGAAAGATACTAGTTGCACCTTTAGGTGCAAAATTGTCTAGATGTTGTGTATCAATCAGAAGAAAACACCTGCAACAAAAGATTTTAAAGTAATCAATAGAGGGTTTTCTTTGCTTAATAATTTCATAAGGAGTTTTAAGTAGTTTTCTGTTAAGAATAATCCGGTTCTGAGTAAAACATGCAGTTGCTATTGCTTCTGCCCAAAGAGATAAAGAGAGTTCAGAATATGCTAGCATGGTCCTTGCAGCTTCTACCAAAGTTCTATTTTTCCTTTCAACAACACCATTCCGTTGAGGAGTTCTTGCAGCGGAAAAGTTGTGTGATATATCAACATATTCCAAAAAGTTCTTAAGTGTAGAATTTGTAAATTCTGTGCCATTATCACTTCTGATCTTTTGGATTGGAAGTTGAAGAAGAACTTGAATTTTCTTCAGAAAAGGAATGAGCCTTTCAGAAGTATCAGATTTGAGATTTAGAAATTCAACCCCGTATATCTTGAATATTCATCTATAATGACAAGAATATACTTCTTTCCACCCATGCTTTGAGTCTTCATTAGTCCACACAAATCTATATATAGCATTTCAAGTGGAGCTTTGCATGAAGATAGCATTTTCAGAGGATGGGAGCTTCTTTTGATCTTCCCTAGTTCACATGCAGAACACAAGGAATTCTTTTCAAATCTGATCTTTGGTAGTCCTCTAACAGAGTGGGTCCTGTGAGTTAGTTAAAAATTTTGAAGTTCTGAACTTGGACTTAACATTTTGAAATTCAAAAGTTTGTTCAGAACTTTTGAATTTGTCTTTCTTAGTATTGTTTTTATTTTTATTTTTATTTTTATTTTTATTTTTATTCTTATTTGCCAACTTTGCTGAAAAGTTCTGTATTGATTTCTCAAGATTTTTCTTGTTGGTTCTGCAGTTGAGATGAAAAATATGATGACCACAATTAGTACAATGAATATGATTCTTCAGAATATTTAACATGTCAGTATATGAACAAGAATCAACAACATTTGATTTTGCAATAAAATTCTTTCTTTTATTCACTTTATTAACTTGTGGTACATCATTTTTATTAGAAATTGAAAAATTATCTAATTTGACAGTCTTTGATAGTCTCTCGTCTTTCTTTCTCCATACTAAAGTGGATAACTCTGTAAAAGATAAGAAATGAGGATTAGTATAAGAAGTTCTTTTAGCAACTTTAGATTTAAGTTCTGAATTTTGAACTTTAGATTTTGAATAAGAAGACTGTCTTTTTTCAAACAGTTTAACTCTACATCCCGACCTCTTAATGCAAGAGGGTACAGAAGATGTCCATAGAGACACATTAGCAAACCTCTCCAAGATCCCCAAGGGTACCCACATCTCCTGAGGTAGATGTCAACACATCTACTCTCATTAAAAAAGGACAACCTAGTCCAAACCATCAACAACCAAACCGATCAGAGGGAATTCTTTGTTCCTCTGAATCACGCACATCCTGGGAATCCACCTCATCCTCAACATCCTCTCAACAGGGTGATGATGAAACTATAAGAGTTCAGTTGCCCTAGAACTCGCCACGACCTACACAAAACGTTGATGTCTTCGTGACCAACGATGTCATAAGGCAATCAGAGGGTACGTCCATGCCCTCTGTTAGTTTAGATGTTGATGAAATCCTATCAGAGGGGTTATAGCCACAGGATGCACCACTTACCGGGGTCTTTACTCTTCCAAAAGGTAAGCACATTGTGTTCAGCTCCCCATCCTCTGATGATCGGGATCAAGCTGAACCTTTCAGAACAACCGAAGAGGTGTCTGTGAATAACAGCCCTCGACGACAGGTTGGAAGTCCCTCCACACTCAATGTTGAAACAGGTTTGAAAGAGGGCCTCTCTGAACACGAGAGACAAGGGGCTCCATGTGTTGGAGATGCACCGGTTACATCTTCTAAATTTGTCACAAATGCAGCATTCAAGGCATTTGCTGATAAAATTCAGAGATCTGTGGAAGATCTAAAATTATCCATGGTTTCTCAGCAACAAACTCTCACCGCCATTCAAGCCCAACAAACCACTCAAAATCAAACACTGGTGGCTATCAGAAAACTTCTATCTGATAATGCAGAGGCTCAATAAAATTCTGCTAATGCTCACTTCCAGGCTCTGGATGCTGGCATTAAATCAAATGCAGAGGCCATCTTCAACCTTCCTACAGAGATACCTACACCAGAAGTCACAATCTCTGTTGCTGAATATGGATCGTATGTTGCTGACATCCATAAATTGATACAGGCCGTGTTTCCTTCTGCCCATAATTCTGCTTCTGCCTCCTCTCTCGTCAAGAAGTCTGATATGGCCCACTTTCAGAAAGCAATGATTGAACGCATCAATACTCTAGCCTCCAAGTATGCCTCCAAGACAAACTCCAACACTTTGCATATGGACCAAAAGCTCACATCTCTGGAAACCTCTGTCTCCAAGTTATCCTCTCTGGGTGATACCTTATCTACTTCCCTCGAAGACCGTAAGAAAGCAAAAGAAACTCGGGCATGTAGAAAGGAGGAATTAAAATGCAAACATTCTGAGGATCAGGATCCTGATTCTCAGATAGGGGAGAACATGGAAAACCTCGAAAAGAGGAAAACTGAAACGGGTTAGAAGATGGAACAAGACAAAGGTAAAGCTTCCTCACCTTCTCCTTCTACACCTCCTCCCTCCAAACAGACTCCATTGACGCCTAGTCCTCTAGCTACTCACAAGGGTCCCTTGCCCAGGGATCCAGAAATTGCAAAATTCATTTTGGATATAATTGGCAACACCAAAACTCAATCTCATCCAGCAGAAACAGAGGCAGCTAAAGCAGAAGCTGCCAAAGCAGAAGCTATGAGAACAGAAGAAGCCAGAGCTAAGGCAGCCAGAACAGAAGAAGACAATAAACTAAGGTCTGAGGCTGAACAAAAGGCTAAGTCTGAAGCTGAAAAAGCTAAGGAAGAAGCCCTAAAAGCAAAAGCTGAAGCTGAGAAAGCCATGGCTCAGACAGAAAAAGAGAAAGAAGAAGCTGAAAAGGCCAAAGAAGCTGCTGAAGGGGCTCGTGCCAATTTTGAAGAAGCAAAAAGGAGAGAGTCTGCAAAATTCAGAGCTGCAAATGAAGAAAATATGCAGAAGTTGGGAAGACTTCGGCTACCCAACTTAGAAATAAAAAATAAGCACATGTATGCCCCTGCGGATCAGAAGATATACCTAATGATGTCGAATTTCTCAAATGATTATCAAGTCAGTGATGGGATCAAAGACAAATTCAATACTCACAGGCAACCAAGAAAGGAGGCTTATTCCATTGTCCAAATCAAGACCATTTCATACAGGCGTGCACAATTCGAACAAACAACCATCTGGTATACAATTTACAAAGTTGTCAGAGAAGACAACAAATCATCCTACTTCTGTGACAATGACTTATTGTCAATTAATCCCTCTGATCTGCTAACTCTGGAGAAATTTATGAAGACTAAATGAACAGAGGGAGTGATGCTCAAAACAAAGTTGCTTACTTCCGTATCATTGACTGTATGAAGTCTTTCATTCGATACAGAAGGCAAGTAGACTTCCAAACGGGATTGAACTACAAAGTTGATAACTTGTGTATCGTTGCACCAAATGAAGATTTGGAGGGTATTAATGCTCTAAGGATTGGGAAAGTAATAACTCAACCAGAAGTTGGAATTGTGTTCAGAAGGCCGAGCAAAAAAAGCTTCTTCAGAATCAAAGATGCTCACAGATACTCTACAGAAGTCGTCTATATTATAAAATGTTATGCTTATGTAGCAGTTGACAATCAAGATGCAGAAGTCAGAGAGAAGATTGAAAAGAGACTTGACAAACTAATGAAGCTCAGAGAAGTTACAGATGCCATCTCCAAAGTCATTTCTCAAACAGCTCCCTTCTGATAAAATTACAATACTTCAACTATTGAGCCTATGAAAGAACACCGAAGCTACATGTGCAGCATTCTGATTTTCATACTTAGGGGGAGATTGTTAGCCCTCATTTTAGAAGAAGTATGAATCAGAATCAAGCAACTACATGCGCATCTGATGACGTGGCAGGCACACCCTCCGTGTGTAACTTAGTTTGTTATTCCCTTGCTTACGTCTCTTCTTGTAATAGGCTAGGTAGTTGACTTTCAATATTGTAATGGTATAAATAGCTCAATCTCAGTTTGTAATAGTATCGATTTGAAATACAAAATTTGAGAGCTGATTTGAGCACACTATTGTTTATCATTCAAAAGCAATTCAATACGAATTACGATTGTTCTTTATATCTGTTCTTACTAATTTTACTATATCATAGATCTACTTGCTTCTGCTCATATTTACTTATTGATCTATCGATTACGTGTTAGAAATGGATCTGGGTTCCAACAAGAGTAAGTGTTGTTTGACCATTATCTCATTCTTGAGATTCTCTTCCCAAAGTGATTCCTTTTGGGATGCTTTGATTCGGATAATCAAACTAGACATCACGTTGATTCGCGTAAGCACGGCACGCGTTCCACTGCTGTACTCCTTTCGAGTCAACGCATCCGCTACCACGTTGGCTTTACCCGAGTGGTAAAGTAACTCACAGTCATAATCCGTGAGTAGTTCGAGCCAACGTCGCTGCCTCATATTTAGCTCTTTTTGATCGAATACATACTTTATGCTTTTGTGATCGGTATAGCGAGTGCATTTGGTACCATAAAGATAATTCCGCCACAACTTTAAGGAAAAAACCACCGCCGCTAATTCCAAGTCATGGGTAGGAAAATTCTTTTCGTGTTTTTTGAGTTGTCTTGAAGCATATGCGATCACTTTGCCTCTTTGCATTAATACACAACCCAAGCCAATTTTAGAGGTGTCTCTATAAACCACAAAATCTTCGGATCCTTCCGGCAACGAAAAAATCGGTGCTTCACACAATTTCTTTTGAAGGGTCCGAAAAGCTTTCTCTTGTTTTTTGGTCCAAACAAACTTCACATTTTTCTTTGTCAACGTCGTCAAGGAAGATGAAACCTTGGATAAATCTTCTATAATAACCCACCAAGCCTAAAAATCTTTGGATTTATGATGAACTCTTGGATGGTTCCCAATTCATCATTGCTTCAATTTTGGATGGATCCACCTTTACTCCATCTTGCGTCACCACGTGGCCTAAGAATTGGACTTACTTCAAACAAAAGTCGCATTTAGAGAACATAGCGTACAACTTCTCTTCTCTCAAAACTTCAAGAACTTCCCGGAGGTGTTGCTCATGGTCCAATTCGTCCTTAGAGTAGACAAGAATGTCATCGATGAACACGATCACCGACTTGTCAAGGAAAGGTCTACACACCCGATTCATCAAATCCATAAACACTGCCGGTGCATTTGTCAAACCAAAAGGCATTACTAGAAATTTGTAGTGTCCATAACGCATCCTAAATGACGTCTTTGCCACATCGTCCTCTCTCACCCTTACTTGGTGATAACCCGAACGAAGGTCGATCTTTGAGAAACAACCCTCCCCTTGAAGTTGATCAAAGAGATCATCTATTCTTGGAAGTGGGTATTTGTTCTTTATGGTTGCTTTATTTAATTCTCTATAGTCGATACACATCCTCATTGTCCCATCTTTCTTCTTTACGAACAAAACAGGCGCTCCCCACGGCGACGAGCTTGGTCTCACAAAACCCTTTTCTAAGAGGTCTTGTAGTTGCGACATCATCTCTTGAATCTCGAAACTCTACTTGCCTATCTAGTGGCAAATTGGGCAAGTCTTCGAAAAAAACTTCCGGAAACTCATTAACAATCCGAACATCTTCAATATTTTTCTTTTCTAGTTTAGCATCTAAAGCATATGCTAAAAACGAAGGGCATCCTTTGGCTAAGCACTTACGTTCCTTTTCCAAGGTCAACAATGTTATTTGACCTTTCCTTCTTTCCCCGTAGACTACCATTATACTGCCATCTGATAACGGAATCCTAATCAATTTCTTGAAGCATACAATTTTGGCTTGATTCTCGGCCAACCAATCCATCCCTATTATCATATCAAACCCTTATATTGCCATAGGCATGAGGTTTTCCCCAAATTTATTCCCTTTGATCTCTAACGTGCAATCTTTATAAATATCCTGAACTAAGACTTGTTTACCATCGACTATTTCAACAATGTAAGCATCTTCTAAAATGCTAAAAGGTACATGAAGTCTTGGGTAGAAAGTGGAAGACACAAAAGAAAAATTATCACCGTCTTCTAAAATGCTCCCCACACTTTTGAAACATGCAAATCCCCCTTATATTGTTGTTGTTGTTGTTGTTTGACCTCTTGGAAGGCGCCGAGTGGCCCTCCCACTTTGTTTTCTCCCCTACCAATGCTTTCTCTTCTTTACCTATCTACTAGGTGTCCTCTAACATTTGGGCGTGATCGATGATTTCTGTTAAAGTAGAGGTCTTTGCAGTTTAAACCATTGCCATCATGTCGGATGGGAATCCCTTGATATAAGCCTTCACCCTCTACTTCTCATTTGGAGCCGCATGCCCTACCAGATTCAACTTCTCTACAAATAATCGTGTATATTCCCTCATGGTTTTGTCTCCTCTCTTGAGAGCTCGCAACTTATCCACAATGAGATCAATAACTCTGTCGGTGCAATACTCTTCCAATACTTTTACCTTGAACATCTCCCAACTGAGCATGGAGACTATGACTGGCCCAAGAGTAGGAGCGGTGATGTTCCACCATGCTAAAGTCTCGCCCCTAAGCATATGTGAAGCAAACTTCACCCTTTGCTTCTCTTCACATTCACTCGAGCCAAAAGCTTGTTCGATCTCTCGTAACCAATTCATACAAACCACCGGATTATCTGATTTAGAAGTCAGGTGGTTTGGAGCATAAAAAGGTCTTGTACGAACAACCATTTTCTGTTCTTCTCACTTCCATCACGGGTGTCTCCTTAGTAATGGGACTAGTCCTGTTTCCCCTGGACCCCACAACTATGTTCTCAGCAGTTGCCTCATGCCTTCGGTTACTGACATCCCTTTCCTTGATCATCTTGAGAAAAGTCTCATGTTGTTGTGCTATAACGGAGTTAACCGCCTACAACATACTGAGTTTGAACTCATCTTGTGAGCCCGCTTCCACCATTAATAGATTACCCGGATCCAGGTTGACTTTAGGCAGACGATCTATTCTGGGGGCAGCTCTTGTTGGTATAAGAGGGATCAGAAGTGGTTGAGTGACCTCCGCTGTCACTCGCGGATCCGGAGTTGAAATACTGTTATTCACGCCCTCAGCTTCGTTTCACGATCGAGTACGCGTATTAACCATCTCAGTCTGCCACAAATATAATAGGAGTAAGACAAAGCTAACATAAATACGTATAACACATTCACCAATCAACGTCACAATAGTAAGGTAAGCATACTCACATAACAATATACCCAAAATGGCATTAGCTACGTGATATTTTGAATATATCATACATATAAAAATTCTCATTACCAAGGTCATATTTCATGATTAGTGCATTTCTGTCAACTCTAAAGCTCTCCTATCTCAAGAATGTCTACCCATACTCGCAATTTAATACTTAAAGTCTCAGTTTAAGTCTAGGCATCTTAAGTTATACCTAGTTTGCTTAACTAGAGATCTGACACCAACTTGCACCATCCTACATTTTAGAGTAAATTGGAACCGAAATAATAACTGCGGAATAAAACTAAAACATAAGGAATCACCCATAAGATGGGAAAGTAACGGAGTTTAACATCAACAACGAATACTAAGCAACAACCTATTAATCTATACAAAACCAGAATATAGATTATGTTCGGGTGTCACTAATATCCTCAAAAGAAAAGTTCTAATATCTGCAATAATTACACTTGAAGGTGTAATCCCAAAAAGGTGCATCTACCGGCACAACGCTCCACTCCGCTCTAGGGAGCCCCGTTAACACGATCACCTCTAAACATGGCATTTAAGAAAAAGTGTTAGGCTTATGCCTAGTAAGAACAAACAGTTTAAATATGGAAAGCCATTAAGCCTTTGAAAACGATAAATAAACTTCGGTCATAAAACTTTCTTGTTTACTCTTTTCTTTTACTCACGCTTGTTCTTAAGAGAAAACGACTTGAGGGAATTACGGGGGAGACCCGCTATTGCACTAACATCAACCCGATTAGATCTATAGTCAGTGTGTAGGTAAGCTCAATCAGATTAGATCTATTGCCTACGGTAACGAGTTCAACCCAATTAGATCCATTAATTGTTCCATCACCAAATAAAATTGACTCTTATGCCTATGGATCCATTGCACTAGTCTTATAGATTAATATATCAATTAGGACATATTAATATATTTTTTAACACAAAACTTTGTATGGTTATCACCATCCATTATTTAAACAATTTTCTCAAAATTTAGGTCAAATAATTTTAGTTCTAAAATCAAAGATTTCCTTCTCTTGAGACTTGTCCAAGTAAGATATAACCATTTAAAATACTCATTTTATATCCAAGATCAAAATCCCCAAATTCTTCATTTTGACTTAAATCCTCCAAACTTAACCAAATACTTACATAATGGAATTATAAACTTTAAAAGATGTAAATATAATATTTATAACATGTAACAAGTTTATAAAAGGTTAGAGTTGAACACGCAAGTTAGGGTTTGAAGAAAACCCTAGAAATCCCAAAAATGATGAAGATGAAGAAGTTGGTGAATAAGGATGAAGAACCCAACTACTTGAAACTCACATCCTTGATTTAGACTTGAATCCTCAACTTAAATAGAGAGTAAAAGAATTGGAATGGGTAGATTTGAGGAGTAAATGCGATAAAAATCGCCTTCAATGGACAGGTAGGGAAGAAAACGAGTTTGGGATGAGAATGAGAAAAAGATAGCAGAAAAACGTGACTCAATGGGGGTCTGGAACGTCCGGGCGATTGTGACATAGGCGACTATGCCATGTCATAATCGCCAATCATAGTCACCCCATATGTACCGCAAGTGAAAACTGATTTTGGCCATCTAGTGGATCCCTGCGATTATGCCATGCGACTATGACATGGCAATGTAGCCTGTCATAGTCGCCTAACTGGTACCGTGGGCATTTTCATTTTCGGTTTTCGTTCCTTTTCTCCAATTCATAGCAACCCAACATAAAACCACTTGGAACACTCAAGGTAGCTAATCCTGATGATATTAAGATGCCAAATTTATTATTTGTATACAAAATTTACGGGTGTTACGATCATGATGGCCACAATTAATACAGTGAATATGATTCTCAAGCAAGTTTATCATTTTAGTACATAAGCAAGAACAAAATTATCATGAGAATTGTCAACAAAAGCTTTCTTTTTATTCACTGGATTTGATTTGTTTACATCATTCTTAAAACAAAACTATCTAATTTATCTTTTGTTGATAGTCTAGAATCTTTTCTTCTCCAAACTAGATTTGTCTTCTTTGTAAAAGATAAGAAATAAGGATTAGACATGGTTGACTTGGATTTCTTTGTCTTAATCTTTTCAAAAACTGTTTCAGTTTTAGAATTAGAAGATTGTCCTTTTTCAAAATTCATAACTCTGAATTTGAAATTAAATGATGGTACCTTTGAATATCCAGATTTAACTTGGGCTTCAAATTCTGAATTGGTATGAATTTTCCAAACATTTTGTTCCGAATTAGACTTATTGCATGAAGAAGTTTGATCTGTTGTATATTCTTTCTTTAAAAATACATAATCAAAGATTTCTTCACGTAACTTGGATTTCTGAAATTTAAGTGTGTCTCCTTTTACCATTGCAGATTTAGATTTATAAACCAAGTATCCTTTTTTTGTTGATAACAGCAACAGTAGGATCATCTAATTCATCATCACCTTCAGGTCCTGAAGCATTCATTAAATCATCAAATTTGGCTTCAGACATATTTTGCACAAAATCATTTAGTTTTTTTAAATCTTTGTAGACTTAAATTCAGTCTTGGAATCTTTTGATCCAGTTTGTGTAGATAATTCATCTGATTCATCATCAGATCTGTCAAAACAGATACTTGATGTGTTGTGAAATTCTTCTTCAGATTCATCATCTGAAAATTTTCTTCAGAATTTTCATCTGATTTGTCCTCAGGTTTGGTTTCACATCGTTTTCTCAGAGACTTCAGGAGATATTTCTTATTGACATTCTTCACAAGTATCTTCAGATTTCTTATCTGGAATTTCTTCAGATTTTACTTTAGAAGTTTCATCATATATTTCTTCAGGAATTTTCTTCAAATTTTTCTTTAGAAGTTTCATCAGATTTTTCTTCAGAACTTTCTGAATATATCTTTTTTGAAATATTTACTAATTTCTCTGACTTTTTTAAATCTTTTGAGTTATTTCCAATTTCTGATTCACAATTTTTCTAAGACTGTTCATTTGAAAATGGAGTTTCAGACTTTACAAACATATTTTTTATAGGAATCCTTTCAGTCAAATTTGGATTAATAGGTTTATGTTCAAAGTTCTTTTTGCCTTCATCAAAATGTTTCTCTTTTGATAAATTGTAGAGTTTTGAAGGTGCACTTTGTAAAGTTTTATTTTCACTAAAACCAAGACTTGTTTTAACATTGTAAAACATAGAACGTTTTGTTTGACTAGTTAAGAGTTTCAAAGTGTGTTCAGTCCGACCTCTTTTAAAATTCAGATCTTCTAATTTTTTTTCACTTTCTTGTATAGTTTTATTCTTTCTTTGCTAAGAAAATCTAATTTAATAGATAAGATTTCTTTTCAGCCTTTGCCTCATTAACATCTGTTTTCAGGGTATCTATTTTAATAGATAAAACAATTTTATCTTCAGAAACTTTATCAAGTTGTTCTTCTGCATTAATGCAGCTCACTTGATAAAATCTGGCTTTCCTCTCTGAATTTGTTGACCAAAATTCTTTCTCCTTTGATTCTTTTTATTAGTTCATCAAATTCATAGTTCATTTTAGAGATTTGTTCTTGCAAATCATTTTCAGAAGAAGGGTTTACCTCATAATCACTGTCTGAATTAGTGTAAGAAGTTTCAGGATGATCGTTGCACATGTAGCGCTTTGCTGCATAGTGAGCAATTTCTTCATCATCCTCATCACCATTCCAAAATAGACAGTTTTCTTCTTTAGCAAACAGGACAATGTCTAAGTCCTTTTTCTTTGAAAGTTCAGCCTTTTGCTCATAGCAAGCAGTTGTTTTTGACCTGTTTGACCTTGCACTCCCTAGAAAAATGGCCTAGTTTCCCACAGTTAAAACATCGGGGTTGTTCTCCTTCTTCCTTCTCCTTCACTTCCTTTTTTTTAAACTTTTCTTTGCCTTTTTTGTTTCAGGCTTGTCATTCCCACCTTTCTTGAAGTTATTATACTTCTTATTGTATGGTTGGTTAAAGGCTTTAGATAGAAATGCAAGTCCTTCAGCCATTTTCTTCATCTCCTCATCAGATTCATGACAAGAAAAATCTTCTAGGTCTGGGATCTAAATGGCTTTTGGAGGAGTAGATCTATGAGTATTCACCTTGTTGGTCAGAAGGGCAATGGATTCACTAACCTTTTTCTTCTCGGATTTTCGGGATATGATCTTGTCTTCTTGATGATGCAAGATTCCATACACATCATGTATGGTCTTTTTGGACAAGTTTCTTGTGATCATGTTGTCAGTGAATATGTCCCATTCTGGACTACGTTTCTTTAGGAACTTGTTGTTGATTTCAGAGTGAGTTAAGCTTTTGAACCCCTTTCATTCTTATGTCATTCAAAATGTCATTTAATCTATTGTAAGTATCTGAGAGAGATTCATTTTCGCTGGGCTTGAAACCTTCATAGGTACCAATGCAGATGTTTAATTTGTTTTCCTGAGCTTTAGTACTCCCCTGCATCTGGACTTCAACTTCATCCCACATGGATTTGGTTGATTTCAAACTATCAACTTTGTTGAATATTTCATTTGGCAGGGCCATGGTCAGTAAGGTTAAGGCTCGTCTTTTGATCTTCAATTGAGCTCTCTCGGCAGCATTGTACATAGATGTACTTTTATTGATCCGGGTAGCAGGGACCTCAGGGTCATGCTTAGTAGCTGGTACCGCATCAATTTGGACATGTACTTCAAGTGGTCCATTAATAATTGATTTTATCAGCTCTTCATCAATGTTATCCAGGATTTGAATCATTTTGATTCTCCATTGATGATACTCTCCTATGAACAGGACAGGAGGCTTTTTCTCCGATCCAATCGAAACGTATTCCTTTGACATTCTATTGTATGATCGAAATTCAACAATAATTGATTCTATTTACAAGATTTGATCAATCGAACAAATATTGATCAAGAATTAACAAAAAATTGATCGATCAAGAACAATTTGATCGATATCAATAAACGAATCAAAATCAAGAACAATTGATTAGCTCTGATACCAATTGATAATTCCCATAAACAGAACGTATAACCGAGATGTAAGAATATAAGATTGGGAGCAAGGAAGTCGACTGTATATTGATTCAAGGACAATATTACAATATGTACAAGTAATAGAAAGTCAGCTATAAAAGAACGAACTGTCTAACTATATATACACGTATAGAAAAGCTAATACAACATGTTTGTACATAATAGACCAATATCATCTATATATGTGTTGAGACATCTTCAGAATCTTCTCTTCAGAGTTCCTTCAGAACTCTGAATTCTTCCTTCAGACTTCTGAAGTTTTCATCTCAGACTTCATGCCTTATGCGATTTCTCCATCTTCTGACTTCTAAAGTCTCAACCTCAAATATCTGAGACTTCTTCTAAAGACTTGTATACTTAACTTCCCAGCACAAGTTCAGATCTTCTGAACTTCTAGTCTACAGACTTCTGGGCCCTTTTGAAGCAATTCTTCATATCTTAATAGTATAAGTATCAATACAGTTTGTAGAGGGGGTGGAGTACACAACTTTTTAAGGTTTTAAATTAGTTTATTATGAATTAAAAATTTACAGATTGTAAGCGGAATAAAAACAAGTATAAATACTTATTCCATTACAATCTAAGAATCACTAAGATGTTGATGCACAAGATAAGGAATAGAATATATCAGAGGTCCAAGGAAAGACAAGTATGCATGAAGATGAAAATGAAGAAGAGGTTCTTCATCTATTTATACCCAGTGCATTTAATGCAAGTCAGAAGATACACGCCACATGTCAAACATCCATTGGGAGCTTATCCTTTGTTCATAAACAACCATACTCTTAGCCGAACATGAATAGTGACCTTATCAGAGTTGATAAGCACGTGGGAGGCAATAAAGTAACTATGTACGTACTATTTGACGTGGGTATAGGGAGGTTGACATTTATGCATCAAGGAAAAGACTAATTTTAATCTTGTTGAGTAAGCCTCATTTGATCGTTGATACTTAAGGGTTCAAGGAGGATCCCTGCAGGTATCACTGAGGCATACACAAGATCTCACACATTATGTTGACAATCGTTGCCATCACTGAACCACTTCAAATCAGGTGTTGATTGTCTATTTCTTAAGCTAGGTCTTCGACTATCGCTGAAGGTTGTTTTGGAGTGAATGTTGTCTTCAAATCTTCTAGGTTTAGATAGTGTTCCTGATGGTTTAAGCGATCAACGAGTGCAATAAGTGTTTGCCTTCGCTGAATCTGAATAGTAACTAAAACTAAGATTTTCGCTAAGTATGGGAGGAATCATAATTAAATCATTAAAGGGGCTGGGATAAAAACTTTCATATGATTTAACCTTTTTTTATTTTAAAGGTAGCTTGGTGTTGTACAAATAGTTGAAGAATTAAAACATATTAATTACTTTCAAATGATTTAACCTTTGTTTATTTAAAAGGTAGCTTGGTGTTGTACAAAATATATGATGCGTGATTTTATTATATACATATACGTTATATAGAGTTACGACAAGTTGAGTTCCTACTACTTTAAACAAATTTTAGGTTGTAATAAAAGACCTTTATCCCTATCTCTAATAACTTCAACAACATTTATAAGAACATATGTATTGTTTATTCTAGAATTTGTATATTTCTTTAGATTTCATGAACTGGGTTATTTGTTTGATGAATTATAAACTAAAGTTTTGTTTTCTTATGGTGAATCAGGAACCATGTTTGTTCCATTGAATGAACTTTGAAAAGTTTTTCTTATTGATTTTGGGTTTTGAGTGCATCGTGAATTGAGGTTTGTTAAATTTTTTTATCAATGATGAGTTGAATGTTTTTTGTTTGTTTGTCAGGATTATTAACTAAAACATTTGCATAAGGTTTGATGGTCGGAGTATTGACGACAATTGGTGACATAGTGCCTCAAAAGCTCTCCAACATCAAAAAATTGTAAATATGTTGACTTTTTTTTTTCTTAAAATGATATGATCTGATTGTTTTGCATTTTAGGATTTAATTGAATCTTTGCAGAAGGGTTCTTTCAATCCTCTCTTGGGATTTAATTATTCGGTTTTAAAGCACAATAAGGAGGTGTTTGGTTCATTTTAAAGAATAAAAATGAGATTGGTAATGATAATAAAGTAGAATGGGAATCAATATTTTTTATTCCATTCTATTATAATAATGGTGATTTCCTTCAATTAATAATATTAAAAAGAAAAAGGAAAAAAGAGTTTCTTCATCTCCAAAACAAAATTTCCGCAGCCTCTTCATCTCCATCATGTCATCTTTATCTCCAATTCTACAGCATCTTCAACATATCTTTATATCCATTTTCGTCTATATCACAAAAAGCATATCCAACATATCTCTAACACATTTCCATCTTATCTAATATCCAGAACAAAATTGAAATCATCATAATATCCTGGTTTATCTCTGAAAATGAAAATCAAAATCGTCTTCATCTCCTATTTTGTCTTTGAAAAAGCTGAGGTAATTTCAAATCTAGACAGATTTGTATTTGGAGGTTTCAGATCTGTGTTTTCAGATCTGTTTTTTCAGATCTGTATTCTCTAGGTTTACCTCTCATAGACCTGTAATGGGGTTGCATGTAAAGAGGGAAAGTCGAGAAGAAAATCCGTGTTTACATATATGTTTTTGGAGGTGCTGCACTAGGGCTATGTAGATGCTGCTTGAGAGGGGTGAGAGGTAAAAAATCTAAAACCAATGGTTATCATTCCCATTAATTACCTTTCAATACCTCCAACCAAACACCCCCTAAATCTTCATGTATTATCTTTGTTGTTAAGTTTGTGTATTGTTGTCATTTGACTTATGTTTTATTGCATTTCTTTGTTTTGATCTTATATAGTTCTCTTTTTGTTTTGATTCTTCGAAACGTAGGTGTAAGGCAACATGAATGAATGTGTAATCCAGTTTGCTGCTAGATTTTTGTTTTTTTTTGTTTAATTGCATACAAAAGATGAATAAGCAATGAATTCTTTATTGAAAGATTTAACTTGGTAATAATAAGTTTTTTTTTTGCTAAGAATTTTAATGTAAATAGTTTGTTTATATATTTAGTAAGGTATATTAGTCCATTTATTATTTTCTTAGTAAGCTAACAATGTTTATAAATCAAAGTTTAATTAAATGACTATTAGAAAATGTGTAAAGGAAAACAATATGTATAAAAGAAATTTATAAATATTACTATCACTTAATAATAATCAATGTATACATACATACCTACATATATACACGGGAGATATCAAATACAAATCAAACAATTTGTACAAACCGTACAAACTTCATGGTTTGATTGTTATGTTGAATAAATTTTTTTCATGAAAGTGTTTAATATGATGAAAATTTTTATATAATTATTATCTTCATTAAATTATTTCATATATTTTTGTTTCTATATATAAATAAAATTGTTTCATGTATTTTTTATTTTGATAAATCTTGCTTCATATATTACTTATTAATCAACCGTTATGTGTTCTTGATGAACTTTTTTTTTCCACATATTATTGACTAATCAACCCTAATAATTAAGAAAGAATGAAATAAAAAGAAAAAAATGATAGGTTGAATGAAGTTTGTACAAATTGCTTGGTTTGCATTTTAATTATATATATAATTAAAATCAATAAATACAACTAGAAAATTTATACAATCAATGTTTAAAAAGTCTTAAGTTTGTTAGAGTTAATCTAATATTATATATACAAAAAGAGACAACGATAATATTCTATAAATTGAAAATAAATAAATAAAAAGTTACTACAACTATTGATAAATATAATGATGTTATCATCTTTTTAATTTAGATTAAAGTCAAACTATTTACATAAATGAAAGGAAATTAAAATCAATCATTTTTCTTTTAATAAATATTAATTAAAGAATTAAAATCACTCATAAATTGAAAAAACCTTTCATCTTCTCTAACTATGAGTCATTATTATATTTAAATGAATATTTTTGTTGTTCCATGATTATATTTATGTCAACATCGATATTTGTAAACCCAACTAAAAATGGTCATTAATTCAAAAAATCATGTAAATATGATACATCTATTGGGCATTCCACTTAATTGGATCGACTAATTATGTTAATAAATTACATTGCAAAACAATTTTTATAAGTTATAGGAAGATTAATCATGCATACACTCGACATAATGTTTAATATTGTTTACCATTTTTGTAAACTTTAACTTCAATATCATATAACATTATTATTGTAACAATAATATAAGAAAACATATGAAAGTCCACTTGTTAATCAAAATAATATAGGATAAATTATGAATAAAAATAATTCGTATTCAAAAGTAGAGGGTTAGAAAAGATTCAATTTTACTAAGTGTCAATTAACAAATTACGTTTCTCTTAACTTTATTACATATTCCATAAAAAAACATATTTCATCGTCGAGTAACGTGAGTGCAATATACTAGTTTAAGGAAAAGAAAAAACAAGCGGCTGAAAATGTAACCGTAAGGGGCCCTAATAGAAACAAAGTGTAAGGACTGCGTCTTCATAAAGTTTAATACTTGTATTTATACATTTCAAGCAACTTAAAAGATCTTGCCTATCTATACATGTTTTGTCTCTCTATCAGAGAGCATTTTTGGTTTCTCTCTTCACCCTTTCCATTGCTCGGTATGGTTGAATCATTTTGCTAAGTAAGAACCTGATGTTATGAATAAAACATGGCAAACCATAAAATTTTCTTTCACTACATATATTTTCATTGTGGGTTCATCGTTGGGCCGCATCTTTTTGAACAATAATTTTGTGGCTTGCACATGCATAGAATGCATAAACAAATATTGAAAAAATAATGTTGCGCGTATTTATTTATATATGAGGTTTTAACTTATGAACCATATATCTAAAAATTTAGCGTACTAATCTTAAGACACTAAAGGTGAAATGTAAAATATATATGAACCATATATATGAGGATTTGCATTATAAAAATTATGAACCATATATAATCTTAAGACACTAAAGGTTTTAACTTATGAACCATATATATATATGAGGATTTGCATTATAAAAATTATTGGTTTGTGGACTAATCTTAAGTCAAATTGGGATCTGCTATATTTTGGTTTGCTTGATATACACATTTATAAAGAGACCACATCATTAGGGAAAAGGTGCTTGCCTTGTTACTTTTTACCATGGGCGGGAAATTTTTGTTCACTTTGAATGTATCTGGTATCTATCCACATGAGACACTAAAGAAGAAATGTAAAATCAAGGTAAAAGTATTTTTTTTATTTATCTATAAATAAATAAATGTACAGGATGTTGAAAATATGTATTGTTTACCTAAGGTGTATAATCCTAATATGTATTACTTATAAGGTTAGCTAATTCAATTCTTTTATTTTACACCACCCCATTTAGATTTTCAAGAACTCTTTATGAATTAAAGAGTGTTAGATCCCAAACAATCAAGAATGTAGAGAGATTAAAGAACAAGAATTGGATCACTGAAGTTGTATGTTGTATTGATTACTGAACTGTATTACAATATGTGTATCTTTACAAGCTTTATCTATCAACGTTAGTTCTAACAACATAACAAACTATCTATTTATATATAAATGGAAATGCTAAAGATACAGTACAAAAATAACAGACATGTTCAGAACTGATTCTGAACTTCTTCAGAACTTCATCAGAACTTCGTCAGAACTTCTTCAGAACTTCTTCAGAAGTGTCTTCAGAATCATCTTCAGAACTTCATCAAAAGTTCTTCAGAATCTTCAGAACTTCTGAAATAGCCACTTCAGAAGTTATGCCTTAGGCTTTACTTCACTTGACTTCAGACTTCTGAATCTTTCTCTTCAGAACCCAGTCTTCTTTTGAAGCTACTTCTGATATCTATCAATCTCCCCTTTAGCTTCAAAAGTTCAAGTCATACTTCCAGAAGTTCAAAATTTCTCTTACATCTTTAAGAATGAGATTTATGTACTCCAATATAGATTCAATTATTCTTATCATTTCCTTTGCCAGCTTTCTGTATTTTTCCCAGTTTATCTCTTATAATCATAAGAGTTCCATTACAGCACTTGTGTAGTTCTTCAAATCTTACAAACAACAATCTGTCAAAGCATTTGCATACAAAGCCTGAAGGCTGAATGATCAGAGTGCTACTTTTGAGGTTTTCAATATCTGGTAAGCTTAAGTTTGGAGCACTCATATGAATCTTTTCTTTGTTCATAACATATGCACTTGAAAATCTGTCTTAGTTGCCCAAATAAACTCTCTGTACAGGCCATCTCTGAGAACTGGAAAAGCTTTTCTGAACCTGGCAATGGAGTCATGAAAGGGATATAAGCTTCTGTATACTCTTAGCAGATCTCTGAGGTAGACATTCTGAAAATCAGCTTCTGTAAAAGTAGAAATTTCACCATCTTTTCTTTCAACAGTGAAGTAAGCATGCTTGTAATTGTTTTTCTGCTTCAGATCAGCAGTGATTACTTTCACTATTGGACTCTCTTTTTGTACTTGACTTACAGGGAGTCTGATTTTTCTAATGATGTTTGAATACCATTGTTTCCATCCAAATGAGTTCTGAATCCAGCAATCAATATAATTGAACTTTTGTTCATATTCCATGAACATTTCTGGATGGAAAAAATACAAGAAACATGGTGAAAGCATGTTATTCAATCCTTTGCTCTTGTAAATAATCAGATTCAGATTTCTGAGGAATAGGAGCAATCTCTTCTAGAGAATTTTCAGAGACCTTTTCTTTTCCTTTTTCAATTTCCTTAACTTCTGTACTTTCTATCTTCTGAGAAAGTTTCTGAATTTCTTTAATGTCTTGTTTCTTTGTGTGAATCTGAAAGTCATAGACATTGCTAAGAAGATAATCAGCTCCTTTGATTTGATTTACTCTTGTGTGCCCAGCCATAGAGCTCTTTCTTACATAATCTCTAAAGAATATTCTTTCCTTGATCAAGTAAATTATTTCTTCTACAACATCAGATGAAGGAAGATATTGTTCTGCATACTCTATTAACCATTTCAGAGTAGAAGTTGAGTACTTTGGTATGTCTGAAACAATGAATGTCTCTGAATGATCTGCTCCTGTTCTGTAAGTGATTCCCAGATCTGGATTTGTGAAGACCTTTGTAATTCCCTGTCTTTCAATACTTTCTGGCTCCAAAAGATTGACATTATCTAATATGATTTCTAATGCCAGCTGAAAATCATGTTTAATTAGATTTCTGACATAGATCCCTAAAATTCTTCTTATTTCATAAACAACTTCAGAATCTTCTCTCTTGACACAAAAATTCAGAACAGTAAGCTTATTCTGCAACCTCAACTTGTACAAATCAAATAAAGAGAATTTTGTCAAAGAACCATCTCTCCTTTCAGCTCCAAACTTTACTATATACAAATCATCCTCAACACCTTTAGATATACATATGATCTTTTTGATCAAGGTTGAGTCATTCAATTCTTGTAATCCATGTCTTTGTACATAAGACCTAACCTTTGAGATATAATCCTTAGACCCTTCATCATTCACATAGTCTTCTAAGGTAGCATACCTGAGATTTTTTTTATACATGCCATAATAATTGTCTTCAGGAAAGATGAGCTGACTTTCTCCAGAACTTTCAAATATCATATCACTTTCATATATCTGATCAACTATGGGTTCTTCAAAAACAGGAAATTCAATCAGAGGAATGTTTATGCAGCTTCTGAATCTGACATGTGGTTTATCTGCAGCAATTATTAAGATTTCATCTGTAAAATCATATGCCTCCATATGACTTAAATCAACCTCAATTTCAAACCATTCAGTTGGTTGATTAATAAATTCCTTGAAGATCGTTAGTTTTTCATCCAATAATTTACACTCCAGATTCCTTGGATGATTCAAGATGATATATCTCCAACAGTATTGACTAATTAGCATGAAAAAGTTTTCAGAAACTTCATATCTTTCAATTTCTGTTAGGACTTGAGGTCTCCAGATAATCAGATCTCTTTTCTCATTAATCACAACATCTTCTTCTAACTCCATTCCTTCATTCACTTCCATTTCTTAATCAAATAAGATTACATCAGATAGATCACTTGGCTCTCCAATAATGTCTTCAAAAGCAAGATACTCGTTAAACATTTCTTCATTTGAGTCAGAAATAACATCTGTGTCTTCAGAACTGAGCTTGTTTTCAGAATCCAAAGACACCTTTTCAGTCTCATACCCTTCTTCCACATTGTCTTTAGAAATGACTTTTTCAGCTTCTAATCCTTCATCTGCTGCATGTAAAATATCACCTATTGCTTCAAAAGTTCTATTAATTTCATCATTTTCAATGTTCTGAACTTCTTCAGAAGTTTTCTCAGAAGATCTTTCAGAAGTTTGAACTTGAGCTTCTTCAGAGGATTTTTCGGAACTTTGAACTTGTGGCATTGGAACATCTTCAAAGACTTTCTGTCTTTTCTCCCCCTCTTGATTATCAAGATCATCCTGATCATCAAGACTACGCTTTAAAGTCTTTGCCTGAGAGCCACACTCTAATGCAGAAATACGATTATTCAAGGAGACTTGAGAATTCTGAATAGCAGTCAATTGATTCAGAATCTGAGATATGTCATCCTTTGTTGCAAATTCAGAAGATGTTGTCTGAGTAGAAGAAGATGGCATATAAGTCTTTAAGGATTGAACCGTGGAAAAAACTTCAGAAAAAGAATCCAGAATAGTCTTTTGAAAATTGTTGAGATCAGAAACAGTTGCCAGTTGAAATTCATGCAATTTATCCACCACTTTCTTCTCCTGTCCATCCAACCTATCCTCCATCACCTTACAATTTTTATCTGTCAATTCCTTAATGTCCTTCTGAATCTTTGCAAATTCAGAAGTATAGAAATCTTTGAATTCAAAGAATTCAGAAGATGAGGAAAAATGTCATAGACCAATAAATGGTCTTGTTTGCAGTCCTTCAGAAGAAGGCTGGCCTGTAGATGCCACAGCATCATGAACCACATGTGATTCTGTAAATGGAGCTTTGGTGATGTTCACTCCACCAGATCTTCCAACCAATCCTTGATACCCTGCAATAGGTATATCTATGGTTGTTGTGGCAATGTGACTAACACTTTGCTTGTGTACATCTGAAAGATGTGTGCTGGTGTGAATAAAGTCCACATTTAGTGGTTCAGAAGGCCCAAAGTTGAGTGGATTCTCAGACTCAAAGTGCTCAAAATTGTGAAGGGGGGACATATATCCTTCTTTTTTTTCAACAATAGGTTCTTCCAAATGGGAACCTATAGGTAGATTAGCTGCTTGCCCCATATGTGTTATTGAAACACCCTTCTGTTGAGAGATGGGTGAGTGGCTGGAGGGGTTAACAAATTTTGCCATGGGCTCACTGCTTTTTCAATATTACCCACCAAAGAATGTGGAGTAATAGATGATATGGGTGCCCGGGTTAGATCAGTTTGTTCACAAGTTTCTTTATTTTTTACTTGTGGTCTCCCCTCTTCAGTTCTTTTTCTTACCCTTTTACCCAAACTCTCATTTTCATTTTTCCTCTTCACACCATGAGGTTGTTCTCCCCCATGAACAGCCTCCCTACTCTGCCTAGGAATTCTAGACACCTCACGATGCTCACCACTCTTGGTAGAATCAGGGGAAGAGACTACTGGTTTAGGTAGTCCCATTGATTCACAGTACTCACTCAAGAACCTATTTGATGATTTTACAAGTGCAAGTAAGTAACTTGGTAATGGTAAAGCATTTGGGAATTGTAGTTTAGCATTTGGTGGTCTGAGATTATCCATTGAGAAAAAGGGAACATGTACCTTATGAGTCAGAATAGGAATTGCAGGAAAAACTTTCATGGCCCCTTTGATGAAGGTTTGAAAGAATCTTTGAAAGGGTATATAGTTGTAAGTAGATTTCTTCAAAACTGCAGACTTGAGTTCATCAAAAATAAGAGAAACATAATCATAATGCTTGTTGAATGCTACTCTATGAAAAATTATTCTACCATTTGTTGATGCTTGATCCAGAATTGAGCTTTTACCAGACAGGCAAGTGTTCAGAATTGTGAATAAGCAATACCAGATAGGGGGTAAACATTTCCTTCTGAATGAGCTTAAAGCATTCAATTGTTCAGAGTATCCTAACTGCATAAAATCTGAGATCATCTCAGAAGATGATGGAATAGGATCAAATGAAGTTTTCCCAACAACTTCATCCTCCTTTGGAAGAAAATGGATACTTCTAATGTCTTCAACAGAAATGCAGACTCTGTAGCCATGTACATATGAAGAGATATCATCTGATTCTTCATCAACTTCAGCGTGAAACCACCATTGTTGCAGATATGTAGCAGGGACCAAAAATTTTCTTGATAGCAAGGCTCGAAGGGGATGTTTCTTCAGAATTTCAATTAGGATCATTTGATCTTCATTGAAATTAGTAGACTTTAGATTCAGGGCGCAATTGTTCGTCTTGATTTCAAGTAGTTTCTCTTCAGGTACATATAGTTTGGACAAATCAGGACCATCACTGCTTTCTGCACGAGTTTCAGAGTCAGCAACACCAACATTTGACTCAGAAGCCACTTCAATAGGCTCAATTTGAGTTTCCCTAATTTTGTCAGTTCGCGGATTAGGGTTAGGGTTGGGGTTTGGATTTGAAGGCCCAGCTTCAGAAATCACAGTAGTAGTAGTGTCTTTTAAAATCTGTTCATCTTCTAGATTGATCTCCATTGATCCAACCATTATCTTCTTAGGAACTATTTTGAATGAATCATTGCTTGAGGATCCATTACTGTCACTGAAATGAGACTTTGCAGATTGAACATTGGAAGTCGACATAGTTGAAAATGAGGAAAATTTTGAGTTTGAATGAAGATCAATGAACAGGGAAAGATTTCAGAGGGAAATATTGCTAGAAAGTGAAGACGAAGATGAAATCATGGATTATAAATGACTGAATAATCGTGGATGGACACGTGGCCAAAAGTAAGAGTGATTAGAGTAGTAATCATCATTTATTCGGATAAATGAACCGTTTAATCGACGTGTTTAAGGATTAACCAATGAAATTAAAACACGTGGCATACGATTAGTTTTTATAACGGGAAAAAAAATTCTGAAAACAAGTTCAAAAAATTTCAGAAGAAGTTCAGAACTTCTGAGAATAAGTTCAGAAGTTTGAGTGAAATGATTCAGAAATACTTCAGAACTTTCGAAATAAGTTCAGAACTTGACTTGGAATACTTCAAAATCACAAAAATCATTTAAAACTACAAACTTCTGGAAAATGTAAAACATTTGAATAATTCAGAAGTAGGTTTGAACAATATGAAAAACAGTTTATCTTTAGAAGTTTGTCCATATTCTTCAGATGTGTACAATTGAATGTGTTATCCATCATTTCAGATCTTGAATGTTATAGAGAAGTGCTAAAGACTTGAATTTGAGTTTGACTCCCCCTTGAAACAAGAAACATTATGATTCTCCCCTTTAAACAATGCTAGACATCAAAGTTGTTAGAAATAAAAGATAGAGAAATGAAAAAAAAAATCAAGTATTGTAAAACAATCAATTTTTGAAAATTATGCCTCTGAGTTATAAAAGATAAAGTTCTGAAAACTTAAGTACAGAAATTCTGAAGGAAAGATTTCTCAGAAATTTGATGAAAGAAACTCAGAACATAAAATTTGTAAAATTTGAATTGATGCTCAATACTTACACAGACATATTCATCATACCTAATTTACTTACCAAAAAATTAAAACGTTTTTCATCAAGTGCTTTGGTAAATAAATCAGCTAATTGATAATCAGTCTGAATAAAAAACATTTCAATATTACCTTTTTCAACATGATCTTTGATAAAATGATATCTTCCATCAATGTGCTTAGTCTTTGAATGTTGAACTGGATTTGCAGTAATTGCTATGGCACTTTTTGAATCACAATATACAGGAATCTTTTTGAATGTGTAGCCATAGTCTTTTAGTTGTGTTTGCATCCAAATAATTTGTGAGATACAGATTGCAGCAGCAACATATTCAGCCTCTGCAGTAGAAGTTGAAACACAATTCTGCTTCTTTGAAGCCAACTCACAAGTCTATCACCTAAATATTGACATGATCCAGATGTACTTTTTCTGTCTAGTTTGCAACCACCATGATCTGCATCTGTGAAAGCTGTTAATTCAAAACCAGAATCCTTTGGATACCAAAGTTCCAATGAAGGAGAACCTTTGAGATATCTAAGGATTCTTTTAGCAGCAAGAAGATGAGATTCTCTAGGATTAGCTTGATATCTAGCACAAATACATGTAGAAACATTATATCAGGTCTACTGGTTGTTAAGTAAAGCAAAGATCCAACAATCCCTCTGTACTTTTTCTGATCAACAGATTTTCCATTCAAATCAGGTTCTAATTTTGGTGCAGTGGCCATTGGAGTTTGAATACTAGAACAGTCAGTCATGTCAAACTTCTTAAGTAAATCAGAAATATACTTAGATTGATTAATGAATATGCCAGTGGGAAGTTGTTTTACTTGTAGACCAAGAAAAAATGTTAACTCTCCCATCATACTCATTTCAAATTCAGTTTGCATGATTTTATCAAAATTTCTGCAAAATTTTGGAGTTGTAGAAGCAAATATAATGTCATCTACGTATATTTGAATTAAGATCATATCATCACCTTCCTTTTTCAGAAACAAAGTTGTATCTACTGTACCTCTTTTGAATTTGGAATCCAGAAGAAAAGTTGTGAGAGTGTCATACCATGCTCTTGGTGCTTGTTTAAGTCCATATAAGGCTTTGTCCAAAATGTAAACATGATCTGGAAATTCTTTGCTTACAAAGCCTTGTGAGCAAAAATGCACACTTAGCATCCATTTGAAACACTTTCATGTTTTTGTGAGCAGCATATGCAAGAAAGATTCTGATAGCTTCTAGCCTTGCAACATGAGCAAAAGTTTCATCATAATCAATGCCCTCTTGTTGACAATACCCCTTAGCTACAAGTCTTGCTTTGTTTCTCACAACAATTCCATGTTCATCCTTTTTATTTCTGAAAACCCATTTGGTGCCAATGATTGATTTACCTTTTGGTTTTGGAATCAATCTCCAGACTTTATTACTTTCAAATTGATTTAGCTCATCTTGCATAGCTAAAACTCAGTCTGGATCTCGAAGGGCTTCATATGGCTTTTTGGGTTCCATACTTCTTAAAAAATTCACATGCAGACATTCATTTGCTGTGGCTGATCTTGTTTATACACATTTTGATGCATCACCAATAATCCGGTGAATTGGATGATTTGATGTCCATTTGTTCACATTTGGTAATGGTTGAACAGATGAAACATAGTTAAATGAATCATAATCATCAATGATTGCTTGAGTTTCAGTATCATGATTGATAGCTGAATGTAGATCTGAAGTCTCCCCCTCAAATTGAATATTCTGTACTGGTTTAGAAATAATAGGCATAGGTTCAGAAACAGGGACTACAGGTTCAGATTTGACTTGCACTGTTTCTGAAATAACTTGTACAGGTTCAGAAGTAGGAAATTCTGAGTTTGAGGTTGAGATAGGTGGTCCAGAAATATTTGATATCATAGGTTATGTAGATTCTTGTGCTGGAATACTTCTGAGTAAAGAAAGATTTTGATAATCTGCAGAAACATTCACAGAAATATCAAATAAGTCTTGACATAAGGTATCTAAATTTGATTTAAGTAAAGTTTGAGATTCAGAAGTGTGATCTGTCTTGGTGTTTTCTGAATAGTTTTAGAAACTTAGTTAAGCTTGAGTTCTGAACTGTTTTGTTCAGAAGTCATTTTTGGCTCATGAAATCTAATATTTGAAGTCCCAATGATTCTTTGTGTTCCTTTGATAAGTACTCTGTATGCTTTGGATCTTTGAGAATAGCCAACAAAGATACCAGTTGTACCCTTAGGTGTAAATTTATCCAGATGCTGTGTATCATTCAGAAGAAAACACTTGCAACCAAAAATTTTAAAATAATCAATAGAGGGTTTTCTTTGTTTAATAATTTCATAAGGAGTTTTAAGTAGTTTTCTATTCGGAATTGTCCTGTTCTGAGTAAAACATGCAGTTGCAATTGCTTCTGCCCACAGAGATAAAGGAAGTTCATAATATGCCAGCATGGTCCTTGCAGCTTCTACCAAAGTTCTGTTTTTCCTTTCAATAACACCATTCTGTTGGGGAGTTCTGGCAACGGAAAAATTATGTGATATACCAACAGATTCCAAAAATTTTTGAAGTGTAGAATTTGTAAATTCTGTGTCATTATCACTTCTGATCTTTTGAACCGGTAGTTGAATAAGAACTTGTATTTTCTTCAGAAAAGGAATGAGTCTTTCAGAAGTGTCAGATTTGAATCTTAAGAATTCAACCCAAGTATATCTTGAATATTCATCTACAATCACAAAAATATACTTCTTTCCACCCATGCTTTGAGTCTTCATTGGTCCACACAAATCCATATGCAGCATTTCAAGTGGAGCTTTTCATGAAGATAGCATTTTCAGAGGATGGGAGCTTCTTTTGATCTTCCCTAGTTCACATGCAGAGCATAAAAAATTCTTTTCAAATCTGATCTTTGGTAGTCCTCTTACAGAGTTGTGTCTTTCCAGGTCAGAAATGACTTTGAAGTTCAGATGTGACATTCTTCTATGCCAAAGCCAACTATTATTTCTCATAGTTGTGGAAATGTAACAAACTCCTTGTAATTGACCATTTGCTGTGAAAGTTGCAGTGTAGATATCTCCATCTCTATAAGCAGTTAACTCATTTTTGTTTGCTGAACTCAGAACATGGCAGTAGTCTATATCAAAATTTACCTTCCAGTACTTAGTCACAAAATTTGAATTTCTGAACTTTGACTTAATTTTTTGAAAGTCAAAAGTTTGTTCAGAACTTTTGAATTTATCATTTTTAGTATAATTTTTATTTTCATTTTTCTTTTTATATTTATTTGCCACAATTGCTGAGAAGTTCTGAATTGATTTCTCAAGTTTTGTTTTATTTGTTTTGGAGTTCAGATGAAAATTATGATGACCACAATTAATGCAGTGAATATGATTCTTCAGAATATTTAATAAAGCAGTAGATGAACAAGAATAAACACTATTTGATTTGTCAACATAAGTTCTTTTATTCACATTATTAATCTTTGGTACATCAATTTTCTTTGAATTTGAAAAACTAAAGTGGATAGATCTGTAAAAGATAAGAAATGAGGATTAGTATAAGAAATTCTTTTACTTACTTTAGTTTTAACTTCAGATTTAGGTTTGGAATTTTGAACTTTAGAAGTTGAATTTGAAGATTGTCCTTTTCCAAACTTTTTAACTCTGGTTACAAAATCAGATGATGATATTGAAGATACAGATATTTTTGTAGATATAGGAGTACCATTTGATGAAGTAGAAGAAATTTCAGTTTTCAGAAATTATGGTTTCAGGAAAACAGTATTAAACTTGTCAGAAGGTAATTTTGGTGCTTTAGATTTTAAAAATTTTCCTTCAGTCATACATGATTGTAATTTATATACCAAATATCCATCTTTATTAATGACTTGAACCATAGGATCATCATCATCTTCTGAATCTGAAGCATTCATTAAATCTGAGAACTTATCCTCAGTCATGCTAGATGCAAAAGATTTTTGATTTAAAATATTTTCAGACTCATCATCAGAATTATCAAAAATAATATCTGAATTCTCATTATTATCTTGTATAGATTCAACATCTGAGAATTCATCATATTTTTCTTCATGTTCAGATAAAATTTCAGAAGTGATTTAAGAAGATATTTCAGAAATTTTCTCAGTTTTAATAGATGGTTCAGATTTTTCTTCAGATATAGTTTTTGATTCAGAAGTAAGTTCAGAAATGTTTGTAATGTTTTTATGTATTACTTCTGTTTCAGAAACTATCTCCGTTTTGCCAGAATTAAGATATTTTTCATCAGAAAATAAAGTCTCTGATTTTACAAAAGGAATTCTTTCAGGCAAAGAGAGATTAACAGGTTTGGATATGACACCTGTGTTAGTTTCATTAAAAAATTTTATTTTTGAATAATCATAAAGATTTGCAGGTGCCTTTTTTAGAATTTGTTCTTTATATCCCAAACCTGCCTTTATATTGTAAAATTTTGAATTCTGAGCCTGGTTTGTCAAAATATTCAGAGTCTGTTTAGTTTGTCCTCTTTTAAAGTTCAGATCTTCCAATTCCTTAATCTTTTTGTAAAGATCAAGTCTTTCTTGATTTAGAAAGTTCATTTTAACATTCAGAACTTCTTTTTCAGATTTTTCATTTATGATATCTTTTTGTAAACTATCCGTCTTTTCTTTTAACAATAATTTTTCTTCAGAAATTTTTTCAAGAATTTGTTCAGCTTCTTGGCAATTTTGTTTATAGTTTTGACTTTCAGCTCTAAATTGATTTACCAACATTCTTTCACCTTTTATTCTGTTTCTGAGATTTTCAAATTCAAAAAACATATTCTGAACTTGATTTTGGATTTCAGAATCTCCAGAAAGTTGTTCAGAATTTGGTTCAGAAGTGTAATCTATTTCAGAATTTAGTTCAGAAGATGAAGAAATTACCTCAGTATCATGTGCATGTTTATCTTCTGGATCCATTTGGCACATATAGCAATTTGAAGCATAGTGAGCTACTTTTTCATCATATTCACCATCACTCCAGTTTAACCAATCCTCTTCATACTTGGTCACCAAAGCTGGATTAAGCTCCTTCTTCTTAGCATGAAGATGCTTTTTCTGATAGTAGCCTGAGTTTTTTACTTCGGGCATTATGCACTGTCTTGCATAATGACCAGGCTTACCACAATTAAAGCATCTTGCTGGTTCAGATGTCTCAATTTGACCATCATCTTGACTTTTCTTGAGACCAACTTCAGACTTTGGTTTATTCTGATATTTTTGATTATATCTTTGAGTGAATTGCCTTGTCATAAGTAAGAATGCCATAGACATCATGAATAGATTTTCTAGATAGATTTCTAGTAACCATGTTATCAGAGAAAGTTGACCATTCATTACCCAAGTTGTTCAGAAATTTATTGTTTATCTCACAGTTTGATTTCTGAACACCATTTCTTCTCAGATCATTCAGGATATTGTTGAATCTGTGATAAGTCTCTATAGTAGATTCATTTTCTTTATACCTGAAGTTTTCATAAGTACCCAAACAAATGTTCAATCTTTGTGCTTGGGCCTTTGTGCTACCCTGCATTTGAGCTTCAACCTCATCCCACATAGCTTTGGCAGATGTTAAGCTATCTACCCTATTGAATATCTCATTAAGAATGGCCATTGTGAAAAGAGTTAATGCCCTTTTGTCAACTTTAGCTTGAGCTTTCTCAGCAGTACGGTACATACTTAGGCTTTTCTTGATTCTCGATGCAGGTATCTCAGGAGTAGACTCAGTTCTTGGTACTGATGGAATTTCCACATAGACCTCTAGAGGGCCATTTACAATCGATTGCATTAGAGCTTCATCGATATTGATAGAGACATCATAATAGCTTCAAAAGATACTGGGTTCTGAAGATATATAAAGATATGAAGAATGAAGATTCAGAACTCAGAAGAAAAGATAAAAGCCTAAGGCATAACTTCTGAAGTGCCAACTTCAGAAGTTCTAAAGATATTCTGAAGAGGTTCTGAAGAAGTTCTGAAGACACTTCTGAAGAAGATCTGAAGGAGTTCAGAACCTGTTCTGAACTTGTCAGTCATGAATGTACTTTTACTTTTAGTCTTTCTATTTCATGTATAAATAGATAGTTTGTTAGATTGTTAGACTAACGTTTTCTATAAGCCTTGTAAAGACATATTTTGTAATTCTGTTCATCCAATCAATACATACGACATTTTGGCTATCATATTTCTGTTCTAATCTTTCCATATATTGATATCTTGATTGTTTGGGTCCTAACAATTGGTATCAGAGCCAATTCATCTGTTCTTGAAGATTTGTGAAAGAATTGTCAGATCTGCCAGTTCTTGGTGTTCTTGATCGATAAATTTCAAATTCAAATCAAGTGAATTCTCGATCTTCTAACAATCAAAGATGTCTAAAGAAATAGTCTCAATCGGATCTGAAACGAAACCACCAACTATTTTCTTGGGAGAATACCATCAATGGAGATGATGATGAAGAAGTTGCTCATTATGCATCAAATTGCTATATGTGTCAAATGGATTCAGAAGAAAAAGACAAACAAGACACTGAGGTATCTTCTTCATCTTCTAAATTAAATTCTGAACAAAATTCTGAACATAATTCTGAACATAACACTGTAGATTCTGAAATGAAAAATCAGTTTCAAAACATGTTTTCTGAATTTGAAACTCTCAGAAACAGAATCAAAGGTGAAAGAATTTTGGTCAATCAATTCAGGGTTGAAAGTCAAATTTATAAAGAAAATTGTCAAGAAGCTGAAAATATTCTTGAAAAAGTTTATGAAGAAAAACTTGTTTTAAAAGAAAAAATGGACAACTTACAAAAGGAAATTATTAATGAAAAGTCTGAAAAATAAATTCTGAATGTTAAAATGAATTTTCTGAATCAAGAGAGACTTGATCTTTATAAAAAGATTAAGGAATTAGAAAATTTAAATTTTAAAAGAGGAAAAACTGAACAAACTCTGAACATTTTAACTAGTCAGGCTCAAAATTCAAAATTTTACAACATAAAAGCAAATTTAGGATATAATGACAGTCAAATAATGAAAAAAGCACCTGCAAATCTGTATGATTATTCTAAAATGAAAATTTTCAATGAATCAAATATAGGTGTCATTTCTAAACCTGTGAACTATTCTTTGCCTGAAAGAATACCGTTTGTAAAATCAGAGACTTTGTTTTCAGAACAAACACCTCTTAAAACTGGTGAAACAGAAGAAATAAATATAAGTTCAAACATTTGTGAATCTTCTGAATCAAATATTATTTCTGAAGAAAAATCTGAAGTAATTGTTAAGTCTGAAATAATTTCTGAAGTTACTTCTGAGATAACTTCTGAATTCAATTATGAAGTCATTTCAGAAGATACTTCTGATAATAAATCAGAACATGAAGAAAAATATGATGATTCTCATAAATTGACTCTTTAGAAGATGTTGATGAGAATCCCAATATATTTTTTGATAATTCTGATGATGAGTCTACAACAACAAAAAGATCAAATATTTTTGCAACAAGTATGACTCAAAATAAATTTTCAGAACTAATAAATGCTTCTGATTCAGAAGATGATGATGATCATATGGTGCAAGTCATTGATAAAAATGGCTATTTGGTTTACAAATCACAATCTTGTATGACTGAAGGAGAAATACTAAAATCTGAAGCTTCAAAGATACCTTCAGAAATGTTTGGTCCTGTGTTTTTAAAACCAGAATATCAGAAATCTTAAAATTCTACTTCTTCAGATTTTTCTCCTACTACTACAAACACTTCATTGACTTCATCACCATGTTCAGTAACATCTTCTGACTTTAACACCAGAGTTAAAAACTTTGAACAACGACAATCCTCAAATTCTCTCTCTGAAGTTAAGAATATTAACTCAAATTCTAAGGATAAACCTAAAGTGAACAAAAGAATTTCTTATACTAATCTTCATTTCTTATCTTTTACAGAGCTATCCACTTTAGTATGGAGAAAGAAAGATGAAAGACTGTCAAAGAATGACAAATTAGATAGTTTTTCATTTTCCAATAAAAGTGATGTACCTAAATCAAAGACAGTGAATAAAAGACTCTGTTGAAAAATAAAATGTTATTGATTCTTATATGTCTAATGATGTTGTAAATACATTAAAGAATCATATTCACTGTATTAATTGTGGTCATCATAATTTTCATCTTAACTCCAAAACAAACAAGATAAATTTGAAGAAATCTATTCAGAAATGTTCAGCTATATTGACAAATTCAATTAAAAGAAAAAATAAAAATAAAAATAAAACTAAGAAAGATAAATTTCAAAGTTCTAAACAAACTTCTGAATTAAAACATCTGAAGAAAGATGAATTAACTGCTTATAGAGATCGTGTTATCTACACAGCAACATTCACTACAACTGATCAACTACAAGGTGTATGTTATATGTCTACAACAATGAGAAATGACAGTTGGCTTTGGCACAAAATAATGTCACATATGAATTTCAAAGCCATTTCTGAACTAGGCAAACATCAATCTGTAAGAGGACTACCAAAGATCAGATTTGAAAAGAACTCTCTTTGTTCTGCATGTGAACTAGGGAAGATCAAAAGAAGTTCTCATCCTCTGAAAAATGCTATCTTCATGCAAAGCTCCCCTAGAAATGCTACATATGGATTTGTGTGGACCAATGAAGACTCAAAGCATTGGGGGAAAGAAATACATTCTTGTCATAGTAGATGAATACACAAGATACACATGGATTGAATTTCTGAGACTCAAATCTGATACTTCTGAAAAACTGATACCCTTTCTGAAGAAAATTCAAGTTCTTCTTCAACTCCCAATCCAAAAGATCCGAAGTGACAATGGAACAGAATTCACAAATTCTACACTTTAGAACTTTTTGGAATCTGTTGGAATTTAACATAATTTTTCCGCTGCAAGAACTCCTCAACAGAATGGGGTGGTTGAAAGAAAGAATAGAACTTTGGTAGAGGCTGCAAGAACCATGCTGGCATATTCAGAACTTCCTCTTTCTCTTTGGGCAGAAGCTATTGCTACTGCATGTTTTACTCAGAACAGGACCATTCTAAACAGAAAATTCCTTAAAACTCCTTATGAGATGCTAAAACAAAGAAAACCCTCTATTGATATTTTAAAATCTTTGGTTGCAGGTGTTTTCTAATGAATGATACTCAGCTTCTCGATAAATTTGCAACAAAAGGTGTAGTTGGTATCTTTGTTGGCTATTCTCAGAGTTGCAAAGCTTATAGAGTACTCATTAAAGGAACTCAAAGGATCATTGAGACTACAAATGTCAGATTTCATGAGCCAACATTGACTTCTGAACAAGACAGTTCAGAACTCGCACATAAACCAACTTCTGAAAGTTTGGACTCAGAACATAATCAGACAAACTCTACTTCTGAATCTCAAACTTTACTTCAAAACAAATTTAGACAATTTATGTCAAGATTTATTTGATATTTCTGTAAATGTTTCTGCAGATTATCAAAATCCTTCTCTCATCAGAAGCACAAATGATCAAGACATTTCAGAAATACAAATTTCAAGTACATCAGCACCACAAATCTCAACCTCAAATTCAGAACTTCCAACGTCTGAAAATGTACATCCAACTTCTGAACCAGTTCAAGATACTTCTGAGCATGTACATCAAAGTTCTGAACCAATTGAGGGGGAGACTTCAGATTTACATTCAGTAATCAATCATGATACTGATACTCAAGAAATTATTGATGATTATGATTCTCTGAATAATGTCTCATCTGTTCAACCATTGCCAAATGTGAACAAATGGACATCAAGTCATCTAGTGCATCAAATAATTGGAGATGCATCGAAAGGTGTTCAAACAAGATCTGCAACAGCAAATGAATGTCTGTTTGTTAATTTTTTAAGCAGTATGGAACCCAAAAAGGCATGTGAAGCACTTCAAGATCTAGACTGGATTTTAGCCATGCAAGATAAGTTAAATCAATTTGAAAGAAACAAAGTCTGGAGATTGATACCAAAACCAAAAGGTAAATCTATCATTGGCACAAAATGGGTCTTCAGAAATAAAAAGGATGAAAATGGTATTGTTGTAAGAAACAAAGCAAGGCTTGTAGCTAAGGGGTATTGTCAACAAGAAGGGATTGATTATGATGAAACCTTTGCCCCTGTTGCTAGGTTAGAAGCCATTAGAATATTTCTTGCATATGTTGCTCACAAAAACATGAAGGTGTTTCAAATGGATGTGAAGTGTGCATTTCTAAATGGCATTTTACATGAAGAAGTGTATGTTGAACAACCAGAAGGCTTTGTAAGCAAAGATTTTCCAGATCATGTTTACATTTTGCACAAAGCCTTATATGGACTTAAACAAGCACCAAGAGCATGGTATGATACTCTTACAACTTTTCTTCTGAATTCTGAATTCAAAAGAGGAACTATTGATACGACTTTTTATTTCTGAAAAAGGAAGGTGATGATATGATCTTAATACAAATATATGTAGATGATATTATATTTGCCTCTACAAATCCAAAATCAAAATTTTGTAGAAATTTTTAGAAAATCATGCAAACTGAATTTCAAATGAGTATGATGGGAGAGTTGACATTTTTTCTTGGTCTTCAAGTTAAACAACTTCCCACTGGCATATTCATTAATCAATCCAAGTATGTCTCAGACTTACTTAAGAAGTTTGACATGACTTATTGTTCAAGTATTCAAACTCCAATGGCCACCGCAACTAAGTTAGAACCCGATCTGAATGGTAAATCTGTTGATCAGAAAAAGTACAGAGGCATAATTGGATCTTTGCTTTACTTAACTGCTAGTTGACCAGATATAATGTTTGCTACATGTATTTGTGCCAGATGTCAAGCAAATCCTAAAGAATCACACCTTCTGGCTGCAAAAAGAATCCTTAGATATCTAAAAGGTTCTCCTTCATTGGGGCTTTGGTATCCTAAGGATTCTAGCTTTGAACTAACAGCATTTACAGATGCAGATCATGGTGGATGCAAATTAGACAGGAAAAGCACTTCTGGATCATGTCAGTTTCTGGGTGATAGACTGGTAAGCTGGTCTTCAAAGAAACAAAATTGTGTTTCTACCTCTACAGCAGAAGCTGAGTATGTAGCAGCTGCAATATGTTGCTCACAAGTGATCTGGATGCAAATTCAACTCATAGACTATGGTTACACTTTCAAAAAGATTCCTTTGTATTGTGATTCAAAAATTGCCATAGCCATCACTGCCAATCCTGTTCAGCATTCAAGACAAAACACATTGATGTAAGATATCATTTTATGAAAGATCATGTTGAAAAAGGTAATATTGAAATGTTTTTTGTTCAGATAGATTATCAAAGATCATGTTGATTGTTTATTATTTTTTTTTCATTTCTTTAATATTCTCTTATTTCTTTGATAAATATTGCACTGTTTAAGGGGCAGAATCATAGTTGCTAATGATTCAAGGGGGAGTGGTATTAATGTCAAATTTTTGAACTACTCTTTCCTACAAAACAGATCTGAATTGCTGAAATCAAGTCTTACACTTCATATCTAAGAAGTATGAACAAACTTCCTTAGATAAAATATTTTTCAATTGTTCAAACCTACTTCTGAATTCTCAAAATGATTTATATTTTTCAGAAGTTTGGATTTTTAAAAAATTTTTAGTGCTCTAAAGTGATACAAGTTTGGTTCTGAACTAAACTTAAAAGTTCTGAAGTTCTTCTGAATTCTTTATTTCAGACTTCTGAACTTCTTCTCAGAAGTTCTGAACAATTTCTGAAGTTTTTGAATTCGTTCTCAGAACTTTACTTCCCGTTGTTTTTCTTAAGTATCACTTAATCGTGTGCCACGTGTTTTAATTTCATTGGACATTTCTTAAACACGTCAATTAAACGGTTCATTTATCCAAATAAATGATGATTAATGGTCTAATCAGATTTACTTTTTGGCCACGTGTACATCAGCGCTTATCCAGTCATATAAATCAATGGATTCTTCATCGTCTTCATTTTTTAGTAATTTTACACCGAGAAATCTATCTGTGTTCATTGATCTTCTTTCTATTACCAATCCTTGTTCTTCACACATCATGACTACCTCAAATGCCATGATTTCTGCTTCATCGAGTTTTACTGATAACAATGGATCATCGAGTGATGGTTCATTCAAGATCGTGCCTCAAAAATTGGTTGTTGGAACAATGGAAATTCCACTCAATGAAGATCAAATGGTCCAAGACACAGCCACAACTGCTACTAATCAAGCCGGACCTTCAAACCCTAACCCTAACCCTAACCCTAACCTGAGAACTGATAAAATTGGGGAAACACAAGTTGAACCTATTGAAGTTGTTTCTGGATCAAATGCTGGTGATAGTGAATCCCAGACTCGTGCTGAAAGCAGTGATATGTCAAAACTTTATGTCCCCACTGAGAAACTGCTAGAAATCAAGAAAAATAATTGTGCTTTGAACTTTAAATCGACAGACTTCACTGATGATCAAATGATTTTGATCGAAATTGTGAAGAAACATTGTTACACTTTTAAAAGTATGAACCACAAGATGATGAATATGACGTGGCACATACATCAAGGATGTCTACCTTTTGCAACTGACTAGTTTGTTACACGCTCCCATCTCTCACACGTGTCAGTTTGTAATAGGTTAAGATGTTGACTTTTACTTTATTCTATTTGTATAAATAGATCTTTTCTCTATTGTAAAAGTTGTCGATTGAAATCGTTATATTGAAGAACTTACTGTGCGTCATTCCATGTATCTGTAATCATCATTCAGGTTATAATACATTGTTAATCTGTTCCTCAATCTTTGATCGATTCTTATTACTGTTGATTAATCGATATAAATTGCTTCCGCTTATACTCTGTTTTATGAATCAATCGATTAATCTGTGAAGAAGAGAATCTGGAACCAACAATTGGTATCTGAGCCTGATAATCAATCTATTGATTATTAGATCTCAATTTGGAAATCTCTCTTCATTCATTCAGTAATCTCCTGTTTTAACTAGTGTTCATAATTTCACCCTGTTCTACGAAGATTTATAGCAATTCTGTCTAAAACAGTGGTAATTGTAGTTAAAATTTTGAAGAATTAGTAAAATTTTGTTGTTCAAATCTATTGAAATTTACTTGTTCTAGATTTCAACTCAAATCTGTTATTACATACTTCTCGATCTTAAAAAAAATGGCAAATTCAAATTTGAATGCTATTTACACCTCTGGTTCTCTGACCAAACCTCCAACACTTATTCGTGGTGAATATCCACAATGGAAGATTCGAATGATAAATTTCTATGAAGGATTGGACATTAAACTTTATCCTATTGTTCAAAATGGTCCCTTCATACCAATGACTACAGTTCCAAGAGTTCCTGCTACTACCAATACTGCTGAAATACCTGCCCGAAAAGTTCCGAAGCTAAGGGAAAATTGGAATGATGAAGAAAAGGCCAAAGTTGAACTTGCTAAAAAGGCAAAAACTCTTCTTATCATGGCTATTCCAAATGAGATTTTTCAATCTCTGGATTCCTATGATACTGCTAAGGAATTATGGGATCAGTTAGAAAATCTTCTGGAAGGTGGTGCTAAAATGAAGAAAAATCGAAGAGCTCAAGCGCTGAATGAATACAACAGCTTCCAGGCCATTGCGGATGAATCTCTGGAACAAACTTTTCATAGATTTAATAATCTGATAAATCTATGCAAACGATGTGATATTGTTCGATCAAACTAAGACAATAATGTCTTATTCTTAAAGAGATTAAATCCAGAATGGTCAAATCTATCCATGTCACTACAAGCTATTCAAGATCTTGAGCAATGGTCTCTACACGATGTATTTGGAACTCTACAAGCTCATGAAAAGAAGGTTGTGCAAAAGAAAACAACTGTAGGTGGACCTCTGGCCTTGATTTCTGAAACAAAGGGAGCTATCAGAAGAAAAAGTGAAGATAGAAGAGTGAAAAACAAGGCATTCATATCAGAAACTGTTCCAGAAGAAGATTCTGATTCTGATGATGAAATAAAGGCATTTGCTGATTCCTTGGCTCTTATTACCAAACAGTTTACAAACCGTTTTGGAAATAAGGCATTTCAAGGAAACAGAAGGTCTGATATCTCTAACTATACTCCTAAACAAGAGGTTCAGAGACCTGAGAAGACTGAGGCAGAAAAGAAGGAAGAGGAAATGAAGAAAAAGAAAGATGTATGTTACAGATGTGGCAAACCGGGTCATTACTCGAAGGATTGCAGAGGGGCTCTGGATAAAGACAAAACATATTACAAAAATAAATACAAGTATAATGTTACTGAAAGAGCCCACTATGCTGAGAAAGAAAACTGGATCGGAGATGAGTCCAGCGGTGATGAGGCATTGTTCTGTGGAATGGCAAGTAGAAATGAATCAGAATAACAGCCTTCTCAATCACCGGTTAGTAATCTTTCTGAATCTTCTGAACCTGAGAATACAATTGTGCTTTTATCAAACAATTTTGAAGAACTTAAGCAAAAGCTTACAATTGAAAAGAAGTTACGAAAAAATATTGAGAAAACTCTTTCCACAACACAAAGGGAAAGAGATATTTACAAAAGAGAGATGGATATCTTAACAGAAGAAAAACTGGAACTTGACATAGAAAAAGAAAAAATTTCTAAAACCTTGAAAGCCACAGAAGTTTTGGTAAAAAAGGAGCAATTGAGTTATAAGAAACTTCTGGAAGAAAATGATAAGGAAATTCAAGTTAAGGAAAGTGACAGATTAAATTCTGTAGCACTTAAAAACTATTTTAAAAAAGAAAGAGAATTTCTGTATATTGAACTTCAAAACAAAACGCACCAGATCAAAACATATCTGGATGCTCAAAAAGTTAATGACAAAATAAGTACACAAGTAGGAAGATCTGGAATTGGCTTTGAAGATTTAGATCCTATACGTGTCAAAAGAAGTCTGGTTTAAACTCTGTTTTTTGTATAGGACAACAACAGAAGCCTGTGTTTCAAATTATTTTTGAACAATCATGTTTTAAACGATCTAAAACTGAAAATGGTCATCATCAACGGAAACTCAAGTTTAAAAACATTACATATTCTTCTGAAAAGACCAATATTAATCAAAATCAAATTCAGAAGAAGGATGATATTTTCAAGTTTGGTTCAAGTGTTCTTACAAAATTGAATCCAGAGGCTGATGCGTTTATTCCTATTCAAGCAGAGGAGGAATTAAGACTTAGTTTTGAAAAAGATCTTCTCTTGACTCTGGATAATTGTTTTAAACTTGAGAATGACAAACAAAAGTTAGAAAATAATCCAGAGATATTTCCTTGTTCATTTATTGATTTGAATTTTTCTGAAACTCAAGAGGATTTAGAAGAAATCACATATCCATGGGAAAATGATGATCAGAGTGAGGATTTCTTTGACAATTCAGACACATATCTCTCTCATCTTGAACATCAATCTCCTATCTATGCTAAAACTCTAGAGATCATACAAAACAAAGACACTCCTTTTCTCTTTACAAATGAATCTCTAGAGATAAGAGCTTCTGGAATGAAGGCTAAAATATATTCAAGTAAAATTCCAATTTTCTCTGTTCCTTCTGAACAACGAAAACCTGTTTTTATACATCCAGATTTTATAGGAATGTGTCTGAAAGCTAAATCTTGTCTTGATCTTGAAAAGGAAGAAAAACTTAAAAAGAAGATCCCTATCCAACTTTCTAACTCTTATCCTCCAAAACTTTCTTATGTTCAGAAAGGTAAATGGAAATCTAATCTTTCTGTTCCTGTTTCAGTAAATACAAAAGCTTCTGAGAAGGTAAATACGAGGAAATCTCTGCTGAAGAATACTTCAGATTCTAAACATACGTCTAGTCTAGATAGGAAGTTCTTTAGAACAACCGATACTAGAAACGACAGATCTAAGAATAATTGTAATTATCATTGTCGCAATGAAAATTCAATAAAATCTTCTATGTTTCAGAATTCTGAATGTTTTTCTCTGTTCTTAAAATTTCAAAAGAATTTCTCACAGACTTCAAATTCCTTTACTGCAAACCATTCGTACTTCAATAAAAATAAAACAAAGCAAAATAGAAAAACAAAAAATCCAAAGAATACTTCTTTACCTTCTGTCAAATCAAATCAAAAGCAAAAGGCTAATAAGAAAAACACTAACGTTAATGGACCCATAATGGTATGGGTCCTAAGAAACTCTGATCTCGATTGCAGAAACAGCGTGTGCATATCTTGTATCTTGACTCTGGATGCTCGAGGCACATGACTGGTTCACGAAACTTACTCTTCTAATTTAAAGACAAAAGTGGTGGAGCTGTAACGTTTGGTGATAACGGTAAGGGTCAAATTAAGGGCTATGGTACTTTACAGGAAGGTAACATTACCTTATTTAAAGTAGCTCATGTTTCCGGTTTGAATCATAACCTCCTAAGTGTAAGTCAGCTATGTGATTCTAAGATACTTGTCGTCTTTGATGAAAAACATTGTTACTTATTTTCTAAGGCAGGTGAGAATTTTGGAGAGCAGACAGAAAAGGTAATCTATACATGATGAATTTTACCTCCAAGGATGGTAAGTAAACCTTATGTCTTATTTCCAAAAAGAGTGAAGTTGCATGGCTCTGGCATCATAAAATGTCTCACTTAAACTTTGATAATCTTGAGATGCTTGTAAAACATAATTTGGTATCTGGACTTCCAGAAGTTCATTTTCAAAAAGATCACCTCTGTCCTGCATGTGTAATGGGAAAGATAAAACGAGCATCTCATAAAACAAAAAGCAATCACTCTTGCATAAGACCTCTGCAATTGCTACACGTCGATCTCTGTGGTCCAATTGCAATTCAGAGTCTTTCTGGTAAAAAGTATATTCTGGTACTTATCGATGAATTTTCCAGGTATACTTGGCTTGCTTTTGTTCGACAAAAGTCAGAAGTTCCTATTGTTCTTCAAAATATGATGACTAGAATCCAAGTTCTTTTACACCAAAAGATTCAACAGCTGAGAAGCGATAATGGTACTGAATTCAAGAATGCCAAACTTGAAGCATACTTTGTTGCAAATGGAATTTCTCAGAACTTCTCTGCTGTACGCACTCCCCAACAGAATGGTGTCGTTGAACGTCGCAACAGAACCTTGGTCGAAGCAGCCAGAACAATGCTTGCAGCTTCTGGACTCCCAATTCACTTCTGGGCGAAAGCTGTAGCCACTGCTTGTTTCACTCTGAATCGTTCCATAATTGTCAAGAGGAATCTCAAAACCTCTTATGAGCTTATTAACAAAAGAAAACCATCTGTCAAATTCTTTCATATTTTTGGCTGCATGTGTTTTATCTTAAATGACAGAGACAAACTTGGCAACTTTGTTCCAAAATCAGATGAAGCAAAATTCTTAGGATATTCATTAAATTCCAGAGCCTTTCGTGTTTTTAATCTCAGAACTAAAACCGTTATGGAGAGCATTAACGTTGATTTTGATGATCAAACTCAAATCACCTATGAATATTCTACTTCAGAACTCAAACTTAATACTGTTACTTCTGACTTTCTTTCAGGATCCAGAGAATCCGAGATTGATGCCCTTTTTCAAGACTTTCTGGGCGAAGAAGTAATGTCAGAACCTGTTGTAACTAATCCTTCTTTCAAAGATACACGAAGTTCTTCATGCCTCTGGCATAACTTTATCTGGTCCTACCTCTTCTGAACCTAGCTCTTCAATTCCTTCTGTTCCTGTTTCATCTGATTGTCCAGAAGATTCTTTTGTTCAATCATCTAAGGGGGAGACTTTAAAATCAAGAGGTTCAGAATCAATATTTCCGGATGAAGTTATCTCATCTTCTGACACCGAAGTTCAAGCTCAACCAATATCACAAACAAGGATGACGAATTGGACTAAATCACATACTCCAGATCTCATAATTGGTAATCCTTCTGAGGGTGTCAAAACACGATCCGCCACAGCAAATGAGGCTTTCTATGTTAACTTTCTAAGTCTAATTGAACCAAAGAAAGTTCATGAAGCCTTAGCCGAACCTAGTTGGGTAAAAGCAATGCAGGAAGAGCTACTTCAATTTGAGCGTAACAAAGTTTGGAACTTAGTACCATTACCAAAAGGTAAAGTTGCCATTGGTACTAAGTGGGTTTTCAGAAATAAAAAGGATGAGGACGGTATTGTGATCAGAAACAAGGCTCGTCTGGTGGCAAAAGGATATTGTCAAGAAGAAGGTATTGATTATGATGAAACCTTTGCTCCTGTTGCGAGACTGGAGGCGATAAGACTTTTTCTGGCATTCTTCGCTTACAAAAACTTTAAAGTCTATCAAATGGACATTAAATGTGCATTTCTAAATGGAAATCTCAAAGAGGAAGTGTATGTTGAACAACCAGCTGGCTTTAAAGATTCAAGACATCCAGAATATGTTTTTCTTCTTGACAAAGCATTGTATGGCTTAAAGCAAGCACCCAGAGCCTGGTATGAACGTTTATCCAAATTTCTGATCAGCAAAGGATATGAGAAAGGTAAAATTGATACCACACTCTTCATCAAAAGAGGCAAAGGTATGTTAACTATTGTTCAAATTTATGTGGACGACATAATTTTTGGCTCTACTTATCAAACAGAAGTTGATTTGTTTTCTAAGTTGATGGAAACTGAATTTGAAATGAGTATGATGGGAGAATTAACTTTCTTTCTTGGACTTCAAGTTAAACAAAGTACCTCTGGTATTTTTATTAATCAAGCAAAATATGTCTCTGACATGTTAAAGAAATTCCATTTTCAGAACTCATCAGCTATGAAAACACCTATCTCTCCTAGCATGAAACTAGGTTCTGATCCCTCTGGAAAACCTGTCGATATCACGGGATCAGAGGTATGATAGGTTCTCTTCTATATTTGACAGCAAGTAGGCCTGATATTATGTTTGCCACTTGTCTTTGTGCTCGTTATCAAGCTAATCCTAAAGAATCTCATTTGGCTGCTGTCAAAAGAATTTTTAGATACTTAAAGGGAACTCCTTCATCGGGTCTCTGGTACCCTAAAAATTCTAGGTTTGATTTAATGGCATATACAGATTCTGATCATGCAGGTTGTAAGTTGGACAGAAAAAGCACCTCTGGTAGCTGTCAACTTCTGGGTAATCGACTTATCAGCTGGACATCTAAGAAACAAAATTGTGTTTCAACATCTACTGCAGAAGCTGAGTATGTTGCTGCTGCTAGCTGTTGTTCCCAAGTCATTTGGATGAAAACCCAACTCAGAGACTACGGTCTGATCTATGATAAGATTCCCATACTCTGTGATTCTGAAAGTGCAATTGCCATTACGGAAAACCCAGTTCAGCACTCAAAAACGAAGCATATTGATGTCAGGTATCACTTTATCAAAGATCATGTAGAAAAGGGTACCATAGAAATGTATTTTGTCTCTATTGATTACCAACTGGCTGATATTTTTACAAAAGCTCTGGATGAGAAGCGTTTTAATTTTTTAATCAGCAAGTTGGGAATGCTAAACATGTAAATTTTATTCTTAGAAGTTATCAGAGATCTCTGATCGTCTTCTGAACTTCATCCAGAAGCACTAAGAGACCTGTGATCGCCTCTGGTATAAGTTTTATTTTGTTACATTTTATTCCTTTTCATCCAAGTTAGACCAGAAAGGCGCCAATTCCTAAAGCGAAAGGGGAGCTTATCATTCGAGAGGGGCGTTAATCTCTTAAGCAGATCAAAGTCTAATATTAGGTTAGCTGTCTTATGAATTTTTCCATCCACCTGAGTTTCTTCTGAATCTTCTTATTCTGTGTTTCTCTTGCCGTCAAGATCTCTCAGAATGCCTATGATTCATTTCAAACTTATCCTAGATGATGATTCAAAATAGACATGTTTTTCAAAATATTTTTTCTATGAATCAAAATATTCCAAAATTTTTATTGAATATCTACATTTTATTAACTCTTGCCGTCAAGGTTATTTAAAATTTCTATATTCAATTTTAAATTTTTCTTATTATTTTATTCTCATGAAAAATCAAACTTTCATTTGGTTCAAAAAAAATTTCTCCCCAGATGACTGATTTTAAATCTAAATAAACAGATTTATATATTTCAATTTGTTATTTAATTAATTTTCTTTAATTACTCAACAAATTGTTTTATATTTTCTTTTTATTTACTTTTGGAATAATCAACCGATTTTTGGCCGATAACCCTTCAGTTTTCTTTTCAAAAATCGTCTCTTACTCATCACTCCTACTTTCCATGTGTCATTCATTGTGTGACTGCATGTATCCACGCCTGCGTGCTTACATCACCTTTCCTGAACCGTTTTCTTCTACTCCCAATACATAAATCTCTTCCAATTCCAAATCGGTCTCATAATAAAATCCCCAAATTTCAGATACCCATCTTCTTCCTCTCCACTGTTATTGCTCACACTCTCTTACTCATGAACTTGCTTGCAATTCTCACCAACTCTCATCAATGGCTTCTCATCTTGCAAATCCAGCCCTTAGCGATGACGAAGGACGTCTCGTCGATTCCACTGCCGATAGTGCTCCGTTCGTCAAACTGCCATTGAAAGCAAACAATGTTCAGGTTCTTCTTGATCCTAATACCTACCAATCCGAATTCAGAATCATGGTTGAATTTCTCCAACATCATGTACTTAACCGAGCCCTAACTCTGACAAACCCAAATGTTCCTGAAATTTACATTCAAGAAGTGTGGCAATCGATGTACATTCATGATGATGAGACTTTGCTTGGAAATTTCTGTCACCCTGATCAACCTAATAATGCTGTGGAAATACCCATTACAAAGAAGAAATTAGCCAGGTATTTTCATTTATCCCCTTCACAGGTACTACTTGATGGTGAATTTGTGCCAAATCCAGCCCTAGAATCGAACCCATCCGCTGAAGCATTGTTATCTTTCATCCTCTTTCTTGGTTACAATGAACAATAAGCAAACTATCTGAATTCAAGAGAAAACAGTTACCCCCAATGTGGAATCTCCTCGTTTCTATCATGAACAAGAGTCTCACTTGTAAAATTGGGTCTCTCGATCAAGCAAGCAGGAACATTCTGACCATAATGTATGGCATTTTTTTAATCGCCCCTTGGACTACGCAAGCTATATTTTTCAAGAGATTAAAGCTGCTGTACGCACTAAGGTAACCCATCAAACCCAAGGAAAATCTCTTCCAGCTTTGATATTTCCAAGATTTCTATCCCTGGTTACCTATCCTGCAATTGGTGCACTCAAGGCTCCATTAGTTCAACCATTTTGCAAAATTGCTTCTATGAGCACTCATCGTCCAACCATAGACCGCAACGGCTATCCCTCTCCCAGAGAGCTTTCAAGGTACATGCTAAACCTAATTCCATCTAGCTCTTCTTATCTTCAATCTTATAGGAGCTCTATGATTTTCTCAGAACAGAGAATTTCTACCCCAGAGCACTTAGAGCCAGTTCTAGAAAGTGAGGGGTCAAGTGAGAATGAGGCTGAAAATAATTTGAGTGATGATCCGAGTGGTTCTACCCATGCTGACCTATTGTTAAAAGAAGATACTGAAGATGTCCATCGTGACACAATTTAGCGAATCTCACCTACATCCCAAAAGGTAACTTCATTATCTGAGGTAGATCTCAACCCATCTACTTTCATTGAGCAAGGACAACCCAGTCCAAACCACCCAGCAACCATCCGATCAGAGGATACTTCTTCATCCTCTGCATCAAGCACAACCGGGGAAACCTCTTCATCATTCTCTCAACAGAATGATGAACATATAAGCGTTCATTTGCCCCAGAACTCGCCACTTTCCCCACACAATGTTGATGTCTCTGTGACCAACAAAGATTTAGGAATCTCAGAAGATAAGTCCATATCTTCTGATAGTTTAGAGGCTCATGAAATCCCATCAGAGGGGTTACAGCCACAGGATGCACCACTTACCGGAGTGTTTACACTCCATCAAGGTAAGCACATTGTCTTCAACACCTCATCCTCTGATGATGAGGACTCTGTTGAGACAATCAGAACAACCGAAGAGGTGCCTGTTAATAACATCCCTCGAAGACAGGTTGGAAGTCCCTCCACACTCAACATCAAAACAGGTGTGAATGAGGGCCTCTCTGCACGCGAGAGTATAGGGGCTCCATGTGTTAGAGATACACCGGTTACCCATTCTGAATATATCACCAATGCAGCGTTTCAGGCATTTGGTGATAAAATTCAGAGATCTGTGGAGGATCTAAAACTTTCTCTGGACTCTCACAATGCCATTCTTCTAGCTATTCAGAACGAACAAAAACAGCAAGCACAAACTCTGGAAGCCCTCAAAGAACTCATTTCTACAACTGTTGCAACACATCAGAGCCAAGCTTCTGATCATTATTCTTCTCTGCATAAAGGAATCCAGGCTAATTCTAAGGCTATTTTCTGTATACCTGAGGAAATTCCAACTCCAGAAGTCACAATCTCAGTTGATGAATATAGTTCCTTAGTGGCCGACGTTCACAAAATTATTAAGGCTATTCATCCCTCCGCAGACACTTCTGAGTCTTCTCTGGTAAAGAAATCTGATATGGCTGTCTTCCAGAAGGCCATGCTTGAACGCATTAATTCTCTCTCCTCCAAGTATGTTTCCAAAACAACTGCATGCACTTCAAATGTGGATTTCAAGTTATCATCTATGGAAACCTCTCTGTCTCAGCTTACAGGTCTGGTAAGTTCTCTTTATAATTCTTTTAATGAAAGGAAAAAGGCCAAGGAGGAGCGTGCTTGCAGAAAAGCAGAACTTAAACGCAAAAGGTCTGAGGATCAGGACCCTGATTCTCAGAAGGGGGAGAAAGCTCCAGCATCCAAGAAAGTCAAACCCACTACCAATACTGAAAGCTCAAATCCAAATCCAATGCCATCTCCATCTACTTCTGACAAACACCAATCATCCTCCAAGCAGCAAACTCCTGCTCAAACTTCACACACACAAACCCCTATGACTCCAACTCCATTAGCCACTCACTCTGGGCCTCTTCCAAAAGATCCAGAAATAGCTAAATTTATTCTTGAGGTAGTCGGCAACACAAGACAAACACCATACTCCTCCTCAATTCAAGCTACAATAGCCAAAGAAAAGGACGCCACAGCCAGAGCTGAGACATCAAAGGCTAAAGTTGAAGCTCTGAACAAACAAAGAGAAGAAGAACGAATTGAAGCTGAAATCAGAGCAAAATCTGAAGCAGAAAAAGCCTTTGCAGAAGCATCAAGAGCCCAAGCAGAAATAGAAAGAGAAAAAACTGCAGCTGCAAAAGTAAATGCTGAAGGATCATCAAGTCGAGCAGCAGAGAATAGACAAAAACTGCAGAGACTTGGAAGAATTGATCTTCCAATTCTGGAAATCACAAAAAGGTACATGTATGCTCCTATAGACCAGAAGATCTATCTCATGTTGCCCAACTTCTCAAACGCCTACAATGTAAGTGATGCTATTAAAGACAAATTCATGACACACAGACAAGCGAGAAAGGACGTTCATACCTCTGTACCTATCAAACGAATCTCTGCAATATAACATTCACCATTTGAAAATACAGAAATATGGTACACAATTTATGAGGTTATCAGAGAAGATTATAAGACTTATTACTTCTGTGATAATGATCTATTTTCCATCTTTCCCTCTGATCTTATCTTTCTGGAGAAATTCATGAAGGCTCAAATGACTAAAAGAAGTGATGATCAAGATCAAATTGCTTATTCTCGAATCATCAATGCATGAAGTCCTACATCCGGTACAAAAGACAGGTAGATTTTCAAATAGGAATCAATTACAATGTTGATAACCTAGCTATCTCTGCACCCAATGAAGATCTAGAACGCATCAACAACATGAGAATCGGCAAAGTACTAATAGACCCAGAGGAAGGGGTGATTTTCAGAAGGCCAGACAGAAAGAGCTTCTTCAGAATCAAAGAAGCACACAAATACTCATCAGAGGTCGTTTACATTGCAAAAAGCTTCATTTCTATTGATAGTAACAATCACAATCCAGAGGTTATTGAGAAGATGATCAAAAGGCTTTCAACTTTATTATCAATCAGAGAGATCATAAATAAGATTGGAAAGATTGTATCTGAGGTCGCTCCTTTCTGAACAGACTTCACTCTTCTGGTTGCATACTTAGGGGGAGATTGTTACACTTTTGAAAGTATGAACCACAAGATGAAGAATATGACGTGGCACATACATCAAGGATGTCTACCTTTTGCAACTGACTAGTTTGTTACACGTTCCCATCTCTCACACGTGTCAGTTTGTAATAGGTTAAGATGATGACATTTACTTTATTCTATTTGTATAAATAGATCTTTTCTCTATTGTAAAAGTTGTCGATTGAAATCGTTATATTGAAGAACTTACTGTGCGTCATTCCATGTATCTGTACTCATCATTCAGGTTATAATACATTGTTAATCTGTTCCTCAATCTTTGATCGATTCTTATTACTGTGATTAATCGATATAAATTGCTTCCGCTTATACTCTGTTTTATGAATCAATCGATTAATCTGTGAAGAAGAGAATCTGGAACCAACAAACATCCACTCCGTACTCTACTCTCTAGGAAATTCTCTGTTCCTACTTCTTAACTTCAACAATGGTGGTACTATGCTGAGGTTGATGAATCTGAAGATGAAATTGTCTCCTATGTCCATGCTTACAAGGTATGTATCTTTGTGGATGATATTAGATGTCTTCACTTTCTGGCAAAACCAGATGAGGTTCTTGGGAAAACCTCTTATGATCCAATTCCATCTTCAACTGAAATGATCTCAGATTTCATGAGTTTGGGATACTCTGAAAATCTAAATGCTTTAAGTTCTTTTAGAAGAAAGTGTTTACCTCCGATATGGTACTATTTATTCTCAATTCTGAACACTTGTCTATATGGGAAAAGTTCAAGCTTGGATCAAGCTTCAGCAAATGGGAGGATCATCTTTCATGGAGTTGCATTCAACAAGCATTATGATTATGCTTCTCTTATTTTTGAAGAACTCAAATCTGCTATTTTGAAGAAGTCCACATTCAACTACATACCATTTCAGAGATTCTTTCAAACACTCATCAAAGGAGCAATGAAAGCAGTGCAAACAATCCCTGTTCTAGCACATGAGGTACATGTTCCTATCTTTTCTATGGACAATTTAAGACCACCAAATGCAAAGTGTTAGATATTAAAGTATGAGTCAAAGAAGAGATGTCTACAAATGTCAACACACACTTCTTGTTATAACTAATTGTTGTTAGACGCTCCCTTTATGACACATGGCACTTTGTAATTGGCTAGCATTTTGACTTTCTGTCTTTGTATCTGTATAAATAGCATTGTATTGTGTTTGTAAAAAAAGACGATTTATACATTTACATTTTGAAGAATACTGTGCGTAATTCATTTCATAATCTTTGTTCTTCATTCTGTTTACTGTTCTATTGATTCAAATTGTTAATTGATCTGCTTCCGCAATTCACTCAGATTCAATACTCTCAATTAACAATCGGTTTAAAGGAATCTGGAACCAACAATTGGTATCAGAGCCTTCTAATCAATCTATTGATTATTAGATCTCTTCCATTGAAAGAATTCCTTTCAATCGAACAGTATTTTCTCAGATTCAAAATTTGTTTATCAATCCACTCTGTTTTACGAAATTTTGTTGAATCGTTAACAATCTTCTCTTAAATTGAGTCATTCATTTTGTAATCTGAAGAAACAGTGATATTATCGACCTGTTCTTCTTGAGATTTAATTGTTCTAAATTTCTTTCAAATCTTCAAATTTTCTCTTCTATCATACTCAAATGACAAATTCGAGCTTGAATGCTGTTTATACGTCTGGGTCCCTGACTAAACCTCCAACTCTTGTACGTGATGAATACCCACAATGGAAGATTCGAATGGTTAACTTCTATGAGGGATTGGATGCTGAGTTATATCCAATTATTCAAAACGGTCCGTTTGTTCCCACTACTACTATTCCCGAATTCCCACCTGCAAATTCGGATGAGGTACCCGGCAAGATCGGTTCGAAGTCAAGGAATAAGCTCGGACCGATGAAGAAAAAGCTAAGGTGGAATTAGCTAAGAAAGCTAAGTCTCTGTTGATAATGGCCATTCCAAATGAGATTTTTCAATCTCTGGACTCATGTGACACGACAAAAGATTTATGGGATCAATCGGAGAATCTCTTAGAAGGTGGTGCGAAAATGAAAAAGAACGAGAAGAGCCCAAGCTCTAAATGAATATAATAGTTTTCAAGCACCGATCGATGAATCTACGGAACAAACATTTCATCGATTCAACAATGCGATTAATCTCTCGCAAGAGATGTGACATTGTTAGATCAAAGGAAGACAACAATGTTCTATTTCTCAAAAGGTTAAACCCTGAATGGTCAAATCTATCCATGTCACTACAACCCAATCAGGATCTTGAACAATGGTCGCTGCATGATGTATTCGGTACACTGCAAGCTCATGAAAAAGAAGTTGTTCAGAAAAGAACAAACATCGGAGGTCCTTGGCTTTGATCTCGAAACAAAAGGAATCGAGAAGACGAAGTGATGACGGGGAAGAAATCGAAGGCCTTCATATCGTAGATCGCTCCAGAAGATGACTCTGAATCAGATGATGAAATTAAAGCGTTTGTTGACTCTCTGGCTTTAATAACCAAGCAATTTACTAATCGTTTTGGAAATAGGTCTTTGAAAGGAAATAAACGATTTGATCGTCCCTATGTTCCTAAACAAGAAGTACGAGAGAGTAGAGAAAACGAGAAGAAGAAAAGAAAGAAGAAGAATTAAAAAGGAAGAAAGATGTATGCTACAGATGTGGCAAACCCGGACATTACTCGAGAGATTGCAGAGGAGCTCTGGAAAAGGATAAGACTTATTACAAAAACAAATATAAGTACAATGTCACTGAAAGAGCACACTTTGCAGAAAAAGAAAACTGGGTGCAAGATGAATCCAGCGGTGATGAAGCCATGTTCGTGGAATGGCAAACACAAACGAATCAGAGGATCAACCCTCTGAGTCACCGGTTAGTAATTTCTCTGGATCATCTGAGCTTGAACAAACGATTGTGATGTTATCAAACAATTTTGAGGAACTAAAACTGAAACTCACAATCGAAAAGAAATTACGAAAAAGTACTGAGAAAACTCTTTCTACAATCAAAAGGGAAAGAGATATTTTCAAAAGAGAAATGGATTTACTTACGAGAAGAAAAACTCGAATTAAATATCGCAAAGGAAACAATTTCCATGAGTTTAAAACTTTACGAAGAAAAACTTAAAAAGGAAATTTTGAATCACAATAAACACGGAAGAAAAAAGGAAAGAAATCGAGACAAAGAGAGTGATAGACTCAACTACGTAGCACTTAAAAACTATTTTCAGAAAGAGAGAGAATTTTTACACATTGAACTTCAACAGAAAAAGCTACAGATTATAACATATACCGGATGCACGAAGGTTCATGACAAAATTAACACACAAGTAGGAAGATCCGGACTTGGTTTCGAGGACCTAGATCCCTACACGTGTAAGAAAAGGTCGGATACGAAATCGTTTTTTTTTGTGTTGGACAAATACGAAGCCAAAGTTTCCAATTTTGTATGAAAAATCTATTTTAAAAAATCTAGATATGAAAATCATCATAAAACAAGCAAACTTCAATTCGAAAATATTGAATATTGTTGTAAAACAAATGTTGATCTAAATAAAGTTCGTAAGAAAGATGATATTTTCAATTTTGGTTCAAATAAACATACAATTTTGAATCCAGAGGCGGCTATTTTTGTTCCAAGTCAAGCGAGAGGAAGATCTACGACTTATGTTTGAAAGCGATATTCTCTCTACTCGGACAAGTATTTTAGAAATGAAACTCTTTGTGAGAATCATCCAGAGATCTCTCCTCGTTCATTTGAAGATTTACATCTTTACGAAACTCAAGAAAGTTTGGTGAGATTACGTATCCATGGGAGAATGACAATAATGATGAAGAATTTTTTGATAACTACGAAAATTACATTTCAAATTTAGAAATAAATTCTTTTAAATCATCAAAAGTTATCACCAATAATTCAGAAATTAATGATAAAAAGGATGATTATTTGTATACTGATAAATCTCAAGAAATCAGAGCTTCTGATAGAGATTGTGCTAAACTTTTAAGTGGTATACCCATTCTTCCCTGTTTGTTCCGGAACCGAGAAAATTGGTATCTATACATCCAGACTTCTTCGATATGTGTCTCAAAGCCAAAACATGTCTTGAACTTGAGAAAGAGGCAGAACTCAAAAACAAAGTGCAAAATCAAAAGATTTTAAACTCTACTCTTCCGAAGTTTACTAATATTCAAAAAGGCAAATGGAAATCCTCTAATTCTTATGTTCCTTTTTCAGTAAATAACAGAGCTTCTGCAAAAGTAGATCAGAGGAAGAACACAGAGAAGAAAACGCCAGAACTAAAACAAAAGTCTAGTCTAGATAGGTTCTCTAGAACAACTAATACTAGAAAAGACTTTAGAAAGAATAATTGTAATTACCATTCTAGCAATGAAAATTCAATTCAATCTTCTATGTTTCAGTCTTCTGAATGTTTTTCACTGTTCTTAAAGTTAAAACAATTTTTCTCGCAAATCTCTGATCATTCCAATTCAAAATATGGTTGTCACAAAAAGAATACAACTCAAAAAAACCAAAAACCAAAAATAAAGTCTTTACCTTCTGTTAAATCAAAAACGAGCATACTCCAAAAGCTAACATAAAAGGACCCATTATGCGATGGGTACCTAAGAAATTACGATTTTTTTGATTGCGAAACGAGCGTGTGCATATCCGGTATCTTGACTGCGGATGCTCGAGGCACATGACTGGATCCCAAAATTTACTATCCCAATTCAAGGACAAATCAGGTGGAGTAGTAACTTTTGGTGATAATGGTAAGGGTCAAATAAAAGGCTACGGAACTCTACAAGAAGGTAATATCACCTTATCAAAGGTAGCTCATGTTTCTGGCTTGAAACATAATCTCCTTAGTGTAAGTCAACTTTGTGATTCTAAAATACTAGTAGTATTTGATGAAAAACATTGTTATTTATTCTCTAAGGCAGGTGAAGAACTTTGGAGAGCGAGACGGGAAAGGTAACTTGTATATGATGAATTTTACCTCTAAGGATGGTAAGGAAACTTTATGTCTCATCTCCAAAAAGAGTGAGGTTGCGTGGCTCGGCATCATAAAATGTCTCACTTAAATTTTAATAATCTTGAGATGCTTGTTAAAAACAAACCGGTATCCGGACTTCCGGATATTCATTTTCAAAAAGATCACCTGCCCCCTGCATGTGAAATGGGCAAAATTAAACGAGCATCTCATAAAACAAAAAGTGATCATTCTTGTAGTAGACCTCTCGCAATTATTACATGTGGATCTACGTGGTCCAATTGCAATTCGTAGTCTATCCGGTAAAAAGTATATTACGGTACTAATTGATGAATTTTCCGGATATACTTGGCTTGCTTTCGTTCGTCAAAAGTCGAAGTCCCGGTGGTACTACGGAATATGATGACCCGAATTCAAGTTCTTCTACATCGAAGATTCGGCGGCTTCGAAGTGATAATGGTACGTAATTCAAGAACGCCAAGCTTGAATCGTATCTTGTTGAACAAGGAATTACTCAAAACTTCTCTCGCTCGTTCGCACTCCACAACAAAACGGTGTAGTTGAACGTCGCAACGGAACCTTGGTTGAAGCGCCGAACGATGCTCGCAGCACGGTCTCCCAATCCACTACGGGGCCGAAGGCATCGCCTTGCTTGTTTCACTCAAAACCGTTCAATTATTGTCAAGAGGCATCTCAAAACCTCTTATGAGCCGATTAATAAAAGAAAACCATCGTAAAAAATTTTCATATCTTTGGTTGCGGATGTTTTATCTTAAACGACGAGAGATAATCTTGGCAAATTTGATCCAAAGTCCGATGAAGCTAAATTTTTAGGCTACTCGTTAAATTCAAGAGCTTTCCGAGTTTTTAACTTACGAACAAAAACTCGTTATGGAAAGCATCAACATTGACTTCGATGATAACACTCAACCGACTTCGAACACTCTACTTCGTAACTCAAGCTTAATACGTTACTTCGACTATCTTTCGGGTTCCGGAGAATCCGAGATTGATGCTATTTTTCATGATTTTACGGGCGACGAAGTTGTGTCGGAAGCTATATCACCTCCACATTTGCGGATACCGGATATTCTCCAAGCCTCGGGCATTACTCTCTCTCGGTCCTCGCTTCTTCGTTTCCTCGACACGTCTATTTTTCCGAAGTTCCCACTACTACATCCGCTACCAAGACGCTACTTCGTTTCATCATCCGAGGGGGAGACACAAGGACAGTGACAAAACGGATACCGAAGGAAATACGAGAAGAAAATGAAGAAGATTTTGTGTTTCCGGATGAAATCATTTCGTCAAATGAAACAACCCATTCAATTTCTCAACCCGTAATGACGAAATGGACTAAATCTCACACACCGGATCTTATAATTGGTAGTCCTTCGAGGGGGTCGTAACACGATCTGCCATCGCAAATGAAGCATTCTTTGTTAATTTTCTTAGTATGATCGAACCTAAACGTGTACATGAAGCCTTACTTGAACCAAAATTTGGGTGGATGCTATGCGGGAAGAACTACTTCAATTCGAAAGAAATAAAGTTTGGCGTCTTGTTCCTTTACCAAAAGGCAAAGTTGCTATTGGCACAAAATGGGTATTTAGGAACAAAAAGGATGAAGATGGAATTGTTGTCAGAAATAAAGCTCGTTTGGTGGCTAAAGGCTACTGTCAAGAGGAAGGTATCGATTATGATGAAACCTTTGCTCCTGTTGCAAGACTAGAAGCAATAAGATTATTCTTGGCTTTCTCTCGCATACAAAAACTTCAAAGTCTACCAAATGGATGTTAAATGTGCATTTCTTAATCGATGTCTAAAAGAAGAAGTGTATGTCGAACAACCTGATGGTTTCAAAGATGCAAAATATCCAGAATATGTTTATCTTCTTGACAAAGCTTTGTATGGTCTAAAGCAAGCCCCAAGAGCCTGGTATGAACGACTATCGAAGTTTCTGATCAGCAAAGGATATGAAAAAGGTAAAATCGATACAACTCTCTTCATCAAAAGAGGCAAAGGTATGTTAACTATAGTTCAAATTTACGTGGATGACATAATATTTGGTTCTACTCATCAAACAGAAGTTGATTTGTTTTCTAAGTTGATGGAAACTCGAATTTGAAATGAGTATGATGGGAGAATTAACTTTCTTCCTAGGACTTCAAGTTAAACAAAGTACCTACGGTATCTTTATAAATCGTGCAAAATATGTTTCGACATGCTTAAAAAGTTTCATCTTCAAAACTCATCATCCATGAAAACACCCATCTCTCCCGGTATGAAATTAGGACCTGACTCCTCTGGTAAATATGTTGATATTACCAGCTACAGAGGAATGATTGGTTCTCTTTTATATTTAACAGCAAGTAGACCTGATATTATGTTTGCCACTTGTCTTTGTGCTCGTTATCAAGCCAATCCTCAAGAGTCTCATTTGGTCGTAAAAAGAATTTTTAGGTACTTAAAAGGTTCACCATCGTTGGGCCTTTGGTATCCTAAAAATTATGGATTTGATTTAATGGCGTATACAGATTCTGATCATGCAGGTTGTAAGCTTGACAGAAAAAGTACATCAGGTAGCTGTCAACTTCTGGGAAATCGACTTATAAGTTGGACATCCAAGAAACAAAACTGCGTATCCACATCTACAGCAGAAGCTGAATATGTTGCTGCTGCTAGTTGTTGTTCACAAGTTATTTGGATGAAGACCCAACTCAGAGATTATGGTCTGATATACGATAAGATTCCCATCCTATGTGATTCTAAAAGTGCTATCGCCATTACAGAAAATCCAGTTCAGCATTCCAAAACAAAGCATATCGATGTCAGGTATCATTTCATCAAGGATCATGTCGAAAAGGGTACAATCGAAATGTATTTTGTTTCTACTGATTATCAACTTGCTGATATTTTCACAAAAGCTCTTGATGAGAGTCGTTTTAACTTCTTAATTAGCAAGTTGGGAATGCTTAATATGTAACAATGATTTCTTCAGAAGCATCCAGAAGCCTCTGAACTATTCTGACGATACTTCAGAAGTCATCAGAAGTCTCTGATGCTGTCTGAACTCTTCAGAAAACTTCAGAAGCCTCTGAATTACTCTGATTTTCTGTTTCATCATAATATTCTTCTTTCAAGATATATCATAAAGTACAGATTGAGAAACGAGGTAAAGAAGCTACTACAGGGGGAGTTCATCATTCAAGGAGGAGTTTACCATTCAAGGGGGAGTTTACCATTCAAGGGGGAGTTTACCATTCACGGGGGAGTTTCACAATGAAGAAGATATTCGTCTAAGTCTAACTCTGGTTAGCTGTCTTCTGATTTACTATTTTACTTAAATTTTATTTGAATCTATCTGCTCTGAGTTTCTCTTGCCGCCAAGGTCTCTTAGACTTTTGATTCATTTCAAAAAAAATTTTAAAATATAAATCAAGTCGACATGTTTTTCAACTAAATTTTCTATAAATTGATAATTCTTATAATTTCCATTAAATATATAAATTCAATCAACTCTTGCCTCCAAGGTTGTTTAAATCTATATGTTTAATGCAAATTCTTCTTTATTATTCTTTTATAGAAACTAAACTCTCATGTGATTTTTGTTCTCACTTGACTGATTTTTAAACTTAAATAAATAAAATTAAGATTAAATTCTGTGTTTATTCAATTAACTCAAAATTAATTAATTAATTAAACAGATTTTTTTTTACTTTTGTTTATTTCTGCTTTTAAGAAAAATCGCATCTGCTACTAAATCATCATCATACATGTGTCTCGTCGTACACGTGTCTCCAATCGAAACCCTGCATGTGTATACCCGCGTGCTTACCTCAGCTCAAATGAACCGTTTTTTGTTTCTCCCCAAACTGAATAACCCCTTCCCATTCTACAGTTTCTCTCTCACATAAAACCCCCAATTTCAACCTTCATCTTCTTCCTCGCAAATATTCCCTAAATCAGTGTTTATTCTCATTGCAAAGACAAAGTGTTCTACTGTCAAGCATTCAAAATTTCAAAAATGGCTTCCAACTGTGCCCATCCTACCAACAATGATGAAGACAGAATCATCGATTCCACTGCTGATAGTACTCCCATTGTAAAACTGCCATTGACGGCGAACAATGTGCAGGTACTGCTCAACCCTAACACTTATCAACCGGAATTTCGCATCATGATCGAGTTTCTACAACAGCACTAGTTGAATCGAGCCCTAACCCTAACCAACCCAAACATCCCTGAAATCTATGTCCAAGAACTGTGGCAAACAATGATCATCAAAAATGATGAAACACTCGCCGGTTCTGTCACCCATCCTGAACAAGTGGAAATTGCTGTTCAAATCCCAATCACCAAAAGAAAACTCGCCAAATATTTTCATCTTCCCCTATCAGTGATCGAAGTCGACGGGCAAACCATTCCCAATCCTGCCCTAGAAGAAAACCCTTCCACAGAAGCCCTCCTAGCCTTCATCAATCTCCTGGGTTACAATGAACCTCTTACCAGGCTGTCCGAATTCAAAAGGAAGAAGTTACCCCCAATGTGGAATCTACTCGTTTCCATACTCAACAAGAGCCTAACCTGCAAAATAGGTTCTCTGGATCAAGCTAGCCGAAACATTCTGACGATTATGTATGGGATGTTCTACAATCGACCCTTGGACTATGCAAGTCTCATCTTCCAAGAGATCAAAGCAGCTGTGCATACTAAGGTGCTCCATCAAAGTCAGGGGAAGCCACTACCAGCACTCATGTTCCCACGATTTCTATCTCTCATCACTCATCCTGCAATTGGGGCAATCGAAGCTCCCCTGATTCAGCCATTCTGCAAAATTGCATCAATGAGCTCCCATCGATCAACCATTGACAGCATCGGCTACTCTGCACCCAGAGAACTATCCAGGTACATGCTAAACCTAATCCCATCTAGCTCTTCTAATCTCCAAATCTATAGAAGCTCTATGGTTTTCTCGAACGAGAGAATTCCTACCCCGAGCACTTAGAGCCGGTGTAGGTGGTCGGGGTCCGGTGAGCATGAGCTTGAAAAAACTAGGAGTGAACATCCGAGTGCTTCTACCCATGCCGACCTTCTATTAAATGAAGGTACGAGAAGATGTCCTCGAGAGACACATATGAGTGTTCCTCTCCAATTCCCCAAAGGGCAACCACAACTTCTGAGGTTGACGTCACCACGTCTCCACTCATTGACTTAGAACAGCCCAGTTCAAACCACCCAGAATCCAGCCGTTCAGAGGATACTTCTTCTTCTTCTGAATCAAATTCATCTGGGGAAAGCACCTCCACTTCATCATCCTCCCAAAAGGATGATGATGATAATATAAGAGTTCATTCGCCCCAGAACTCGCCACTTCCTTCACCACATGTTCATGTCTCCGTGGTGACATACCAATAAGCACAGAGGATGCGTCCACATCCTCTCCTAGGATAGATGCTGATGAATTCCCATCAGAGGGGTTACAGCCTAGGAATGCACCCCTTACCGGAGTGTTTACACTTCATCAAGGTAAGCATACTGTCTTCAGCACCTCATCCTCTGATGATGAGGATACTGTTGAAACAATCGAACAACCGAAGAGGAGCTCGTGCATAACAGCCCTCAAGGACTGGTTGGAAGTCCTTCTACACTCAACGTCAAAACAGGTGTAGAAGGCCCCTCTGAACGCGAGGGTAAAGGGGCTCCATGTGTTGGAGATGCACCGGTTACATCTTCTGATTTTGTCACTAATGCAGCGTTCTTGGCATTTGCTGATCAAATTCAGAGATCTGTGGAAGATCTAAAATTATCCGTCACAACTAATCATTCTCTTCTTCTGAGCCTTCAATTTCAAATTGAAAGGCGTAACTCACACAACGGATCTTCAGCGCCAAATGAGTACCTCTCAAGAAGATCAGAAGGCCTATCTTGCTGAACAACTTTTGCTCTTGAATAATGGTCTTCAAGCAAATACAGAGGCAATATCTCAACTTCCAGAATCTCTACGTGCCTCTGTAGACTACAGCTCTCTGGTGGCCGATATACAGAAGATTGTCAAGACCATCATAACTTCTGATGATCCCTCTGTGTCTACGCTTGTCAAGAAATCTGACCTCGCCTCTTTCCAGAAGATTATTCTTGAGCGAATGTCGACCATCGCTTCAAAGTACTCTTCCAAGCCCTCCACATCTTCAACCGACCGTAAACTTGTCGCTCTCGAAACTACTATCTCTCAACTTGTGCCTCTGGTTTCTTCTCTTGCTGAGGCGTTTACTTCCAAGAAGAAAGCCAAGGAAGAAAGGGCTTGCAGAAAGGCAGAAATGAAAAGAAAACGTTCTGAGGATCAGGATCCTGATTCTCAGAAGGGGGAGAAAGGTTCTGAGCCTAAGCAAGCCAAACAAACACCACCAGAAACAAACACGACCACTGCTGACTCTTCAACGCCAACACCATCACAGCAACCCTCTTCTTCAAAACAAGTGCCACTCACTCCAACACCTGCGGCTACGCATTACGGTCCTCTACCCGGAGATCCGAGCTAGCTAAGTTTATTCGGATCTTATGGGAAAAAGCAGAATCCCGAGCTCTCCGGCTGAAAGGGCTGAAGTAGTCAGAGCTCACGAAGAACGAGAACGAGCTAAAGCTGCAAAGGAAAGAGCTAAAAGGGCCAGAGAGGAGGATGAGGAAGTGTTCAGAGCTGAAAAAGAGAGAGAAGAAGAGATAATACGCCAGAGGCTAATAGTTGAAGAACAAATAGAGATAGAGAGGGCTGAAAAAGAGAATCTGGAAAGAGAAAAGGCTAGACTTAAAGAAGAACTACGAGAGACAAAATTTTGAAGGCTTTGAAGAAAGAGCAAGAGTCAGAGCAGAGAGGCCGCTCAGAAGCAGAAGGAGATCAGAAGAGAAGAATTTGAAGAAAAATTAAATAAAGTTGGAAACATTGTTGGAAACATTGAACTTCCAACACTTGAAGTTGAGAAAAGGCACATGTATGCTCCAACAGATCAGAAGATTTATCTCATGATGCCTAACTTCGCCAACCAATACAATGTCGACGGTGAAGTTAAAGATAACTTCATGGCTCATAAACAAGACGAAAGACGGTTTTCACTATCGTTCCAATTACACAGATAACAGCCATCAAACATAAGCAGTTTCAAGATACACCCATTTGGTACACAATCTACGAGATAGTCAGATCAAACAACAAAAGTTATTACATATGTGATAATGATCTGTTGTCCATCCATCCAGCTGATCTCATTTTTCTGGAAGAATTTATGAAGACTCAGCTTTCTGAACGCAAAGATCCACAAGACCAAGTTGCCTACACTAGAATTATTCTGTGTATGAAATCATACATTAGATACAAAAGGCAGGTCGACTTCCAGTTGGATTAAATTTCAAAATGGATAATGCGGCTATCTACGCACCAAATGAGGAACTTGAAGGGATAAGCAAATTCAGAGTGGGTAGACTTCTTACTGAACCGGAAGAGGGAATCATCTTCAAAAGACCAAATGGAAAGAGCTTCTTTCGCATCAAAGAAGCTCACAAATACTCTTCTGAGGTAGTCTACATCATCAAGTCTTTGCTGGCTTAGACACGACAAATCCAGAAGTTGCAAAGAAAATAGAGAAAAGACTTGATGGACTTCAGAAGAACAGAGAGCTTATCAATAATATTTCAAGTATCATCGCTGCTGTTGATCCTCTCTGAAGAACATTTTTTTTTTTTGACTTCATACTTAGGGGGAGAATGTTAGATATTAAAGTATGAGTCAAAGAAGAGATGTCTACAAATGTCAACACACACTTCTTGTTATAACTAATTGTTGTTAGACGCTCCCTTTATGACACATGGCACTTTGTAATTGGCTACAATTTTGACTTTCTGTCTTTGTATCTGTATAAATAGCATTGTATTGTGTTTGTAAAAAAAGACGATTAATACATTTACATTTTGAAGAATACTGTGCGTAATTCATTTCATAATCTTTGTTCTTCATTCTGTTTACTGTTCTATTGATTCAAATTGTTAATTGATCTGCTTCCGCAATTCACTCAGATTCAATACTCTCAATTAACAATCGGTTTAAAGGAATCTGGAACCAACACAAAGCTTACATTTCCAAATGCAGTTCCACTTCCTTCTCACTTACTTGATCTTGTAAGTACAACAAATAGGATTTTGAGTGAGTATTTAGAATCTATGGGATTATCTCAACCAGTAGTCTCTTCCCCTGATTCAAACAAGAGTGGTGATAATGCAAGGGAGTCTAGACTTGTTAGAAAGAGAGGGGAGGCTGTTCAAGGGGGAGAACAACCTCAAAGAGTAAAGAGGAAAAATGAAAATGAGAGGATGGATAAAAGAGTAAGAAAAAGAATTGAAGAGGGGAGAACACGGGTAAAAGAAAAACAAACCTGTGAACCACCTGTTACTAGCCGGGCACCCACATCTTCTATTATTCCACATTCTTTGGTGGATGATATTGAAAAGGCCAGTGAGCCCATGGCAAATTTGGTTAACCCCCCCAGCCACTCACTCATCTCTCAACAGAAGGGTGTTTCATCAACACAAGTGGGGCAAGCAACTTATAATCCATTAGGACCCTATTTGGAGGTTCCTTTTGTTGAAAATGAAGGATATATGTCCCCCCTTCACAGTTTCGAGCACATTGAGTCTGAGAGTCCACTCAACATTGAGCCTTCTGAACCACTTAATGTGACATCCATTCACACTAGCACACATCTTTCAGATGTCCCTAAGCAAAGTGTTTGTCACATTGCATCAACAACTATAGATATTCCTATTTTTGGATATCAATGATTAGTTGGAAGCTCTGATGGGGTGAACATACAAAAGTCCCATTAAAAGAATCATATGTGGTTCATGATGCCTTTGTGGCACATACATGCCAGCCTTCTTCTTAAGGACTGCAAACAAGAACATCTGTTGATCTTGGAACCTTACCTACATCTTCTGAATTCACATAATTCAAAGATTTTTGTACTTCTGAATTTGCAAAGATTCAGAAGGACATCAAGGAATTAACGGACTCAACTAAAAAGGTGATGGAGGATAGGTTGGATCAACAAGGGGTGAATATGGTGAATAGGTTGAATGATTATCACCTCAAATCTTCTAATGATCTGAATAATTTCAAACAAGCACTTCTGAATGCCTTTTCTGAAGTTGCTTCATCCGTTTCTTCTCTGAAAGCTTCTCAGACTTCTTCTTCATCTGCTCAACCAGATTCTTCTGCTTTTGCAACAAAGAATGACATTACTCAGATTTTGAATCAGCTTTCTTCTATTCAGAGTTCTCAGACAGATTTAAGTACAAGGTTATCTGTTCTAGAATCCAGGCCTCAATCAGATACATCTAAAAGGAGTCTTGATGACCAGGATCCTGATAATCAAGAGGGGGAGAAAAGACAAAGATTATCTGAACCAGAAAATGCTGAAAATGTTCAAGTTCAAAGCTCTGAGAAAACTTCTGAAGATGCACAAAATGTTGGTGAAGCATCCAATAGAGTTTCAGATGCTATAGAAGATATCTTATCAGCAGAACATGAGGGGCAAGAGGTAAATGACCATAATTCTGAAGATATTATAGAAGAAGGGTATGAAACAGAGAAGTTATCCTTTGATTTCGAAGGTAACTTAAGCTCAGATAATATAGACATAATTCCAGACTCAAATGAAGAAATGCTAAGGGAATACCTTGCATTTAAAGATGTCATTGGAGAGCCAAGTGACCTTTCTGATGTTATTATGTTTGAAGAAGACATGTCTGGAGCAAATATGGGAGAAAGCTCAGAAGGGATAAAAGATTTAGTAATTTGGAAGCCTCAACAACTTTTGAGTGAAGAATTCAGAAGAGCTTCTGAAAGATTGTGGAATATTCTAAGCCAATTTTGTTGGGTACATCTGTTTCTGAATAAACCAAGAAGTCTGGAGTGTAGACTTTTGGACAACAGATTCTCAGTCTTCAGAAATTTCATTAATCAACCAGATGAATATGTTGAACTTGAAGTTGATCTAGAACACATGGGAGGAACTGGACTTGCAGATGAAATTCTAATGATCTACTCTAGAAAATTTGAAGTAAGAGTCAGACCCTGCATTATTATTCCTAAGATTGATATTCCTCTTCTTGATGAACCTATTTTAGATCAAGCCTATGAGAAGGAGGATATATTTCGTTTTGGAGAAACAAGTTTAGAATTCTGTGAAGCAATTTATTTCTACATGTACAGAAAGAGTATGAAGTTTGCATCTCTGGAAGATTTTGTAAATGATGAATTGTCTGAAGACCAAATATTTCAAGTTAGAAGTTTTGTTCAGAAGCATGGTGTTCAGAATCTGAATGACTCAACTCTCATAAAGAAGATTAGATGTCTTTTAAAGTATGTTGAAGATGATTTATTAATATACAGATTTGGAGCAGAAAGAAGAAATGGATCTTTGTGTGAATTTACTCAGTATGATTTATACAAGCTAAGACTGCAAGATAAATTGGCAGTTCTTTCATTCTGTGTTGCTAGAAATGAAGTTGAACTTGTTTATGAAGTCAGAAGAATTCTGGGAATCTACATAAGGAACATCATCAAGCATGACTTCAATTAGCTCTGGAATTTGGTTTATCTAAAGTTAATCTGTTGGAACCTGTAAACCTTGAAACTTCAGCAATAACTAGAGTGTTCACTTGTCCAGATATTGGGTTCAGATATACAGTGAATGGAAATAAAACCTTTTTGGCTTCAGATATTCCAAAATACTCTAACTCAACTCTGAATTGGTTTCTTGATTATGCAAAGGATTATGTTGGAGATTCAGACATCAAAGAATAAATCATATATCTGATCAAAGAAAGAATTCAGTTATCTTGCTGGTCACAAAAGAGAAAACAAGATCAGAGGAGCTGATTATCTACTTAGTGATACTTATGATTTCCAGATTCATTCAAAGAAACAAGACTTGGAGGAAATTCTAAAGTTTTCTCTGAATATTGAAAGTTCTGAACCAAGTCAAAAGGAAAAGAGAAAGGAAAAGAAGTCATTTCTGAAACTATTTCTAAAAAGTTGGTTCCTGTAAAACAAATATCTGAAGAGGAACAACTGCAAGTACAAAGAATAGAAGAAAATGCTTTAACCATGTTTCTTGAATATTTCCATCCAGAAATATTCATGGAATATGAACAAAAGTTCAACTATATTGATTGCTGGATTCAAAAGTCTTTTGGTTGGAAACAATGGTACTCAGATATCATTAGAAAGATAAGGATTCCAATTAATGAAGAAAGAAAGGAAAGTCCAGTGGTTAAAGTAATTGATGCTGACTTGAAGACAAGACAAAATTACAAGTATGCATTCTTTACAGTTGAAAGACAAAATGGTGAGATTTCTACCTTCTCTGAAGCTGATTTCCTGAATGTGTATCTCAGAGATCTACTCAGAGTTTACAGAAGCCTTTATCCTTTTCATGATTCAATCACCAAGTTCAGAAAATCATTTGCAATTCTCAGAGATGGCTTGTATAGAAAATTTATATGGGCCGCAAAGACTGATTTTTAGGTTGCTTATGTTCTGAACAAGAAACAAGTACACTTGAGTAAACCAAATCTGAACTTACCAGATATTCAGAATCTGAAGAAGAGTACCTTAGTAATTCAACCTCCACGCTTCGTTTGCAAATGCTTTCAAGAACTATTATTTGTGAGATTTGAAGAACTCCATAAATGTTGCACTGGAACTCTCATGGCTATCAGAGATCGTTTGGTAAAAAGACAGAATAAAAGACCAAAGAATCTGAGCAATGAAGATTGGGAGAAGCACAAGAAGCTTGCAAAAGAGATGGTTAGAATTGCTGAATCCTTACTTGAATACAGAAGCTTAATTCTGAAAGATGTTAGAGAAATTCTGAACCTCTGGAAGTATGATCTGAACTTTTGAAGCTAAGGGGGAGATTGATAGAGATATCATAATAGCTTCAAAAGATAATGGGTTCTGAAGATATAAAGATCTGAAGAATGAAGATTCAGAACTCAGAAGAAAAGATAAAAGCCTAAGGCATAACTTCTGAAGTGCCAACTTTAGAAGTTCTGAAGATATTCAGAAAAGGTTCTGAAGAAGTTCTGAAGACACTTCTGAAGAAGATCTGAAGGAGTTCAGAACCTGTTCTGAACTTGTCTGTCATGAATGTACTGTTACTTTAGTCTTTCTATTTCATGTATAAATAGATAGTTTGTTAGATTGTTAGACTAACGTTTTCTATAAGCCTTGTAAAGACATATTTTGTAATTCTGTTTATCCAATCAATACATACGACATTTTGGCTATCATATTTATGTTCTAATCTTTCCATATATTGATATCTTGATTGTTTGGGTCCTAACAGATATTATCCAAGAATTGAATCATCCTGATTCGCCACTGATGATATTTACCCAAAAACAGAGTTAGTGGTTTTGTTTCTGATCCGATGGAGACGATTTCTTTCGACATCTTTAATTTGAAATAGATCGAGAATTCACCTGAAATTGAATCTTGAATTTATCAATCAAGAAAACCAAGAACTGTGACAAGTTCTTCTCTGAATGTCAAGAACAGATGAATTGGATCTGATACCAATTGTTAGATCCCAAACAATCAAGAATGTAGAAAGATTAAAGAATAAGAACAAGAATTGGATCACTGAAGTTGTATGTTGTATTGATTACTGAACTGTATTACAATATGTGTATCTTTACAAGCTTTAGCTATCAACGTTAGTTCTAACAATATAACAAGCTATCTATTTATATACAAATGGAAATGCTAAAGATACAGTACAAAAATAACAGACATGTTCAGAACTGCTTCTGAACTTCTTCAGAAGTGTCTTCAGAATCATCTTCAGAACTTCTTCAGAAGTGTCTTCAGAATCATCTTCAGAACTTCTTCAGAATCTTCTGAACTTCTGAAGTAGCCACTTCAGAAGTTATGCCTTAGGCTTTACTTCACTTGACTTCAGACTTCTGAATCTTTCTCTTCAGAACTCAGTTTTCTTTTCAAGCTACTTCTGATATCTATCAAAGAGCTTTTGCTCAAAGAGCTTTTGCTCTGTTATAGACTTTGGAAAAGTAAAAGATAGATGAAGAAGGTAATGCCGTAATGCTATGGAAAAGTAAAAGATAAAAGGGAATCAGAATCAGAAACAAACAAAGGAAAATGTAAAACCGCCAGGGCCACAAAACATCAGTTTCTATGGCGTTCCTTATATTATATCTTTCTCTTTTGAGCTTTCCACGACAAGTTAGCTTGTAGACTATTTGTTGTGCATATTGTTGCTTTTTTATATTGTTGATAATAGGAAACATGGGATTGTCTTTTATTTTGTTTCTTTAAATTTTCATTGACTTTCTATAACCAACAACCTATCACAGGTTATATGCATTGTTCCCCCATTTCCCTCTTAGATTTTACCGTTTAAGATACATTTACAAACTATTGATTTTGATGGCCAAAAATATTACTCGATAAGGTGAAGGTGCTCAAGCTTTTTGGTAAGCTCTCACCCTATAAACGTTCAATAAAAACTTAAAAACGCTATAATATGCAAGATTGATTAACGGAACATTTGATCTTCTGATTTTAAGTAGTAAACAAACACATGCCGCTGATTCAAAATAATGATTTCTAGTAGTACACATGTTTTCCATGTAAACATGGACCCATGAAATTTGCAATTAGTTGTCTACTTTGATTCCATCATGGAAGCTCTAAAATGTACTTATCATTCAAACATGTGTTACAGCGTACCAAAGTTTCAATATGAGAAATAAATTGAAGACATATAAGATAGTATAATAAGTTGGATTGAAGAACTACCATAAAAAAATTGCAGTTGGTTGTCAAAAAAATCACTATCAATTGATTTTTTTGGGTATTGCAGTAATCAAGCATCATTGTTATCACTAAAAGCATACAAAAAAAACATAAATTGCGATTGAGGTTGAAATTTTTTAGTTTATCAATTGATGATAAGTATTTTAGTCATGTACTATATTTTTCACATACTGCCTAAACATGTAAACCAAGCCGATTAGGAAAACTAGAGGCCGTTGATCGTTGACAATGGAAACTTCTAAATATGGTATTGGCCTTTTTCTCACATTTTAGAACCACAACAATTCTCCAAAACCATTATGTCCCGTTCCAATGTACGGGTACATAACTAGTATATACATGTGTTTTTTACGGCATTTTAGCACACTCACACATCCCAGGGGTATCCGGATCAAAACGGGCACCGACTAATCCCCTGCACCCATGATCCAGCGCTAAGGGCTGACCCATGAACTGGTCCCTGAAACGGCCCAAGAGTTGGATACCTCAGAATTGTCAGCAGCGGGGTTCGAACCCTCGCTATCCATATGTGTGTTAGTTGAAATTTAAATGGTTACTTAAATGACCAATTCTAGCTAGATCGTTTACCCATCCATCACTTGGCCGATGATGCACGTGATGCCAGTAAGCCAGTTATATATTGGACCTTGCAATTCTTGCGTTTCAATATTGTCTTTTTGCAACAAAAAGAATTTAAATACTATCAGAAGAATTATGGAACCATTGATGTATTCTTATATAGTAGTATTCAAGTTTAACTTATTAACCATTTTACATTCGCGGAGATTACACTAGAGATCATAATACTATAAAGCAACAACATGATCAGATAAAGCAAGAAGACTGATTTGTCCTTCAGCGTTTCGGAGATGAAAGCCAAAGTTTTTTTTTATCAACCACAACTACATGACTGATGCTGATCATAAACCAAAAGTGGAATACAATTTGAAGAAATATGAAAAACCATTGCAAAGTGATGTTGAGGAGGTAAAGCAACTGATCAATGGTAACAACAGAAGCATTGGTTCGATGATAATGATGAATACAAGACAACACATGATGATGATCATATGTTTTTTAGGCTTTGTGCTGATTATAGTGGAAATCAATGTAAAAATCACAAAAAAGAAAATGGAAGTTCTTTCTTTTTTATATTTTTAATATCTTTTTGTGTGATAGTACATGTGCTAGCTTTATTTTTGTGCATTTGTTGTTGGGGGTCATGATAATTTGTACTACTGGTTCAATTTTTTTTATTACACTATCAATGTTCTAAATTAACCTTCTAAAAAAAAGAGTAATATGAAAACACATAAACAAACATAGGACATGGGATAAAGAGTAATTAACAATTATGATAAGCTTTTTCTCAATTTCTTATAGAAATCTTACCTTTGATAAAATGAATAGTAAATAGCATACTTACATGTCTTGGCTCCATCAAACCAACAAAACAACATGTATTAGCTATCAATTTAAAAAAAAGGCAAAGACGTGTATTATCTCTTCATATCATCGAATTTAGCAGGCATGACTATGGTGTGCAATTAAAAATAACGACACTGATAAGATGACATCGTTAATTAAAGTGCTTCACATACCATTACCATATCTTATGGAATTCAAGAATATATATTTTTATTTGAAATGGTAAATGCAGAATGATTTCCAAGACATGTTCAATTTTACAGCGCAAACATGAAAAGTAGCAACTCAGTAAACAACTTAAATCCAAACAATTATCCACATCAAATTTACAAAGTGGAGAATGGAATAAATAAAATCCAAATATGTACAAAAACTAAACAAGAAAATTATGAAAGTCAATAAAAATTGAAAAACAAATCAATAAACTAAAGTACCTTGTGTAATTTGTTGATGATTAAATCAAATCGAGAGTCAGAGCGATTGGAAAGGTTTAGATGTTTTAATTGTTTCATAAGATCGAATCGGTTTTAGAATCACCGGTTATTGTCACCAGAATCAAATCAAGAGTTAAGAGGGAAACATAATCGATGTTTCACTATTTCCTAAAAGCTTAAATTTGAGCATATTCAAATCCCAAATCAAAGAAAATTGGAATAGAATAGCACAATATCCAACAATGTATGTTTTAGTGAATGCGATGCACAAAATCGAACTCCAACAACCATCTAAACTTCAAACTCTGAACTCTATATTAATAAGATGCACAAAATCGAACTCCAACAACAAACTATATGATGAACTATGAACTCTGAATTAATGCGACACACAAAATTGAACCCCAACGATGAAAAATAAACAAACAAACACTAAACTCTGAATTAGATGCACAATGATGAGGAGCATAGAAGGGGCAATTAGAGATTAGGGTTTAAGACGGATGATTACGATCGTAAAGGGGTATCTTCTATTTGATTGCATATTTCCTTATAAATCTATATATATATATATATATCTAAAAGGAAATCTTGGTGTCGTTGACGTGTCCCGTTCATGTTTCAGCATTTCAAATTCTCGCTTCCTCAATTTTTTGAGATTCTCCATATCTTCTTCATTTCCCCCTCTTCTCATCTCCAACCAGACGCTCCATCTTCTCATCTCCCAACACAGCCTCCTGTTCTCATCATCCCTAACGTTTCAATTTCCTTTTTGCCAATTGATAGTGTAGTTAGAAGATAGAGTGTAGAAGTTTGTTATGATGACATCATCTAAGTTGTTAGTGATGAGGTCATCTGAGTTGTTAGTTGTTGGTATTGTTAGAACCACTTGTGAGTCCTTTGTATAAATAGACCTTCTCTTTCTGTCTTAATTAATTGACTAGAAAAAGGTGAAACTCTGTAAAATCGACGCAAGGAACAACCAAGCACTATTTTACTAAGAAATGATGTAATATAACGTAATTTCTGTTGGTTACGAGAAACTACACCACGTTGGTTCCTTCTAACCTCGCGACTGAGTGGCTCTGAAAATTTTGTGCACGAGAACGGGTTTCTGTTGAGTTATTTTTCATCGAAACCATCTCATTTACATTGTATATAAACCGCTGCCTATGATTTTCGACCAAAAATGGTCGTTTTTGGAAAAACAATCGTAGCCTTTGCTACGAGACTCCGTTCTAGGCCCATGACCAGCCAAATCGACGCTAGGGACAAGACAAATAATATTTAAGTAAGAATTGTGGTAATACAACATGATTTGTATGGGTTTCAAGGAACTACAAAAAGCCGGTTCCTTCTAACCTCGCAAATGAGTGTCTTTGAAAATTTAGTGCATGAGAACGGGTTTCTCTTGAGTTATTTTTTATGGAAACCATCTAATTTACATCGTAGATGAACCACAAAAAGTTTCATGGGAATCCGACACGGTCGGTCCGGAAGCCAAACCACGTGTACCGCCGCCTATCAGTTTCGACCAAAAATGGCGGTTTTTGCAAAAAGGATCGTAGCCTTTGCTATGATCGATCGTATGTTCCTCCTTCTACTCCGACAGAAAGTGTAGATCGGTGGAAGAAAGAAGACAATTTCGTGTCGATATCTATTAATTCTACTCTTGATGTATCAATTGCACATCTTGCAATAGATACCAAATCTGCTTCTGATTTGTGGAAAGTCATTGAGGATACATATTTGCAACAAGCATATCCCAAGAAATCTCAGTTAAAAACGGAATTTCAAAACATCAAACAGGGAGACATATCTGTGACTGCCTATTGTGATTCAATTAAACAAATATGTGATTCCTTGAGGTCGATTGGTGAAAATGTGACGGAATTAGATCTTGTTTTACAAAATCTTCTTGGCTTGAACACAAGTTATAATACTTTTGTTTTACATGTGGAAAATTCTGAGTTTCAACCAAGTTTTGCACAACTTCGATCACGGTTACTGTTATACGAACAAAGAGTAAATCAACAGTTTGAAATAGTGACTGTATCAGCGATGGCTGCTTTGAAGGTAGGAGGTCCACCTTCACATAACATCTCCAAAGAATTTGCTAACAATGTTGCTTTCCAGATTTGTCAAAAACAGGGACATTCTGCTGATAAACGTTATTATCGATACACATCAGATAATAGTCAAGGAAGAGGTAACAATGGAGAAAGATGGAATGGTTATGGTCGGCGATTTGATTATGGCGATAGTGGTCGTGGTACTGGAGGTCGTTTTCGAGGCAACAGATCTGGTAATAGGAGTGCTGGATGGAGGCCTTCAAGTAACCGTAAATTTTCAAATCCAACTGGTTATTTTGTTGGAACAGAGTCTGGTCTGACTTCTGCTCCTGGTGACCCACGTTTTTCTCAACAATTTTATAGGACTGATTTGAACTATAATTTCTCTAACGATGGAGCACCTCCAATAAATTCACAAAGCAATTTTGGATATCAGTTTGGGCCAACTAGTGATAGTTTTGGTCCTGGAAATTCAAGTGATCAATTCCCTCAAGTTTACACAGCTTAATTTGGCCCTTCTCATTTGGCTAAATGGTCTAAGTAGCATGGTACATCTGCTAACTTAGGTGGCGTTTATTTTTTAAGAGGTGCTGAAGTCTGTAGTCTGATTTCACTTTTGAATTATAAGAGGTGGTGCTGAAGTCTAAAGTCTAAATCAATAAGACTATTTGTTTTTGTAAACTGACAAACATCTGAAATCTGAATCAATTCATATTAATCAACACAGTTTATTAAATATCAGTCGTCCGATCTCTCAAATATCTAAATCAACGGTTACAACCTGCCCTTACATACACCAAACCTCAGTCTCACATGTGTATATATGTATATAGGTGTGTGTGTATATATATATATATATGTATGTATATGAAGAGAAAGATATAGGGAGAAGGTGTATTGAGTTCCCTTTTGTAGTAGCAGAAAAACTGATAAATCTTGATCTTCATCCACAAGATAGGAGACCTAGCAAAGTAAGAATTTTTACACTATTTTTCAATAATCCCAAAAAACAATTTCAATTTGGATCACAATCTTTTTAAGTTTTTATAAATTCTTTTCTCAATTTTAGTTGTTTCCCACCAGATTATTGGCTTCATTTTGTATTTTACATAAGATAACTTTGTGTTGGTAGCTTCAACCCAACTGAAATATAGTATGTTTTTGGATAAATAATTTGACATTACTAAAATTTTCTTTTTTTATTTCTGGAAAAGTTTGACGGTTGGTTTGAGTTTTCATGCAGGGGTTTCTCTGGGGTTTGAGTTTTCAATTTTCCCCAAATTTTGTTCTTTTGTAATTGTTTTAGTATTCTTTCTTTCAACAGGTAATTGAAAAGCATTTAAGAATCAAAATCCCCATCAACAAATCCATAAAGCATTCAAGAATCAGAAATTATATAAACATCCATAAAGAACCAAATCTAACCAGAAAAATCCATTAACACATCCCATTCGTGTTAAAACACAGGGATGAACCACAGAGACAAGAGATGAGTTTGAGATCGATTTAAAACAGCAAGAACGATCGATTTTGTTTCCCAATTGAGAGAAACAATACCTTATAGTTTGAGATCGGTTGAAAAACAATACATGTGAGAGATCAAGAGTTGGAGATCTTGAGAGGTATAAGATCGGAGCTGTGAGAGATCAACAGATTAGAGATGTGAGATTCGAAAGAAAAAAAAGCTGAAAATCAAAAGCAGAAGATCTGAAAATCGAGATCTTGAGGGTGAGAGATCGATACCTTGAGAGAAGATGGGGAGATCCAGAGAGCGATCGAGAAATAGAGATAGAGAAAGAGCGTCTATTTAAGATAGCAGAAGTTTTAAGAGGTTTTAAGAGATAATCTTACCTCTTAAAGTTTCAGAGGAAACATGGAGCTTTTAAGCACTTATTTGAGAAGAAAAAAACAGTCTGAAAGCTAAAAACGTCTGACTGAATCGGTCTTCAGACGTTTTAAACTCTAAATTTGAAACAACAAACACAACCTTAGCCTTGTCTGATGCATGTATGATGGTTGATTCTTGGATTCCAGATTCTGGTGCTACCACATATATGACATCAAATCCAAATTTGATACAAGGAGCAGTTGCTTATACCGGGCCTGAACGAGTCGTTGTAGGTAATGGACAATCTCTCAGTATCTCTCATATTGGCCATGCATTTAATTTTCTTCCCAACTATTGTCTTGTGTTAAAGTGTGTTCTTCTTCTTCATGAGCTAACTCGGAATCTTTTATCAATCTGTCAATTGGTAGCCGATAATCCATCTTTCCTTATCATATTCTCACATTTTGGTTTTTCTATTCAGACACCTAAGGGAATTTTACTCCACCACATTCCGCATAGGAGTGGGAATCTATATTCGCTCACTGCTACTACTTATGTATCTTCAAATTTGCTGCCACATTCCGATTATGTGTTACAAAAGCTTTGTATTCCCTTAGATTCGAATAAAGTGAATAAGAATTGTAGTGCTTGTAGTATGTCTAAAAGCACTAGATTACCTTTTAATGTTCATAATTCTCGAACTATGTTTCCATTACATATAATGCATTCTGATATTTAGGGACCTTCTCCCGTTGTTTCTCGTAATGGTTTTGGGTATTTCATTAATTTTATCGATGATTTTAGTCGTTTCACTTGGATGTATCCATTATCTCATCGATCTCAAGCTTATGATTCGTTTCGACATTTCAAAACTCTTGTTGAAAATTTGTTCTCAACGTCTATTAAACAAGTTCAGTGTGATGGTGCTCCTGAATTAACAAAAGGACCTTTACGTAAATATCTTGATGAGTCGGGCATATCTCTTCGAATTTCATGTCCGTATACTCCACAACAAAATGGAGTAGCTGAACGTAAAAATCGTCATTTATCTTAAATAGCCTGCGCGTTATTATTTCATTCCAAATTACCAAAATCTTTTTGGTATGATGCTTATGCTACTGCGGCATTTCTCATTAATCGTTTGCCATCGAAGAATTTGGGTCATTTGTCTCCATTTCAAATTTTGTTTCATTAATCATCTGAGTATGGATTGTTTCGTACCTTTGGTTATTTGTGTTACCTATTTCTTGGTTCGACTCGTCAAGACAAACTATCTCCAAAGTCGGTTCCGTGTCTTTTTCTAGGATATGCACCTCATCATAAAGGATATATTTGTGACTTCACACATCCACTATATATACTTCTCGACATGTTCAATTTCAAGAAACTATTTTTCCATGCATACATACATCGTCTTCCTCGCCTTCCGATGTCGTCTTACCATCTGTTTCATCTATTCCATCTTTTTCAAATAATTCGTCAGATCATTCTTTTTCCACTCCTACTACAATGACAATGACAGATTCCGTTTCTCACATTGTTCCTACTTCGAGTTCTGTTTCTCCTGATTCCTCTTCATCGTTACCATCCACTATACCTACACATCATATGGTCACTCGTACTGGTGATCATACTCGTCGTCCTAATCAGTTTCCTAATCACTTTCTTTATCAAGCACATTCTCAGTCCATTCCAGATTCTCAATCCGTTCCAAATTCTGAACCACACACTTTCTCTCCAGCACAAAAATGGCCTGTATGGTGGGATGCTATGAGAGAAGAAATGTCTGCACTAGATTCTAACAAGACTTGGGTATTAGTATCACCTCCTTCCAGTACAAATATTGTGGGTTGTAAGTGGGTGTACAAAATTAAACGGCATCCGGATGGTTCTGTTAGTCGATACAAAGCCCGATTGGTCGCTAAGGGTTTTCTCCAAACGAAAGGAATTGATTATACCGAGACATTTAGTCCCGTAGTTAAACCCACAACGGTTCGATTTGTTTTGTCAATGGCTTATTCTCGTGGATGGGATTTAAGGCAAGTTGATGTGAATAATGCCTTTTTACATGGTGGTCTTACTGAGACTGTTTATATGGCTCAACCATAAGGTTTTGTTGATACCAATCGACCTAGTCATGTATGCTTACTTAAAAAGGCACTCTATGGGTTAAAGCAAGCTCCTCGAGCTTGATTTACGAAGTTATCTCATACGTTACTTACCTTGGGTTTTACACAATGTGTTTCTGACACATCTTTATTTGTATATTCCATCTCTGATGTTCTGGTCTATCTTGATGATGTGATTATTACAGGCAATTCATCCAGCTTTCTATTTGATCTGATCAACCAACTGAATAGTAAATTTGCCTTGAAAGACTTGGGTCGTCTTAACTATTTCTTGGGAGTGCAAGCAGAATTTTCTGATGTTGGTCTACATTTGTCTCAAGAAAGGTATCTTCTTGATCTATTAAAGAAGACTGGATTAAGTGATTGTAAGCCGATATCCTCTCCGGTATCGCCTGGTCGACAATTATCTAGATTTTCCGGTGTTCCTCTCTCCTATCCAGTTTTATATTGTATTACTGTTGGTGCTTTACAATATATTGCTCTTACTCGACCTGAACTAGCTTATGCAGTCCGTAAGGTTTCACAATTTTTACAAAGACCAACTGAACGCCATTAGGAAGCTGTCAAAAGAATCTTGCGTTATTTACGATGAACGAGTTCTCATGGGTTGTTGATTCAACGGTCATCGTCTCTTGAAATACATGCTTATGCTGATGCCGATTGGGCGGATTGTCCAGACGATAGACGTTCCACTAGTGGGTATTGTATTTTTCTAAGACCCAATCTGATCGGTTGGAGTTCTAAGAAACAGAATATTGTTGCTCGATCAAGTACCGAAGCAGAATATCGAGCTTTAGCTCATGCAGCCACAGAATTACGTTGGCTTCTCTCGCTTACTAAAGAATTAAAATTAAGTCTCGATTGTTCTCCTACAATGTGGTGTGATAACATAGGAGCAACTTATTTGGCTATGAATCCGGTGTTTCGTCAGCGTACAAAGCATATGGAGATCGATCTTCATTTTATTCGAGACATGATAATTTCTAATCAGTTGAGTATTCGATATGTTCCAACGGCAGTTCAAGTTGCCGATGTTTTGACTAAAGGTCTTACTTCTGCTCTTTTTTCTGCACTTAAATCCAAGCTTCACATTGTTCCACGTGTTTCGCTTGCGGGGGGATGATAGTGTAGTTAGGAGATAGAGTGTAGAATTTTTTATGATGACGCCATCTAAGTTGTTAGTGATGAGGTCATCTGGTATTGTTAGAACCACTTGTGTGCCCTTTGTATAAATAGGACCTTCTCTTTCTGTCTTAATTAATTGAATAGAAAAAGGTGAAACTCTTCTCTCAAATATTTCTCTCTCTCTTTCTCTCTCTCTCTCTAGTTAAACTGTATGTTTCATTCGTTTTACCGATCTATGTATAATTCTCTCCACCATTGCTCCCTCATCTTATCCCCAACCTTCTGATTCCATATATGTCGATTCTTTCCCAACCGGAGGTATTTCTTCTGCTTCATTCTCTTATCAATCAAATCCAATGTTGGAGTTTGTTTATTACGAATGCAATCGAATGTTGCAGTTGAATCAATTTTTTCGAGTTTTTTAGTTTTGGATAAGTTAAGTAGTTCTCTTAGGCTACAACTGTTAATTTGATTTATCAAGGCTTGATACAGCCGTGTTTGCTTTGTCGTTCACATATTTTATGGTGAATCAATGGGATTTAAGCAGTGCAAAGTCTATATTTTCAATTGAAGGATAGTAGATTATTGGCTTATGTGCTAGCATCACATCCTGTCAACAGACTTGCATCTACAACATGGATATCAACGAACTTCCTTACGTCGCCTCTCCTAAAGCCTCCAACATCCTTTATCTTTTTTCTCCCTTTCTCTACTTTTTCTCGGTTTTTCTTTCCATACGTCTTCCCCACTTCCAGAAGTAATTGACTACGTCTTTTTATCTCCTCTTTCTCTTCCTAAGGTGTTGATATTGTCGATTGCAAGTAGGTCGAGGTTTGAAGTGACCATCAAGAGAGAAGCTTTAGGGTTTAGGGTATGGGAAAAAGATATTAACCTTGCTTTTTCTACGATGGCTTCTTATAGAACAGGATGGAATGGTGACTCCTTTGATCGATACAAGGAGTGCAGGTATAACTGAATTTCATATCTAACTAGCTTCAGTTCTAAAATTTTGGTAAAATCAGTTGATTATTTCATATCGGGGTTCGATTTTTAATCAAAATCAGTTGATATTTTCGGATCTTAGACAAAGTTCAAAGTAGTCGATTTAGGACGTGTGAGATGAAATTAACCTTTAATGCATTTTCTATGATCACTTCCGATAAAACTCATGGATGTGATGGTGATTTCTTTGATCGACACGAGGATTACATGTACAACTCGATTTCATTTGTAACCAGCTTCATTTTGGAATTGGGGGTCAATTTTTAGTCAAATTCATTTGATTATTTTTGGGATCTTAGACAAAATTTATTATGGCAGTGATTAAACCCACACACATCAAATGCTTGATTAAATCTCCATTCTATTGATGAGGATTACTTAGTAGTAAGCATTATGAATTAGAAGTGAAAAGAAACCTAAGCTTTAAAACCCTCTCATATGAATCTTATTTAGGATTGATTAGCTCCTTTAAATCATTATATAAAATGATAGGATTTTAGTGATGAAACTATAAACCTACCAGGAACTTTAACATTAATAGCTTCATTCAATCTATCAATGGTGGTTGGTTGGAAGTCATAGATGGGTAAAGAAGAAAATACACATGGTTTGTTCACTTTTCAAGTTGAAAATGGGCACCCACTTGAAAATACACAAGCCAATTCTTAATGTATTTTCTTGATTAGGTGTATATATATTGATTAGGCGTATATTGTCTTCTATTTCTTAATGTATTTTCTTGATTTATTCAATTTCAGTCAATCAGGATTATATCTATCTTTAGATATTTTCTTGATTTATTCTATTTTAGTCAATTACGATTATATCTGTCTTTAGAATCCGTGTTATATTCTCAGTCTAATATGTATATAAAAATCTCATAAATAATGTTAATAACAAAGTTTTTCCAAACACAATTCCATTTTCTATGTTTTGATTGCAGATGGGGCTTGCGAAAACTAAGGATGAAACTTATAAAGAAAGAACCCTTTTTAGGCTTGAATTTCAGGTAATATCTATTTGTTTTCATTTTATGTTTTTAGTTGGATCATGAACTCAGTATTATGATTCTAGATAAACTTAATTTCATGAAATCATTAGTGCCGATAAATAATTCTACACAAGTATGAAATTCTAATCTTTCGGTGTTTCCTCGATCATATTGCAAGAATCGCGTATATGTTCTACTTGCTTGATCATTTGGATTAAACAACAAGTCGTTTAAATCACCATCAAATGCATAGTTTCCCAAAACTAGGAGGTTCTAATGTTGTACAGCCAAAATCTTATAGAACCCATGTATCCCATATCAATGATATTCAAGTAAGTTTTGTTTCCTCTTTTCATTTATTTTTCCGCGACTATAAGTTTCTACAATGTCTTGATAGTTATATATGTATTTTGTTATATTATGATGAATAATTTGTTTTGTCAATGAGTAGACATTTAATAAGATTTTGTGGATTTTTGATGTAGTGATGCATAAAAAGGAAACCAGAGTCAATAATCCAAGTGAAATGCTTATAGGAACAAATTAAAATTGAATAAGGGCAGAGATAGAAAACTCTTTAAAAATACGAAATGCACTAAATAATTTGGATGTAAGTGGTTGAATTAATCATGTTTAAGTTGTTCCTATTTGACATTCCGTAATCAAATGAGTGAGAGGGACAAGGATGGTATAATTTCAGCATCCATTTAGACCTTGCTTTATTCAAAACCTAAACTTGAGATGACAACCTTTGCATTTTCTGTTTGATTGAATTTGACTTAATTTAAATCAAAAGATTCAAAATAATGAGACGGAAAACAATGTTTAGCTTTAGCTTGACTTTTTTGAATTTATATGAAAATTATTAAGTGTGGGAAAGGTTCTTGCTGATCTATTAAAAATTAAACTGTTTTCTGTTCTTTTTTGAGCTATTTACTTATTAGAAGCTATGAAAATGTGTTGTTTTGATTGTTTTTGTTGTTTGAGAAAAATTCTTTAATTGGATTCTCAAACTTTTATGCTTATATATGATCAGATGACCAAAAGGAGTCATTGGAAGCTTGGTGACCTAAACAGACTAAAATGCCCATTACCTGCATGATTGGCAAAACTCAATGTTATATCTCAGTTTCTCTCATTTGAACATGATTAACTCAAGTCCTCAGCTTTCATGTATGTTTTAACGGCTTAACGCTTTTATTTATCTTGCATTTGTGTTGTTCCAGTTTGTTTTTCATTTAGATCTTTAGACAATGAAAGGGAGGATCAAGACGGAATTCCCAACTGTAAGTGTTACTAGAAGTCTGGAAATGTAGTTCATGGTTCACCACTGATCAATTATATTTGTTGATGTTTTTTAATTCTACTGTCATTGATCTTTTACGGTACCCAAAACATCTTACTTTGTCATCTTGAGATTTCAATTTGTAATTGACTGTGTTTTAGTGTAAGCTATATAGCATGCTACCTGGTTGCTACACTTTCCAGGAATGCTACTTTAGAATTTTAGGTGATGAACATCATTAATTATGATATATATATATATATATATATAACCACACATATACATGTTCCTATAAATATGTATGGAACTTTGGTTTTTCTGATTTTGTTATTAAAACAGCTAAAATAAATGAGTCTCATTTTTAAAACTATAAGAGTTTCATATTGATGATGTTTATAAAAAAAACATTTATATGTCATATGATCACCTCGTGTCATGTTCAAAATTGTCAACAACACATGACCTCATCATTGAAACAATCCTTTTTACACCAAAACTTAACACTGTAGTCTGTAACAACTTAGTGCATCTCATGCTCTTCCAAACAATCTCTTTTGGTTAGTTTTTTAGTACCCTATTGGCATTTGAGAATTGGTAACATGTTGTTTGGTGAGTTGCTTTTATGGCAGCAACATAAATATCACTCCTTGAAGCAAGTGTTATAACTTTACAGGGTTCTTTACTTTTGTTATGCTCTACTGAATCATGGATACAAAGTGACTAGAACTAAGCTACTCTAATCAAAGCAATACATATAATGTCAATTTTATGACAATAATATAATGTTTAATATAGGTCATTAAATTTTTGATTATAGAGTTTCTGGTAATTTGAAGTTTGCCGACATACCTCAGGCTTACTATTTAGGTGCTCTCTATAACTTATATCTTTACACATTGAATGATGGAAATTGGCATATACATGTTAATTTTACATTAATTTAATCTTAATTTTCCACGTCTATTAACCGCAAAAGTCTTCGTTTCTGGCAGGGTGTTGATTTGGGCACAATGCGTTGGGTTGAAGCATGGTAACCTAGCGCGAACTACTCTCACAATGCGTTGGGTTGTAGGGCTCTTTTGAATATAATCAAGTAAAATATATTAGTCTTTTTTTTCTCCAATTTATATTTTTTGGAGTCTCATGAGAATGAACTTCTATATTTTTTGAGAGGAAGGTATACGTTTTGCTGTGATATTTTGTGTTTTAGCTTGATGTATGTATGGAACTTTGATACTTTTTTTTTTCTGTTTTTGCTATTAATACAAACAAAATAAATGAGACTCGTGTATAAAACTTTAAGACTTTCATAAATGTGATGATGTTTATAGCATAAAAAGTTTATATGGCAATGAATACTACCTTTCATTTAAAAAAAATGTATGGGTTAACACACGACATGGCCTCATCATGAACAATCCTTAGCACTTCCATATAGATGTTTGGATTAGTCCGGTCGTTGTCAACGTTTGGACCATGTCTCCTTTGGAGAGTGGAGAGTCTTGACGATATTGCGTCATTTAGGTATATATTTGTTTATTGTTTTATTAAAATCGGCAAAAGTACCATTATTCAAAGTCATCAATTATACAAATAGTGCATAAATTATTGTTCAAATTACTTATGCTACCGTGCAACGCGCCGGTTCGCATACTGGTGTATTTAATTGCAAATTTCCGTATGAATTTATGTAACTTAAAATATTTAAAATATTTAAAATTTAAATTATTTAAAATACCGAAAATATGTGTTTTTTGGGTAAATTGCGACGAAAAGTCGACGCTCTTAGTTCTACATAATTTTAATTTCCAGAAACTGTATTTTCGTTTATTAAGAAAACTATAAAAAAAAATATTAGATACCTACTACAACAACATGTCGTCGTTGTACATGTCCTTTTAAAAAAAATAACTCTTCAATCGTAAAAAAAAACCTATTTTATACCTACAACAATGATTTTTTGTCGTCACTATACCCTTTGTCGCTTTAGAGTTGATTTCTTGTGGTGGTATGAATCCTCGTAATATTATTTTTTTGTTATAATGTTGCATTATGTAATCAGTATTATATTTTTCTTTATCATAGAACCCCGTATATTGTGACCCGTTTTGTTTGCACATTTCGATTATTGGGTCGTTCATGCACATTTTGAGTATTTTAGAAGCATTGTGTATCGACTACGGAAAAATCCCAACATACATGAGGTATCAAGGTGTTATGGTCTCAATACCAAAATACATAGGTTTTGGATGCGTTCGGATTTATGAATTATAAAGCTATAATTATTGTGCTAAAATGTTGATCTTTCTTGAATCGTGTTTGCACGTCAAAAAAATTCTATTAACATAATTCTACACCGATATATGCATGATTAGAATGAGGCTAACAACGATACAATTTATTTACATGTCAAGATGATCTAGATCCATCCAACGGAGTTGTTTCCAGTGACTTGCTTGAATTCGTCCAAGCATCCATCCCATGGGTAATCTTGCTTCCATCACTTTCCACCACCACCACCTCCCCAAAGTGCACATGCCTTGCACCAACAGTATTCGCACCAGATGAAGCCTTCATGGAGCCATCTTTAGCCATCGCCCTATTCATTTCATGATTTGGGCTCGAGACAGCACCACGACGAGAGGTTGTTGGGTGCAAATTACCCAACCGTCTTGAGCCATGGTGATCATAGGAGGTAGACAATCCTCTATGACAACAACCCTTGAAGCACGTGTACAAATAGGTGAACAACCAAAAGACCCATGGTGATCCGATTAGAATTAATGCAACTACCGGAAACCATGGACGGGAAAAGTTGGGTGCAAAAACGTAGAAAGTGAGGAAGATACCGCCGGCGAGTACAAAAATGAAAAAGAGGGAGGAGATTAAAGGTACCCTCAAATCTCCATCCCTTGCATCCTCCATTGTTTTAAATCCTTGTCTCCATCTCTTTTGCCTTCTATCAACATAATTCCATTCCTCTCTTCGTTTGTCTCGGGATCTTTACCTGTTTCTCTCTCTCTCTCTCTCTGTCTCTGTCTCTCTCTCTCTCTCTCTCTCTCCTTTTTTTAGGGTTTCTAATACGTTCGTTAAATTTGTGGATTTACCCACCATTTATGTTGTAGAAAATATAGGGTTTTTATGAGGAAAATCTCCTAAATTTTTGACTCGCAACCTTCCATTTGGGAAAAGAAATTTAAGAAAAATAAAAATTTTAATAGAAGTAATATAAGTAAAAAAAAATAAAGTAATTTTTAACAAATTGTTTGTTTATCTTTAAAAGAATATGGTTCCTGATTTATCGTATAATATAATAATATCAATATAATATATGTATATATAAGAGTTAAAGCATGTGAGTAGACTGTAAGGACCAATCTTAATCACTAATTGATTTAATCTACGGCTATAAAATGCCATGACAATTTTGTGATAACTTTAAAATTTGATACTAACTATTAGATAAATGGCAAGTTGAAAGGACATTCTAGGCATATACAATCCACAGTCAACATAAATTCAACAATCATGACTATCAAAATTATATTAATTATAATAAAACTTCAAATCAAAAAATATATTACGTACAATAACCTTTTTTAATCACAATAAAATAAAAAACGAACATTTTATTTTCTTTAATTTGATACCAGTATCATTATTTTTTTTACATTTTCTAATAATTGCAATTTTTACAAGAAACAATAAAAGTGATTTAACTTGTATGTTTTTTCACCTTGTGAAAGAATACTTTAGTTTGTCACATCACATCACATTTCATGTCATCTTTTATTTCTTTTCACATGATAAAAGAACGCTACATTGTTTCACCATATGAAACAACACTACATTTTATTTTCAGACTAGCAACATTGTGTTTTTCATAATACGAAATAAAACTTTAGTGTTTCATATCCCATTTTACATCAACTTTTGTTTTGTTTTCAAATTGTAAAACAAAACTTCAGTATTTTACGTCGCGTTCCAAATCAACAACACTTATTTTCACATTATGAAGCGACACTACATCGTTTCATATTGTATTGTTTCATAATGTGAATTAATATTTTATTGTTTCACGTCAATGACCCTGTTTTATTTCATAGTGAACACTTAATATTGACCATGTCACGTAGTGAAACAACTATATATTGTTTTATAATATGAAAAAGTATTTCATTTATAACTCATGTGTTGTTTACAGTGTGAAGCAACGCTTAGTTCTTTACTCTTACGTTCTCTTACGTTGTTTCACAAATGTGTACAATCAAAATAGTGTAATTATTACAAAATGTAAGATTAATAAAATCAAGACATATAATTTATATAAAATCGTATTTGATCAAACATTTTTTCTAAAAAATAAATGTGATAATAAAAATTACAAAATAGTAAATTCACTACACAAACTAATCTTAATAAATCTCTTCTTGGTTTCCGTTAATACCATCTTTTTACTTTTAACTAGTCTCATTTTTATCTCGTTAGAGATATTATTAAATGTTTGATGTGAGTCAAAAGTTATTTAATAATATCATTTTTCTAAACAATCATTAAAAAAACTAAAATCAAGATTAAAATTAAAATTAAAAATTATACTGATGAATTAATATTGAAAGATTTTGCAATATAATTAGATCAAAATCCTTAAAGGATTAAGATTGGTTTAAACGGTCCTCAAGATTTTCACGGTTCTCATTTCGATTACGGTCCTATATATTATATTATATTAATATGCATTTTGATTAAAGGTATTAAGTACAACTGTTGATCCAAACTCATTCAGTGATTTAATTATGATCCTTCTATATTGCGTCAATTTCTTAGATTTAGATACTATTCAGGTTCAGGGAATACAAACATTGATTGCACTCAGTGGTCGTTGAAACCTATCAGAAATGATATCTGAAACTAGAAGACCCGAAGACAAAGTTCACACAAAGGAACCTTCAGCGAAGGTCAAAGACTGAGTTGAAGAAAAAGACAATTAGCTCGTGATCTGAAGCGATTCAGTGATAGCAAAGGTTTTCTACATAAAGTGTGAGATCTTGTGCCTCGGTATAAAACTCAACTTTTATACAGGGTTCCAAAACCGTGTATAAAAGATTAATAACTGTGTATAAAAGTCATTATCTCACACAGTTTTTAGATGAAACCGTTTTAAAAAAGATTAATAACCGTGTATAAAAGTCACTATCTTACACGTTTTTTTTGAAAGAAACTGTTTATAAAAGGATTAATAACCGTGTATAGAAACAACCATCTTACACGGTTTTTTGCTCAAAACGTTTACAAATGTAATATTCTTTTACGGTTTTCATAACAAAACCATGTGGTATAATTGTAACCATATATAAAAAAAAGTACACGGTTTTTTTACTAGAACCGTGTGTATTTACACTAAAAATAAGGGCTATCAGCGACGGATCAATGAACGATATCAGTGACGACTCATTATTTTTAACAATAGATTTTCGTCGCTAATCCATCGCTAAAGTTTCGTCTTTTTTAAATAATTAAATTTGTATTTTCTTATACATTGTATCGTATACAACTGCAAATTATTATTCATTTTATTACAAATACACATCAAAAGAGAGACATAACTTTCAAGTCGGTATTTAGTCACAGATAGATATATACTGTTTTATTCAAATTTTCTTGTGTAAATTCACATTTATATATACTAGTTGTGTACCAAACTACCAACTAGCGAAAATCAATAATAAAAATGTAAAATGTAAGTACCCTGCATCTATTTAATCACTATTGTCAATTTATAGTCCATCTTAAACTTTTAAGAGTCAAGACTAACATTTTAACATCAAACATTTTCGATCCGCATAACAAGTACAAAACCGTTGATTACTTGAGTCTAATGCTATCGATCTCACCCATCCCAAATGTCGTGCGATCACCTACAAATATATTAGCTGATTAAACAACGACACAAATAAAAATGAAAAAAATAGTTAGTTACATACAAGGATAAATAAGCAAATTATTGGTATTCCATATAAATGTAAATATATGAGTCAATAAACATAAAAACTTGAGATTAATATACCATTCATCTATGCAATGAACAAAGCCAAACACTAACCCTCAATTCAAATACTATGTTTATATACATTCATGTCTATTTTAATGTATTCCGAGTTAATACAAGAATTTTTTCATTTGATAAGGTCACAATGTTTTGCTATTGGAAGAAACAAGCAACTATTTGAATCCAAGACAACAAACCCATCAAATAAATTAAAGAAACATGCCCATTAAATAAAATAAACCTTTTGGAGTATATTAGACATTATTATTATATAAAAAACTGATGGTGTTTCGATCTCTCATTCCCCTTTATCCTTTTTCACAGGTAGCCTACAGTTCCTGCATAAAAAAAAGGTAACCAGAATAATCATACAACCAAAATAATAATTTTGAGAACTAACATAACTAGCACATGGTTTTCATGCCGCACGAGCATCAATTAAAAATTTGTTAGGAGTAATCAATCCAAAGTAGAAAGATATATCACAAAATTTAAGGAATTGTGTAGAAATAAGAGATTCTTATACAAAATCTACATATAAATACATAAAATCAACAAACAATATATAATATAAAACAAAATCATACTTGATATTGCCGATTCTTCGAGATATCGATTCCGATTGAGACCTACACGCACACAGTGTTAGCCCTAATTTTAGTGTTGAAAGTGTAAAAAGGAAAACCTATGATTCAAGTATGGAAGATCAGAGATCGTTCAGAAGAAGAGACTTCAGAAGTCTGGAGTGAAGACTTTAGAAGTCTGAAGGTCAGAAGACCACAGAAGCACGTATGAATAGACAGAACTTCTGTCTGGTTGCTCTTCTCATCATAGCCCGATAACTTAGCAAGGAACGATTTCATCATTTACACGTGGAGCCTTTATATTGGAGGATGCTTTAACAGTAACACATTCTTTCACGTGTTAAATGACATGATAACCGTATAACAAGATTTGTTAGTGATTCCTTGTGACGTGTCTTATTGTAATAGACTAGTCATTTGACTTTCCTTATTTTAGGCTATAAATAGGGATTCCCTTCCCCATTTGTAAGTGTGAATGTGAGATTGTTTCTTTGAAACTCTCCATCTCCAAATACCCTCATTCCAATCATGTAAGATATATGATCACGATTAATCATATGACTACGCTTCTATCTTAATATTGTTCTTCATTTTGATTAATCGTTCTTCCATTTATAAACTGTTTGATCTAAATTGCTTCCGCTTTACATATTTTCATTAGATCATTGATTCAATATGAGATTTGGGTTCCTACAATTGGTATCAGAGCCTATTGATTTGCTTAAATCAAACGATCCAATCCGTTGATTTTATCTCATTGAATCTAGTTTATTTCATCTTATTTTTAGATCTATAACATTCATCTTTTTATACTTTGTTTTCGAATTGTTCTCGAAGATATCATTCAAATACTGTGTTTGAATTTATTTATATTCAAATTCAGTTTTGATTTCATTTATATTCGATTCTACAAATTTATTCTCATTAGATCTGAAATGCGGATGGTTATTGGGAAGAAAATTCATTGCCAATTGGGTAAAAATTGATTATGCACACAAGGTGTTTGATAAAATGTTTATGAGAGACTTGGTCTCTTAAAATAACGTCATGAAGAGTTATTTTCGATGTCAAGAACCAATGTTTGGAAATCAACGCTTTGGTTGTGATTTGGTTATGCAAACCCATATTCAATTTTTGTGGCATTGAATAAAAATCAGGATGCTGACAGATTTGCGATGCTGTGCCATATCGGTCATATCTCTCTCATACCATCACCAATTCATGCGATTCAAAAGCCTCTGGATAGAAAACAGAAGGATCTACAAGTTTCATGTTTTGAGTTTTCAGTGATTCGATCTGTAGAAGGCCCATTAAATCGTCGAAGTTGACGGTAGTGTGCTGAAGCAAAGTTGTTACGCATCGAGTTAGATCTGCTTCTTGTAAGAACGACCCGAGCTTCTGGACTAAGGACCAGAGGTTTTGGACTAGAGGCATCCAGAGACTTCTGGAATTACGAACCAGAGCTTCTGGATTATTACATGCCTTACCCCAGAAGACTCACATAATCAGAAGTTACATGTTAAACTAGAAGCTGCTGGACAGATCTGCGCGACTGTACGGAAACGATCATATCTCATTCGTCCGAGCTCCAAAGAAGGTGAATCCAATTTCTGTGGAAAGCTAACACACTGAGCTACAATGTTTATGTTTTGAGTTTTCCCAAACTCCAAATATTTCACGTCCAGAAGCAGCGTAGAAGTCAGTGTAATGGTGCTGGACAGAAACTTTCTTTGCTGATTTTATATCTTATAGGTTGATGAGTGGTATTGTGGCTTGTTCTATATCACGTCAAACTTCAGAATTCTTTTCGTTGAAGTTTAAATTAGCCACGGCTTCAGTTCATCTCAGTTCTGGACCCGCTCTTAACAAGTATTGCTTCTGAACATCAAAGAACCAAGAAGTACAGTTCAGAACCAGCACTTCATCAGAGATTTCTTCTTTCAACCAGAGATAGGCTGTTGAAATCCTGTCAATGATCAAGAACTACCGAGCATAATTTTCATCCTTTGATCTCACATCGGGGCTCTCAGAATTAATCTTGGTGGTTTCGAGTTCTATTTTTGGAACAGATATTTCTGATTGATATTATTTCGAGCTCCTCAATCTATGGATGATTTCTTCACCGAGCATCAAGGTGAAGATTATCTGAACAAGTTCTTGTGCTGAATGTCCACTCAACTCATGGTTCACAGACACATTCTTTGTTATTAGACTGATTATGCACAACATTGTCACGCAACTCACACTCTATCTATCCACGTTTGGATGAATCGATATGCTATGGGGTTGGCTGAGATTCTGAGGCTAACAGGTGTGTGAGTTTCTACAGGTTAAAGCTGTTTTTGGTGCAATCAGTGGTATTTATGGCACATTGAATCTGATTTTAAAGTTGAGAATGAAGAAAAAGAGCATCATGTTGAGGGGGAGCTTGAAATACCTTTTAAGTCCATACTGTCCTCTGAAGATTCCATGCCTTGAAGATCAGAAGAAGCAATCTTTTTCATCCAGAGCTTCTGGTTGCACACCCAGAGCTTCTGGATAAGCTTCTTATGGTCAGAGCTTCTTTTTGATCTACATACAGAGAATATCTTGGACTTGAATAAAATCGTGTGCATATATTTGGAATGGGGTTACTACATCAAGGGGGAGCTACATGTTTATCTAAGGTGATCTCCAAGCTTTCAAAGCTCGATGGGAAGACGACCAATGACTTTCAATGGTTTTTCCTTTTATTGTTTTCCTTTTAACACTTAGGGGGAGATTGTTAGCCCTAATTTTAGTGTTGAAAGTGTAAAAAGGAAAACCTATGATTCAAGTATGGAAGATCAGAGATCGTTCAGAAGAAGAGACTTCAGAAGTCTGGAGTGAAGACTTTAGAAGTCTGAAGGTCAGAAGACCACAGAAGCTTCTGTATGAATAGACGGAGAACTTACGCGGTTGCTCTTCTCATCATAGCCCGATAACTTAGCAAGGAACGATTTCATCATTTACACGTGGAGCCTTTATATTGGAGGATGCTTTAACAGTAACACATTCTTTCACGTGTTAAATGACATGATAACCGTATAACAAGATTTGTTAGTGATTCCTTGTGACGTGTCTTATTGTAATAGACTAGTCATTTGACTTTCCTTATTTTAGGCTATAAATAGGGATTCCCTTCCCCATTTGTAAGTGTGAATGTGAGATTGTTTCTTTGAAACTCTCCATCTCCAAATACCCTCATTCCAATCATGTAAGATATATGATCACGATTAATCATATGACTACGCTTCTATCTTAATATTGTTCTTCATTTTGATTAATCGTTCTTCCATTTATAAACTGTTTGATCTAAATTGCTTCCGCTTTACATATTTTCATTAGATCATTGATTCAATATGAGATTTGGGTTCCTACACACAGTGTCCTTAGACAAAAATTCGTCGGTAGTATAGGCGTTCGTCTAGAGGATACAACAATCGAATTCAAGTTTCGTACTTGAATCTAGCGAATTAATTCATGTATGGTGATGGATTTCAATATAAATTTCATAGAGAAAACCAGAGGATTTCGTGTAAAAAATTTGACAGGAATGAGGTATTCATATGTTTTCCAAGTCAACCGCAAATAACTGTCGTAAACTGTCGAAACAGTGTGTGACGTGGGAAATCCCGCAAGTAGGTCGCGTGGGAAGCCGCGTGGAACGACACAGTGAGTGAAGCGGGCATTCCCGTGGGTAGCCCACGTGAAAGGTCCCGTCACCTACTGTTTTTCGTACCACCAACCATCTCATTCAATACAAGAGTCCCCAAGAGCCACAACGTCCAAGGCCCTATCTTTGACATTTAATATGTATATTTATGTCAAGAAGAGGCCCAAGGAACAACCATACACCAAAGTCAATGACTTAAATGATTCATTTAAGACTCCATTGTTGGTGTTTATTAAGATGTTTAGTTTTTCTCTTGGCTCCTATGTGGGACACTATTCTTTATTCTTAACTAAGTTCCAACAAAATTTGCGTAACCTTCGGCAGAGTATTCAAAAACCAAAATTTTATAATTTCCAGGACCAGAGTGAACAAACAACCTGATGGAATCCATTTGTGAGCTTCATCGTCCCATTTAAACTCCTACAGAGCCACCTATCCAATACCTTGCACAAATTTTGAAATGCTCCTTCAATCTATAATATGTATGCAAAAAAAACATTAATTGTTTTTTGAGCTTCCATGTAAGATGATAAACAAATAGCAAAACGAGAAGGTACATGTCGGATGTCAATGGTTGGATTGATTGAGAATCTGAGATCCAAAAGAGGGATAGGCGGGTTTGTTTAAAAAATTTAGAGAAATTGGACGGAATCAAAAAAATTGGGGGGAGATTTTAGATTGGGAAATTGACCCATGAACATTTAGTAAACTTACTTGACTCAAATAACCATCTCTCTCTGAATTTTACCAAAATGTCAAAAAGTCCGCCATAACACCTTTATGACAGACGTCCCAAAACGACGTCGTTTTGGTAAATATGACGGCCTTGAACATGTACAACTCCGTCATTACGGCGGAAAAGCCCAAAACGACGTCGCTTTGGGCCATTTTTCAGTTCCAATCGATGAAAAGCTAACTCCATCATTTTTTAAACCAAACACCTCCACCATTATGACGGAGGTGACCCGTGTCGGCCCGAGATTAAACCTGAAAACCCCAATTTATTAACTATCAACTCCGTCATATTTATTTTAAGCATCTCCTCCATTATAGCGGAGGTGACACGTGTCACGCCAGGAGCCACCCTCCAAACCCTAATTTTTTATATTTGATAAAACTTTCACGTCCGCCCTTTTAACCCTAGATTTATTAGACTTTTTGATCCATTTCCTATACAAAAGTACTGATATAAATTGTAATAACACTGTATTTTTCCACAAAGTAAATAAATGTTATATAATAGTACTGATATGAATAGTTATCAAAGAATCAAGGTTGTAGAAAATCTGAATATTCAGCCTCTTTATCAGATTTTTGTTTGCACTCAATAATAATTGTACCTACTGATATGAAGGGAAATGTCAATCAAACAATCAATATCAGATTTTTGTTTGCACTTGATAGAGTTCATAAGATAGCTTCAAAAGAAGCCCAGGTTCTGAAGAGTAGTTCTGAAGAAGGTCAGAAGAGATAAAGAAAGCACAGAAGTTCAGAACTACAAAGACATAATGCTAAAGTAAAGATAAGCCTAAGTTATAACTTTTGAAGTGGCTACTTTAGAAGTTCTGAAGATTCTCATGCTGATCTGAAGAAGTTCTTCAGAACTTCTGAATTGTGTTCTGAAGAAGTTCATAAGTAGTTCTGAACTTACTACTGTATGTCTGTCACTAAATTTACTGTTACTTTAGCATTTCCATATTCTATATAAATAGAAGGTTAGTTAATTGGTTAGAACTAATGTTCATAGATCTTTTGTATTGTAAAGACATATCTGTGTTACTCTGTTAAGATTAATACTACATCCGACTTCCTTGCTATAAAAAAAAACCATACAAGGAAAGACACACTTACACCTTAAATGACTCTCATATATGAAGTTCTACTTCTAACTATCTAACAAACATTCTATTTATACTACCAGAGAAAAGCTAAAGCTACATGTATTTAAATCACAACACAATTACATTAAGACACGTCATCAAAAACTATATTCAGAAGTTCCTTAGAACTTCTGAAGATTCACTTCAGCACTTCTGAACTTTCACTTCAGAACTTTCTCTTCAGAAGTTGTCTTCAGAACTTTTCTGTCTTCAGAACTTCTATTCTGCACTTCAGAATATCTGAATAATGACTTTACAAAACATTCCAAACATAGGATCCAAATTCATAGGATTCTTTGGATCCTAAAAGCACTCAATAATGATTTGTACAATCTGAATCCTAAGGCATTGAAATTTTGTATAAGAAGACCACATTCTGATTTTTTTATAAACACAGTTGTAGACAACCATTCTGTTGGTTCTTTGTTTAACATCATGAGTTATTCAACTAATGAAATTAAGTTGTTTATTTCTGGTGGGAGTTCGTGGCAACAAAGTAATCAATCCTTGGAGTATGTTACTGATCAACCGTTGCAGAAGGTCCTGGTGCCATCCAAAATTACGCTTTCGAGGTTGCTTAATTATGCATGAACGAAATGTAAGGTTTCCAATTCAGTTGGTACCACTACAATGGCGTACAAGTTAGATAACTATAATCATATTTATCGTTTGGATAACGATGATCATGTTGCGGGTTTCCTTTAATGGGCTGGTGGTTTAAATAAACCGCCAACAATTTATGTCTATGATATTCCGAATCATGGTAATGACGAAGAAGAAGAAGAAGAAGAAGAAGAAGAAGAAGAAGAAGAAGAAGAAGAAGAAGAAGAAGAAGAAGTTGAGAAATACTATCAAAATTCTAAGTTAGAACTAACGTTTTTCATAAGCTTGTAAAGACATATTTTGTAATAACAGTTCATCTGATCAATACAATATACAACATTTGGTGATCTATTTCTTGTTATGTTTCTATATCTTGATTGTTTGGGATCTAACAATTCGTATCAGAGCCAATTCATCTGTTCTTGAAGGATAGAGAAGAACTTGTCAGATCTAACAGTTCTTGTTGTGTTCTTGATCGAAAAATTGAAGATTCAAATTCAGGTGAATTCTCGATCTTTTTCAAATCAAAGATGTCGAAAGAAATCGTCTCCATTGGATCAGAAACCAAACCACCAACTTTGTTTTTAGGAGAATATCATCAATGGCGAATCAGGATGGTTCAATTCTTGGACAATATCGATGAAGCTTTAATGCAATCGATCATAAATGGCCCTCTGGAGGTCTATGTGGAAATTCCTGCAGTTCCAAGAACTGAATCCACTCCTGAAATACCTACATCAAGAATCAAGAAAAGCCCAGGTATGTACAGTACTGCTGAGAAAGCTCAAGCAAAAATTGACAAAAGGGCATTAACTCTTCTTACTATGGCTTTTCCAAATGAAATCTTTAATAGGGTAGATAGTCTAACATCTGCCAAAGCTATGTGGGATGAGGTAGAAGCCCAGATTCAAGGTAGTACTAAAGCCCAAGCATAACGATTAAATATCTGTGTGGGTACTTATGAGAATTTTAGATATAAAGAAAATGAATCAATTACTGATACATATCATAGATTCATCAATATTCTGAATGATCTGAGAAGAAACGGTGTTCAGAAATCAAACTCAGAGATAAACAATAAATTTCTGAACAACTTGGGAAATGAATGGTCAAGCTTTTCTGATAACATGGTTACAAGGAATCTGTCTAGGAAGACTATTCATGATGTATATGGCATCTTGTTCCAACAAGAGGACAAGATCAAAACTAGACAGTATGAGCAGAAAAAGGCAAATGAAACTGTAGCCTTGTTAAGCAAAAAGTACAACAACTCCTTGACCATCTCTACTAAAAACAAAGTTTGTGAAATTCCAGAGACAACTGTGTGTGATGGGGATGAATCAGATGAAAAACTTAAAAGAATTTATGATAATATTGCTTTTATGACAAGGCAATTCACTCAAAGATATAATCAACAATATCAGAATAAACCAAGGTCTAAAGTTGGACCTAAGAAAAGTCAAGATGCTGGTCAAACTGAGTCATCTGAACCAGCAAGGTGTTTTAATTGTGGTAAGCCTGGTCATTATGCAAGACAGTGCAAAATGCCCAAAGTCAAGAACTCAGGCTACTATGAGAAGAAACATCTTCTTGCAAAGAAAAAGGAACAAAATCCAGCTCTAGTAACCAAGTATGAGAAAGACTGATTAAACTGGAGTGATGGAGATGATGATGAAGAGGTAGCTCATTATGCTTCAAAATGCTACATGTGCCAAATGGATCCAGAAGAAAAACATGCACATGATTATGAGGTATCTTCTTCATCTTTTGAATTAAATTCTTTTTCTGAACCAAATTCTGAACAAATTTATGAAAATTCTGAAGTGCAAAATCAATTTCAGAATATGTTTTCTGAATTTGAAACTCTCAGAAACAGAATCAAAGGTGAAAGAATTTTGGTAAATCAATTTAGAGCTGAAAGCCAAATCTATAAACAAAACTGCCAAGAAGCTGAACAAATTCTTGAAAAAGTTTCTGAAGAAACGTTACAATTAAAAGAAAAGATGGACAGTTTAAAGAAAGATATTATTAAAGAGAAATCTGAAAAAGAAGTTTTGAATGTAAAAATGAACTTTCTGAATCAAGAAAGACTTGATCTTTACAAAAAGATTAAGGAATTAGAAGATTTGAACTTTAAAAGAGGTCAAACTAAACAAACTCTGAACATTTTGACAAATCAGGCTCAGAATTCAAAATTTTACAATAATAAAGCAGGTTTGGGATATAATGATAGTCAAATTCTGAAAAAGGCACCTGCAAATCTTTATGACTATTCTAAAATGAAAATTTTTAATGAAACCAACACAGGTATCATATCCAAACCTGTTATCTACTCTTTGCCTGAAAGAATTCCCTTTGTCAAATCAGGAACTCTATTTTCTGAAAAAACATCTTTTGATTCTGATAAAAATGACATTGAAAGAGATACTAATATAGCTTCAAAAGGTACTGGGTTCTAAAGAGTAAGAAAGATCTGAAGAAAGAAAGATTCAGAACTCAGAAGACAAGCAGATAAAAGCCTAAGGCATAACTTCTGAAGTGGCAACTTCAGAAGTTCTGGAGACTCTGATGATACTTCTGAAGAAGTTCTGAAGACACTTCTGAAGAAATTCTGAAGAAGTTCTGAAATAGTTCTGAAGAAGTTCAGAAGTAGTTCTGAACTTGCTTGTCATTTTTGTACTGTATCTTTAGCATTTCTATTTCATTTATAAATAGATTGTTTGTTAGATAGTTAGAACTAACGTTTTTCATAAGCTTGTAAAGACATATTTTGTAGTACAGTTCATCTGATCAATACAATATACAACATTTGGTGATCTATTTCTTGTTATCTTTTTATATCTTGATTGTTTGGGATCTAACTTTAAAACCTTTTGAAATTACTTCTGAATCTAAAATTATTTCTGAAGAAAAATCTGAACCATCTGTTAAATCTGAGAAAACTTCTGAACCGATTTCTGAATCATCTTCTGAACAAACTGCTAAATCAGAAGATAATGTTGATAATAAATCAGAACATGAAGAAAAATATGATGAATTCTCGGATATTGAATCTTTACAAAATAATAATGAGAATTCAGAAATTATCTTTGATAACTTTGATGATGAGTATGAAAATATTTTAAATCAAATTTTTTTTGCCTCTAGCATGACTCAAAATAAGTTCTAAGATTTAATGAATGCATCAGATTCAGAAGATGATGATGATCATATGGTTCAAGTTATAGATAAAGATGGATATTTGGTATACAAATTACAATCATATATGATGGATGGGGACATTTTAAAATCTACAGAACCAAAGTTGTCTTTAGAAATGTTTAACCCTGTTGTTCTGAAACAAGAGTTTCTAAAAACTGAAATTTCTTCCACATCATAAAATGATACTTCTAATTCTCCAAATACATCTTTAACTTTTGAAAAATCTTCAATATCATCATCTGACTTTGTACATAGAGTCAAATTCTTTGAAAAAGGACAGTCTTCCAATTCAATATGTGAAGTTCATAATACAGAACATAAACTCAAAGATAAATCTAAAATTGATAAAATTGTTATTGTCCAAACCTACTTCTGAACAGTTAAAACGATTTATATGTTTAAGAGGTATGTAATTTTAAATGATTTTTGTCATTTTGGAGGAATATATGTTTGGTTCTGAACTTTCCTTGAAAGTTCTGAAGTGTTTCTGAATGTCTTCATTTCGACTTTTGAACCTTTTCTCAGAAATTCTGAATTTCTTCTGAAGTTTTTGAACTTGTTCTCAGAACTTTACTTCCCGTTATTATTTTTAAGCGTGTGCCACGTGTTTTAATTTCATTGGAAAACTCTTAATCCACGTCAATTAAACGGTTCATTAATCCAAATAAATGATGATTACTCCTTTAATCTCGTTTCATTTATCGCCACGTGTCCATCTACGCTTATTAAGTCATATAAATTAGATGGAATCATCTTCTTCTTCATTTTCTAGTGATTTTTCCCTCCAAAACCTCTCTGTGCTTATTCATTTGCAATCTAGTGTGTATCCTTATTCATTTCCAGTGATGTCGACTTCGAATGTGATGGTTTTTGCTTCTTCAAGTTTCAGCAACAACAATGACTCATCCAGTGATGCATCATTCAAAATTGTGCCTAAGAAAATAGTCATTGGATCAATGGAAATCCCTTTGAATGATGGTCAAGTAGTACAAGACACAGCCACAACTATTATTGGTGAAGTCGGACCTTCAAATCCAATTCCTAACCCTAAACCTAACCCTAACCCTAGTTCTACTCTAATTGGGGAAACTCAAATCAAGCCTATTGAGATGGTCTCTGAATCAAATGTTGGTGAAAGTGAGTCTCAATCTCGTGCTGAGAGCAGTGATGAACCTGATTTGTCCAAATTGTATGTTCCTGAAGAAAAATTGCTCCATATCAAAAGGAATAATTGTGCTCTGAACTTCAAATCGACAGATTTTGCTGATGATCAAATGATTTTGATAGAAATTCTGAAGAAACATCCACTTCGTGTTTTGCTCTCAAGGAAATTTTCAGTCCCTGCTTCCTACTTGCAGCAATGGTGGTATTACGCTGAGGTCGAAGAAGCTGCAGATGATATTTCCTCATACATTCATGGCTACAGGGTATGTGTTTCTGTGGAAGATGTCAGAAATATACATTTTCTTCCAAAAGAAGATGAATTTCTTGGGAAAACTTCATATGATCCAATTCCATCATCTTCTGAGATGTTTTCAGATTTTATGAGCTTGGGATATTCTAAACAACTAAATTCCTTAAGTTCATTCAGAAGGAAGTGTCTACCCCCAATCTGGTATTGTCTATTCTCTATCTTAAACACTTGCCTCTCTGGAAAAAGTTCTAGTTTAGACCAAGCATCTACAAATGGAAGGATTATATTTCATGGAGTGGTATTCAACAAACACTATGACTATGCTTCACTAATCTTTGAAGACTGCTGTTCTGAAGAAATCCACATACAACTACATTCCCTTCCAACGATTCTTTCAGACATTTATCAAAGGTGCAATGAAAGCTTTTCCTGTTATTCCTGATCTTGCACATGAGGTACATGTTCCTATCTTTACCATGGATAGTCTTCGTCCACCAAATGCAAATTTAAAATTTCCAAATGCCATTCCATTACCTGCTTACTTACTTGAACTTGTAAATTCAAAAAATAGGATTGTGAGTGAGTATTATGAATCAATGGGACTACCAAAACCAGTAGTCTCTTCCCCTGATTCCCACAAGGAAGGTGAGCATGCTAAGGAGTCTAGACTATCTAGGAAGAGTGGGGAGGCTGTTCAAGGGGGAGAACAACCTCAAAGTCTGAAGAGGAAAAATGTAAATGAGAGTTTGGGTAGAAGGGTGAGAAAAAGAACTGACGAGGGGAGAACACAAGTAAAAAATAAAGAAACTTGTGAACCAGATGTTACTAGCCGGACACCCACATCATCTGTTACTCCACATTCTTTGGTGGGTAATATTGAAAAGGCCAGTGAGCCCATGGCAACACTTGTTAACCCCCCCCCCCCCCAGCCACTCACCCATCTCTCAACAGAAGGGTGTTTCATTAACACAATTAGGGCAAGCAGCTCATATACCATTAGGACCCCATTTGGAGGATCTTTTTGTCACACCCCGCTAAAGCGGAAACACGAGGCGTTATAGCGCAAGATTTCATAACAATAGGATAAAAACAACACCAACCATCCATTCAAATACATAACAGTTTAAGTTTAAAATTTTACATCGCATCAACTAAAAGTTCTAACAAAATAAAGTAAACCAAGTGTTTCAACTAAACAGTTTCAAATAAACAAGATGATTGATGTCGATGCGCCCACATAATAGAAAGATTCGGTTAATTTTTTCTTACCCCTGAAAAGCATGATAAAAACAAGGTCAACTACAAAGAGTTGGTGAGTTCACAGGTTTTCAATATTTCAAACATCCATTTGTGTTAAGTGAATATGAGCAAAGTAAATTTTTGGCACTTATTAATATCTTAAAACGTCAAGTCATTATGTACTCTAATTTTTAGTATATAAAGAGCCACCACTAAACCTTTCGACCACAAAAAAAATTTATTGTTAATTCTACCTTAGCGGTGGGACTAATATCCCACATATGTAGAACCTTCGTTTTATTTTAAGTACAGTGCACCCCTACCTGTAGTTTTTAGGTGGGATTGTCCGTCCAAATAGCGCTATCCACAAATACCCTCGGCTCCTCACTTGAGTTAATAGTAGTGTATAAACTTTTATGTTACATTTTACTCGATATAACTATTAGTGTACATGCCTTAGTGTCCACAACATTAAATTTAAAAAAATTTCATAATCATAATGAAAATAGCTCATATAACATATTCAATCATGCTTTTCACCCTAAATCATATAAAATTCTTTGAAAGAGGGGCTGTGAATAATCGCCTTATAGCAAAGCTCCGCGACACAAGACAACACAATCCAATCCCCACACGACGACCTAACGCTTCTCTATCAAAGAGTAATACTCAAAACCGTCACTTATAGGTCTAATACTACTTATAGAGGTGAATAAATCTTAAGCCCATAAGTGTCTATATATGTCCAATTACACAAAATGCCCACTTGCTCGTTAATATCGTAATTTACACCGAAAGTAATCTTATTATCCATCACATGATCAACATTTATAGAAATCAATTAAGTCCATAATTTCTCTTCTAGACATAAACCAATTGTCCTAAATATGATCAGTTTCAAGTGCTTCCAAAATGATCTAGTTTCCTATCTTTTTATACAAGATAAAGTACTGAGTTATGGTCATTGTGACCAAATTTCATGCCTTTTGGACATGTAAAAGTGGTTCAAATGATTCATGCAAAACATTATGTCACAACCGGTAAAACAGATTACACCATGTTAGTAAATCACTCATTTAAGGAGTTCTACTAAGTGTTTTCTAGAATTTCCAGTTGGATTGGAAAGATAACTCATAGAGGAAACTTTTGAAATGAAAATAACTCATTTTGAAGAAATTATGAAGAATATATATCACCTCAAAGTGGTATGTACCATTCTGTCATTTCTTGACAGATTGCAAACCTACTTTGAATAATTTGGTTAATGCCTCATATCTTCATATTTTTGAGTGAAATTGGATTCATAAGAACCCTAACTCAATAAAGAAAGTTGTAGAAGAAGATTCATGCATTAAAGACAAATAACAAAAGAGGTATTAACACACAAAGTAGAGTTTAGCTGCTGGTGGTTTCACAGATTGTACACCTAAAGTATTTTAAGTGTTTGGAGGGTCAAAACTCCATATTTTTAAGTGATTCCACTTGAAAACTGAATATAACTCATAAAACTAACTCTCAAAAGAAAAATCATCCTTTTTCATTGAGTTTTGCAAGAGATATGGCCATTTGAACATGCATGCACAAACCTGTAATTGGTTGACAGTTTGCACACTCATTTAGTTTCAATCACCATATGTTTTAATGAAATCAGTGGCATTTGAAAGATAACTCATTAAATTAACTTCCAGAAGAAAAATCAAGTAATTTGGATGGGTATTCAAAGAGTTATGGTCGTTCAAAGTAGGGTATCCCTACTGTTGAACTTCCAGATGCACATGCATCTTCATATGAGCATTTGGGGGGTCAAAACTCAATGATTTTTGAGTGAGACCACTTGGATTAGAACCCCAACTCACTAAATAAACTTGTAGAAAGAAGATTCATGACATTTGAACATGTTTATTGCAACAAATGGACGATTTTTGCACATGCAATAAATCTGTCAGCACCAAAAATCTCCATTGTTGTTCAAAAACACATAAAATCATGATTTTCACCTAGTTTCTTGAGTTTTCTTGTGTGGATCATAGAATATCACCATTGTATGAAATTTTTTAAATGTTTTGGTGTATAATCTCTCCACAAACTCAGAACTTTAGGATAATAGAAGAAATAGTTATGAAAAATGTAAGAAAAGTGGGTTTTTTCCACCCAAAAATGGTAAGAAAATGAGGGTAAAGTTGTTACCTTGTTTGGATGATGATTAGAGCTTCTAAATCCCTTGATGATTCTTGACCTTTGATGGTGAAAATGTATAAAACTCAGCTGAACTAGAGGGAAAGGAGAGTTCTAGAAATGGCTTTTGAGTTTAGAGAGAGAAAGGAGAGTGAAATTTGAATTTTCAACATGCAAAATGAGGAGGAAATGAAAAAAAATGTATTTATATGGAGGATTAGGGGGGAGGCCGGCCATGGGGGCCCAATCCTCTCAAAATCATATATTTTTTTTATAAATAAAATAAAACTCAAGCCCAATTAAGAATACAATGTCATATTTCTCAATTTTTGGCCTTTTTCCTCAAAATGCAAGCCCAAAAGTGATTAAATTCTTTAAATTTAAAAAAATTTATACTTGACACATTAAAACTATATAATTTATATAAATTGGGTGCAAATTAGAGCATTTGGCACTATATAGGACATTTCGGACAGTTACGGGTCGGAACCGGACATTTTAAGCGACTACCGGAAATGCTAGGGATTTTTCGGCCATTCTAAACCAACTAACTTCTATTCTTAAAATTAAACTATATAAACACTAATAAACTTAATAGAAGCTAACCTGAAAGCTCGAATTTGACAAATGTCACACCTTTTGTTGAAAAAGAAGGACATATGTCCCCCCTTTATTGTTTTGAGCACATAGAGTCTGAGAGTCCACTCAACCTTGAGCCTCAAGAACCACTTAATGTCGAATTCCTTCACACCAGCACACATCTTTCAGATGTAAATAAGCAAAGTGTGTGTCACATTGCCTCAACAGCTATAGATATTCCTAATATTGGGTATCAAGGATTAGTTGGAAGCCCTGGTGGAGTGAACATCACTAAAGCTCCATTCACAGAGTATTTTATGATTCATGATGCTATGGCATCTATAGGCCAGCCTTCTTCTGAAGGACTGCAAACAAGACCATCTGTTGGTCTTGGCAATTTACCCACATCTTCTGAATTTTTAGAATTCAAGGATTTTTGTACTTCTGAATTTGAAAAGATTCAGAAGGAATTAAAGGAATTGACGAACAAATCAAACAAGGTGATGGAGGATAGGGTGGAAAAACAAGAGGTAACAATGGTGAACAAATTGAATGATTTTCAAGTTTCTTCTTCAAATGATCTCAACTCCTTTAAAGATGCACTTCTGAATGCTTTCTCTGAAGTGATTTCTTCTGTATCTTCTCTTAAAGCATCTCAGCCTTCTTCTTCAAGTTCTCAGCCCCATACTTCTGAATTTGCTACTAAGGATGATATTAATCAAATCTTGAATCAATTATCTTCTATTCAGACTTCTCAGACAACATTGAATAACAGATTATCTGCGTTGGAGTGTAGACCTCAGGCAGATACTTACAAAAGGAATCTTGATGATCAGGGTCCTGATAATCAAGAGGGGAGAAAAGACAAAAAGTATCTGAAGCTGAAAATGTTGAAAATTCTCAAGGTCAATCTTCTGAGAAAGCTTCTGAAGAAGCTTAAAATATAGGTGAAGGTTCAAACAGAGTTTCAGAAGCCATAGAAGATATTCTTGCAGAACATGAAGGCTAAGAGGTTGATGTTGCCTCTTCTGAAGAATTTATTGATGAAGGTTATGAAACAGAAAAACTTTCTTTTGATTCTAAAGGAAACTTGAGTTTAGATAAAACAAATGTGATTCCAGATTCTAATGAAGAAATGCTAAGAGGATATCTTGCATTTGAAGATGTAATTGGTGAACAAAGTGATCTTTCAGATGTGATCGTGTTTGAAGAATGTTAGGTCTGAAAAGATTGTATCCGAGATCACAAATATTGAAGACATGAAGGGTCAAAGTGCAAAGTCATCAATGTCATTAATTAGGAAATGTTTAATGTTTAAATATAAGGAAACATTCTATTTTGTAAATAAGGCAAGTGTATAATGCCTTAATCTCCTAGTTTCCTTATATCGTATTTCCTATACATATAAATAGAGGGTTAGGGCTAGCAATTAAGAAAGAACGTTAATTCATATCATTCTAGAGAGAGAATATTAGATAATATCATTGTAACCGATATTCAATACAAGTGAGATATCCGACATCGGATCTTCATAAATATTAGAAGTGTTCTTCGTGTTCTTGCATACATTCATACGATTACCTGATTATCTGGGATCAACAATTGGTATCAGAGCAGACGATCAGAGTTGTTTTTCAATTTTCTGAAATATTCACGAAACAGAAGGTAAATTTTCGATTTCTGAGTTTTTGAGTTTTTGAGTTTTTATCGATTCAAACTGTTTTAGCTTTATCCGATAAAAACTCATAATTTTTTTATCTGTTTTTCTCGATCCATACTTCATTAGCTTTACCCGATAAAAAGTCTTATTTTGATAAACTTGATTTTTTTTTCGATTCATACTTCATGCGCTTAAATTTTTTGTCGATCCATATTGAGTTATTCTTGATTCTAGTCAAAATTATTTAATCTGTTTTAATTAAAGTTATTCTAGTTTATTTTAATTACTTTTGATATTCTTTACATAAGAAAACTCAGGAACTAGTGACTCTTGCAGCTTTTCTTACTAAAGAATTCTCTAGTAAAAATCATAAACTCTAGTAATTTTAATTTTTTTTCCAGACTGAACAAATAAGAAACTCGAGAACTTAGACATTCTTGTCCATAAAAAGACTTGTTCTTTTTAGTCAAGAACCCTTTGTTCTTGGTTTCTGGTTTATCGGTTAAAGAAAACTAAGATTAAGTATTTTTGATTTTTTATCTAGTCCTTTTAAATCGACAAATTTTATTAATCGAGTCAACAGGAATCGATATAAATATTTATCGATTCATTGTTTTATCGAGTAAAATTATTTTTGTCGAATCTTGATTGATCGAGAAACTCTTAGTTATCGAGTCCTTTGTGATCGATAACTTCCTTTTATTGATTAAAAGTTTGATTTGGAAGTTTTATCGAGTCCCTTATACCTGACAATAATAGTTATTGAGTCCTAAACACCCGACAAAAGTTCATATCATTCAGACCCAATTCAATAAATTATTGTCGATTCCTTGTCAATCGATAAAACCCTCTGTTTTACGAGGCAACTCAGAAAAGTTCAAAAACTCGCTGATCGACGATCACTTCATCAGGTAACTAGTACTTAATTTTTTTTTCTCTCAAGATGAGTTCTCAAAATCAAAATTCAGATCTCAATACTGAAATTGAAAGACTTGAAGCAAGACACACAAATAACATGAAAGTTCTTAATGAACTTTTAACTGAACACGTTTGTCTCAAATCTAGATTTAATAACTCAGAAGAATCAAGAAAAGTTTTGCAAAATCAAAATGAATTTTTGGAGGAACAACTCACCGAGCATACTAGGAATACATATCATGTATTTTATGAAGAAGTTTGCAAAAAGAAAAATCTTGAGTTGATAAAAATAAATTTTGATCTAAAAACCAAAATTTCTGAGTTAGAAAAATCTATAGATCTTGAGACGTATAGTGTGGTTCTTAAAAGAAAATTAATTGAATTTCTGGAATGTGAGAAAGAAAGGATTTTAACTTCTGATGAGAAACACAAATTTGAGTCTGAACGAAAAGATTTTGAAAGCAAAATTAACACTTGTGAATTGACCATTCAAAAACTTTATAAACAAGTGTCAGATTTTGAACAAGTTGTGATTTTAGAAAGAAAATCATGTGAAACGAAATGTCTAAAACTATCAAGGCAACTTTATGAACTTCAAAATCTTGTAAAAGCTGAAAGAAAAGTGTTTGAAACTGATAAGACGGATTTAATTAAGAAAAGTGTTTTGATTGTTGCTAAAAGCAAAAATTCGGAAAAAGTTTTTGAAAACGAAAGAAAAACTTTTGAAGAGACAATCAGTAAACTTTCAAACAAATTATCTGTTTTAGAAACAACTCTTGTGAATGAATGGAAAATGAGATCCGAATCTCAAACAAAATTTAAAGTGATTTTGGAAGAAAGAGATCATCTATTGTGCAAAATTAGAAAACTTGAAAGTTCTACAACTTCTTCAAGTTCAATTTTTCAGTTGAATTCTCTTTCTACAATAAATGTCTGTAAGAATAACTCGTCTTCAAGTGTCAAATCAAACAGTTATTCTAACAGCTCCAAGTCATATAATTCTCCAACTTCCCGGACTCATAATTCTAATTTATCTCACAATGATTTTGTTGCTAATTCCTGTTTCCAAGACTAATTTGCCTTATTTTGTCAAATCAATCAATCAGCTAATTAGTCTAAGTGCCACAAAGATTTGTTGTTCTACATGTGGAAGAAATGATTTTGTCAATCAAAATTTCACTCATAAATGGTATGGTACTTACAGTATCCCCACTTCCCCATTTATTGCATCTAAAGCTAACCTCCGAGGACCCAACAAAACTTGGGTACCAAAATCTTTTTAATCTGTTTTGTAGGTATGTCATGTGTGGTCCAAATTCAGAATATTCACATCACATGACAATCTTTCAAAAAGGTTATGCTACATTTAAGGGGAGTATCACATTTTTACCATTTAATTAGCTTCATAGTATCTCAGCTATGGACCTGCTCTTAACCCGTTTTACATTGCATCATGACTTCTGAATTCATCAGTTCAGAACTCAGACTTCAATATTTCAAACTCTTTGTGCGTTAGGAATAGAAGTTTCAATGGTCAATCCAGAGCCGGAAGGACCTACCCATGAAACACATCTCTAGGTTAGATATATTTTGAAAGGGTATGTTTAAAATTGAGTGCTTGTGAGTTAAAAGAAAAATGTGAGAGTGTGACAAGACTTAAAAGAGAATATTTGGTCTTTACCAAACCAAAACAGTTATCCGGGTAGCCACACAATCTATTCATTCTCGATTCCTTGGAGATGAATATTGAACTAGACATGGATCCAATGTCGATAACCTGTGTCACCCCACCCAACTACTCAAGTATCTCACAAAAGATATTTGTTTCATATATCACGGAGAATGATCATATCTGCTATCTTTTCTTCAATCGGAAGATTAAGATATTGAAAAAGGAAGACACGCCTCCGGTCTCCGAACTTCACATTCAATGCACATTGAGTCTGTGAAATGTATTTTCACATTTTGAGCCTTAAGATTAGCATTTAATGCATAAATTCTTTCTACACATTGCACGAGTCTTTGTGATTCCTCAAGCATATCTTCGTGTTTGTGCCGGAACAGTTTGAGAAGTTAGTTTTATAACTTACTTCTATGATAACTGGAAGTCCTGTCAGTGCTAACCCGCTGCCAACACTGAATATAGGTCACTTAATTAAATTTACTTAGATTAAGTGATAACAGTTGCTTCACGTGCTTCTGTATGTTAGTTTTACACGCTTCATTAGTTAACTATTTTTTTTGTCTTTGGTTATTCATAATGATTCAGATTCTCCTTATCATTATGAGGGGGAGAGATTGTATATCAAAGACACGACATGAGAAAAGGAAGATGACAAATGCTGATTTGTTGAATAATGATTTTGTCGAGTTTCCTTGTGCTTAAGACCCGACATAAGTTTTCATCGATTCAACTTGACCCGAGATCATTTTGTGTTGAAGACTTACCGAGTACTTAAGACCCGACATAAATTTTCATCGACTCATCTTGGCCCGACATCAATTCTTGTCGAATCTACTTGGCCCGAGATCTTTTTTATCGACATCACCTAACCCGACATGCTTTTTGACCTGACAAGTTTTATACCCTACGACATCGCGTCTCCTTCGATTTTCTTTTCATACTGATGTTAAGGGGGAGCTACGGAACTTATCAAGTGATCATATTCGTAGGGGGAGCAAAAGAATTCAAGATAGTGATTTGTTGACAAAATTTCATCGTCTTTAAAAGTGCTGATTTACTGAAGTGTAATCTCGAATACAAATTGGGAGATTGTTAGGTCTGAAAAGATTGTATCCGAGATCACAAATATTGAATGAAGGGTCAAAGTGCAAAGTCATCAATGTCATTAATTAGGAAATGTTTAATGTTTAAATATAAGGAAACATTCTATTTTGTAAATAAGGCAAGTGTATAATGCCTTAATCTCCTAGTTTCCTTATACCGTATTTCCTATACATATAAATAGAGGGTTAGGGCTAGCAATTAAGAAAGAACGTTAATTCATATCATTCTAGAGAGAGCATATTAGATAATATCATTGTAACCGATATTCAATACAAGTTAGATATCCGACTTCGGATCTTCATAAATATTAGAAGTGTTCTTCGTGTTCATGCATACATTCATACGATTACCTGATTATCTGGGATCAACAATTGGTATCAGAGCAGACGATCAGAGTTGTTTTTCAATTTTCTGAAGTTATTCACGATCAGAAAGAAGGGATGGCACTTTATCTGAATTTACTCAATTTGATCTGTACAAATTAAGACTGCAATACAAGCTGGTAACTTTAGCTTTTTGTGTCAACAAAGAAGAATCTGAACTTGTTTCAGAGATTAGACGAATTTTGGGAATCTACATTAGAAATCTGATTATGCATGATTTTCAACTAGCCTTGGATTTCAGATTATCCAAAGTGAATTTGCTAGAGCCTATTTATATTGAAAGATCAGGGCTAAAAAGATTATTCACTAATCCAGACATCGGCTTTATGTACTTTGTGGAAGGAGTCACCAAGACATTTATTGCATCTGATATTCCAAAGTATTCAACATCCACTCCCAAATGGTTTCTGAACTATATGATAGATTTTATTAAAGAATCTGATATCAAAGAAGAGATAATCTATTTGATCAAAGAAAGAATAAGTTTCAGATAATTTATAAGAAAGAGTTATCTTGCTGGTCATAAGAGAGTAAACAAAATCAGAGGAGCTGACTATTTGCTGAGTGATGCTGATGATTTCAAGATTCATACAAAGAAAACAAGATATGGAAGAAATTCAGAAGTTCACTCTGAATCTTGAAAGTTCATAAGTAAGCCCAAGAGAAAAGAAAAAAGAAAAGGAGAAAATTTCTGAGGTTGTTTCTGAATAGTTGGTTCCTACAAAGCAAATTTCTGAAGAGGAACAACTATAAGAACAAAGGATTGAAGAAAGTACATTTACCATTTTCCTTGAATATTTTCATCCAGAAATGTTCATGGAATATGAACAAAAGTTCAATTATATTGATTGCTGGATCAACAAATCCTTTAGGTGGAAGCAATGGTATTATGAGATAATAAGAAAGTTGAGAATTCCTGTGAGTGAAGTCAGAAAGAAAAGTCTGTTAGGTCTATTATTATTTTAATTGTGACAAAATAGGGAAAGGATATGCTTTATTGTAAAAGGAAGTTTATAATTCCTTAAACTCTTGTTTCCTTAATTAGACTAGACCTAGCAATATAAATACAAGCTTAGGGTTTTACTTTAAAGAAGTCGATTCAGATATTATTTTAGAGAGAGAGCAGAAACCGTGAATCGTATTGTAATCTACATATACACTTTCAAGAGATATATGACTACGTAAGTTCTTTAAATCATTGTTCGTGTCATATTACTTTCATATTAACTATTAATTGTCATTGTGCTTGTTATAATGGGATCAACAAGTGGTATCAGAGCCTGAGATCACGAGTTTTTACGATTTTCTGAGCAAACCACGAAACAGAAGGTAAAATTATTTTTCTGCTGTTCATTGATTTTTGTCGAGTCATACAGTGCCAAGCTTTACCCGATAAAACTTCTTATTTCTTTTTATCGACTAACACATATCTGCTCAATAAATTTTTCTCGATCATCATATCAGTTTCTGTGTGTTGTTCTCGATTAGGTATATCTGTGTTCTTTTCGATTTAAATTTTTTCTCGACTTATTATTTTTTTTATCGGATATCCCTTCTGTTGATTGAATTTTTATCGATACAAACTGCTTAAATCTTGAATTTTTATCGACTCCTCTATAAAATAGTTAATTCTGTTTAGTTAAAATTACTTTAGTTTATTTTATTACTTTTGAATATCTTTACATAAGAAAACTCAGGAACTTGTGACTCCTGCAGCCTTTCTTACTAAAGATTTCCTTAGTAAAAATCATAAACTCTCGTAAATTTGATATTTTCTGTGATTGAACAAATAAGAAACTCGAAAACCCACATAGTCTTGTCCATAAAAAGACGAGTTCTTTTTAGTCAAGAACACTGTGTTTTTGTTTTCTGGTTTTTCAATAAACAGAAAACTCAGAATTAAGAATTTTTATCGAGTTCTTTTGAATCGAGAATTTTTTTTCCGAGTAAGTCAGTATTCGATAAAACACTTTAAATCAATCTGTTTCTCGAGTCTTGTTCACTCGACAATTTATTATATCGAGTCTTGTTCACTCGATAACAAGTTTTATCGTGTCTTGTTCACTCGATGACAATTTTTATCGCGTCTTATTCACTCGATAACAATTATTATCGATTCTTAGTCATCCGACAACAATTTTCATCGAGCACTTCACGCCCGATAAAATCCTTCAATCGATTTTCTTTAGTCACTCGATAATAACCTACTGTTTCCAGCGACACCAGAGAAGTTTTTAAAAAAACTCATTGATCGAGGTCCAACCAAACAGTACAATGACCACTCGAGAAGCCATGGCCATTGGATCAGACACCAAGCCTCCAATTCTCTTTCCGGGAGAATATTCTCAATGGAAGGATAGATTTCTTGATTTCATTGAACGTCATGACTTTGCCGATGAGATCATGAGTTCAATCAAAGAGGGTCCTCCTCCGCCTTTTTATCAGGAGTATCCTGCTATGCCAAACAACACTCCTCCTACACCCGCACGAAGGGAAGTTAAACTCAAGAGTTCTTGGGATGCAAACGAGAAGAGGATAATGAGAGGTGACCAACTTGCCCGTCCTTATCTCCTTATAAGCCTTCCCAATAAGATCTACATGAGCATTGATAGCCACAAGAAGACGGCTAAAGAAATGTGGGAAGTCATAGAGAGGTTCATGCTTGGAACAAAGATTGGTACACAACTCAAAATCACCAACTGCATTTCTCAATATGAAGAATTCAAGGCAAAAGATGGAGAAAGTCTTACGAACACATATACTCGATTTGTACAACTGGTGAACGAACTTAGCAAAAACGAAATTCGTAAGACAAAGATCGAAAACAATGTCAAATTGAAATTCGTAAGACAAAGATCGAAAACAATGTCAATCTTCAACTGGAATGGCGTCGGTTTGCTAATCAAATCAAACACAGCAAATATCTTGCTGACCTTGACCTTCATAAAGTCTATGAAACCCTTCAACAAGATGAAGAGGAGGTTCTCGAACTTATGGGGTTAAATTCCAAGCAGAACCCAGATCCAATCGCATTAATGGCAAAAGAGTCCTCTTCCGTTCCTCAAGAAATGTTTCCCGAATTAGAAGACTAAGACTTTGACTATGATCCAGAAATTGCCAAACTTCAACATCAACTGGCCTTCCTTACAAAATCTTTTCAACAAAAGTTCTCACGTCGCTCGAATCCCAATCAACAAAGGTATGCCTCGGGATCGAATAACCATGAGCGAAAGGCAATGTTTGAACCTAAAACTAGAAGAGAAGAACCTCGCCCTACACCCAAGCCTGAAGACAAGTTCAAAGGTGAACGAAGTTTGTGCTACAACTGCGGCAAAACTGGTCACTACGCAAGGGAATGCAAGAAGCCAGTAGTGAAGGACTATAACTACTTCACATACAAACTAATGCTGTCTAAACAAAATGAAGCCGGTAAAGTCCTTCTAGCTGAAGATGAACAATGGCTTAATCAAGATGATGAAGATGACATGGAAGGGGATACTCAAGCACATTTCAGCTTAATGGCTTACTCTGATGACACTCCTTCTAACGCTTCCGACTACACACCCAAGGTAAGCCCTTCTGACTATGACTCTTTTGTATCTCAAATGCATGATTTAATGTGTCAATTAAAGGAAGTACATTCCAAATTGAAAGCCGAGAAACTCTTGGTTTCCAATTTAGAAGCAAGTCTTGAAAATAACCATAAACAATTGCTTCTTATGCAAACCGACCTTGTCACTACTCAAAGTATAGCACAAAATCTCGAAACGGAGAAAATGGTTTTAATGGAAGAAAATGAACATTTCCAAAAACAAATATCTGATCTCACACTCCAACTTCAAACATCTAGGAATGAGACTGCCAAATTTTCATCTAAGTTTGACTTTGTCAGTTTTCAAAGACAGGATTTATTAGAAAAACTCGAAGCATTGGAATTAAAACTTTACAAGCTTGGTCAAACTGAACACACAGTTCACTTAAATGCACCGAAAGATTTAAGCTCCAAAGCCGATTTAGGTTTTGAAAACCCGAAACACTTAGCAAAGGCTATCTATAATACTCCAACAATTTATAAATTCGAATATCTGAACCTTGGTCCAGATTACCAAATTCAATTTATGAAACCGGACCCTAGTGTTGAGGAAAGAGAAGAATGGAAGAGACTAAACAAAAACTATTTTCAAATACCTTTCTGCTATCCTCAAGTAGTAGAAGAGGAATCTTCAAGTGAATCTCTTCCAAACAACTACTTCCCATCTTACTCCGCCGAAGAACTTCAAAACAAGATTCCTGAGTGTAAACCGTACATTCCCACAATATTTTTAGAAAAGAAAATTCTTCAACTCGAACAAGTGTTGGAATACGAATGTTCTTTGGCGGAAAAGGAAAAGGAAACATTTTTATCTAAAATACAACAACTTGAAAACGAGACTTTACAATTGAACAAAACTCGTGAAAATGATACTATTTCAAACGTTTCAACTTGTAAAGCCATCGTTAGCAATTATTTAGATAATTGTGAAGAGTTGTTCAAAATGGACCCACACTCCAATCTTCCAAAACAAAAATGTTCCTATTCCGAAGAACAAATCAATGCTGAATTAGATGCCCTTTCTAACAAATCTTCACTTGAATCGGACGAGTGCTTAAATGGTATGTGTGATAAGTTTGATTTCAATCCTGTACTTCCTAATCATACTGAATTCTTAGACAAAGGCAAACAACCTATGGAAACAGTTTCTTTAGCTACTGAACAAACGGAGTGTTCCACAAGTCTTCAAAAACCATACTAACCGTGTTCCTTTCACCATTTCAGCGCTTCATACTTTAGAAACCAAGTCGGTTTGGGTCAAAAAGGGCACGCATACTACAAAGCAAACACCCCGCAATGAAGACAAGTTTTTACATTCCAATGTCAAAAGAAACAACTCTAGATTTCCTTTTCCGTATCAAATTCATTCATTTAGACATTTAATCAAATTTTCTCGTAATAAAATTTGTTGCTCTAATTGCGGTGTGGATGTTTTTGTTCGTAAAACCTCTATTGATTATGGTTATGGTTATTTTCCGGACATGCATAACTCATTTAATCACAACTTTTATCATTCATCATCCATTTCTAAATCGGGTCCGAGAAATCAAATGACTAACGCCTATAAGACTCACCTCAAGTGGGTACCCAAGGGTGCAAAGTCAACTAACCATGATGGACCCATTTACAAATGGGTACCTAAATCTGCCTGATCTTGTGCAGATCGGTCATGTGTGGTACTTAGATTCCGGCTGCTCCAAACACATGACCGGCCAAAAGGAGCTGCTTGCCAACTACACTGACAAGAAAGGCGGATTCGTCAAATTTGGCAACAATCACTTGGCACCGACAAAAGGATATGGTGATATCATTCAAAACAACATCACCATTTCAAATGTTTCTTATGTACAAGGGCTAAGCCACAACCTATTGAGCATTGGAAATTTTTGTGATAAGCAACTCGAAGTCAATTTCCGACCCGATAGATGCTGTGTTCGCACGTTTGATGGAAAGGAGCTTCTAACCGGCACTCGTAAGTCCAACCTCTACACGATCGATCTTTCCCAAGTAAACGCCCCCTCAAGTGTTTGCCTTCTATCAAACGTCTCTAGTCCAAAGACCTGGTTATGGCATCGTCGCCTATCTCACTTGAACTTCAAGAACATCAATCGCCTCTCCATCAACGGATTAGTCACCGGACTCCCATCTGTTAAAATTCGACAAACCACATCTTTGTGATGCATGCGAAATGGGAAAGATGAAGAAGGTCTCTCACAAACCCAAGAAAATTCACAGCTCGACTCGACCTCTTCAACTCATTCATATGGACTTGTGCGGCCCAATGCGGACTCAAAGCATACATGGTAAAAAGTATGTTCTCGTGATGGTGGACGATTTCTCTCGCTTCACATGGGTCAAGTTCCTTCGATCAAAGGATGAAACCCCCGACATCATCATCACATTTCTCAAAGACGTTCAAGTCAATCTAGAACTTACTGCATAAACCATCCGCACCGACAATGGAACTGAATTCAAAAACCGTATCCTTGACGGTTACCTCGAATCGGTTGGTATAACCCACACGTTCTCTGTAGCTCGTACTCCACAACAAAACGGTGTGGTCGAACGCCGAAATCGAACTCTTGTTGAAGCCGCTCGCACTATGCTTACTTTTTCAAAGCTTCCTCTCCACCTTTGGGCCGAAGCTATTAACACAGCCTGCTATACTCAAAACCGATCCATCATCAACAAGCGCTTCAACAAGACACCGTATCACTTAGTCTACGATCGCGTTCCTTCAATTGAGCATCTTCGAACGTTTGGCACACGTTGCTTCGTACTAAATGAAAAAGAAGATTGTGGGAAACTCAAGCCAAAAGCCGATGAAGCCAACTTTCTCGGATACTCACCAAATGCATCATCTTATCGTGTCTACGTAAAACACACACATTACGTCACTGAAAGCGTTAATGTACAATTCGATCCAAACGCCGAAATGGCTCCTGAACACGACAGTTCCGGACCCGCACTCACCGGTATACTAGCTTCCGATCACATTCGTTCGGAACCTGCTCCCAACCCCGATGAACCTTCAACGTCCAATACTGCCAAGTCAAATCTGGATGACCTATTCAAGTACTTCTACTCGGATTACTTTGGACCGTTCACTGATAATTCTCTCCAGATTCCCCCGCCTACCTTGGAGAATGCCGAGACCTCGGATCTTTCCGGACCACCAATTACAACGGAAACCGTCTCAACTGCTGCATCTCCAAGCACCTCTACGACTGCTCCTCCAAATCAAACTAGTCCATCGGATGCTCCTCTTGTTCCTCCTGAACCTCAACCGCCTGTTCAACCAAATCCTGCGGAACCGACATCCTCTCCCCCTACATCCATTTCAACAACGCCGGATGTCACAAGTGCCACTAGATCTTCAACCGTGGCCCCATCTTTGGAATCTGTTCAAGATCTTCCCTTAGGTTCTTATCACGATGACACCCCGGATCCAAATGCCTTTCAACCTCTTCCTCATACAACAAAATGGACCCGCTCTCATCATGTTGAACAAATTATCGGAGATCCAAACCGACCAGTTACGACACGTTCCGCCTCGGCCAATGATTGCATGTTCTCTTCATTCATAAGTAAGATTGAACCCACATCCATTCATGAGGCAATGAATGATCCTGACTGGATTGTGGCCATGCAAGAGGAACTCAATCAATTTGAAAGTCTGAAAGTATGGCGCCTTGTTCCCCGTCCACGAAAAAAAACCGTTATTGGCACGAAATGGATATTCAAGAACAAGCAAGATGAAGATGGAGTCGTCATTCGCAACAAAGCTAGACTTGTCGCCAAAGGATACCGTCAACAAGAAGGCATTGACTACGACGAAACATTTGCACCCGTAGCCCTTATTGAAGCAATTCGCATGTTCTTGGCTTACGCGGCACACAAGAATTTCGTGGTTTTCCAAATGGACGTCAAGACGGCCTTCCTAAACAGTGTTTTGCGTTAAGAAGTCTATGTCTCTCAGCCCGACGGGTTTGTCGATTCTTCCAAGCCACATCATGTCTACATTCTGGACAAGGCTCTGTATGGATTGAATCAAGCACCCCGCGCACGGTACGATAGCCTGTCTACCTATTTAGTGAAAAACGGATACTCCAAAGGTAAGATCGATCCAACTCTTTTCATTAAAAAGGACAACGGTGACATTATGCTCATTCAAGTCTATGTGGACGACATCATCTTCGGCTCGACTAACCCACGGCAATGCAAAGAGTTCTCTGAACTCATGATTGCCAAATTTAACACGAGCATGATGGGAATGATGAATTTTTTCCTTGGTCTTCAAATTAAACAATTTTCTACTGGAATATTTATCAACCAATCCAAATACATCTCGGATATGTTGTGTAAATACAACATGACGTCATGTTCTCCGATTGGTAAACCCATGTCCCCGGGTTCAAAACTACACGCTGATCCTTCGGGAAAAGATGTGGATTCAAAAAATTACCGGGGCATGGTTGGTTCTCTCATGTATCTTACGGCTAGTCGTCCGGACATAATGTTTGCCACCTGTCTTTGCGCGAGGTATCAAGCATCTCCAAAAGAATCTCATCTTAGTGCGATCAAACGGATTTTCCGGTATTTAAAAGGTACACCTAATCTTGGCCTATGGTATCCCAAGGATACGGGTTTCGAACTAACTGCCTTTTCAGATTCGGATCACGCCGGATGCATGCTCGATCGTAAAAGCACTTCGAGCCATATTCAATTCCTTGGAGACAAATTGGTCAGCTGGTCATCAAAGAAGCAAGCGTGCGTCTCCACATCTACCGCGAAAGCCGAATACATCGCTGCCGCAAGCTGCTGCTCGCAAGTACTATGGATGCGCACTCAACTCAAAGACTATGGCTTCTGGTTCAACAAGATTCCCATCTATTGTGACTCCAAAAGCGCCATAGCCATTTCAAGCAACCCGGTTCAACACACGAAGACAAAGCACATCGACGTTCGATATCACTTCATCAAGGATCACATCGAAAGAGGTACAATTGAACTATACTTTGTTAATACGGAACTTCAGCTTGCCGACTTGTTTACCAAGGCACTGGATGAGAAACGATTCCAGTTCCTAGTATCCAAGTTGGGAATGCTCAATCTTAAAACCTGATTATTCAAAATCCTTAAAAAACGTCCATCCAGGGGTTTTTGCACATTTACTCATTAAGTAAATCTGCATAACACTTGGATTCTCATTTTTTAGATTTTGACTTATATCTTACAAATTCCGTATTTTCAATGTTTTCTTTCATTTTTATTTCTACCTCGCTGTGTTTATCACCATGGTTCATCATTCAAGGTGGAGCAACAAGGTACGTTTTCCTATTCATTCACATTCATAGGGGGAGCACACCTCTGTATGCACACATTAAGGGGGAGCCAAAAAAAATTTATGTGTGATTTTTCTGTCTTAAAAAAAAAAAAATAAGTGCAGTTCTCGGCCCTTAAGGGCTCGACAAAAATGGGATTATCGACCCCCTCTGGATCGATAACCTCCCCAAACGACTTTTGTTAACGGGAAATTTTTCATCGGCCCAATCACTTTCTGCCACGTGGCATCACCCGATGACCACTATTTAAAGAAATCGGGCCCCTCTCTCAAAGGACCTTTCTTCACAAGTTTGAATTTCCCTCTTTCTCTCTGAAAAACCTTTCAAGTTCTTGGCTATCCAAGATCAAAATCTCCAAACTTCGAGTTTTTCAGATCCGAAAGCAACACCAGGTTCGTAATTGTCCCCTTATCATCTTTAATTCCTGCACTTTGTTCCTAAAACTGTTGCATGATGATGTTTTTAATGAATGACTGTTCGTTTTTTTGGGGTTTATATGGGTTTCCGATTTTGACTGTTCAACAGTCAAAATCGTGGGTAGAGTTAGTGTTTTGGCCTTAAGTCCTTCACTAAAAGTTTTCCCTATCACTAATCGCACCTAGCAATAGGATTTTGCCTTAGTTTTAGGCCCTGTTTGAATTCTGGGCACTTAGAAGTTCTATATCTGGGTTATGAGATTTTATCGAGTCCTTCATGAGCATTTGAATTTTTATCGAGTCTCGATACTGTGATCAAGAACACCATCTTTTTGCCAAAGTTTTTTTATCGAGCCTTTATGACTTGATAACCTTCCTTGTCGATTATCATAAACTCGATGATAAACACCAAGTGTTTTTATCGAGCCTTTATGACTCGACAACCTTTGTTATCGAATTTCATAAACTCGATGAAAAACACCAAGTGTTTTTATCGAGCCTTTATGACTCGATAACTTTTGTTATCGAACTTCATAAACTCGATGAAAAACACCAAGTGTTTTTATCGACCCTTTATGACTCGATAACATTTGTTATCGACTATTAATCGATCGATGAAATTTACTAAGTGCTCTCATCGAGTCATTTTGGATCGATAACCTGCCCTTACTTTGTCCATGTATTTTCATCGAGCCTCTTAGAATCGACAACATGCTACATAGATCGATATTTTTTCTAAAAAGTTTTCAAGTACTTTCATCGACCCTTAGGCAATCGATAACCTGTTCTTCTGTTCTTCTCGATTCTCATTGACTCGACAACCCCTCCACAGGTTTGATCTAAATTTTCTCAAGTCTTTTTGTCGATCCTGTTTCAATCGACAAACATTTTTTATCGATCCCATTGCACTCGATAACAATTGTTATCGACCCAATGGGACTCGATAAAAATACTTAGCATTTTTTTTGAAACTCACAACACTAATCTTTACACTTGGTTGGCCTAACTGTCTTATTTCAGAAACCAATGGCAGCCATGAATGACCCAAACATGTTCGATGATTGAAAACCCGATGCCATCCGAACGCTCGACCGAACCAAGCATCAACGCAGCAAACCGAGATGACCTCTTGATGCCACGAGCTCACTTTCGCCAAATCAAACCAAATAACCACCGACTAGACTTCGACATCACTCTCCAACACCAGATCATTCTTGACATTCTTCAGCAACATCCACTTCGCTTTGCCTTTGCACTAGACCACCGAGTACTCATGTTCTACCTCCAACAATTCTGGTATACACTGACTTATCATCCGGACGAAGGTGACCATCATTTCACTGCTCAGATCGATGACTTTATCACCCGCCTAACTCCAGCCAGGATTCGCCTCATTCTCCGCCTACCGCTAGCTACCGCCGAACACCCATACGAAGCTTTTGCAACCGACCAACAACTGGTTGCCGACATACTAGCCCTCGGGTACGAATCCCCTGAACCACTCACAAGTCCCGGCCAGTTCAAGAGGATGTACTTGCCTCAGATTTGGTTCACGCTATTCACCATCGTTAATCGATGTCTGACCAGCAAACATACTGGCATGGACAAGGCCAGTACGGCGGTCCTTCGGATCTTTCACGGCATCGCATTCAACCGCCACTACGACTACGCGATGATCATCTAGACGGACTTTGTAGAACTAGTGGAAGACAAATCCAACTTTCGCGATCGTGCATTCGTTCCGTTCCAGAGGTTTCTTCAACTATTCATCCATACAGTGATGACTTCTCGACCTGCCATTCCTAGAAGAGCCGGAACACCCTTAGGCCCGACTTGTGCTCTTAAATTTCTACGCCTAAATGATCGGGTCTTCCACAATACCATGCCTATCCCTGAAGCGCTCCTCGCTTATGCTGATCAGAATGCACCTAGTGTAATAGCCTATAGTGAGCGACATGGCTTAATGGCCCAACCACCTCCGGTTGCGCCTGCCCAAGAGCCGATCCAAGAGGAAAATATTGAGGGAGGTGAGGGTCCTAGAATAGAAGAGCAGGGTCAGGATCAAGGGGATCCCGACCAGGGAGATGAGCGCACTGTGAGGGGACATGACGAGGGAGGTGCATCTGATCAGCCCCCCCCCCCCCAACCAACCTACTACCAACAACCCCCGCACTCGACCCATTATCCCCACACCCCGATTCAAAACTTTAGTCAGCCGACAACGTCTCCGCCCCCGCTCTTCATCATCGGATGAAGATGCATCTGACAACCAACCGCTCCGTCGTCGCCAACGCACTGCAGAAATTGAGGTGCAAGCCGTCACCCGCATCGGCCCTCAACCCTCTATAACCGAATCCAGCTCTGAAAATGATGCATCATCAACTGAACCGAATCCTGATCCAATCATCCGTTCACCCACATCCGCTCCTACCCTACCGTCTGATGAGGAACCTCAATTCAACTTCGACTTTGAAGCAAATCCGTCCTCCCCATCTATGTCAGACATATTCCCTAAAACCTCTATTGGAGAGATAAGGAGAACGGAGGGAGTACAAGTTGAAAAAGAATCAGTGAGGATGAGCGAAGGGGAGACAAAAACGATAGAGAGTGAGAGTCCAAAATCCCCCGACCAGGTAACTGCGTCCACTAGCCCTACTCATTCGTTGGGTGTGACTAGTGGACAAGTCGCTGTGGACCTAGCAGCGCAATTGCACGCCCCCCAGCCACTCTGAAGGCTCACAACAGCCAACAGTTTCAACAATCCTTGTGAGTCTAGCACCTTATCTAGTTGCCCTCCACTCGGGAGGTATAGCTATTGAAACAAGAGGCAGTAGCTCACCTGCTTCGACTTCGGTTGTGTGCACATCGAGTCTAGAGCCTGCTAGGGGACACGAGTCTTTACACACTGCGAGCCTCCGTGGCCCAGTCGGAACTCCCATAGTGATGTCCATTCCGGACATTCCACGAGGATTGGGAGGAAATCCTACCAGCGCTACATCTTCGCCAATGCTGAACGTAGGTCATACAGTTGAATGAATTGTTATGTCAATGGGCAATCTAAGTGATCCCGGAGTTACCCCCAGAGCTACCACCTCTTCGTCCTTCTCTATTCCCCCGGAAGGCGAAGCACTCATTGCGACTCACTTACAAAGGGCACGAGACACCCTTGCTGAACATCTGGTCCTTATGACAGCCGAAAGAGAAGCCTTTGTGTTCCAGCCGTCCAAGCACCAGCCACTCCCCACCGCCACCATCACCCCCCGAAGATCGGCCATATTCCCCACATCGATATGAGTATCATACCGATGAACTCATATCGATGTGGTATGCTAATCAGCTCGCTGAATCCAATGCCACCGGCCAACCGGAGGATTCACTTGAAGGTCTTCTTCGCCGCAATCTTCAAATCCCCACCGTAACTCGTCACGAGTTCGATGTATTCCGCGCACACATAGACCAAGAGCTCGCCGACATGAAAAATGCCCAACAGCGCCAAACGGAAATCCTGGGTGCTATTACTGCTCTTCGAATGGAAATCCAAGAGTCTTGCCGTCCGACAGTTCGTACTTCTACTTCCAGACCTCATCAGGACGACCCGGGCTCCGCTCCAACTCGTTCTGAGGGGGAGACACGCCAAACGGCAAGATCACGATCTAGAGCATCTGCTGCCTCAGCTTCAAGACCACATGCTCAATCCACCCAACAACGGCAACGCACTTCAACGACTCAAGAGGACGATACACCAACGGTTGAAAAGCCTGCGGATATCGAATTCGAGAGTACAGCAGCCGAACCAGCCGAACCTGCTGAACCAGCCGAACCTGCCGCACCAGAACAAAATGAAGAACGAGTCGATGTTCAACGTCTGCGCAACTCACTTCGAAACTGGTCCGAGATCCATATGAACCAGTACTTCAAGAACAAGACTATGTGAACCTGAGGCACACAGCAAGAAACTATGTCTTAAGGGATCAAAACGAACCAAGACTCCTACCTCATCAAATTTGGTGGCAACGAATGTTAATGGACAGTAAGTCCAAATGGGTGAATCAGCAGATCCGGGTGCCATATCTTGAGGAAACCATGAAGAAGATCTTCCGCAAAGGAGCAAAACCTGATGATCTGGCACACATTCATCTAGTGATGGAAATGGATCATGCTCAAGTTAGAGTGTATCTCCATATCCTGAGGATGAGAGCTTTACCTCAAGCTAAAGTAGTCTCTAGGCACAGGGTTGTCGGGATTTTGAAGATAGACACTGCAAGGATTTTCCAAGTCGAATATCCGATTTTCACTGTTCAAAGAGAATACGGTAAAACATATTCCTTCTCTGAAGCCGATTTTGCTAATCTCGATATTATGGACTTGCAGATCATCTACAATGATCTGAGAGATAAGGGCAACCGAAACATACACGAGCAAAGGGCTTTAAGGGCAGTGGTTAGACATATTCAGAAAGAGCTTAGGTACAATTATCTTCATGATCTTCAACGAGGAATCGAAAGCGAGCAAAAGAAGATACACATTACTAAGCCTGATCAATCTTTGCCTGTACCTAACAGTACTTTGGTCGCCACTGTCATCACTCGTCCTGTACATGGTATTGTTTGGATGCATCCTTCTAGAGAAAAGCGGTTTCTCAGATTTCATGAAGTGGCTGCATATTCTGATGGTATATTATGGGGAATTCGGAACAGGCTTGCGTCAGAACTTGCTACAGATAGAAAGAGCGCAACACGGATGAGCAATGACAAAAGAAATTCTCTCTTAGAAGCGATCAAAATAATCGACGACAGAATTATTTATCGACAAACCCTACGAAGATTTGAAGGCATGTTCGAGCTTAGAAGATGAAAACTCATTTTGCCACAAAGGGGGAGATTGTTAGGTCTATTATTATTTTAATTGTGACAAAATAGGGAAAGGATATGCTTTATTGTAAAAGGAAGTTTATAATTCCTTAAACTCTTGTTTCCTTAATTAGACTAGACCTAGCAATATAAATACAAGCTTAGGGTTTTACTTTAAAGAAGTCGATTCAGATATTATTTTAGAGAGAGAGCAGAAACCGTGAATCGTATTGTAATCTACATATACACTTTCAAGAGATATATGACTACGTAAGTTCTTTAAATCATTGTTCGTGTCATATTACTTTCATATTAACTGTTTATTGTCATTATGCATTTTTCACTGTAGAAAGGAAAGATGGTGAAATATCTACTTTTTCAGAAGCTGACATTCAGAATGTTCACCTAAGAGATATGCTCAGAGTATACAGAAGTCTTTATCCTTTTCATGATTCGATTACAAAGTTCAGAAAATCATTTCCAATTCTCAGAGATGGTTTGTATAGAGAATTTATCTGGGCTGCAAAGACTGATTTCCAAGTTGCGTATATACTGAATAAGAAACAGTTCATCTGAGTAAACCAAACTTAAGTTTACCTAATATTCAGAATTTAAAGAAAAGCACTTTGGTGATTCAACCTCCAGGATTCGTATGCAACTGCTTTCAAGAATTACTTTTCGTAAGATTTGAAGAACTTCACAAATGTTGCAATGCAACTTTAATGGCTATCAGAGATCGTTTGATTAAAAGACAAAACAGAAGACCAAAGAATCTAAATGATGAAGATTGGGAGAAGTATAAGAAACATGCAAAGGAGATGATCAGAATCGCAGAATCTCTGTTGGAATACAGAAGTCTAATTTTGAAGGATGTTAGACAAATCTTGAATTTTTGGAATTATGATCTGAACTATTGAAGATAAGGGGGAGATTGATATTGATACTAATATAGCTTCAAAAGGTACTGGGTTCTGAAGAGTAAGAAAGATCTGAAGAAAGAAAGATCCAGAACTCAGAAGACAAGCAGATAAAGCCTAAGGCATAACTTCTGAAGTGGCAACTATAGAAGTTCTGGAGACTCAGAAGATACTTCTGAAGAAGTTCTTAAGACACTTTTGAAGAAGTTCTGAAGAAGTTCTGAAATAGTTCTGAACAAGTTCAGAAGTAGTTCTGAACTTGCTTGTCATTTTTGTACTGTATCTTTAGCATTTCTATTTCATGTATAAATAGATAGTTTGTTAGATAGTTAGAACTAACGTTTTTCATAAGCTTGTAAAGACATATTTTGTAATACAGTTCATCTGATCAATACAATATACAACATTTGGTGATCTATTTCTTGTTATCTTTCTATATCTTGATTGTTTGGGATCTAACATCATGAGCGACATAAAACATCGGTATAAAATAAATATTTCGTACTGGCAAGCTTATCGAGCGAAAGCTTATGCAACAATGGTGGTGAAGGGTGACCCGACGTTTATATCACATTTGCGTTGGGTTCTTATAATTGATGGTGCTCACTTGAAGGGTCCTTTTTTGGGCACAATGTACTTAGCTGTTGCTATGGAGGCAAATAACCAAATCGTGCCGGTCGCTTTCGGAGTGGGTAGATCTGAGAGTGGAGAGGGGTGGACTTAGTTTTTGTCCATGTTGAAGAAATGTATTGGAGAGTTAGAAGATTAGGTTTTCATATCAGATAGGGTTGCTTCAATAAACCAAGGAATTACGACCATATTCCCAAGGGCACATCATAGGTTTTGTTGTCGCCACCTGGAGATGAACGTAAAATCCAGAGACCTCAGGGTAAAATATAGGAAGAATCTATATTGGAAGACCTGTAAAGCGTATACGGTTGAGGACTTCAAAATGCATATGTTTGCTCTACGAGCCGCTTTACGTCAAGGATCTTTACCGTTGGACCAGCTTGAGTAAAAGAAATAGACAAGGGCGCATTTTGAAGGAATACGCTACAACATCATGACTTCCAACAGTGCCGAGTCGATCAATTCACTGTGCCGTTTTGCTCGAAAGATGCCAATTTGTGCCCTTTTCGAGTACTTTTGAGACTTCCAACAAGAGTGGTATTCTAAACATCGTACTAAAGGAGGTTAAAAAATGTTTCAATTTATTTTATTTAGTGCTTTTGAAGAAAAAAATACTAACAAAATAAATATGATTTTTTAGATACAATGACCAATGCTCTAACCTCGTGGGCAGAGAACAAAATTCAAAAGAGAGCCTAGAAATCTGCATCGTGGACTCTACGTGAAATTGGCCAGGGTTACGATGAAGTGCATGATTTTTGTAGAAACGCAACATGTTATTACCCTGGAGGTACTTCAACGTGTTTGAAATGGCAAAAATCTGGCTTACCTTGCGGCCATGCAATCGTTGTTGCTACAAGTCTACAATCCTCAGACTACAGCAATTTGACATGTTCTTTCTATGGCGCGAGTAATTTTCGAGCAACGTACGCACCTCTCATATATCCGCTTGGCGCTGTAGAAACATGGGTTGTTTCAGAGCAACCACTTATGATAGTTCGTCCACCGCTGATAAAGAGAGGTGCTGGAAGACCTAGTAACCATGCTCGTAGAGCTTCTCGTGGTGAGGATCCCATTGAAAGGAAATATAGTCAGTGTGGTCAAACCGGGTATAGTAAGAGAGCATGTACAAATCATTTCTCGACAAATGTGGGTAGTCAAGGAGCATCAGGAAGCCGACAGACCCAACCACTATCGATGCCGAACAATTATGGAGGTCATAGACATGATACTTTTGATCTCAATGTTGATCTTAATGATTAAACCATGTTTGTAACTATGGTGTTTCTTAAATTTTTTTTGTGTAAAATAAAGAGAACATGAATGTTTGTTAAGTCGTTATGTTACATTAAACCATAAATTTACTAAGATGGCGACTTGAAGAACATGGAAATGGTAGTAGTGCACGCATTTAAAACAAACAAATAACACTGAGAAATTTAGTAAGGACAGATATTCTGGCATCGGATGATCCACTGAGCCTTTTCATTGATCTTGTTCTCTAGAATGTCGTATTCTTCTTTGATATCCCTTACCATCTACTCCTCTTCACTGATTTCTTGCTCCTAGACTGCAAGTTCAACTTTCTTTTCCATAATCAACTCCTCCTTTTCAAATTGTATCTCCCTCTTCCTGTTCTATGTCTCCGTAAGCCCTGTGATCTCCTTGTTTGCCTCCCTAATGGCGGCCTTCAGTTTTGCCGGCATGACTTGAGACGCCGGAGGGTTCGGGTCAGGGTTAGCAAAACTGTCTGAATACATTGGTGGTGCATTGTATGGAGGTGTGTTCATGTAGATAAAACATGCATATTCCCAATCAGCGCGCTTCTCTTAGGTTATTGGATGCTCGACATAAGTTCTCCGATGCATTTCCCACTGCTATTCCATTGATGGCACTTTCTAGCTACGCCTGTACATTCCATCATTCAATGGTAATGGTTGTTTCGTTGTTGAGCGAGAACTTCCAGCCTGCTTTGCTGTTTTCTTCATAGCAGATCGGTTGTTTGCAGACATGGTGTTTTTCAAATGTTATAAAAGGTAGGAAATGATTGATAGCAAGTTGTGTGTTACTAATTCAATACATACAACCTATTTATAATTGTAAAAAGGTTAACCTTGTAATTTCGGATGTCGATTTGGTCAAGATATGCCAACAGGATTCGTCTAATAAAAGCTTCAATATTCGCCTGAAAAGCTGACAGATTCTCCTGCACTGCAAAAGGCTGACAGATTTGCTTGAAAAGGGCTGAAAAAGATGACTGATGTATGCACGATGATGTCACAATTTATTTTTTCGATATACATATCCATTCCTTTGAAATATACAAATGCACCAATAACTTCTTTACTTTTCTCTCATTGTGTTTTGTTAGTTTCCTCACATGGCTGGCAACACATCCTCCTCGAACCCGCCCCCACAAATAATGTCGGAAATGATGAAACGATCGGTACAAAAAGCAGAAGCTGAGATCGAAGAAATCTCCGAGCAGTGGAAAAAATTGCTGAGAAAGAAGGAAAAACTACTACAAAGGATGGAAGCGGATAGTGTGGATATAAAAAGGTTGAAGAGGGAAATCAAAGATAAGGAACAGCGGATTAACTACGACAACCTAGAAGTCGACAAGATTGTATGAGACTTCGTCATACTTCAAACGCAGGTAAACGAGAAACATAGTTGGATCGAGCAATGTAACACGCTCTACCCTTAAATGGTGTTACCGTATGTTGGTTTTCGTATATTAGAGTTTCATGTTAAACTTTGTTTTATAATAAAATGGTTTGATTTATTCTGTGCCCTTACGATTATAATATAAGTAAAGTCATAGAACATAATTGAAAATGAACAAAAAAACAATTATTGGAAACACATTTGAAGAGAAACATAAAACCCAATAACATACATCAATCATCATCCAATTGTTAAACTCCTGACAGCTTCACCCGAGGTTATGTGTGAACCATTCCTTTCTAGGTACACTTCAAGTGAGGTAGTACTAGCGTCGCAATAGTTAGTTATATCCCAAACAGAGTGGTCATCCACAAGTTCTTTCAATCTAGTGTCCAAGTCTTCTTCTGGTGGTTTGAAAAACATTTTCATTCCAGTTCGTCCGTGTTCGTCATAACCAAGTTGAGCCATTAATTGATGCATGTGTTCCATACAAATACACTGACCATCTAGATGGTCAAAAAATATTTCCATTCAGTTAACATACGATCTACCGGGGGGTGGTGTGAAATTTCTGTTATCATGGACCTTCATAATAAATATGAGAGGACCGTCGCCTGTTCCAAAATTCGTCATACGTGAAAAAAAGTTAGGAAATTAAAGCGAGACAATTTATTTATGGACGTCAAAAAGATTTACTAACACACTATGTCTTCGATCCATTGCGGAACCGGTTCAGATGGACTTCTAAGTCTCCAAAAACGAAGTATTGCAAAAGGAATCATTCTAAGGTTAATGAGTTAAATGAGTCGACGGGAAATGTAGAAGGTAGGAAATGCTAGATAGCAAGATGTGAATTACTACTTCATCATACCACCTACTTATAGTCGTGAAAAATTCATTTTGAAGTCATGGGTGTGTATTTGGTCAAAAGATTAGCCTGAAAAGCTTACACGATTCGCCTGAAAAAGACTGAAAAGATTGTATTTGGTCAAAAGATTCGTCATTATTTCAGTCACGGGTGTATGTTTAACTAATATATATTTAAACAAACTTATGTGTTTTTTACTTGCATATTTTGTTATATATTATATAATTTTGTATAAATTTCATATAAATTTTTATAAATTATATAATACTTTTTATAATTTTATATGATTTTTAAACAAATTTATATAACTTATTGATAACGAATACACAAAAATAAAATATCCAAGCACGTGAACGAATATTGCAACTCCAAAAAGTTCAAATAAAGTTACTGATCTACGGAATAGGCATCGCCCAAAGTATATAAGCCATATGATAACGAATTTGTGTGGCCGTTTGATCTATTGTCAAAGTGGATAGGATCTCGCCATTCACTAACACCGAGATCATTTTACACACTAAAAGGACCACAGTAGCTGAGCCATCCCCCTTGTTATGGTACATCAGGTGCCGTGACGAAACTGATGGACCCATCAAGCTTAGCTCGACTTGTTTCACCCATCTTGGTGAAAAGCTCTTCTAGAATCTATGAGAAAGCTTTCAACTTACTTATCAATGGCCTTCTAAAGGTCTCGGACTGCATGGAGTCATATATCGTCATTTTCATTTCATCTAAATTCAACTCCCCGACCACCCAATGTTTGGTCTCGATGCAGATCGGAATTATGGCTTGGATTAAAAAAACGTTAGAAACCCAAATTTGTGAAACTAATTGATGACTATTAATAAAAAAATAAATGTTACTTTAATTTCAATACCGAATGAATGGTAGCCCATGCTGGCCATTCCTCATTTTTCATGCTACCATCATCTTGCAAAATAGAACTAGAGGCATTGTACTCGTTCAAGAGCTCAAAGAAAGTCATCAAGCATAATCATTCGTCTAGTACCTACATTCCGACTTGTCTGCATCAACCTTAACCACGCATAGATATGCTATTAATAAAACAGAAAATGTTAAACATGAACTACGTACTAGAATCAAATATGTAATTAAGTACCACTTCGTCCCATCATCTCCCAGTAATGTAGCCCACCATTTCGGAGTGACAGCCTTCACCGGTAAGCACGTAAGCTAGTATATTTCTGTCAACCTTTTCGACCTATATAATGTAAGGACTTCCGACTCAATTCTGGTCTGAACAAGGGGAGGTTGTGTCTGCGATTGGGTACGACCTCTACCTCTGCCTCCACCGCCTCCACCGCCTCTACCTCTAGCTCTGCCTCTACCTCTACCTCTAGAGGGAGGAGTGGTATTAGGTAGTGGTGTATAAGGTTCCACACACTATCGGCCATGACCACAGTCGTAATGCAGCATGGGCTCTATCCCTGTAGGAGGTCGAATCTGAACCGGAGTCTAAAACATGTCGGTACAATCCATACCAAACAAAGCAAATGTGCAAGCCATATCGGGTGACATAGACATGACAGCCATACCCTGCGACATGGATGGGCCATACCCTGCGACATATATGGGCTAGAGGGAGGAGACATATCGTACCCTGTCTAGTAGGTGGGTTGCGTAATGTAATCGTTATATATTGTCAATAGGGTTTCATACGAATAACGTAAATGAATTGCTTAAAATCGGTTGTATAAGTTACCGAATGGGAGTAATCTGGCATGGACGAGGGTACCCCCTGGCTGATGGCTGTGATGCGTCGGACGGTGGCATCTACGTACAAATAAAAATAGTTAACAAATTTGTATATAATGTTTTAAGTTCGTAAATTAAATATAAAAACTCAAAGAATTGATTATTAAAATTAGTTGTATGTGTATTACGATGATTCAGGTAATAATTATCATATCCCGTCATATGGGCCTCAACCGACCGCTTCCACTCTGGAAGACCAAAAATATCAGGCAGGTACCGGTCTAACGCAATCTGCCATGTTTGCTAACCGGCCTGAAGATGCTGAATATTCGCCAAACTATCCTGATAATTGGAATAAGGGTCCTCCTAAGATGCTACGATCCCTGGTGCTAAGATCCCTAGCTGGTAGCATGATGTTGTTGCTCTGCCTGATACCTCTGACTAGGGTGTGAATGATGATCGTCATCCTCATCCATGTCTTCTTCCCGACCCGCCCAAAAAAATGTAGGCTATCTGCATACCACCGTGATGACAGCTCCTGAGGCTCAGGTTCTAGCCTGGGGAATGGTTGTCTACCCTCCTAATATATTTAAAAAAAATAATGTTACATTAAGAAGGTTAAAAAAATTATTATTTTTCAAGGATATTTAAAAACTTACCCTGAACACATCAATGATCTCCGCGACGTGCGCCCATTTTAAATGATTAATCCGGGTCCAACGAACTGCCCTCGTGTACACATGATTGTTTTTCGTGAAGTATGTGGTGCAATATGGAAACGTTTCAAAAATCCATATTTCTGGATTAAAATGTCAACAATAATTAAATGACAATAATTAAATATGAAATCCATGTAAAATGTATAAATATTTAAATGACAATAATTTAACTAACCTTTAAAGCAAATAAGAACCCCGACATCGTCAATTTTCTTTGGTCATTTGACCGTCCTCATCTCCCAAAAACATTATACATTTGTTTAATTATAACCTTCCAAATATCGGACCCCCATGGATAACTATTCCAAAAATCTAAATTTTCTATGCTCTAACCACCAAATCAGAAAAAGGCAAATGGTACGGGCGGCCAAGAAAGAACACTTCAACCATCATGATCAAACACACCCGCACGACATCATGGTCATCCATACCGTCATCCTCTCTAATATTTCAAAAACAACTTTCACTTCTCTCAACATAAGCTTCTGATCACCAAAAGCCCTACGAATGAAACCATCCCTAACCAAAATGTAACACCCCCTGTCCCACGTGGCCAAGAACAGGGTGATGTCACAGTTCAAGGGACATTCAAAATAATAATAAATCTATCGAGTAGAGTCATAAAGTTCAGAGCTTAACTAACCGATATAAACATGAAATTACAAACCATCGTTTGAAGACAACTATAATTGTGGCTTATATTTACATATACATAGCAAGATACACATAAGAAACAAAAAGTCGACTACCCGAAGATCTTCAAAAGGAGTTCAAACGTAGTTGTCTTTACTTCTCTTAGTCCCGTCCCCTGTCTAATTACCTATGTACCTGCCGCGTCAATAAAACACACGACTGAGCAACTTTACCCAGTGAACGGATTATAAAAAATAAAGCTAAACGATAATCTAACAAGTAGATGCGGAAATGAAATACGGGAACATTTATATCTATAATTACAACAAGTATACAATAAATAGGTGGACCATGAAGGTCTATCGAGTTCATAAACATGATTCATACAACTTAAAATATATAAAAATAATGCATTTATAAAATATCAAAAACCGTATAATCAAACAAACATCATAAATATGTAACAAGAGTCACCAAAACCAAATTGTATCACGAAGATACTTCATTCTCACGAGTTGAATAAACCACATGAGTCTCATGGGGTAGCAGTGTGGGCACACTCACCGTCTAACCCCTGCCGTGAATAACTCACGACCGGACTCATGTAACTAGGATCGATCCATTCGTCCCCAATAGCCATTACTTAGCCAGACCCCTTACGTGTCCATTCTAAGTGAGGACGCCACGATTGTATAGCCACCGTGGAAGCATCTCGGCCTTGGTGCCCCCAACGACCGAGTATTCAACCAAAATCAAAAACGAAAGTAATAGGTCTACAACATATGCGACCTCATGGAAACAAGTCCGAAAATCCAATAAACCTTGAAGGTTGTGACAATTGTCAAATTTGAGCTTTCAGAGTAGCCTTTCCTAAGTTTATATTAGTGTTATTTTAGATAAGTTATAACATTGGGAGTTAGTTAGATTAGATTGGCCAAAAATTTCTAGAGTTACCGGTAATTGCTTAGAAAGTTCGGTTCTGACCCGTAAGTATCTGAAACGTCCTATATAGTGCCAAATTCACTAATTTATTTATATAAATTATATAGTTTTAGTATTTAAAATATAAAAATTCTATTTTATAGAAATTAATCACTTTTGGACTTACATTTTGAGGAAAAAGACCAAAATTGAGAAAAATGACATTTTAATTTCATTTTTGGGCTTGAGTTTATTTTTATTTTTTAAATATTGGGTTGGAGTGGGGCTCATGTACATGGCTGCCCCCCCCCCCCCCACCTTATTCCCCCATATAAATACATTTTTCTTTCCATTTCCTCCTCATTTTGCACGTTGAAAATTTGAAATTTCTCTCTTCTCTCTCTCTAAAACTCAAGAGACTTCTTCAAAAACCCTCCTTTCTCCTTTAAGTTGCAGCCAAATTCTTCATCAAAAACCCATCAAACTGCAAGATTATTGAAGATATTCAACACATTTCATCATCCAAGTAAGTAGTAATATCATCTCCACCATTTTCTTGTAAATCTTGAGTGAAAAATCCACTTTTTCTTGCATTTTTAGTCACATTCATCTAACCTCCGAAAACATGTAAAAATGTTCATATAGTGGTGATAATCTATGACCCAAACATTAGAACTCAAGAAAGTAGGTAAAATCTCTTTGCATGTGGGTTTGTTTATTGAAATGTGCATTTTTGGTGCTGACAGATTACTTCCTTGTATTCATGTCGCCCAAATCTTGCTAAATAATCATCCAAATGGTATGAATCTTCTTCTAAAAGTTTATTTTATGAGTTGGGTGCTTATCCAAGTGGTCTCACTCAAAAACATTGAGTTTTGACCCCTCAAATGCTCAAAACAAGTTGGATATGTATCTGGAAATTCAAAAGTAGGTAAACCCTACTTTGAACAACCATAACTCTCAAAATAATCGTCCAAATTACTTGACTTTTCTTCTGGAACTTATTTTAATGAGATACCTATCAAATGCCACTGGTTTCACTCAATGATGAGGTGAATTGGGGTTTCAATTATTCAAAATAAAATGAGTATGCAATCTGTCCAATGCTGAAAGATTTGTGCATCCATGTTCAAATGGCCATATCTCTTTCAAAACTCAATGAAAAAGGATGATTTTTCTTTTGAGAGTTAATTTTATAAGTTATATTTTGTTTGCAAGTGGAAACACATGAAAATAAGACGGGTTTAGAGGGTCAAAGCTCCATATTTTCATGTGATTCCACTTCAAACAGAAGATAACTCATAAAACTAACTCTCAAAAGAAAAATAATCCTTTTTAATTGAGTTTTGAAAGAGATATGGCCATTTGAACATGCATGCACAAATCTGTCAGCTTTGGACAGATTTCATACTCATTTTGTTTTGAATAAATGAAACCCCAAATCACCTCATCTTTGAGTGAAACCAGTGGCATTTGAAAGGTACCTCATTAAAATAAGTTCTAGAAGAAAAATCAAGTAATTTGGACGATTATTTTGAGAGTTATGGTTGATCAAAGTAGGGTTTACCTACTGTTGAACTTCCAGATGCATATCCATCTTGTTTTGATCATTTCGGGGGTCAAAACACAATGTTTTTTAGTGAGACCACTTGGATTAGAACCCCAACTCATAAAATAAACTTTTAGAAGAAGATTAATACCATTTGGATGATTAGTTAGTGTGACAACTGTCAAAATTCGATTTTCAGGTTAGCTACTATTAAGTTTATTAGTATTTATATAGTTTAATTTTAAGAATAGCAGTTAGTTGGTTTAGAATGGCCGAAAAATCTCTAGCATTTCCGGTAGTCGCTTAAAATGTCCGGTTCTGACCCGTAACTGCCTGAAACGTCCAATACAATGCCAAATGCTCTAATTTATACCCAATTTATATAAAATATATAGTTTTAGTATTTTTATTATAAAACTTTTATTTTTATTTGAAACTAACCAAAATGGGCTAACAAAGTTGAGAAAAAGGCCAAAATTGAGAAATTGGACTTCAAATCTCACATTTTGGGCTTAATTTATATGAATAAATAAAATAAGAAATTTAAACTTGGGTTGGGCCCCCCTTATGGCCGGCCCCCCCCCTCTCCTACCCCATATATAAACTTTTTTTTTTCTCCAAACACTTCATTTTTGCAATTCAAATTCAAACACCTCTCTCTCTCTCTCTCTAGAAGTTAAAAGACATAATTACCTCTCTCTTTACCCTCTCTTTCGCTTCTTCTTCATCACAAATTCCATCCATTTTCTAATTAAAAATCCATCATATTAGCAAGATTTCTTGAAGATATTGAGCTTCATTCATCACTCAAGTAAGTAATAACATCATCTCTTTCTTTTCTTACCATTTTTGGGTGAAAAATCCACCATTTCTTGCATTTTAAGTATCATTCTTCTAACCTCTGAATTTTCTAAGTTTTATATAGAGATTATACACCAAAAACATGTAAAATGTTATATGATGGTGATAATCTATGATCCAAACAATAAAATACAAGAAAATAGGGGAAAATCATGATTTTATGTGTTTTTGAACAACAATGGTGATTTTTGGTGCTGACAGATTTTATGCATGTGCATAAATCGTCCATTTCTTGCAAATAATATATTCTAATATCTTGAATCTTCCTTCTACAAGTTTATTTAGTGATTTGAGGTTCTAATCCAAGTGGTTTCACTCAAAAACATTGAGTTTTGACCCCCCAAATGCTCATATCAAGATGCATGTGCATCTGAAAGTTCAACAGTAGGCAAATCCTACTTTGAACGACCATAACTCTTTGAATACTCATCGAAATTACTTGATTTTTCTTCTGGAAGTTAATTTAATGAGTTACCTTTCAAATGACACTGATTTCATTAAAAAATATGGTGATTTGAGTTTCCAACTAATTGAAACAAAAAGAGTGTGCAAACTATCAACCAATGACAGATTTGTGCGTGCATGTTCAAATGGCCATATCTCTTTCAAAACCCAATGAAAAAAGATGATATTTCTTTTGAGAGTTAGTTTTATGAGTTATATTCAGTTTTCAAGTGAAATCACTTAAAAATATGGAGTTTTGACCTCCAAACACCTAAAATACTTTAGGTGTGCAATCTGTGAAACCACCAGCAGCTAAACTCTACTTTGTGTGTTAGTATCTCCTTTGTTATTTGTTATTAATGCATGATTGTTCTTCTAAAACTTTCTTTTATGAGTTAGGATTCATATGAATCCAGTTTCATTCAAAAATATGAAGTTTTGAGGCATTAACCAATTTATTAAAATTAAGTGTGCAATGTGTCAGCTAATGACAGAATTGTGCATGCAACTTTGTGGTGCCATATCTCCTTCATACTTCTTCAAAATCAGTGATTCTTATCTCAAAGGTTTTCTTTATGAGTTATGATTCCAATCCAACTGGAAATTCTAGAAAATACTGAGTAGAAATCCTCAAATGAGTGATTTACTAACATGGTGTAATCTGCCATGCCAGTTGTGACCCTTTGCATTGCATAAATTATTTGAATCATTTTTACATGTCCAAAATGCATCATATTTGGTCACAATAACCATAACCCAGTACCATATCACATATAAAAATATGGGAAGCTATGTCATTTTGGAAGTCTCTACATTTTGATCATTTTGAGTACTACAAGTTTCTGTCCAGAAGTGAAATTCTGGAATTTCTTGATTTTAACAATTATTGATCATTTGATGGTTTATAACACAATTTACGGTACAAATTACTATATTAACGAGCATAGGTGCATTATGTATAATTGGACTATAGACAATCAAGTTGGATGCATGTGGACATTTATAAGCTTAAGACTTATTCACCTCCATAAGTAGTTTTAGATCCATAAGTGATGGTTTTTGGCATTTCTCTTTGTTAGGGAATCGGTAGGCCTTTGGGTGAGGATCATATCGTGCTTCGGAGTAGCGGAGCTTTGCACAAAGGTGAGTATTCACGGCCCCTCTTTTAAATGTTTATTGCGTTTTGGCGTGTAAAGCATGTTCATTTAAAAGAAAGTGAATTGATTTATATGATTGAATGAAAATTATATAAATTGTTATGATGAGCAAATTGATAATTTACAAATGATATGTTGAGTTATGTGAAGTCCCCGTGTTACACTACTATTTAAACGTTAGAGGATATGATGCGTGCATGTGCAATAGATTTTGGTGGGAGTTGGGATACCCACCTGCCACTAGTTGAATTCTCTTATAACAACAGTTATCACACCAGCATACAATGTGCACCATACGAAGCCCTATACGGACGTAAGTGCAGATCACCGCTTAGCTGGGTAGAAATCGGAGATAGACAGTTGTCAACGCCCGATATTATTCAGGAAACCACTGATAAGATCTCAACCATCCAAGAAAGACTCAAGACAGCAAGAGATCGTCAGAAGAGTTATGCGGATAATCGGAGAAAGCCGTTGGAGTTTCAAGTGGGAGATAAAGTGCTATTAAAAGTGTCCCCATGGAAGGGACTGGTACGCTTCAGGAAGATAGGCAAGCTGGGTCCAAGATATATTGGTCCATTCGAAATCCTTGAAAGAATCGGACTAGTGGCGTACAAGTTGAAGTTACCACCGAATCTAAACGCCATCCACGACACATTTCATGTGTCGAATCTAAAGAAATGCCTAGCAGATGAAACGTTGATGTTACCCCTAGACGACGTTCAGATTAACTATCGGTTAAACTTCGTTGAAGAACCAGTTGAGATATTGGACCGAGAAGTTAAACAGTTAAGGTGCAGTAAAATACCTATTATTAAAGTCTGTTGGAATGCGAAACATGGTCCAGAATATACCTGGGAACCTGAAGATTTGATGAAGCAAAAGTATCCCAGCATATTCACGAACACCCCGGAGAAGGCCACTTCTTAAATTTCGGGACGAAATTTCTTTAACGGGGTAGGCTGTGACAACTGTCAAAATTCGAGCTTTAAGGTTAGCTTCTATTAAGTTCATTAGTATTTATATAGTTTAATTTTAAGAATAGGAGTTAGTTGGTTTAGAATGGCCGAAAAATCTCTAGCATTTCCGGTAGTCGCTTAAAATGTCCGGTTCCGACCCGTAACTGCCTGAAACGTCCAATACAATGTCAAATGCTCTAATTTATACCCAATTTACATAAAATATATAGTTTTAGTATTTTTATTATAAAAATTTTATTTTTATTTGAAACTAACCAAAATGGGCTAACAAAGTTGAGAAAAAGGCCAAAATTGAGAAATTGGACTTCAAATCTCACATTTTGGGCTTAATTTATATAAATAAATAAAATAAGAAATTTAAACTTGGGTTGGGCCCCCCTTATGCCCCCCCCCCCTCTCCTACCCCATATATAAACTTTTTTTTTCTCCAAACACTTCATTTTTGCAATTCAAATTCAAACACCTCTCTCTCTCTCTCTCTAGAACTTAAAAGACATAATTACCTCTCTCTTTACCCTCTCTTTCTCTTCTTCTGCATCACAAATTCCATCCATTTTCTAATTAAAAATCCATCATATTAGCAAGATTTCTTGAAGATATTGAGCTTCATTCGTCACTCAAGTAAGTAATAACATCATCTCTTTCTTTTCTTACCATTTTTGGGTGAAAAATCCACCATTTCTTGCATTTTAAGTATCATACTTCTAACATCTGAATTTTCTAAGTTTTATGAAGAGATTATACACCAAAAATATGTAAAATGTTATATGATGGTGATAATCTATGATCCAAACAATAAAATACAAGAAAATAGGGGAAAATCATGATTTTATGTGTTTTTGAACAACAATGGTGATTTTTGGTGCTGACAGATTTTATGCAGGTGCATAAATCGTCCATTTCTTGCAAATAATATATTCTAATATCTTTAATCTTCCTTCTACAAGTTTATTTAGTGATTTGAGGTTCTAATCCAAGTGGTCTCACTCAAAAACATTGAGTTTTGACCCCCCAAATGCTCATATCAAGATGCATGTGCATCTGAAAGTTCAACAGCAGGCAAATCCTACTTTGAACGACCATAACTCTTTGAATACTCATCCAAATTACTTGATTTTTCTTCTGGAAGTTAATTTAATGAGTTACCTTTCAAATTCCACTGATTTCATTAAAAAATATGGTGATGTGAGGTTCCAACTAATTGAAACAAAACGAGTGTGCAAACTGTCAACCAATGACAGATTTGTGCATGCATGTTCAAATGGCCATATCTCTTTCAAAACTCAATGAAAAAGGATGATGTTTCTTTCGAGAGTTAGTTTTATGAGTTATATTCAGTTTTCAAGTGGAATCACTTAAAAATATGGAGTTTTGACCCTCCAAACACCTAAAATACTTTAGGTGTGCAATCTGTGAAACCACCAGCAGCTAAACTCTACTTTGTGTGTTAGTATCTCCTTTGTTATTTTTCTTTAATGCATGATTGTTCTTCTAAAACGTTCTTTTATGAGTTAGGATTCATATGAATCAGTTTCATTCAAAAATATGAACTTTTGAGGCATTAACCAATTTATTAAAATTAAGTGTGCAATGTGTCAGCTAATGACAGAATTGTGCATGCAACTTTGTAGTGCCATATCTCCTTCATAACTTCTTCAAAATCAGTTAGGATTCCAATGCAACTGGAAATTCTAGAAAATACTGAGTAGAACTCCTCAAATGAGTGATTTACTAACATGGTGTAATCTGCCATGTAAGTTGTGACCCTTTGCATGGCATAAATTATTTGAATCATTTTTACATGTCCAAAATGCATCAAATTTGGTCACAATCACCATAACCCAGTACCATATCACATATAAAAATATGGGAAGCTATGTCATTTTGGAAGTCTCAACATTTTGATCATTTTGAGTACTACAAGTTTCTGTCCAGAAGTGAAATTCTGGAATTTCTTGATTTTAACAATTATTGATCATTTGATGGTTTATAACACAATTTATGGTATAAATTACTATATTAACGAGCATAGGTGCATTATGTATAATTGGACTATAGACAATCAAGTTGGATGCATGTGGACATTTATAAATTTAAGACTTATTCACCTCCATAAGTAGTTTTAGATCCATAAGTGAGGGTTTTTGGGCATTTCTCTTTGTTAGGGAATCGGTAGGCCTTTGGGTAAGGATCATATCGTGCTTTGGAGTACCGGAGCTTTGCACAAAGGTGAGTACTCACGGCCCCTCTTTTAAATGTTTATTGCATTTTGGGGTGTAAAGCATGTTGATTTAAAAGAAAGTGAATTGATTTATATGATTGAATGAAAATTATATAAATTGTTATGATGAGCAAATTGATAATTTACATATGATATGTTGAGTTATGTGAAGTCCCCGTGTTACACTACTATTTAACTCTGTTTATTTGAGCCGATGATATTTGTGGATAGCGCTATTTGGTTGACATACCCACCTAACTGGCAAGTAGGGGTGCACTTTATCAATTAAGAATGCTCTACACATGTGGACTTTAGGTCCACCGCTGAGGTAGTTCGTGGGGCAGAGAATGTCGTTTAGGATTAGTAGTGGCTCAATAATTAAATATCATGTGTAAAAGTAATTTCCATATTTGCTCATAAAAATTGAAATGTTTAATACTGATGCGAACTTCTGCTTCGCTATTTCTATACCTTGCATATAAAATGTTTTGTGCATACGAAAAACCTGTGAACTCACCAACTCTTTGTAGTTGACACTTTGTTTTGACATGCTTTACAGGAAGTTAAGAAGGTAACCGATCCAGCTTAGTTTATTTTGGGGAACACCAATCAAGATTTTATATGTATCTTTTTAGTTTGATGTAATTTGTTTGTTAAGACAAAGTTGTCGAATTATAAACTTTTAAACTGTAAACGCTGATGCTTTATTTATGAATGTATGGTTGGTGTTTATATTCCTATTGTTGTGAAACCTAGAACTGTCTTACCCCGTGTTTCTGCTCTAGCGGGGTGTGACAGACTTGGTATCAGAGCCTTAGGTTATAGAGAACACCGTTTTCTAATAAAAACCATGCACTATAACCAAAATTTTATTTTATTAGATGAACTTAAAAATTTAAAAAGCTACTACTAGTATAACTACAATAAGCATCGTTCTACCATATTATAATTAGGCAAAGCCTGATCACCTATGTCTAAATTTGGTATGAGTAAGAAGGGGCTTGGAATAGTTATACTAAAATTAGCATAGATCGGAAAACTTATTATTTCAAAACGAAAAATAGCGTGAGTTTGCATAAGCATTTTATAAATTATTATTTACTAAAGTACATTTAGTAATTAAATTTGTTACTGTCGCAGTTTAAAAATGTCTCACTCATCCTCACTTTCCGAGCACTCCCCCGAGAATTCGGGTATTTTACTAGCCTCCCTAGGCGGAACCAACCCATCCATGATGAGAGCGATCTGTCTGAAGAAAGTGACGCGGCAACTCGAGAGACTTCTGTGGAAACTTCTGTACCTGCGCCACCTCTAGTCGATGTGGCTGGTCCGTCGTGAGGACCTAGGACAATGAAAAACACCCGAAAGCGTGTTCTCCCTCCTATGAGGGTGACTATTGCAGTTCCCTCTGAACCTCCGAGCGAGCCATCTAGATCCGAACTCCATCGCGAAGTGTGACTCCTCCTTCACCCGTAGTTGGAGTACCCGAGCCCCAGTCTCGAGGAATGACCGCAGCAGAGAACTACTGGGTCTCGGGTATGGCCAACGAAGTACACACTCATCGCTGAGGTTGGACCATTTCCAGCAGTCCATAGATGGCATTTTTACAGCCCTGTACTCACAAGATGAGATTACAGATAGGATCATGGAGATCGCCTCTGAGTCTAGGAGGGCGATTAGGAGGTTGTACACTTATTTGGCTTGGGCATTAGGAGCGTTGATGGTGATCCTAGGAGTCTTGATTTGGGTTTTGATGCATTAGGAGACTTCTGTCTTTATGAATCTTTTGGATAACAATGGTTATTTTATTTTGAGGCTTGTAGCCTAGATGTTAAGTTTAAACACTTTATTGTTTTGTTGGTATTGTATTTTGAATTTTTTTTATGTTAAATTGTTATGGTTATTTTTGGAGTTATGCATGATAATTATTTACCGCATGATTGTTCGTGTATGAGTTTATTTGATTATTGTTGAGTGAATGTTATAAGATACGCATATCTTAGTATGTGGACTATATGTGACCATAGTATTAGAATCTGACCAAGACTCCATTTGAAATGGTGTTTTAGAACAATGCCTCCAAGGAGAGAGAACCCAGAAGTTGCACGACTGGTATCCGAACAACTTATGGCTGCACTTCCAAACATTGTTAGCCAGGTAGCAGCTCGCCTAAATTCTAATCAAAATAACAATCGTGGACCGGGAGATAGGGAATGTACATATAAATCTTTAAGGGGTTGTAACCCTAAATAATTCCACGGAACTGAACGAGCCGTCGGTTTACTGACCTGGTTATAGAGCATGGAGTCTGTTCTTCACATTAGCAAGTGTACAGAAGAAAGGAAGGTAGAGTATGCTGCTTGTCTTTTACAAGGGCGAGCATTTACTTGGTGGAGCACTCAAGTACAGACACGAGGGAGGGAAGCAGCAAACAATCTTACATGGGAAGACTTTAAAAGAATGCTGAAGGAAGAATATTATCCGAGAAGTGAAATTCAGAAATTAGAAGCAGAATTATGGAACCATGAAATGAAATGAAACGACATTGATACTTATACTGCCCGTTTCCATGAATTAGCCAAGCTAGTACCACATTTGGTTACACCTGAGGAGAATAGAGTTGACCGGTACGTATGGGGTTTGTCTCCGGAAATTAGAGGGGACGTTACTTCAGCTGATCCAAAGACACTTCAAGCAGCAGTAAACGTAGCAACACGACTCACCAACAATGCGAACCGTACGGGGACGTTTGCAACCAACAAGGCATTGGGAAAGAGAAAGGTGGATGAACCTGCAAGAAGACAGTTTGGGAAGAGATCGTGTAAGGATCAAAGAACATCAGGAAATTATGGTATTCAGGCATCGGCAATGGAGAAAGGAAAAGAGTCGTACTCGAAATGTGATAAATGTAATAATCATCATCAGGGAAGATGCATTACTTGTCTCAGGTGTAATAGGAAAGGCCATGTTGCAAAGGATTGTCGAATGGGTGATAAGCGGGTGTGTTATGAATGTGGAAGCCCGGATCACTTCAGGAATAAATGTCCAAAAAGGAATTGGAGGCCAGATACCAGGCAAGCGCAACCAACAAAACCAAGGAAAACAAGGAGGACTGGCCAGAGGTCGAGTGTTCGAGATTGAAGCTAAAGAAGCAAGGCAGAATCCAGATGTCGTTACAGGTACGTTTCTCCTGAATAATCATGATGCATCTATACTATTTGATTCTGGAGCAGATAGGAGTTTTGTGTCATTAGATTTTAGACCAAAGATAAATCTAAGGCCTCAAAAGTTGAAAGAATCATACGTAATTGAATATGCCAACGGTCAAGAGTGTAGGGTCAATGATGTAATAATGAACTGCACTATAAATTTGGCTAGTAGGGATTTCCGTATAGATTTAATCCCGATTAAACTAGGAAGTTTTGACGTGGTTGTGGGCATGGATTGGTTATCCAAAAACCGAGCCGAAATTTGTTGCTCCGAAAAGATCATACGAATTGCGTTACCCGAAGGGGGAAAACTCGAAGTACACGGAGAGAAACCCAGAAGGGGTATTAAAGTAGTGACATGTATAAAGATGAGAAAGTATTTGAGAAAGGATTGCCTTGCTTTTCTAGCTCACATCAAGGATAAGAAGGCTGAAGAAAAACGCGTTCAAGACATTCCTATAGTTCGGAATTTTCCTGAGGTATTCCCGGACGAATTGCCAGGAGTACCCCCACCAAGACAAGTGGAGTTTCACATAGAATTAATTCCTGGAGACTCGCCAGTCGCGAGAGCACCATATCGATTAGCACCATCAGAGATGCAAGAGCTGTCGGAACAACTTCCGGAATTACTCGACAAAGGATTTATCAGACCTAGCTCTTCACCTTGGGGAGCCCCAATTTTATTTGTTAAGAAGAAAGATGGATCTTTTCGAATGTTTATCGATTATAGAAAACTCAACAAGTTGACAATTAAGAACCGATACCCCCTTCCCCGGATTGATGATCTGTTTGACCAACTTCAAGGTGCAACGTACTTCTCGAAGATCGATCTTAGGTCTGGATATCATCAAATGAGAGTGCGAGAAGAAGATATCCCCAAGATGGCTTTTAGGACTCGATACGGTCACTACGAGTTCCTAGTCGTGCCATTTGGTCTAACAAACGCACCGGTAGTCTTTATGGATTTGATGAATAGAGTATGTCGACCATACCTAGACAAATTCGTGATCGTGTTTATAAATGAAATACTCATTTATTCTCGAGACAAAAAGGAGCATGAGCAACATTTGAAGTTGATATTGGAATTGCTCATAAACGAAAGGTTGTACGCGAAATTCTCTAAATGTGAATTCTGGATTCGTGAGGTACACTTTCTTGGTCATGTGGTGAATGAAAAGGGAATCCAAGTTGATCCAGCTAAGATTGAGGCGATTAAGAAATGGGAAGCCCCGAAGACACCGACCGAGATCCGCCAATTTCTGGGATTGGCAGGTTATTACCGGCGATTTATCGAGAATTTCTCTAAGTTATGCAACGCACCGACTCTAGCTCTACCCGAAGGAGTAGATAAGTTCGTAGTCTACTGTGATGCTTCACATCAGGGAATGGGCTGCGTGTTAATGCAAAAAGACAAGGTTATTGCATACGCATCAAGACAACTGAAGATTCACGAGAAGAATTATACTACTCATGATTTGGAGCTAGGAGCGGTGGTGTTCGCACTCAAGATCTGGAGACATTATCTCTATGGTAATAAGTGTACTATATTCACAGATCACAAAAGCCTTCAACATATTCTTGACCAGAAAATGTTAAACATGAGGCAAAGAAGATGGGTTGAACTACTTACTGACTACGACTGTGAAATAAAGTACCATCCAGGCAAAGCTAACGTGGTAGCCGATGCGTTCAGCCGAAAGGAAAGAGTAAAACCAACAAGGGCACGTGCTATGGGAATGATGGTCCAGACGAGTTTAAAAACTCAAATACTGGAAGCACAAGGAGAAGCTTTGAAAGAAGAAAATTTGAAGAATGAAACCTTGCAGCACCTAGGGCAGGAATTTGAAATGCAGACAGATGGAGTACATTACTTTAAGAATAAGGTATGGGTACTGAAAGTCAGTGATCTACAATCAATCATTTTGGACGAAGCCCATCGATCCTGATATTCGATTCACCCAGGGGCAGATAAAATGTATAAGGATTTGAAGGAGTATTATTGGTGGCCGGGAATGAAGAAAGATATTGCCGTGTTCGTAAGCAAGTGCCTGACTTGTGCTAAGGTAAAGGCCGAACATCAGAAACCATCTGGTTTACTTCAACAACCCGAAATACCACAATGGAAATGGGAGCAAATAACAATGGATTTCGTCACTAAGCTACCCAGAACTGGAAAAGGGCACGATGCTATATGGGTTATAGTAGATCGACTTACCAAATCGGCTCATTTCAATCCCATTCGCGAAGATTTCAGCATGGAAAGGCGTGCACAAATCTACATTAATGAAATAGTTACACGTCATGGTGTGCCTATTTCCATTATTTCGGACAGAGATACACGATTTACAATGCGATTTTGGCAATCTCTTCAAAAGGCTTTGGGTACGCGTTTAGAATATAACACTGCCTATCATCCTCAAACAGATGGTCAATCGGAAAGAACTATTCAAACGTTAGAGGATATGCTGCGTGCATGTGCAATAGATTTTGGTGGGAGTTGGGATACCCACCTGCCACTAGTTGAATTCTCTTATAACAACAGTTATCACACCAGCATACAATGTGCACCATACGAAGCCCTATACGGACGTAAGTGCAGATCACCGCTTAGCTGGGTAGAAATCGGAGATAGACAGTTGTCAACGCCCGATATTATTCAGGAAACCACTGATAAGATCTCAACCATCCAAGAAAGACTCAAGACAGCAAAAGATCGTCAGAAGAGTTATGCGGATAAACGGAGAAAGCCGTTGGAGTTTCAAGTGGGAGATAAAGTGCTATTAAAAGTGTCCCCATGGAAGGGACTGGTACGCTTCAGGAAGAGAGGCAAGCTGGGTCCAAGATATATTGGTCCATTCGAAATACTTGAAAGAATCGGACCAGTGGCGTACAAGTTGAAGTTACCACCGAATCTAAACGCCATCCACGACACATTTCATGTGTCGAATCTAAAGAAATGCCTAGCAGATGAAACGTTGATGTTACCCCTAGACGACGTTCAGATTAGTGATCGGTTAAACTTCGTTGAAGAACCAATTGAGATATTGGACCGAGAAGTTAAACAGTTAAGGCGCAGTAAAATCCTTATTATTAAAGTCCGTTGGAATGCGAAACATGGTCCAGAATATACCTGGGAACGTGAAGATTTGATGAAGCAAAAGTATCCCAGCTTATTCACGAACACCCCGGAGAAGGCCACTTCTAAATTTCGGGACGAAATTTCTTTAACGGGGGAAGGCTGTGACAACTGTCAAAATTCGAGCTTTCAGGTTAGCTTCTATTAAGTTCATTAGTATTTATATAGTTTAATTTTAAGAATAGGAGTTAGTTGGGTTAGAATGGCCGAAAAATCTCTGGCATTTCCGGTAGTCGCTTAAAATGTCCGGTTCCGACCCGTAACTGCCTGAAACGTCCAATACAGTGCCAAATGCTTTAATTTATACCCAATTTATATAAAATATATAGTTTTAGTATTTTTATTATAAAGCTTTTATTTTTATTTGAAACTAACCAAAATGGGCTAGCGAAGTTGAGAAAAAGGCCAAAATTGAGAAATTGGTCTTCAAATCTCACATTTTGGGCTTAATTTATATAAATAAATAAAAAAAGAAATTTAAACTTGGGTTGGGCCCCCCTTATGCCCCCCCCCCCCTCTCCTACCCCATATATAAACTTTTTTTTTTCTCCAAACACTTCATTTTTGCAATTCAAATTCAAACACCTCTCTCTCTCTCTCTAGAACTTAAAAGACATAATTACCTCTCTCTTTACCCTCTCTTTCTCTTCTTCTGCATCACAAATTCCATCCATTTTCTAATTAAAAATCCATCATATTAGCAAGATTTCTTGAAGATATTGAGCTTCATTCATCACTCAGGTAAGTAATAACATCATATCTTTCTTTTCTTACCATTTTTGGGTGAAAAATCCACCATTTCTTGCATTTTAAGTATCATTATTCTAACCTCTGAATTTTCTAAGTTTTATGGAGAGATTATACACCAAAAACATGTAAAATGTTATATGATGGTGATAATCTATGATCCAAACAATAAAATACAAGAAAATAGGGGAAAATCATGATTTTATGTGTTTTTGAACAACAATGGTGAGGTTCCAACTGATAGAAACAAAATGAGTGTGCAAACTGTCAACCAATGACAGATTTGTGCATGCATGTTCAAATGGCCATATCTCTTTCAAAACTCAATGAAAAAGGATGATTTTTTTTGAAAGTTAGTTTTTTGAGTTATATTCAGTTTTCAAGTGGAATCACTTAAAAATAAGGAGTTTGGATCCTCCAAACACCTAAAATACTTTAGGTGTGTAATCTGTGAAACCACCAGCAGCTAAACTCTACTTCGTGTGTTAGTATCTCCTTTGTTATTTGTCTCTACATTTTGATCATTTTGAGTACTACAAGTTTCTGTCCAGAAGTGAAATTCTGGAATTTCTTGATTTTAACAATTATTGATCATTTGATGGTTTATAACACAATTTACGGTATAAATTACTATATTAACGAGCATAGGTGCATTATGTATAATTGGACTATAGACAATCAAGTTGGATGCATGTGTACATTTATAAGCTTAAGACTTATTCACCTCCATAGGTAGTTTTAGATCCATAAGTGATGGTTTTTGGGCATTTCTCTTTGTTAGGGAATCGGTAGGCCTTTGGGTGAGGATCATATCGTGCTTCGGAGTAGCGGAGCTTTGCACAAAGTTGAGTATTCACGGCCCCTCTTTTAAACGTTTATTGCGTTTTAGGGTGTAAAGCATGTTGATTTAAAAGAAAGTGAATTGATTTATATGATTGAATGAAAATTATATAAATTGTTATGATGAGCAAATTGACAATTTACAAATGATATGTTGAGTTATGTGAAGTCTCCGTGTTACACTACTATTTAACTCTGTTTATTTGAGCCGATGATATTTGTGGACAGCGCTATTTGGTTGACATACCCACCTAACTGGCAAGTAGGGGTGCACTTTATCAATTAAGAATGCTCTACACATGTGGACTTTAGGTCCACCGCTGAGGTAGTTCGTGGGGCAGAGAATGTCGTTTAGGATTAGTAGTGGCTCAATAATTAAATATCATGTGTAAAAGTAATTTGCATATTTGCTCATAAAAATTGAAATGTTTAATACTGATGCGAACTTCTGCTTCGCTATTTCTATACCTTGCATATAAAATGTTTTGTGCATACGAAAAACCTGTGAACTCACCAACTCTTTGTAGTTGACACTTTGTTTTCACATGCTTTACAGGAAGTTAAGAAGGTAACTGACCAACTTAGTTTATTTTCGGGAACACCAATCAAGATTTTATATGTTTCTTTTTAGTTTGATGTAATTGGTTTGTTAAGACAAAGTTGTCGAATTATAAACTTTTAAACTGTAAACGCTGATGCTTTATTTTTGAATGTATGGTAGGTGTTTATATTCCTATTGTTGTGAAACCTAGAACTGTCTTACCCCGTGTTTCCGCTTTAGCGGGGTGTGACAGTTAGCAAGATTTGGGCGACATGAATACAATGAAGTAATTTGTCAGCAGCAAAAATGCTCATTTCAATGAACAAACCCTCATGCAAAGAGCTGTTACCCACTTTCTTGAGTTCTAATGTTTGCGACATAGATTATCACCACTATATGAACATTTTTACATGTTTTTGGTGTATAATCTCTCCATAAAACTCAGAAATTTCCGAGGTTAGATGAATGTGACTAAAAATGCAAGCCATGTACATGGGCACAACTCCAACCCAATATTTAAAAAAAAATAAACTCAAGCCCAAAAATGAAATTAAAATGTCATTTTTCTCAATTCTGGCATTTTTCCTCAAAATGTAAGTCCAAAAGTGATTAAATTCTATAAAATTAGAATTTTTATATTTTAAATACTAAACTATATATTTTATATAAATTGGGTATAAATTAGAGCATTTGGCAATATATAGGCCAATCTAATCTAACTAACTCTCAATCTTATAAGTTATCTAAAATAACACTAATATAAACTTAGTAAGGGTTACCATGAAAGCTCAAATTTGACAGTTGTCACAGTCTCCCCCTGTTAGAGAAATTTCTTCCCAAAATATAAGAACTAGCTTTTCCGGGGCGTGCGCAAACAGGCGAGGATACTTATGCTTCAACAAATCTTCACGTTCCCAAGTATACTCTGGGCCATGCTTTGCATTCCAGCGAACTTTAACAATAGGGATCTTACTGCGCCTCAGCCGTTTGACTTCTAGGTCAAGGATTTCGATTGGTTCTTCGATGAAGTGTAACCGATCATTAATCTTCCCAAGGGTAGAACTAATGTTTCATCTGCCAGGCATTTCTTCAAGTTTGACACATGGAACGTGTCGTGGATGACGCTCAATTCCTGTGGTAACTTTAGTTTGTACGATACCGGTCCAATTCTTTCGAGTATTTCAAATGGACCAATGTATCTGGGACCCAGCTTGCCTCTCTTCCTGAAACGTACTAGTCCCTTCCATGGCGATACTTTCAGAAGCACTTTATCACCCACTTGAAACTCTAATGGCTTTCTCCGATTATCCGTATAACTCTTCTGACGATCTCTTGCTGTTTTGAGTCCTTCCTTGATGGTTGAGATCTTATCAGTGGTTTCTTGAATGATATCGGGCGTGGTCAGTTGTCTATCTCCGATTTCTAACCATCTAAGGGGCGATATACTTTTACGTCCGTATAGGGCTTCGTACGGCGCACACTTAATGCTGGCGTGATAGCTGTTGTTATAGGAGAATTCACAAGTGGTAGGTGGGTATCCTAACTCCCACCAAAATCTATTGCACATGCACGCAACATATCCTCTAGCGTTTGAATAGTTCTTTCCAATTCTCAATCCATTTGAGGATGATAGGCAGTGTTATAATCCAACCGTGTAGCCAATACCTTTTGAAGAGACTGCCAAAATCGTGATATAAAATGAGTGTCTCTATCTGAAATAATGGAAATAGGCACACCATGACGTGTGACTATATCATTGATGTAAATTTGTGCACGCCTTTCCATACTGAAATCTTCATGAATAGGAATGAAATGAGTTGATTTTGTAAGTCGATCAACTATAACCCATATAGAATCGTGACCCTTTCCAGTTTTTGGTAGCTTGGTTACGAAATCCATGGTTATTTGTTCCCACTTCCATTGAGGAATTTCAGGCTACTAAAGTAGACCAGATGGTTTCTGATGTTCAGCCTTGACTTGAGCACAGGTTAAACACTTACTTACGTATAAAGCAATATCTTTCTTCATTCCTGGCCACCAATAGTATTCCTTCAGATCCTTGTACATCTTATCCGCTCCTGCGTGAACTGAATATCTGGATCGATGGGCTTCATCCAAGATGGTTGATCGTAGATTATCCACCTTTGGTACCAATACTTTATTCTTAAAATAATGCACCCCATATGGTTGTAATTCAAATCCTTTTTCTAAGTGATGCAAGGTCTCATTCTTCAAATTCTCATCTTTTAAAGCTTCTTTTTGTGCTTCAAGAATTTGAGTCTTTAAACTCGTTTGAACCATCATTTCCCGTAGGTCGTGCTCTCGTCGGCTTCACTCTTTCCTTTCTTCTTAAAGCGTCAGCTACTACGTTAGCCTTGCCCGATGGTACTTTATTTCACAATCGCAGTCACTAAGTAGCTCGACCCATCTTCTTCGCCTCATAAGTAGCTCGACCCATCTTCTTTCCTTCATATTGAGCATTTTCTGGTCAAGAATGTGCTGAAGGCTTTTATGATCAGTAAAAATGGTGCACTTAGTGCCATAAAGATAGTGTCTCCAGATTTTGAGTGCGAACACCACTGCCCCTAACTCCAAGTCATGGGTGGTGTAATTCTTCTCATGAATATTTAATTGCCTTGATGCGTATGCGATAACTTTGTCTTTTTGCATCAGTACACATCCCATCCCTTGATGTGAAGCGTCACAATAGACTACAAAGTTATCCACTCCCTCTGGTAAAACCAAAATCGCTGCGTTGCATAACTTGTGTTTGAGAGTCTGGAATGCTTCCTCTTGTTTCTCTCCCCAAATAAACTTCTTATCTTTTTGGGTTAGAGTCGTTAGTGGTTGTGCGATCTTGGAGATATTTTTGATAAGTCGTCGATAATAGCCTGCCAATCCAAGAAATTGTCGGATCTCAATTGGTGTCTTCGGGGCTTCCCATTTCTTAATGGCCTCGATTTTAGCTGGATCAACATGAATTCCCTTGTCATTTACTACATGACCAAGAAAATGTACTTCTCGAATTCAGAATTTGCATTTGGAGAGCTTGGCGTACAACTTTTCATCGTTGAGCAATTCTAGTATCAAGGTCAGATGTTGTTCATGAAGACTGTCGGTGCGTTTGTTAGCCCAAAAGGCATAACTAGGAACTCGTAATGACCATAACGAGTTCTAAACGCTGTCTTAGGAATGTCTCCTTCACGAACTCTCATTTGATGATATCTCGATCGAAGATCGATCTTTGAGAAATACGTTGCACCTTGACGTTGATCAAACAAGTCATCAATTCGAGGAAGGGGGGGTATCGGTTCTTAATTGTCAACTTGTTAAGTTCTCTATAATCAATACACATTCGGAAAGATCCATCCGACGGTGCTAACCGGTAAGGTGATTTCTCTATGGGCGCAGCTCCCGGGATTAAATCAATGTGGAATTCAACTTGTCTTGGTGGGGGCAGTCCGGGTAGCTCATCTGGTAATACCTCGAAAAATCCCGAACTATAGGGATATCCTGAATGCGTTTCTCTTCGGTCTCCTTATTTACAATGTGAGCTAAAAAATGAAGTGCAGTCTTTCCTCAAGTATTTTCGCATCTTCATGCACGTCAATATTTTAACAATCCTTCTGGGTTTCTTTCCATGTACTTCGAGAACTTCTCCTTCGGCTAGTGGAACTCGGATGATCTTTTCGGAGAAGCAAATTTCAGCTCGGTTATTAGACAACGAATACATACCCACAATTATATCAAAGCTTCCTAACTTGATTGGGATTATGTCTATGCTAAAGTTCCTCCATCTTTCTCTTACCTCGAGTTTTGTTTCTTGCAAATAACCCCGAACAATTAGCATTGTTAGTGAGCCTGGTTGCCAAATTCACCGCATCTTGAAGGGTTTTGGGGTTTGCCGAAGTAACGTCCGCGCGTATTTCAAGAGATAAACCCCAGACATACCTGTCGACTTGATTTTCATCAGGCGTCACCAAATGTGGTACCATCTTTGCCAGTTCATGGAAACGGGCAGTGCTAGAGTCTTTGTCATTTCCCTTCATTTCATGATTCCATAGCTCCGCTTCCAAATTCTGGATTTCGCTCCTCGACAGTATTCCTCTTTGAGCATCTTTTTGAATTCCTCCCAAGTAAGATTGTTGGCTGCTTCTCAGCCTCGGGTTTGCACTTGGGTGTTCCACCAGGTCAATGCTTGTCCTTGTAGCAGACAGGCGGCAAACTGCACTTTATTTCCTTCAGTGCACTTGCTAATGTGGAGAACGGGCTCCAAATTCTCAATCCATGTCAGTAATCCAACAGCTCCTTCAGTTCCATGGAATTCCTTTGGGTTTCAGGTCCTAAAAGCTTTGTATGTGCATTCCCTATCTCCACTTGCTCAAGATCCTCAGTTGTTTCATGAATTAGCATTTAGACCCGCTGCCACTTGACTAACGATGTTCGGAAGTGCCGCGATGAGTTGCTCAGGCACAAGTCGCGCGATCTCGGAGTTTTCTCTCCTCGAAGGCATTGTCTTTAGGCATAGGTTCATATTGAGGTTGGGTCATATTACTATTATTATATGTGCGGAGTCTCTTTAACTAAATTAACTTCAATATCCAGTAAAAATAATTCCCAAAAGACAACAAGTATCTTAGAGTTCTAAATAGTGGGCTACATGCCACCAAAATAAGTTTCCAAGTTTAACCAACAAAGTAGTCAAAAAGTTCTCTCCTAGGTTGACTAGTCACATAGCCTGAGGAGTCAGCAGAGTACATAGCAGGGGTGGATGAGTGAGACATAGTGAATTGCGATAGTTACACATTTAATAAATGTCAAAAAACATTTTGTAATACTTATGTGAACTCATATAAAATCATATTTTTCGATTTGAAGTAAGAAGTTCCGATCTATGCTGATTTTTAGTATAACTAGTCCAAGTCCCTTCTTATTCATACTATATTTAGACATAGGTGATCAGGCTTAGCCTAATTATGATATGTTAGAACGATGCCTATTCTAGTTATACTAGTAGTAGGTTTTTAAATTTTTTTAAATTTATCTAAGGAAACGATAAAATGGTTATAGTGTATGGTTTTTGTTAGAAAACCGGTGTTCTCTATAACCTAAGGCTTTGATACCAAGTCTGTCACACCCCGCTAAAGCGGAAACACGAGGTACGGCAGTCCTAGGTGTTGGTCCCAATAAGGGTCTACAAGAGTTCAATCAAGATAGAACAGTTTGTAGAAGGACGGGTTGAATACAAACACACAGATTTTTTGTTTTTAAATGAGTTTCTTAAGATAAACAAATTTACAGTTGCAAGCGGAATTAGAACAAGTTTAAAACCTATTCTATGATGCACAAGAATATGAAAGAAAGAATAAAGAGGGTATAGGTTAGATAAAAGCATACATTAAGATGAAGAAGATATCTTCATCTTATTTATACCCATTTGTCTTTGAAACAAGACAAAAGGTACATGCCACGTGTCAAGCTTAGATAGGAAGCTTGTCCTTGTTAATAAGACAACCATGCTTTTGGCCGAATATGAACAGTACCATCTCAGATATGATGGGGACATAATAGACAAGTCGTACGTCCTTTTTTGGCATGGTTCTAGGTTTGACTTTTGTGCATCGAGGACAAGATCAATCTTTAATCTTGCAAAGGAAGCTTCATTTGATCGCGGATACTGAATCTTCAAGGATGAACTTCAGTATCGTTGAGGCTTCACAAGACTTCACACTTTTGAGTAGACAATCGCTGCTATCGCTGAACCGCTTCAATTCACTTAGCTGATTATCTCTTTCTTCAGCTAGAGTCTTCGACTTTCGCTGAATGGTCTTCTGGTGTGATAACTGATCTTCAGGTCTTCAATGAGAAGCTTGTAGTTCCTTGACCTTCAGCGATCGCTGATAGCAATCAGCGTGTGTTATCGCTGAATTTGAACAGAAGCTTAACAATGGAATTTCACTATGTATAGTAAAGGAATCATATTCAAATCACTGAGAGGAGTTATGATCAACAATCTCCCCCTACTTGATTATGATTAAGCAACATAGGAAAATTGCTTTAAGAGACTAGTAAAGGACTTAGGAAATATTTAAAGAAAAATTTTCTAAGTGCTAATCTGTAAAGTATTTTTCAGCTACTCTATTATCTGAATTGAGTTTCATTTATAAGGATATGAAAGCACAATTTTTACAAGTAGATAAGCTTAAAGTACATTCACTGATTGAATTTTCAGAGTGAAAGGTCAGTGAGTTAAAGATAGTATAACGAAAATAGAACTCTTATGTTCATTGTCCCTTTTACTATTTTCAGGGATCTTTTCAGTACTGAGGTGGAGTAGAGTACTTTGAATTTCATTAATTATAATCTGAAGAATTACAGCGAAATGAAATTACAATTATAAAGGTGAAGTACTTGTACACTGAAGAAATATTACAAAGGAAGTAGAAAACTATGACTAGTCAGAGATATTCTCATTTCTTCTTTGTAGCTCATTCTCATAAAGCGTCTTCTGTCGGTTCATCAAAGGAGTATCTGACCCGAAGCGCCAAAGCATAATCTTTATGAGTGAGGATGGGGCCTTGTGAATTTCTTGGTTTCTGAAGAGTCCTAAGAATCCTTCATTATCCGAGAATATCATACCTGGTTCAGGCAGTGAGATGATTTCGTCTTCTCCATATCTTCGGTCTTGAGGGAGAGAGGTACAAAGCATTCATATAGCAGGGAGCTCAAGATGACCAAGAATTCTTTGATAATCAAACTTAGTTTCATGCTCATTCTTAGCACTTGAACTTCCTTCAGCGTTTGATCTTTTCTTTTTAGATGATTCAGGGAGAGGGGGAACTTGCACATGTTGTGACATTCTTTGCAGCAACTGATTCAGCACACTGTCCACCACGTCCTTGAATTTGGATTTAGAACCCTGAGTGGCGTCTCTGATTTCTAGCCATTCAGTGTATCCATAAATTTCTAAGAATTTGGCTTCTTCTCTCTCTATTCTGTTCGTCCTTGTCATTCTTACATATACCTTTGGACCACCTCTGTTGGAGTGTCGCCCTTGGATAGTTGCATGAATGATTTTGGCTTCAGATTTTCAAAATTTCAGCCTGTCAGTACACCAATCAAGCTCTTTGTCTTTCTGCATAGTGGCTTCAGAGGTCAGTGCACTTAGGATATTCTGTTGAGAGAGAATTGGATCTACATTTATGTGCTCTTGTGAAAGTTCTTTTTGTACGAGAGCTTCAGCGACCCTTTCACTCTTTTTCAATTGTTCTCGAGTCGCCTTATCTCTTGCAGAGTCTTCTCTGAGCAATTTCCTTGCTAAAGCAAGATCATTCTCAGTTTGCTTTATTTCCTCATCCCTGATTCTTTGTGCTTACAATGCTTGTTCTCTCTCTTCTCTGGACAAAAAATAGAATTCATCTACCATCCTTATTGGTACGGCTTCAATGGGTTCAGCTTCAGGCACCCTTATTCTTCCGCTTCGAATTCCCTAAGGAATTTTATTCGCCGTTCTTCTTCTTCAGGCTCGCTTATGATCGGCTTTTGAACGCGACGCCTGGGAATAAGGCCTTCTTCTTCTACAGAGTCAGTTTCAATTATGTACATGAACTGCTCTTCAGAGGAAGGTTCCTTCCTTGAAGTTGAGTCCTTTAGGGGACGGGGATCACTGAGGGAAGGAGTGGAGGAAATAGTGTTATCAGAGGGAGATTTTGTGGATGAAGAGGAGAGTATGGGAGTTTCAGGGAGAGGTGCAGAGAAAGGGATAAGAGGAAGAGATACCTCAATTGTGGTATCCCCCTCAGATATAGGGATAGTGGCATCCATATCTACCACTTCCTTTCCTTTGTCTGAGGGACCGGATTGTTCCTGAGAAGGTTGCGGTACGTCCCCCAAGGGCTCTTGATGAGCGACACCAGGTCTTGACAATCTGAAGTGCTCTAATGCACTTCCAATGTCGTCATCATCTTCATCATCATCCATCCCCCCATAGTGAGGGATAGGTTCTTCATCATCTTCTTCATCCTCATCTTCTTCTTCTTCATCTTCTTCATCAGCAGCTTCACCTTCAGGCCGCTGAATGTAAGCAGAGATTCTCTCTTCAAGGAACCTCTTGTTATGCTCGGAGATGAGTTCATCAGTGAACTCTTTGGCACATCTCTCCCCCTCAATATTATCAGGAGGTAGACAATACACAATCAGAGTGCGAACGTTTGTCTGAACGTCCTTCAGCTTCTCGTCAGCCTCTTGAAGCGTTTTCCGATCAGCAGCGTTGAAAGACGAGGAACTTGCCTCAGAGAGCTTTGTAAGCATCTGCATCATATCGGACTGAGTCTTTTGAATACACTCAAGGACGTTTGCTTGAGCATCAACTTTCTGCTCCAAGCTTGTCAGGGTCTGATGGAAGGCCCTGTTATCTTCCTTCAGGCCGAAAACGTCAGATATCAGGTTCCTGACATTCGTCTTGATCGCTGGTGTACCAATGATCCTTCTAAAGATAAGTTCGGCCGATGTCTGAAGGTTGTCCACCCTAGCCCTTGTGAGAGCACATTCTTTGACCAAATAGTCAATTGCAGGGAATGTGGGGTTGGGAAGGACAATGGGAGGTAGGTCGGTGACTGTGGGAAGCTTGGGAGCAGCCATCTCTTGCTTAACCTCTCTGAGCTTTGCGGTAGAGGGATTGCCCTGAGGAGATTTTCCCTTATCCTTGCTGATGGGAGGAGCGCTGGTGGTGGTGGTTGTCGTCGTCGCTGAGGTAGGAACAGAAGCGACACCTGATGATGACATAGATAAAGATGCCAAAAACATATCCGGATTAGAAGAAGGATGAAAATTTTTATTTTACTCCCTGAGAGTATCTTGAGGATTACTCTTAGGGACTACATTTGCAAAGGTAGTGTCTAGAGGATCACTGACCAGTGTCTTAGAGTATCTGAGAGAGATACTCTGAGGTCCTTTTAAGTTGGCCTTCCAAAACTTAGATTGTCTGAACAATAATGAGGTTTGGATTGCGTGCATTTCAGCATTATCAGAGATAGGGACAACTATCGCTGAGTCACTTGCTGAGGTGAGGACCAAAAAAGAGGAGATAGAAGTAGAAGAGAAGGTTGTGGAAGTAGTACCTGATCCAGCTTCAGTAGAGCTGGCTAAGACACCTTCAGTGACCGGAGTCGCTATTGATGTAGGTAGAGCTGAAGAAGCAACAACGGATGTAAAGACCGTTGAATTGGTTGTGGCTGCAGTTGGTGTTGGTAGTACACCGAAATCAGAGAGGGTGGTCTTTTGAGAGACCAACTTCTTTGGCTTCTTTGCTTTGGTTGCGATGGTCTTTTTATGACCATCAGTTGATTGTTTCCTCTTAATACTAGCAGTGTCTGGGTTGCTCGCTGTTGGGTTTGACAGTGAGGTGGACACTGGAAGAGGTGCGCCAATCACCTGCAGCATATAGAGAGTGAAAGGAGCATCACCTGGACGTTCCTCAATGTCCAGGGACTTCTTCCCTACAATAGAGAAGGAGTGATCGCCGACCTTCGGGTACTCTTCCCCGAAGGCAACTTCCATTATTGTCGCGAAGAAGCGAGGATAAGGAATAACAGGATGTCTGGTGGCGGCGTTGATGCGACTGACCTTGTCGCTAAAGATGTAATCCGCGTAGTTCAGGTTGTGGCCAGTGCAGAGAGAGTAAGCAAGGTCTTGAAAATGATTGCTTGCCTGATTATGAGAGCCGATCTTCGACCCCAGGCACTGGATCACCTGAGTGAAGATATACTGCCAGCGAGCAGGGAGACTTTTCTTCTCTAACTTGGATCCCACCGTCTTCAGAGAGGGATTCTCCCATTAGTATCCAATGGAGTCCACAAATGCATCAATTTGCATTTTGGTAGGTTCAGTGCCCCATTGTTGGTTCTTAGGGCGTACAGGGAGACGCAGAGCCTTCCTTGGAAATCCAACAGTGAAGGAGAAGAAACCGAGTTCTGGAATCTTGAACCCAATAGCAAGGAGTTGGGTTCCTTTGTCAGTTGTCAGCATGGTACAGTGAGCCGTGTACCACAAGGCTTGAAGATGGGAAGAGATGCCGACCGGGTTGTGAACGAACGCATACATCAGAGGGCATGCCTTGATGAAAGCAACTCCTTCAGTGAATTGGGGGCGGTCTGCAGGGATTTCTACCAATGCGATGTAGTTGCAGGACTTGAAGACGGCTCTTTCCAAAGGGAAGTCACATGTTGGTGCAGCGACCAGTGTAGTGTCTTCAGCAGCAGTTTTACTTGCAGATGCCATTGCTGTGGGAAAGATAGGAACACCAAAGAGGTAAATCATGGTTTTATATATAAATCTATAAACCAGAGTTTGGTATAAAGAATACCAAATGTAAGATCAAAGAAAACAAATATTTTGATGAACAATATCAAAATGTTTGTTATAAACAATAATAAAAAAGCTAAGGTAAATGGATTAAAGTTTTAAAAAATAGTCTTCTGTTCTGAGGAAAGAACTTAGAACAGGGTTTTTATAGAGGAAAAACTTTTTAATTTTGATCCAGATTATCTTTATTTATATTTTTAGAGTGTTAAGGAGAAGAAGAGGTGAAACAAGATGTTTTCAGTCATAATATAAGGTTTAGATCAAACCTTAGTTGAGTTCTTAGAGGAAAAACACACACAAGCGTGTTCTTGGTGTTCTAGAGAAAACCTTGAAGATTCGAAGAATTTCTTTTGTCTTGAGGATTGTTATGAAAGCGGAAGGAGCAAAGTAAGGCAAAAAGAATGCTTAAATAGCAAGAGGAGAGAGAATGAAAGGAGTGCTAAACGACGGTTTTAGCTTTTTGAAAAATAAATGATGACCTGGCGCAAGTTCCAAGAAAGGAGTTGGAATGGAAACGTTGCGGTCCGTCGTGTGTCAGAAAAAGGTCTGACGTGTCCTTTTCTTTATTTTTAAAAGATTATAATGATAATCATCCATAAGGAAGGTTTATCCTTAATATTTTAGAAAGATCTTCATCACTAATAATAAAGGATTGTCAGTGAGGAGTTTTAATTTTAAGAGAGACATTCTTTGATGAGAAAAGATATCAAAGAGTGATAAAGATTAGAAGTTAATACCTGAGGAGATGGCCTAGATATCGCTGAATCAGAGTTCAGAGAATGGAAAGTTTGAAAGCTTTATTTGTAATCCTTTGTTGGTCATTGATTAATAAATTATTCAGCGTTCAACATACCAAGTTCGCTGATGAGTAGATTGAATCTAGTTTCATCAAGAGGCTTGGTGAAAAGATCAGCGAGCTGATATTCAGTAGGAACAAAGTGGAGCTCAGCTTCAACATTCATCACATGATCTCTGATAAAGTGATATCGGATCTCAATGTGCTTGGTTTTGGAGTGAAGTACAGGGTTATTGGCAATTGCAATAGCACTTGTGCTATCACAATAGATAAGAATTTTAGATAGCTTGAGATTGTAGTCTCTTAGTTGATTTCTCATCCAAAGGATTTGAGCACAACAACTACCAACGGCTACATACTCAGCTTCAGCGGTGGAAGTGGACACTGAGTTTTGCTTTTTAATTGTCCAACTTATTAACTTTCCACCTAGTAGCTGACACCCACCAGTGGTGCTTTTTCTGTCTATCTTACAACCTGCAAAGTCACTGTCAGAGTAACCAATAAGATCAAATCCTGAACCTTTGGGATACCAGAGACCAAGATTTGGAGTTCCTTTCAGGTATCTAAAGATTCGCTTTACAGCGATTAGATGGGATTCCTTCGGTTCAGCTTGATACCGAGCACAGAGACATGTAGCGTACATGATGTCTGGTCTACTTGTTGTAAGATACAACAGAGACCCAATCATTCCTCGATAGGCAGTAACATTGACCGGTTTCCCATTGGGATCCTTGTTTAATGTCAGAGGAGGCGCCATAGGAGTCTTCATCGCTGAGCATTGATTCATGTCGAATTTATTCAGCATGTCTTTAACATATTTGCTTTGAAAAATAAAAATTCCTTTGTCAGATTTCTTAATCTGCAAGCCTAGAAAATATGTTAGTTCACCCATCATACTCATTTTATATTGTTTTTGCATTCTTGCAGCGAAACGAGTGCAAAGTTTGTGTCTTGTGGAACCAAAGATAATGTCATCAACATATATCTGAGCGAGAATAGTATGACCTTTATATTTTCTTAAAAACAGAGTTTGGTCAATTTTTCCACGAACAAATTTTTCTCTAAGAAGAAATTTAGAGAGAGTATCATACCAAGCTCTAGGAGCTTGTTTTAACCCGTAAAGAGCTTTTTCAAGTTTAAAAACATAACCAGGATGGTTAGGGTCTGAGAAACCAGGGGGTTGTTCAACATAAACTTCCTCGCTGAGTTTTCCATTTATAAAAGCACTTTTAACATCCATTTGAAAAACTTTGAAGTCTTTATGGGCAGCATAAGCTAAAAAGAGTCTTATGGCTTCTAAACGAGCAACAGGTGCAAAGGTTTCATCATAGTCAATTCCTTCTTCCTGTCTATAACCTTGAGCAACTAGTCTATCCTTATTGCGAATTATAGTCCCGTTTTCATCTAGCTTATTTCTGAAAACCCATTTGGTTCCTATGACGGTTTTGTCAGAGGGTCTAGGGACAAGATTCCAAACTTTATTTCTACGAAATTCAGTTAGTTCTTCTTGCATAGCTGAAACCCAGCTAGGATCAGAGATAGCTTGATCTATCTTCTTAGGTTCAGAGAGAGAGATGAAGTTAACATAAAGACAGATATTACCTGTACCTCTACGTGTTTTGATACCTGCAGTGGGATCACCAATAATCTGATTTATTGGATGATTTGCAGTCCATCGCTGAGCTGGTGGTCGAGGAGAGAGATCAACAATAGATTCAGCAACCTGTTCTTCAGATTCTGGAATAGGACTTGTTTCAGCAACAAGTACTTCATTTAGAATCAATTCAGGGGATTGATTTTCAGAAGTGGTTTAGTTTTTCACAGAGGAATTTCCAAGAGAGGAATCAGCAACAGGAATCTGATTTAGAGGAGTAACATTCATCCCTGAAGATGGATGATTATTACTTGTTGGGTTTACAGGGATTTCATCATCACTTGCTTCAGCTGGAGTTTGATTGCTGAAGTATGTTTCAGGTACCCCATAATGAGATCTCATCCAGGCATTCAATTCTTCATCATCATCATGAGAGTGAGAAGCATGAATGAGGCGAGATTCATCAAAGTTAACGTGCATGGAGTCTTCAACATGTTGTCTTCTTTTGTTGAAGACTGTGAAGGATTTAGATATAGAGGAGTATCCAAGAAATATACCATTGTCAGCTTTTGGATCAAATTTACCTAAATGATCTCTGTCATTCAGAATGTAACATCTACATCCAAAAATGTGGAAATATTTCATAGTAGGTCTTCTCCCATGAAATAATTCATAGGGGGTCTTCTTAAATCGTTTAACTATCAGGGATCTATTTTGAGTGAAGCACGTTGTATTAACTGCTTCAGCCCAGAACTAAGTTGGAAGATGCGATTCGCTGAGCATTGAGCGAGCCGCTTCAATGATAGTACGATTTCTTCTTTCAGGAACACCATTTTGCTGAGGAGTTCTTATTGAGGAGAAGTTGTGAGAGATGCCTCTTTCTTCAAAGAAGTTATCCAGAGTACTGTTTTTGAATTCAGTGCCATGATCACTTCTTATGGAACGAATAATTAGATTGTTCAAAACTTCCATCTTTTTGATAAAAGAGATTATCATTTCAGGGGTATCACTTTTGGATCGAAGGAAGAACACCCATGTGTATATGGAGTATTCATCAACAATCACTAAAGTGTATTTCTTCCCAGAGATCGATTGGACATTGACAGGTCCGAATACATCCATGTGGAGTAGCTGAAGAGGAGTAGTCACTGAAGAAAGTTGCTTTGACCTGAAGGAGGCCTTTGTCAGCTTTCCCTTCTCACACGCTGAACAAAGAGATTCCTTTGTAAAGGTATGATTTGGGAGGTCTCTGACTAAGTCTTTTTGAGACAATTCATTTATTTTCTTAAAGTTAAGATGAGAGAGTCTTTTATGCCATAACCAGTTTATATCAGTGGATGCTTTAGAGATAAAGCACATGTTCTCAGAGTGAGAACTATTCATGTTTATGACATATACATTTTCCACTCTTTTGCCTGTAAGGACAAGCTTATCATTTCCGTCAGTGACAGCACATCTATTTTTCAAGAATAGATCTTTGAAGTCTTTGTCACATAACTGACTAACGCTTAAGAGATTGTGCTTTAGTCCCTCAACGTAAGCAACACGAGAAAATGATGTGGCTCCGTTGGACAGAATTCCATAACCTTTAGTGTATCCTTTGCCATTTCCACCAAAAGTCACTGATGGACCAGCTTCTTCTTTGTAATCAGAGAGTAGAGATTTTCTGCCTGTCATGTGCCTTGAGCATCCGCTATCAAGATACCAGATACCTTTGGCACTCTGTATACAACAAAAGATTAATTGTTTAAATGTACCCATACTACTACGGGTCCTGCTTGGTTAGATAAAGGATTGGCGGAGGAGCTACTAGCTGAAGAACTCTCTTCAGTGGATATCTTCACCTTTGATGGTTTTGCAAACTTGGTGGATTTCACTCTCGCTGATTTATCAGCATGAGCTACTTTCTTTCCATGAGCTAGTTTATCAGCTCTAGTAGCATTAGGACATTTGCTTGCAATGTGGGTAGTTTCACCACAGTGATAGCATTTCCTATATTTAAAGGGTTTGGAAATCAGAGAGGGAGCAGGAAATTTCTCAGGGATAGGTCCAAGAATTCCTTTATCCATCGTCCTTGGAGGTATAACAACCTTTTCAGGAGTAGGAGTGAGATCGATTTTAATTCTGGGGGTTGGTCTCTGAGAAAAGTCAGGGACCTTCTTCCCAGTTTTAGAAACTTTCTTTGAGGATTTCTTTTTCATATCTTGAGTTTTCTTATTCTTAGGAACTTGATTAAGAAACTCGTTCTTGATCACTTTCTTAGAACTAAGAATATAAAGCTTCTCTTTAGAAGAGGAGGAAGAAGAGGTTGAAGAAGAAGGATCAGGGACAGAAGAGACAAACATTCCGAATTTGAGCATGGAACGATCATTCTCTGATCCTTCCTTTTCAGGGTTATAGCCTAATCCACTTCTTACTTTCATAGGTATTTGAGCATTGATGATCTCATTGACTTTATCAGAAGCCTTACACCATCCTTCGATTGTAGCCTTTTCAGACTTGAGATCAGCGATAGCCTTTTCCCTATCAGCGATAGCTTGTTGTTTCTCGATGCTTATAGTTTGATTTGCAAAGACTTGGTCTTTGAGAGATTCCTCAATTTTAGAAAGTTCTTTGATTCTTATATGGCAATTTTTTAATTGTTCAGATAAGTCAGTGTTAATTCTCTCGGCCTTAATTTTTCCATTTAAAGCATCGTAGAAATCAACAGTCATAGCATCGAGAGCTGACAAGTTATCATTTTCAGAAGGTAAAGGAACAGAGGGAATAGTTACCTGAGTAGAAGGAGACTCAGAGGAAGAAGTCTCAGTGACTTCTTCAGCGTCTTCAATTCTTGCCATCAGACAGAGGAAGGCAAGATCTTCGTCATCTGAACCAGACTCTTCTGAGGTCTTGGCCCAGTCATCTTCAGCATCCCAGTCAACTTCTTCAGCGACAAGGCCTTTGCCTTTTTGCTGGTTTTTCTTCATATCTTTGTATTTGTTTTTCAGTTTCAAATACTTCTCCTTTTTATCAGAGGTATGGGAGGTAGTGGGAGCAGCAACTTTCATCGACCTGCATTCACTTGCGAAATGACCCTTTCGCTGACAATTGAAGCAAATCGCTGAGGCTTTCTCAGCGGGCAACGTTTTCTGCTCTTCAGAGTCAGAGAGGTTAGAAGGTTTTCAAAAATTGCTCTTTCTAGCAAATCTTTTAAAGTTATTACTTAAAAGGGCTAGAGAGTTATCAAACTCAGAGATGTCTGCATCAGTGAGTTGATCTTCTGAATCAGTTTGACCTAATTCAGTAATAGAGGTGATAGTAGAAGAAGGAGCATTTTTGGAAGAAGTTCCCTCAGAAGTCACAAGTGCCAAAGAAGTACTTTTAGCACCTTTGAGTTCATTAATTAGGTTCTTCCTTAGAAGCTGGGATTGTTCCTCATTTACGAGCATACCATATAATGCATTTAAGGACAAGGTTTCAAGATTCTTTGACAGCTTTATACATGTAGTGTACATTGCCCATTGATCGGGCAATGCCTCCATGAACTTTGTCAGAATTTCAGCGTTTGAATAAACTATATCGACTGATTTAAGATCAATCAGCAGACAGTTAAATCGCTGGTGAATTTGAGAAAGAGATTCTACTTTTTGATACATAAAACTCTCCTATTTTCTTACAAGGTTTATGCATCTAGTTATTTTAACTTCGGAAGTTCCTTCATATTGGATACATAATGTATCCCACGTGGCTTTTGAAGTCCTCATTTTCATGACAGAATGATAGACCTCATCAGGTAAAGCCATTGCTATTGGCTTTAGAGTCAATAGCAATTTCTTTCTTGTCTTCTTCAATCCATCTGTTAGGAGTTTTAACAATACTCCTCTCAGGAATGGCTGGAGTAGTAGTGGTGGCAGGAACACTAGCTACTATTGTTGTAGGAACAAATGGTCCATTTTCCAGATAGTAGGGAATCTTTGGATCAGATCCCTCCAGAAATAGAGACATTCTTTCCTTCCATAATGGAAAGTTATCATTGCTAAACCTTGGAGGCTTAGCTAAAGATCCATTATCGTTGTAGTTTGTATTTGGGTTTGACATTTTAAAATAGTTTTAAGAAAAAAATATTTTAAAGATTTAAGAAGCAAACACCGCTCTGATACCACTTAATGGTCCCAATAACGGTCTACAAGAGTTCAATCAAGATAGAACAGTTTGTAGAAGGGGGGGGGGGGGTTGAATACAAACACACAGATTTTTGGTTTTTAAATGAGTTTATTAAGATAAACAAATTTACAGTTGACAGATCGCACACTTAACTTTAATAAATTGGTTAATGCCTCAAAACTTCGTATTTTTGAAAGAAACTGGATTCATATAAACCCTAACTCATGAAACAAAATTCCAGAAGAAGAATTATGCATTATGGACTAATAATCAAAGGGATATCAACATATAAAGTAGGGTTTAGCTACTGGTGGTTTCACAGTTTGCACACCTAAAATGTTTTAGGTTTTTGGAGGGTCAAAACTCTATATATTCATGTGATTCCACTTTCAAACAAAATATAACTCATAAAACTAACTCTCAAAAGAAAAATCATCCTTTTTCATTGAGTTTTGAAAGAGATATGGTCATTTGAAAATGCATGCACAATTCTGTCAGCTTTGGACAGATTGCATACTCATTTTGATTTAAATAATTGAAACCCCAAATTACCTTATCTTTGAGTGAAACTAGTGGCATTTGGAAGGTGCCTCATTAAAGTAAGTTCCAGAAGAAAAATCAAGTAATTTGGACGATTATTTTGAGAGTTATGGTTATTCAAAGTAGGGTTTACCTACTGTTAAACTTCTAGATGCATATCCAACTTGTTTTGAGCATTTGGGGGGTCAAAAGTCAATGTTTTTGAGTGAGACCACTTGGATTAGAACCCCAACTCATAAAATAAACTTTTGGAAGAAGATTCATACCATTTGGATGATTATTTAGTAAGATTTGGTCGACATGAATACAAGGAAATAATCAGTCAGCACCAAAAATACTCAATTCAATGAACAAACCCACATGCAAAGAGATTTTACCTACTTTCTTGTTAGGTCTGATAATATTGTATCCGAGAATACAATTATTAAAGACATGAAGGGTCAAAGTGCAAAAGTTATAAAAGATAATTAGGAAACGAAATTAATGTAATTTAGGCAAGTGAATAATGCCTAATTGTCTAGTTTCCATATTGTGATTATTTCCTACATATAAATAGAGGGTTGGGATTATTCTTTAGAGAAACAAGAACATTAATTTGTTTCATTAAGAGAGAGCTTAAGATAGAAATCCTTGTAATCAACATATTCATCAAGTTAGATATCCGACATCGGATCTTCATCAATATTAGAAGTGTTCTTCGTGTTTTACATTAAAAGCTTAGTACTGGATCATAATCTGGGATCCACAATTGGTATCAGAGCTACACGATCTGAGTTTTGATCTGATTCTGATCGAGTTCGAAAAACAAGGTAAAAATATCGAATCTGACACTGTTCAAAAACTTATCGATTCAAGCTTCCCAAGCCTGAATCGACAAGATTTCTTATCACACCATTGATTATCGACAAAACTTGTTTATGGCATCTTTTCTTATCAATAAGATTTTTACATCGCATCTGTTATTATCGAAGAGATTTTTATATCTCCTCTTTATTACCCGACAAGATTCGTTTTCTCATTCAAATTTTTTTTGTTTAATTCGTTGTACGTTTGCATCACTTTTATTAGAAAACTCAGGGTGACTGACTTCTGCAGCTTTTCTAGTTTAAGAGTTCTCAAGTACAAGACTTAAACTTTAACAAAATTCGAATTTTTTACTTTAATTTAAACCGTTGTACTTTTGCTTCACTTTTATTGGATAACTCAAGGTCTATAACTTCTGCAGCTTTTTCAGTTTAAGAGTTCTCAAGTACACTGCTTAAACTTTAAGTAATTCTTTTTATTTTATTTTTTGTTGTTGGGAACTCGGGAACTTAGATCTTCTCTTCCTTAAAAAGACATTGTTCTTTTTTTGTCGACGAAGGCTTCGTTTTTGCTCTTCAATAGTTCAAAATAAAGATAAAAAATGAATTTCAGAATCTTATTTTTATCGTGTCCTGTAGACCCGATATAAATTCTTGTCGACACCTTAAAACCCGATATAAAATCTTGTCGACTCCATTTGACCCGATATAAAATCTTGTCGATACTACCTTAATCCGATAAGTTTTCTTGTCGAGTTACCTTAACACGACATAAATTCTATCGATATTTTTTTTGTTAAAACGAGATTTTATTTTTTATTTTTAAAAGAACTCTTAGAATTTTTCAAAACTCACCGACCGAGATCATTTTATCAAGTAACAAGTACTTTATTTTTTTACTCTTCAAGATGAGTTCTCAAAATCAAGTTTTTGTGCTAAATGCAAAAATTTCTCAAATTGAATCTAGACAGACAAACAACATGCAAGTGTTGGATGAACTTTTAAGAGAACATGTCACACTCAAATTTAAGTTTAATAACTCAGAAGAATCAAGAAAAGATTTGCAAAATCAAAATGAATTTTTGGAGAAACAACTTAAAGGGTATTCTAGAAATACATATCATATGAGGTATGAAGACTTTTGCAAAAAGACAAATCTTGAGTTGATAAAAATAAATTTTGATCTGAAAAACAAAATTTCCGAGTTAGAAAAGTTTATAGCTCATGAGACTTATAGTGTGGTTCTTAAAAGAAAATTAACTGAATTTTTGGAATGTGAGAAAGAAAAGATATTAACTCCTGATGAGAAACACAAGTTTGAGATTGAGCGAAAAGATTTTGAAAGCAAAATTAAAACTTGTGAACTAACCATTCAAAAACGTTCTAAACAAGTGTCAGATTTTGAACAAATTGTGATTTTAGAAAAAAAATCATCAGAAACAAAAAGTCAGGAGTTTTTAAAACAAATTTCTGCTCTTGAAAAACTTTTGAAAGATGAAAGCAATGGTTTTAAAATTGAGAAAACAAATTTAATCAAGAAATGTAGTTTGATCCTTGCTAAAAACAAAAATCTGGAAAAAGATTTTGAAACAGAAAAGCAAGCTTTTGAAAATAAAATTGACAAACTTTCAAACAAATTATCTGTTTTAGAAACAACTCTTGTAACAGAAAACAATTTGAGTTCTGAATTTAAAAATAAATATGAATTGGTAACAAAAGAAAGAGATTAATTATCATGCAAAATTAAGGAACTTGAAAGAAGAGCCTTGCAAACTTACCTTGACAAAACATGCAAGGCTCTACATGCAAAGTTTTTATTAGCAACTATTTGGATGACCAAATCAATACCTCTTCAAGAAGCTCTAAACCTTCTGACGATGAATTAGGCTATGTTGAGGAAATGCCTCGTTTTGACGAGTACATTGATTCATTTTCAAATGAAAAATTCACAGAACAGACAAATGATCTTGAAAAAATGATTTTTCCTGATGATTCTAATTCTGCTTCAAGTTCGAAGATGACCCCTCTTTCTCCTGTCTGTAATAATAACTTTTCTTCAAGTGTTAAATCAAATAGTTACTCTAACAGCTCCAAATCACATAGTTTTTCAAATTTTCGAACTCATACTTCTAATCAGTTTCAAAATGATTTTGTTGCTAAATCCGATAATTTCAAGAAGTTTAAAATGGTTTGGAGAAAGAAATCAACTACAGATGATAGTGTTAGAAACATGCCACATGCATCTCCTGTAGTTGATGCAAAATCATTTGTGTCCAAGACTAATTTACCTCATTTTGTCAAAACCATCAATCAGTTAATCAGTCTAAGCGCCACAAATCTTTGTTGTTCTATTTGTGGAACAAATGATTTTGTCAATCAAAGGTTCATTCATAAATGGTATGGTACTTACAGTATCCCCACTTCCCCATTTATTGCATCTAAAGCTAACCTCCGAGGACCCAACAAAGCTTGGGTACCAAAATCTTTTTAATCTGTTTTGTAGGTACGTCATGTGTGTTCTAAATTCCAAATATTCACATCACATGACAATCTTTCAAAAGGTTTTGCTACATTTGAGGGGGAGTATCACATTTTTACCATTTAATTAGCTTCATAGTATCTCAGCTATGGACCTGCTTTTAACCCATAATGACTTCTGAATACATCAGTTCAGAACTCGGACTTCCATGTTTCGACTCTTTATGTGTGATAGGATTTAGACGATTCAATGGTCAAACCAAAGCCGGAATGACCTACCCATGAAACACATCTCTAGGTTAGATGTATTTTGAAAGGGTGTGATTGAGATAAAATTGAGTACAAGTGCGTTAAATAAAAAATGTGAGAGTGTGACAAGACTTAAAAAAAAATATTTGGTATTTACCAAACCTAAACAGTTATCCGGGTAGCCAAATAATCTATTCATTCTCAATTCTTTGGAGATGAATACTGAACTAGGCATGGACCCAATGTCGATAACTCGTGTCACCCCACCCAGCTACTCAAGTATCTCACAAAAGATTCTTGTTTCATACATCACTGAGATTTAGCATATCATCTATCTATTCTTCACTCGGAAGATTTAGATATTGAAACAAGAAGACACATCTCCGGTCTTCAAACTTCATATTCTGTGCACATCGAGTCTAATTTTGAGCCGAAATAGATGCAAATATTTTTCTACACATTGCACGAGTCTTTGTGATTCCAAAAGCATATCTTTGTGTGTATGCCGGAACAATTTGAGAAATTAGTTTTATAACTTACTTCTGTGATAACTGGAAGTCCTATCAGTGCCAACCCGCTGCCAACACTGAACATAGGCCACTTAATTAAATATATTTTTGATTAAGAGATAATAGTTGCTACATGTGCTTCTGTTTGTTAGCCATTACGTGATATTCCACATTTACATTTGATCACATTCGCGCTTATTGTCTTTGATAATGTTCATAATGATTCGGATTCTCCTTATCAATCTGAGGGGGGAGAAAAGGTATATCAAATAAGAATGCTTATTGTGAAGGAAAGAAAATGTGTTTCAAAGTCAAATGAAGAAAAAGTTGAAAATTTATCGACAAATGAAGACAATTTTGAAAACTTATCGACTGCTTAAGACCCGACAAAATTTCTTATCGAGCAACAAAGGATTGACAAGTAGACTAAGTGTTTTTATCGCGTCCATTTGGCCCAACACCTGATTTGATCGACTCATCTTGGCCCGACATCAATTCTTGTCGAATCTACTTGGCCTGAGATCTTTTTATGTCGACATTGCCTGGCTCGACATACTTTTTTGACCCAACAAGTTTTATACCCTACGACATCGCGACTCCTTCGATTTTCTTTTCATGCTAATGTTAAGGGGGAGCTACAGAGCTTACAAGAGATCATTTTCATAGGGGAAGCAAAAGAATTAAGAAGAAAGATTTATTGACAAAAGTTTCACCGTCTTCAAAAGTGTTGATTTGCTAAATTGTAATCTCGAATACAAAGGGGGAGATTGTTAGGTCTGAGAATATTGTATCCGAAAATACAATTATTGAAGACATGAAGGTCAAAGTGCAAAAGTCATAAAAGATAATCAGGAAACGATTTCAATGTAATTTAGGCAAGTGAATAATGCCTATTTCTCTAGTTTCCATATTGTGATTATTTCCTACATATAAATAAGAGGGTTAGGGTTATTCTTTAAAGAAACAAGAACATTAATTCATATCATTCGAGAGAGAGCTTATTAGAGATATTCTTGTAACCACAATATTTTACAAGTTATATATATGATTTATTGAAGTTACTCATCTTGTTCTTCGTGTTCTTGCTGATTTATATATCGTTACCTGATTTACTGGGATCCACATTTCTTGAGTTCTAATGTTTGGGTCATAGATTATCACCACTATATGAACATGTTTACATGTTTTTGGTGTTATAATCTTTCCATAAAAGTCAGAAATTTCGGAGGTTAGATGAATGTGATTAAAAATGCAAGAAAAAGTGGGTTTTTCACTCAAGATTTACAAGAAAATGGTGGAGATGATATAACTACTTACTTGGATGATGAAATGTGTTGAATATCTTCAATAATCTTGCACTTTGATGGGATTTTGATGAAGAATTTGGCTGGAACTTAAAGGAGAAAGGAGGGTTTTTGAAGAAGTCCCTTGAGTTTAGAGAGAGATAAGAGAGAAATTTCAAATTTTCAACATGCAAAATGAGGAGGAAATGGAAAGAAAAATGTATTTATATAGGGGAATTAGGTAGGGGGGGGGGCAGCCAGCCATGTACATGGGCCGCACTCCAACCCAATATTTAAAAAAAAAATTAACTCAAGCCCAAAATGAAATTAAAATGTCATTTTTCTCAATTTTGGTCTTTTTCCTCAAAATGTAAGTCCAAAAGTGATTAAACTCTATGAAAATAGAATTTTTATACTTTAAATACTAAAACTATATAATTTATATAAATGGGTATAAATTAGAGCATTAGGCACTATATAGGGCGTTTCAGATAGTTACGGGTCGGAACCAGACTTTCTAAGCAATTACCGGTAACTCTAGAATTTTTTGGCCAATCTAATCTAACTAACTCCCAATCTTATAACTTATCTAAAATAACACTAATATAAACTTAGTAAGGGCTACCCTGAAAGCTCAAGTTTGACAGTTGTCACAAAGGATGTTATTTAATTGTTAGTATGTGTTTCTTGATTCAAAATGAAGAAATCTTATACAATTTGTAGACAAATACTCCTTAACGAAGTAATAATATCACATGATAATTCTGTTGAAATATGTTTCAGTTCCACTCTTGACTTAAAGTTGTTTGTGACTATATTTGTCAGGTTTAGTAGAAAAGGTGTACTTTGTCTAGCCATGTAAAGTTGAGGGACTACGCCTCGTGTTTGGTGGAACTCCAGGGGTAGCAGAGCACTTCTGTTAAGTCTTCAGGGACTAATCTGCAAATTGTGATAAATATATAAATGGGTTTTCTCTTATTTTTAAAATACACAATTCATTTTTTTGGTAAAGATCAGATTTGAATTCTCTCTGAGTTTTAGGGTTTTCTCTTTAGAGTTTGGTTTGTATTTTGTTCTCTGCTTTATATCATTTGTAAGTTTCAATATGTCTAGATTAGGTCTGTATTTTACATTTGTTTCTAGTCTTGGTAGATGAATGTATTTGCTTATGGTATCAGAGCGATCATGGCTTGATTCATGAAGATCTCGACGTTCATCCTCATCATCACCAACAAGATCTGACTACCGATTCAGCCTCTTCGAAAACAGGTTGTACTTCTCTATATTTTTTTTTGTAAAAACCCTAGACCTGTGTTTGTTTCGTTTGGAATACATTAATACGACATCTGTGAGTTTGACCGGTTTGAGATCTGCAACAGATCTCAACCAGCTGTCCTCCAAACTTCGTATGACTTGGTTCTAAACGAAAATATCGAGGTGGATTGGTTTGCTCGAGATTATTCTCGTTTTCTTTCTTGTGGTTGAAATCATAGATCTGAGATCCTGTACATGAGCCGCACTCCAACCCAATATTTTATAAAAAAAATTAACTCAAGCCCAAAATGAAATTAAAATGTCATTTTTCTCAATTTTGGTCTTTTTCCTCAAAATGTAAGTCCAAAAGTGATTAAACTCTATGAAAATAGAATTTTTATAATTTAAATACTAAAACTATATCATTTATATAAATGGGTATAAATTAGAGCATTTGGCACTATATAGGGCGTTTCAGATAGTTACGGGTCGGAACCAGACTTTCTAAGCAATTACCGGTAACTCTAGAATTTTTTGGCCAATCTAATATAACTAACTCCAAATCTTATAACTTATCTAAAATAAAACTAATATAAACTTAGTAAGGGCTACCCTGAAAGCTCAAATTTGACAGTTGTCACAAAGGATGTTATTTAATTGTTAGTATGTCTTTCTTGATTCAAAATGAAGACATCTTATACAATTTGTAGACAAATACTCCTTAAGGAAGTAATAATATCACATGATAATTCTGTTGAAATACGTTTCAGTTCCAATCTTGACTTGAAGTTGTTTGTGACTATATTTGTCAGGTTTAGTAGAAAAGGTGTACTTTGTTTAGCCATGTAAAGTTGAGGGACTACGCCTCGTGTTTGGTGGAACTCCAGGGGTAGCAGAGCACTTCTGTTAAGTCTTCAGGGACTAATCTGCAAATTGTGATAAATATATAAATGGGTTTTCTCTTATTTTTAAAATACACAATTCATTTTTTTGGTAAAGATCAGATTTGAATTCTCTCTGAGTTTTAGGGTTTTCTCTTTAGAGTTTGGTTTGTATTTTGTTCTCTGCTTTATATCATTTGTAAGTTTCAATATGTCTAGATTAGGTCTGTATTTTACATTTGTTTCTAGTCTTGGTAGATGAATGTATTTGCTTATGGTTTTTCACATGGTATCAGAGCGATCATGGCTCGATTCATGAAGATCTCGACGTTCATCCTCATCATCACCAACAAGATCTGACTACCGATTCAGCCTCTTCGAAAACAGGTTGTACTTCTCTATATTTTTTTTTGTAAAAACCCTAGACCTGTGTTTCTTTCGTTTGGAATACATTAATACGACATCTGTGAGTTTGACCGGTTTGAGATCTGCAACAAATCTCAACCAGCTGTCCTCCAAACTTCGTATGACTTGGTTCTAAACGAAAATATCGAGGTGGATTGGTTTGCTCGAGATTATTCTCGTTTTCTTTCTTGTGGTTGAAATCATAGATCTGAGATCCTGTACATGGGCCGCACTCCAACCCAATATTTTAAAAAAAAAATTAACTCAAGCCCAAAATGAAATTAAAATGTCATTTTTCTCAATTTTGGTCTTTTTCCTCAAAATGTAAGTCCAAAAGTGATTAAACTCTATGAAAATAGAATTTTTATAATTTAAATACTAAAACTATATAATTTATATAAGTGGGTATAAATTAGAGCATTTGGCACTATATAGGGCGTTTCAGATAGTTACGGGTCGGAACCAGACTTTCTAAGCAATTACCGGTAACTCTAGAATTTTTTGGCCAATCTAATATAACTAACTCCCAATCTTATAACTTATCTAAAATAAAACTAATATAAACTTAGTAAGGGCTACCCTGAAAGCTCAAATTTGACAGTTGTCACAAAGGATGTTATTTAATTGTTAGTATGTGTTTCTTGATTCAAAATGAAGACATCTTATACAATTTGTAGACAAATACTCCTTAACGAAGTAATAATATCACATGATAATTCTGTTGAAATACGTTTCAGTTCCAATCTTGACTTGAAGTTGTTTGTGACTATATTTGTCAGGTTTAGTAGAAAAGGTGTACTTTGTCTAGCCATGTAAAGTTAAGGGACTACGCCTCGTTTTTGGTGGAACTCCAGGGGTAGCAGAGCACTTCTGTTAAGTCTTCAGGGACTAATCTGCAAATTGTGATAAATATATAAATGGGTTTTCTCTTATTTTTTAAATACACAATTCATTTTTTTGGTAGATCAGATTTGAATTCTCTCTGAGTTTTAGGGTTTTCTCTTTAGAGTTTGGTTTGTATTTTGTTCTCTGCTTTAGATCATTTGTAAGTTTCAATATGTCTAGATTAGGTCTGTATTTTACATTTGTTTGTAGTCTTGGTAGATGAATGTATTTGCTTATGGTTTTTCACATGGTATCAGAGCGATCATGGCTTGATTCATGAAGATCTCGACGTTCATCCTCATCATCACCAACAAGAACTGACTACCGATTCAGCCTCTTCGAAAACAGGTTGTACTTCTCTATATTTTTTTTTGTAAAAACCCTAGACCTGTGTTTCTTTCGTTTGGAATACATTAATACGACATCTGTGAGTTTGACCGGTTTGAGATCTGCAACAGATCTCAACCAGCTGTCCTCCAAACTTCGTATGACTTGGTTCTAAACGAAAATATCGAGGTGGATTGGTTTGCTCGAGATTATTCTCGTTTTCTTTCTTGTGGTTGAAATCATAGATCTGAGATCCTGTATATCTTGATTCTTCTTTGTTACCACTTAGAGACATCCGTGAGGCTAATCGACCAAGAGATCAACTACAGATCTCGTTGTTTGTGGTTGTCCTCACGCAATCTCTCCATTTTTTCTGCTTAAGTCCATCTCGAAATATTTTTTTTTAGATCTGAGTTTTTGGTAAATTGTGTCTCTCTCAAATCTGTGCTGTATTTTTAAACTTTTTTGCTAATTATTATCACTTAAAAATATGTGTGGGACTGATCGACGACGAGGTCAATTACAGATCTCGTTATTTTGTGGCTGTTACCATGCAATCGCTCGTACTTACTTCTTAATTTTTTTTAGATCTGAGTTTTTGGTAAATCGGTTTTTTATCTTTCAGATCTGAGCTGTGTTTAGGAGCTTTGTTGTTGTTACCTCTTAGAGATATCCCTCTCGATATACAAGATTCGATAAAAGTGAGTTGGAATTGTCACAAGATCTGAAATAGATCTCGACTAACCATACTCACACTCTCGTTCCTGTTTATCATTGGTTCAGATCTCGTCATACTATATTCGGATAAATCTGTTTATAATATTTGTTGTGCATATTTTCTTTGCCTTTAATCTTGGATTCTTTCACTGTATCCTTGGTTCCTTTGGTAATGATTACTTCCGTTTATTGTTCCAAGTTGTTGAGACAAGAAATCTGAGTTAGAAACATCCGAAATACTTTTGAGAGGAGCAGATTTGTATATGTCTTCTTTCATCATTTTGTCGGAATAATTGTCTGGTTTAGCTTCCTGTTTTTTTCTCTGTTTAGCTTTACTAAACTTGTTTGGGATCTGGTCCTAGACCTTACGAGGTTGTTCTACATTCTTGAAATTTAACTTTGGATAAATTTAAAGGGAGTCTAGTGGACCATTCTGTCTGTTCTAACATTGTTTACCGTGTTGGGCCCTCTCTGGCTTTGTTCCTTTTTTTCCTGCTTCTGCTGCGTTCTAATAGAGCTTTATAAGTCTTCTCTTCACCTTAACCTTGTTATATTGTGCTCTGAATGGGATTCTATATTCTATAGCCTATGCGCCTGCTTCTAATGAGATAGAATGGGTTCTTCGTTTTCCTTTAGAATGAAAGTTCCTATGAAGCCCCTCTCTTCTAGGGCAGGAACTCTTATATGGCTCCCTCTCTGGTTCTGTTCATTCTCTTTCACCCCTGGTGGAAATACCCACGACCAGAGTCCCCACGTCCGCTTTTCTCCACCCGAAACCCAAGAAGTTGGCTTTCACCATACGAAAATTGGCACTCAATCAGTAGCGCTGGGACGTCACTTGGCTCCTCGGCTGACTTCGGCTGCAAAGACTTTCTCCTTAGGCGCATTTGTTTGTTGGTAACCGGATAGTGGGCTTGACCTAGCACCGTAGAGTGCTTTAGGAATCCTGCTTTAATCTATCCAGTGTTATCTTATGGCTCCTAATCCTCCTACCGCTGGGGTACAAGTGGAATCCAAAGTTGCTAAACTTGACTTTGGTGACCCCTTATACCTTCATCCCAGCGATACCAGTGGAGCATCTATCTTGACTATTAAAATTAGTGGTACTGAAAATTATCGGGTTTGGGCTTGTTCTATGATATTGGCCTTAGAAACTAAAAATAAAATTGGATTTATTGATGGTTCTTGTCCTCGACCAAAAGATGAACCTTGTTTAGAAAAACAATGGGATAGTTGCAACTCTGTAGTTCTCTCCTGGATTCTAGGATCCATGACCGAGGACCTCTTTTTAGGACAAGTGTTCTCTAAAGAGTCGTCCAAAGTGTGGGAAGAATAAAAGAAACATACGATAAAGTGGACGGATCTGTTACATTTAATCTTCATCAGAAAATAAATTCTCTAAGCCAAAGTGAAAAATCTGTTTCCGAATATTATCATAAACTTAATTCTCTTTGGAAACAGTTTGATGCACTTGTTAAACTCCTCACCTGCACCTGTAATGCCTCTCAAGAATTCTTTGAGCACAATCAATTGATTAAACTAATGCAGTTTTTATGGGTTTTGATGATATCTATCAACCTATTAGGAGCAATATTCTTACTAGAGACCCCCTTCCTTCAGTTAAAACTTCCTTCTCTCTTGTTTCCAGAGAAAAATCTCATAGAGGGGGGAGGGGACACAACCCAACCCCGCACTAAAACACAACACTTTGCCTTTTTAAGCAAATCAGCTGATAATAAAAGAAAGTTTCGTAGACCTTTGACTCTTATGTGCAAACATTGTGGCATTGCTGGACATACAATTGAGAGGTGTTTCAAGCTTATCGGATTCCCAAAATATTTTCAAAAAGACCTAGGCCTCATAATCAAAATTTTATACCTGTGGCCGGTAATGCTTGTGTTTCTGACTCTCATTCGTCCAAACAACCTGTTTCCTCTTCAAAATTTCCTTTCTCTGAAGAACAGGTTGTTAAAATCCTTGGCCTCATTGAACAAAAACACAATCTAGAAGGTGCAATTGGGACAATTGCAAATATGGCAGGTATTTTCAAAACCCCTCGTACTAACTGGATTATTGACTCTGGTGCAACACAACACATGACATCAAACACCTTTTTAACCATGAAAATATAGTTGATGTGTGCGATTTAAATCTTAGGGTGAAAACACCCTAATGGAACTGATGCTAAAATAAACAAAATTGGAAATTTTAAACATTCAAAAAACATTACTCTGTTTGATGTGTTGGTTGTACCAGATTTCAATGTCAATTTCATGTCTGTTCACAAATTAGATAGGGATAGTAAAGCCTTTGTAGGATTTGATGAATCTCGATGCTATGTTCAGGATTTTCTTCGAATGATTGTTATGGGGACTGGTAGCCAGGAAGGTGGTCTATACTTCCTTGATGATAATTTTCATAGTGAGTCTTGTACTCAGTCCTGTAATGTCACTGCGTCTTGTTACGTGTCTGCACAATTGTGGCACAGTTGGCTTGGCCACCCAGCTGACCAAGTGTTAAATGTTTTAAAAGATCAACTTAAAATCGGAAATGATAATTGTAATCCCTGTGAGATATGCCATAAGGAAAAACAAACTTGTAACAAATTCAATTTAAGCGACCACAGGTCCAAATGCCTTGGTGAGCTAGTTCTTCTAGATATTTGGGGTCCTTATCATGTTCAAAGTAGGGAAGGTTACAAATATTTTCTTACTTTTGTGGATGATTTCACTCGTGCTGTTTGGGTTTATTTTTTGAAAGGAAAACATGAGGTGGGTGAAAGTATTGTTGAGTTTCACAATCTTCTTTGCACCCAATTTAGGAAGTCTGTTAAATTTTTTAGAAGCGATAATGGCTCTGAATTTATAAATTTAAAACTAAGTGAATTTTTTAAATCTAAAGGAATCATTCATCAAACTTCTTGCATTTATACACCTCAACAAAATGGGGTAGTAGAACATAAACATCGTCACCTTCTGAACGTAGCTAGATCTCTTATGTTTCAGGGTTAAACATGTGGAGTGATTGTATTCTTACTTCTACATATTTGATAAATAGAACACCTTCATCTGTTCTAAAAGGTAAGTGCCCATATGAGCTTGTTTACGGGTTTAGGCCTTTCCTTACTCATCTTAAAAACTTTGGATGCCTTTGCTTTGCCATGAAACCTAACATCACTAATAAGTTCGATACTAGATCTGAAATATGTATCTTATTGGGTTATGCAAATTCTCAAAAAGGATACAGATTGTATAGTTTGGATTAAAAAAAATTATTGTCTCTCGTGATGCAAAGTTTTATGAAAAAAAAATTTCGTTTAAGATGAGTATAGACAAGGTAGATAAGTTTGTTACTGATGATGAAAATACTTTAAGATTTTTTTATTCCAGTTTTGGTTCAACTGATAATTTTGTCACTTCCTCACCCGATGATGCGAATGGAGACCATGCTCCTGTTGAGGATCTCCATCAGTCTTTCTCTGATCCTAGTGACTGTGATCTTCTAGGTAGCCCAAGCAGAGTTTCCAGTAGGCAACCTCTAGGCAGCTCTAATATTCAAGGGTCATCTCATGAAGATCCCCTTGAAAGAGTTACCGGTTGGGAGCCGTTGTGTAGCACCGAAGAGGCTGCCAGAAGATAACGAGATGCTGAAATACAAACTGAGGAAAATAGTACAACGAATAATGATACTCAAAATTCTAGTCTCAACTCTGAGGGTAATCATCCTTCATCTTCTCGATCTGCTAGAAAATCAACTAGGGTGTCTAGTTTTCCTAGTAAATTTAATGATTTCGTTGTTGAGGGAAAGGTAAAATATGGTTTAGAAAAGGTTGTGAATTACTCCTGTCTTAATACTGAAAATTTCAGTTTTGTTTCTTCTCTTAATAAGTGTGTTGAGCCAAGGAATTTTCAAGAAGCGTGTAGTGATAATAATTGGATAAATGCAATGAATGATGAAATGGAAGCTTTACAAAGAAATGGAACTTGGATTGTCACTAATTTACCTTCTGGTAGGAAAGCTATAGGGTGTAAGTGGATATATAAAATCAAATACAAATCTACTGGAGAAATAGAACGTTATAAAGCTAGGCTTGTTGCAAAAGGTTATAGTCAACGAGAGGGTCTTGACTATGAAGAGATCTTTTCTCTTGTAGTATAAATGGTTACTGTTAGGTGCATTATTTCCTTGGCTGTTCAATTTAAATGGAGTATGTTTCAACTTGATGTTAATAATGCTTTCCGATATGGTGACCTGGCTGAAGACGTTTATAAGAAATTACCTGAAGGTTATTATAGTCCAGAAGATAATCGTGTGTGTAAACTTGTTAAGTCTCTTCATGGTCTAAAGCAAGCTCTACGTCAATGGTATTCTAAGCTTTCTTCTTGTCTTCTAGGTCATGGTTTTGTTCAAAGTGTCAGTGATTACTCTTTGTTTACCAAGTCTTTTGGTTCTAATTTCATACTGTTGCTTGTCTATGTTGATGATATTGTTTTAACTGGTAATAATGTTGTTGAAGTTAACAAAGTTAAGGATTATCTAAAAAGTAAATTTCTTATAAAAGACTTAGGAAAATTAAAGTTCTTTCTGGGAATTGAAATTTTAGATTGTATAGATGGTGTTTGTATGTCTCAAAGAAAGTACTGTTTGGAAATGTTAAATGACTTTGGATATCTTGGATGTAAGTCATGCAATACACCAATGGATATGAATCTTGTGGTGACGGACTCAAGTAGTTCTAAAGATCCTACGTTATGTGATTTTACTGGTTATCAGAAATTGATTAGTAGATTGATATATCTTTTGGCTACTCGTCCGGATATTGCTTTTGCAGTTCATTGTCTTAGTCAATTTATGCATTCACCTAGGCAGTCTCATCTATAACATGCTCTTAGGATTCTTCGATATTTGAAATCATCACATGGTAAAGGTGTTTGCTTTACCAGATCTGAGTCTTTTTCTCTAACTTCAAATGTAAACGCCGACAGGGGTAAGTGTCTTTCTAATAGGCGTTTTGTTACTGGTTATTGTTTATTTCTTGAAATTCAATGATTTCGTAGAGGAGTAAGAAACAGAGTACTATTTCTCGTTCTTCTACAAAATCTGAATATCGTGGAATGGCTTCAGCCGCTTGGGAAAGGTGTTTGTTTGGGTTTTTAAATTTAAATGATTTAAAATTAAAAGATTTACTTCCTGTAAATCTCTATTGTGATAACAAGTCTGCAATTCAAATAGCAAATAATCCGGTTTTTCATGAACTCACTAAACATATTGAAATTGATGTTCATCAAGTTCGAGAATTGGTTTGTACTGGTGTTCTAAATTTTTTTAAAATTCATTCTACTGAACAACCTGCTGATATTTTCACTAAATCTCTTGGAATTAATCAACATAACTATTTGTCTTCAAAGTTAAGATTGATTGATTTATTCAAGGGTCAAGATTGAAGGAGGATGTTGAAATATGTTTCAGTTCCAATCTTGACTTGAAGTTGTTTGTGACTATATTTGTCAGGTTTAGTAGAAAAGGTGTACTTTGTCAAGCCATGTAAAGCTGAGGAACTGTGCCTCGTTTTTGGTGGAACTCCAGGGGTAGCGGAGCACTTCTGTTAAGTCTTCAGGGACTAATCTGCAATTTGTGATAAATATATCAATGGGTTTTCTCTTATTTCTAAAATACACAATTCATTTTTTGCTAAAGATCAGATTAGAATGCTCTCTGAGTTTTAGGGTTTTCTCTTTAGAGATTGGTTTGTATTTTGTTCTCTAGTTTAGATCATTTGTAAGTTTCAACGTATCTAGATTAGGTCTGTATTTTACATTTGTTTGTAATCTTGGTAGATGAATGTATTTGCTTATGGTTTTTTACAAATTCCAAACCAAAACAATTCCAAGAGTTCAATAGAAAAGTTACCATTTCACTTATATGATAGGTAAAACATGGTGTACCATGTTGAAGGAGTAGACAAATATATTCAAACACGTGTCCAAGTATCAAACGAAGATAGAAATCCGTACCTTCAACTCAAAACGATTAATCCACTTGGTTGCTCACGTTCCGACAAAGAGAAGATCCTATAAGATACACAAAGCATTTAGAATTTATACCTTCTAAACTCATACTAATCTAAGTCTAATACCCTTTAGAAACTTATTTTCAACATAACTTTAAGTTCTAAAATGTCCTAGTATGCTTACACGACAAAACTTGAGGTTAGCATGGATGTGAAATGACCAAACACCCAAAATTAGCTGCACAAAACAGCACTGTTGTGCTTCTGTGTTTGGCTTATTTAGCATACTTAAAAGCCAAACTAGGTTCTGAGGTCCAAAACAAAATTGTAGTTACATGTCTTATAACTCAAATGGCTTTGGATTCACCCCAATTGAAGTAACGTTGAGTTAGATATAAGTTTCTAAAAACAGTGCGCATATCCTGTTTTGCACAGGACCAGCTGCAAAAACACACTGTTTAGAGACTCTTACAACCATAATTTGGTCACGGTTAAAACTACAGAGTTGTAAAGGAATGAAAGATCTTAGTTACTGGAAATTTTCAGCGTATTTGAAGTTATAGCTGATTTTATACGAATTTAACAAAATGAAGGCAGAAAGCTGAAAAAAATCACAAAGTTAAGAATTTCTTTAAAGCTTTTCCTCAAACACCTTATAGGCATTAATCCTAAGAGCTTAAAACCATTTCAATGGTTTCCATCATTTTTCCCATTTTTGATATCACAAGATAACCAAATTCTCAATTAACATTCCTAACTTAAAATCATAACCAAATCAAGATTCCACCAAGAAATAACTCACTACTATAATTACTTATACATAAACAACCAAGTCTCATCATTTTCAATCTAAAATATGAAGACCTAAACTCAAAACAGAAAATTAATCTACAAAGTAGCATCTAAACAACCTCAATAAGAGAAATTGGAGGTTACTAGATACATACCTCAGTGATTATAACCCAAACCTTCAAAATTTTCAAACCTTGTCTTGATTTTTCCTTGAATTTTGAGTTTGAAACAACAGATGATAGAAGGATGTGGAAGCAATCGATGGTATCAATCTGATGGAGAGAAATAAAATGAATTAAGCTCTAAAATTCAGCTTTTTATAATTTCCCAAATTACCTATTTGACCCTTAAGTTTCACTTATTGCAATTCTAACCTGATTAGACGAATCCTTCACATTCTAAGTCCTAACTCAAATTTGTTTGTACATGTTTAACCCCCATTGTACCACTTTTATAACCAATTAGTCTGGTACAATATCAGAAGCAACATGTACAAACTTCTCTTGCTTGATTCCAGATTTGAACATTCAAAGCTTTTACAAAACCGACATTTTAGAAATTCGGGTATTACATTTCCTCCCCTGTAAAAAGAAGGTTTTGTCCCCGAAACCGAATTAAGGATAGAATATTCATACCTTAGAGTAGATGCGGATACTGCTTCCTTATCGAGTCTTCTGTGTCCCACGTCGCTTCCCGTTCTGCATGATTTTTCCATAATACTTTCACAAACGGGACGGTTCTACGTCGCAATCGTCTCTCTTTTTGGTCTATGATTGCTTCCGGCTCTTCAACATAAGAGAGATCTGGCTCAATTTGCTCTAGAGGATAGTCAATCACATGTAATGGGTGATAATGATATCCACGTAGCGACGATACATGGAAAACATTGTGAATTTGAGAAAGTTACGGACGTAATGCCAAGCGATACGCCACCTCGCCAACTCTCTCTAATATCTCAAAAGGTCCAATATATCAAGGACTCAGTTTACCCTTAAATCCAAACCTTCGGACACCTCGTAAGGGAGAAATCTTCACAAAAAGATGCTCTCGGGTCTTAAATTCTATTGACCGTCGATGCTTATCCGCATAACTCTTTTGTCGCGATTGAGCTTCTTTCATTTTCTGTCTAGCCAATTCAGTTTTTTCCGTTGTTACTCGAACAAGATCAGATTATTCGATAGTTTTCTCGTTACTTCATTCCAACAGATAGAAGTTCGACATTTGCGTCCATAAAGAGCCTCAAACGGAGCCATACCGATGCTCGATTGATAACTATTGTTGTAGGCGAATTCAATTAAACATAGATATTCATCCCAACTACCGGCCCACTCAAGAACACATGCTCGAAGCATATCTTTAAGAGTTTGGATTGTTCGTTCAATTTGACCATCCGTTTGTGGATGATAAGCTAAACTCATTGTTAACTTTGTACCCTAAGCCTGGTGAAGACCCTTCCAGAACTTAGAGGTAAATGTAGGATCTCTATCAGAAGTAATTGAAACTGGAGTGCCATGTAGACGAACAATCTCCCTTCTGAATAATTCAACTAACTTGTCAACCATGAACGTTTCTCGTATAGCCAGAAAATGTGCTGACTTCGTCTATCTGTCTATAATTACCCAAATAACATGATGCTTACATACAGTTCTCGGTAATCCTGTCACAAAATCCATAGAGATGTGCTCCCATTTCCATACTGGAATCTCTAAGGGTTGTAACAGACCACTGACTCGTTGATGCTCGACTTTCACTTTCTAGCAAGTCAGACATTTAGCAACATACTCGGCTACATCACTTTTCATACCATTCCACCAAACGTATTACTTTAAGTCACGATACATCTTGGTAGATCCTGGATGAATTGAGAATAATGAGTTATGTGCTTCATTGAGAACGCCTTCCTTGACTTCAGGATCGTTAGGTACACAAATTCGGTCACGATACCAAATGGTACCCATGTCGTCCACCTGAAAATTAGATTTTGGATCATCTTTTGATTTTTCAAGGATAGCCCAGAGCTCACCATCATGTTGTTGTGCTTCTTTAATTCGAGAGATTAAAGTTGATTCCGACTTAAGACTACTCACCGATACATCTCCTAAACGACAGACAAATTCAACTTCAGATATTTAAATCTCAGAAATTAACTGAGATTGAGCAATAAAACTTGAAATTATTCCTGAACTTTTTCGACTTAAAGCATCTGCGACAACATTCGCTTTATCCGGATGATATTGAATCCGAACATCATAATCCTTGAGAAGTTCGAGCCATCGTCGCTGACGCATATTAAGCTCTTTTTGGGTAAAGATGTATTTCAAACTCTTATGATCGGTAAAGATATCACAAGCTTCACCGTATAAATAGTGACGCCAGATTTTTAAAGCAAAAATAACCACAACCAGCTCTAAATCATGAGTCGGATAGTTTACTTCGTAAGGTTTGAGTTGGCGCGAGGCATAGGAAATAACTTTACCATTCTGCATCAAAACACATCTGAGTCCAGTTTGAGAAGCATCGCTATAAATCTGAAAACCACCCGATCCCGACGGTAGTACCAAAACTGGAGCTGAAACCAATCTTTGTTTCAATTTGCAGCTACCTACTTAGCTGATCTAGTTAGAGGACTTCTTTAAAGAAGGGCTTTAATCCACAGAATTGAGTTTCCATTATAATGGTGAAAATGCTAATGGTGAGATTGGTTACAGTCCTATCAGCTTAAAAAGGGCTTTCTCAGGTCGACCTTTCTTTAGGTTAAGTGGCGTGTAGCTAATCTCGCTAATATCTCAGATCGGGGGACAACTCTGTCTCCGCTTCTGCTCGTGCACTCGTTAAAGCAAACTCATGGCCTAGTTGGTGAATGAGCCTACAAGTGGTAACGCTCTGTATCCGTCATCTCTTTTGAAGAAACTGCTGAGCTAGATGCGGTGCTTTCAAAATCCCGTGACTCTCAGTCATCTATCTTCTTTTCACCTGAAAATGTTGGATTGGGGGAAGGCTTTCCTTCTTTGTTGACTTCAACTGATACCGGCCGATAGCCCAATCTCTTAGTCTCGGAACTAATTGTCTATCTAGTAGCCACTCCTTGCTTTGATGAGTTAAGTGAAATGAAAGTCGATTTTGATCCTATATCGCAGCATCATGACTCGTCAATGAAGCCGACATGGGGCAAGAGTCATCACATCAAGTATTGGGCACGTGGGTGAGTGAACTCTAGTTGTGCTTGAGTTGCGATCCGCTCCGGTCAAGTCGAACCTTGCCAATTAGCTTCTGGAGATCGGGTTCTCACTACCAGTCCAAGTGGGAATTCTTCTAAGAAAGCCCCTTCTTCTAGTCTTTATCTTGAATCTTTCTTATTGTCTTTCCCTTTCATCTTGATATCAACTCTGACATTAACAAAGCATCGGGCGGGGAAGCTTTCAATATTATGATGAAAGAGACTATCGGAGAAGGTCCCACTCGCTTGCGTCCGCTAGCCGACGACGTGTGTAACGCATGCTCCTCGTTCCGCGGTTGGTGTTATATATAGAAGTTCTTGGTTGAGAGTATCGGGTCTTCAATTAGGGCTGATCTCCTCAACGCATCCGCCGTTCAATCATCCGCTCGCCGATGGTCTTGTTGTCGCGTACGGTCTTCTCGTTGGCAATTGAATCAACTATTACCGCTCGAGTAGACGGTCTTCTTGGTGAGTGAATCATCTTCATCCTATAATAAATAAGGACATTTACACCACCTATTACGGTCGTGTCCTAAAGCTATAGTGTAATTCCCCGTGACTATTTACAGGAGATCCTGCTATGCTTTCACCGATAATCACATCCAACGACATCCAGGAATCGCATCTGCCAGATGTGGTTTCGGGACCAGGCGTGTAACCTCGATAGCATGTGCCCTAGCCACCCAAGCCTATTAGTCGCTTAGATAAAGAAGGAAGCCCTTCGGGAGCTATTCTTTCCCTAATATTGGCAGGACTTACTAGCCCCTAGCTGTTTCAATGGTAGGAGCAGGGGATTGAAGAGGGACATCCGTGCTAAGAAGAAGGGACATCCGTGCTAAGAAGAAGGGACTGCGACTTCATTGGTTTTATTTGAACACCGAGGTCGTCCAACAACTCGCGATATTTGGCAGCAACTAGCGAGTCCAAGATGACTATATCGTCACCTAAGATTGCATAATTTCGGAATGGAGTTACTACTCCTGGATAAACCAAGCTCGCCGCCAGCCACACAACAAAGTGATGGCTTAAAGGTAAAGAGTGTCCAGGAAGCCAGGTATCCCAAGGGTTGTCCTGTGACAAAGTCAACACTACTACTCCTCTTGACTAATGGAGGAAGTAGAGAGAAGACGCTATCACCAAGACACGAACCCACAACGGATTCGACCCTACAATAACCAAACATTAATCCAAGCATATGTAATTGAAATGACCGAGGCCATCTATCGGTTGCTGACTTTAAATCGAAACAATAAGACTCCTTAAAACCGACTGGCTATTGTCTGCTTCTCTTGGAGCGATGATTCTTGTCCACTTCCTATTAAGATAAGGTTTCCATTCCGAAGTCTTTGCTGCTGTTAAAGGATTTCTTGCTACGCCCCTCTTCCTGATGCCTTTGCTTTGTGCATGGATTCCTTCTCACGAGTTGGATTCGAACCAACACCTCTTGCATTCAAAGAACTACCACATTCTTAATGTCGTGAGTTTTGGTAACCCGGTTCCTCCTCGGACAAAAAACTAATGAAGACTACATCCGGACTCGCCCTTACCAGCACATTCCACAGCTCAATAGCTACTCCTTTGGTCGATCCTTTCCTTCCGGTTTATTCCAAGGACTAATTTGAATGCCCAACCATCCAAAGGCACAACCCATACTAACTCCTAACTTTTTGTTATATTCCAATATTTCTCGGATTAGTTTCCAATTCCTATGGGAATTCTAAATAATGAAACCGACCGCGATGAGTACTAGGGTCACGAAACCATAGGTAAAGACTGTTTCTCCACAAACCTTCTGGACGATCTTATTTGGTCAAATACCTAGCAAAAAACTCCTATCTTCCTTTCATTACGGTATTTCTGAACATGGTCCTGGATAACAAGTCTAAAGGTTTTGATGATATCGATATTGATGAGATTGACAATATGGGTGCTAGTTACGATATGGGTGCTACTTACGATATTGATGCTAGTGACGATATTGATGCTAGTGACGATATCCTTGATATGGAGCTGGAACTGCTAATTAGCGTGAATGCGCTAACTATGGATATGCTGCCTGAAGAGGAAGACCAACTTTATATCACCCTTCAATTCGAATTAGCAAAAGCAATGTCTCCTTGCATAATATGGATTCCAAACATTCATGATCTGGATGTGAATGAGTCCAATTACTTCTCCCTAGGTCTATTAGTGAACCTTCTCTCCAGGGATTATGAAACTAGAAATATTCTTGTTATTGCTTCGACTCATATTCTCCAAAAAGTGGATCCCACTCTAATAGCTCCGAATAAATTAAATACGTGCATTAAGATACGAAGGCTTTTTATACCAAACTCAACATAGATGGATCAGCTGCTATGGGAGAGAGTGCAGGTGGTGGTATCCTGAGAAAGAGTTAAGGTCAAATTTTTTATTTTTTCCTTCTCTTCATTCTATCACAATGGTACTAACATGATGGCTGAGACTAGAGCTCTCAGAGATGGGTTCAAACTATGTTCTGATAAGGGCATCCAAGTGAATGACATCGAATCTGATTCCAAAGTTATGGTGGACTCCATCCTTGGTCTTATATCCACCCCTTGACATGTGCTTTACTTGATCAGAGAATGCATCAGCTTATTGTCTTCTGGCATGATGGTTTCTCACATCTATAGACAAGGCAACTCAATTGCAGACAGACTGGCTTCTCATGCTTACTCTCACAGGTCTGATTGCATCGTTGAAGCTGCTTCTTCTCTCTTGCAAACAAGCCTACTACAATGACAAGGAAGGCCTTTACTCTTATTCCTGTTCCCGGAATGCTTTCTTTCATCAAAGTCACGTAAGAAATAGAAAACGTACAACTCGTACAACTAAAGGCTTGTCAATTCTTGGTGTAATACTCACTCGAAAATGATGGGTGTCAGAATTTCTCACTTTTCAGGCAGTCTCATCCGTGTAAGAATTAGGAATTCCTCTTCCAACTCGTCCCAGAATGGGCGTTATGGCAAAGAACAAGAAGAAAACAAAAGGAGAAATTTGTCCAATAGTCACAAATGGTGCCTCCACAGGTTGACATCCGATCCAACCTAGTAGTAAGCGATCCGCCAAAAGCAACCAAAATATTCCTTGGTGAATCGGGCGAAAACTTGAACTACGTACATACATACTTTTAAAAAAAGGTAAAGCCAACAGACATATAAAAACTGGTGCTATTGCGGCTACACCTCCCGCTTTGTCAGGTATACTACGAAGAATGGCATGGATCGGTAGGAAATACCATTCCGGTACAATATGAGGCGGGGTGGGCATCGGATTAGCAGGTATATAATTGTCGGGATGCCCCAAAACATTAGGAGCATAAAAAAGAAAAATGGAAGAAAAGATAGCAAAAGCTACCCAACCTACTAGATCCTTTACATAAAAATAAGGGTAAGAAGCAATTTTATCCATCTCTGAATGTACACCCAATGGATTATTTGATCCATATTGATGCAATGCGGCCAGATGAAGAAGACTGGCGCCTACTAAAATAAAGGGGAGTAAATGATGAAGACTAAAAAAACGATTTAAGGTGGCATTGTCCACGGAGAAACCACCCCAAAGCCAAGTCACTATGGTATCTCCTACTACAGGTATGGCGCTAGCTAAGCTTGTAATTACTGTAGCCCCCCAAAAGCTCATCTGACCCCAAGGTGGTACGTATCCTATAAAAGCTGTCACAATCATTAATAGGAAGATTACAACTCCGAGACACCGAACAAATTCCCTAGGACTGCTATAACTCGCATGATATAGACCACGAAAAATATGAAGGTGAACCACAATGAGAAACATACTTGCCCCATTAGCATGCATATAACGGAGCAACCAGCCCCCTTCAACATCTCTCATAATGTGTTCTATGTATGCCACGAGGTCCCTATGGACAAGGGGACAAGTGAATCATCGCTTTTGGGCGCAGGCAGCCCTCTACCATCTATCCCATTGCATTCCATTGTCTCGTATTGTACTGTACCGTATCAGACCAGATACATCTATTGAGTGAGAGAAAGGTAATATATTTCATTCTATTTTCTTCATTTTGATATTGATAGGGATCCCCATTCATTCCTAGATTCCCGGATTGATTGTCCCTACCTAACTACATGGTAGTGGTCTAGGGAGCGCAATTGCTAGAGCACGGGAGAATGAAGAGTAATGATTTCAAAGAAGAGTATGGACGGACTACTATAGTGAGTCTAGTGACTACTAGAGTAGAGTTAAGTCAAAAGGTATGGTATAGCAGCCTTTCCGAGCGAGCCTCTGGGATCTCCTGTAAACCCCCATGATGTGGTAAAGGGAGGATATTAGGGGAAGCAGTGAGTGGAGATTCCCCTGCAGAGAGCCGGATGAGGGGAGACCCTCACGTCCGGTTCGGAGGGCGGGGATATCCCGACCCTACTATCATTATGCCTTTGCAATGTTACTTGGTTCAACTCTATTTGTGACATTTTCTCGTATGTGGGACTCTCTATCTTCTTGGGTAGAAAATCGATCGTCTTTCATTTGGATAGTGAGTTGTTTTTATAATAAGTCAAGTCAAGAATCATAATCGAACCGGAGGAGCTTGCCGGGATGGCTTGGTAAGCAAGCAAGCGGTTATGTAGGCGCCAACTCCCGCTTCTTTCTCTTCTTTCTTTTTTATCATCAAAAGAAGATTGTTGGATGAATAGAGATCCGGTCTTTCGTTCGCAACAAGGTAGCCATAGGGAGAACCGGTCTGGATTGAATCCTATGCCCTCAAGTTCTTCAAGTCCGGATTCATGGATAAGCCTTCGCCTAAGAGAAGGAGAAATGCTATAAGTCAAAGTCAACTTCGTTCACCACTATGTTCTTTCGTAACCGCTCCGTGGGCTTCCCGAAAGCTAAGATGTGGAATAGCGCTAGCTAACAAGTAAACGAGTGAATCTTGCGTAAGTGAACGGAATGTTGTTGGCATGTTCGAGTTAAGCAAGTAAACTACTTCTCTTGTTGCGTAGGCGAAGTGAGTTGGCCGTTTCGAGCTAGGGCTAAGCGAGCCGAAGTGATCCAAGCCGGAAGTGAGCCGGAGTTCGTAGGCTAAGTGAACGGGGAGCAACGGCCGATCGAAAAGCGAAGATAGGCGCATAGTTCGGTGATCTACAACGGTGGTAGAGGCCACGATCGTGTTGTTTTAACAAGCTAGTTAGGCCGCATTGGCTAAACTAGTAGTTCGTAGTTCCCCGTGCCGGCGGGGTAGGTGCTTAGCTTGTTAGGAACCGAAGGTCGTTTGCGTACTTGCTTGTTAAAGCTCGAAAAGAATCCAATAAGGCGCGATTCTGACTACATTGGATAGGGAAAGGGTCGAAGTTGCGAAATCGAGGCATAGGGTGTATGAATAGCACCGATCGTAGACCATCCAGATGCTTATGGGGCGGAAATGTACCGATTGATTAGTTCCCGTGATCGTAGATCCACTTTAGCTAATGCAACTCGGGAAGAAGCTGCTAAGATCCCGTCGCTTACAAATGCTCCAGCGTGAAATAAAGACTTTTTTAGGTACAGGGAGAAATTCGTACAATAGTGCGAGGACGGAAAAGAAAACGACCTTCTTTGACGCATGTTCTCGCAATAGTGCGAGTACATTTTCCTCTTTCTTCTTTCTCGTCTTTGACACCATTCGTCTGATCATGGCTAAGACTCACTAACATTCTCTTTGCCAGCAGGCTCCCACTTAATTCCTGCTCCTTGGGAGGTACCAAATAAATGACTACTTGAATCGGGATTTTGAGCATAAATACTCCACTGACCTGTAAAAAGTGGGCCTAACCCTTAGGCCGCATTAGCGGAATCTAAATCCAATGGGCAGGATCTCTCTTGTATAAAACCCGCCAGCACACTGCCAGTGGGCGCTTGCAGCGCGATAGAGGCTTGCTTGCTTAGTTAGCTTAGCTTTCTAGTTAGTTTTTTGATATAGCTATCTATCTATTACTCTACCTGTCCCATTAGATTGTCCTGCCTCTCTTTTATAGCTTTCAGCCTCATCCTTTGGACTTGGATTCTCTGTTGAATCGGTTTGTGCTCTTGCAAGGGTTGGATGAATGGAGGACCGACCAACCCGGGTTTTCACGAGCGTTGGCGGGTTCTGGAGTGCCTGTCAAGGGCGCTAGCGCATACCCCGGGGTGATCATCACCACCTGCACCTCACATCTCGGCACAGTGGAACGTGTTGAGGATCCCAAATTGCATGAGCAATAGGTCTTACATGTAAAGGGTCCTGTACCCATGACTCAAAATTTCCTTGCCAAGCTACATGAAAGAGATTTCCGGAAGTCCACAGAAAAATTATTGCTAATTTCCCGAAGGCCGGAGCCCGGCATGTTCGCCCGCTGGGCCGAGTGTTCGCCCACTTCAGAGTCTTCGCCTTTAGATAACAAAAAGTGTCCGCCCCTTAGGTCGCCAAACTACGACGAGAGTTTCGCCTTTTGAAGCGCCAGTCATGTAGGGCGACCGGGCCAGGCCGAGTCATAAAGGCTTTGATGACTCAAGGTTCATATTAGGGAAAGGAGAGTGAGGGGAAGAGGGGGCAGCCCTCGGCCCGATCATCCAATTCGCTCCAACAGTAAAGCTAGGGTGATAGCCCTATAGATGAGTAATTGGATAGGGAGCACTCCGCTACACTCATTAGGACAACAACCTCCTAACTACTATGAGTTAAGCAACTAATGGACAGACCAGACCGCATAAGACTACTGGAATAGAAAAAGAGAAGGGATTCACGGGCAGTGAAGGCAACCAAGGGAGAGCTGATCTTGTTCTGGACCCCAATCAAATTTAACTCCCTTTCGAAGGAGTTTTGTCAACGGCAATGCAATTCCGGAGAAATTTTCAACAAATCTCCTGTAGTATCCTGCAAGTCCTAAGAAACTACGAACCTCAGACATATTATTTGGTTTCGGCTATTTAGCGACAGCCTCAACCTTAGCAGGATCAACTTGAATACCTTCTGTAGATATAATGTGGCCCAAAAAACTAACTTGTTGTAACCAGAGTTCACACTTCGAAAATTTAGCGTGAAGTTTCTTTTCTCGAAGTGTTTCCGGTGCCTTTCAAAGATGAGTTTCGTGATCTTCTTTCGTGTTAGAATAAATCAAAGTATCATCAATAAAAACAATCATGAACTCGTCAAGATAATCTTTAAAGACATGGTTCATGAGATCCATAAAGACTGCAGGAGCATTTGTTAGTCCGAATGGCATGACTACAAACTCATAATGACCGTACCGTGTTTGGAAAACAGTCTTTGGAATATCAAGTTCTCTTACTCGAAGCTGGTGATATCCCGATCTCAGATCAATTTTATAAAAATATTTTTCCCGTTGAAATTGATCAAATAAATCGCCTATGCGGGGCAATGATATTTATTTCGCACTGTGACTCGATTTAGTTCACGATAATCGAAATTGCATCGATCCGTCCTTTTTCTTAACGAATAGGACTGGTGCTCCCTAGGGTGAAACACTGGGTCAAATATATCCCTTATCCAACAAATCCTGAACTTGTTCCTTCATTTCCTTCATTTCAGTCGACGCCATTCGGTAAGGAGCTTTTGAAATAGGACTAGCTCCTGGAACAAGTTCTATGGTAAATTCAACTTCCCTCTCCGGAGGGATTCCGGGAAGTTCATCAGAAAATACATCGAGGAACTCATTAACTATAGGGATATTTTCAAGTTTAGAAGCTACCTCGCCTGGATCTTGCAAAGACGCGAGATAACCTTCATAACCTTGTAATGTAAATAACTTGGCTTCCAAAGATGATATAGTTGTAGTTCCTGATTCCAGTTCTATCCCTTGATATACAAATTCAGGCTGATCTTTATTACCAAAGTAAACTTGCTTTGAATTACAATTGATCGTTGCTTGGTGCTTAGACAACTAGTCCATACCAAGTATTAGATCAAAATGCTTACTTTTCATCGGATGTAACGTGACTTCTCGAAAATGGTCGTCATTAGTTAGAGGACAGTTTTTTAATTCAGACATAACACATACTAACCAACCTACCGAAGTCATAATAAGTATAGGAGAATCTATGGGTGTTCCAAATTGTTTAAGATGGTTCTCTAGATTCTCAGACATAACATAATGTGAAGCACTAGTATCAAATAACACATATATAGATTTATTAATAAGAGAAAGAATTCCTAAAACCATACCAGCAGTGGACTTTTCGCCAGATAATGCAAATACTCGACCTCCGGCTGTTGATGGCTTCCCTTTTCTTGATATTTACCAGACTGGTCCGACTTACAAGCATTCGCTAGATGACCTTGCTTACCATACTTAAACATGATTCAGTCATTAGAAGACAAGGTCTTGGTCGGTGCCACTTATTACAACGATTACACTTGGTTGCAGAAGATGCTCCTGAAGAACCTTGACTATTACTAACAGAAAGACCTGGTGTATGAAACTTGCCTGAACTTGACTTTGACTGATTCCCGCTACTATTGATTCGGGGTTTACTAAAACTTTTGTTGTCTAAATGACCTAATTGAAAATCACGTCCCCTTTTCTTGTTGTTATCAACTTTTCTATCCAATGCTTCTTGACAAGCTCTTTCAACATTCTTACCAGCATCAACTATTTGAGAGACAGAATAAAGTGGTAGATTTAGAAGCGGATCCTTGAATTTACTGTTCAAAGCCCACTTAAATTTATCAATTTGATGGGCTATAGTACCAGATGTAACACCAGCGAACCTGGCCAGTCGAAGAAATCGTGTTTGAAAGTCTGAAATAGATTCATTGACTCCCTGGTGCTCCCTAGGGTGAAACATTGGGTCAAATATATCCCTTATCCAACAAATCCTGAACTTGTTCCTTCAGTTCCTTCATTTCAGTCGACGCCATTCGGTAAGGAGCTTTTGAAATAGGACTAGCTCCTGGAACAAGTTCTATGGTAAATTAAACTTCCCTCTCCGGAGGGATTCCGGGATATTCATCAGAAAATACATCGAGGAACTCATTAACTATAGGGCTATTTTCAAGTTTAGAAGCTACCTCGCCTGGATCTTGCAAAGACGCGAGATAACCTTCATAACCTTGTAATGTAAATAACAAGGCTTCCAAAGATGATATAGTTGTAGTTCCTGATTCCAGTTCTATCCCTTGATATACAAATTCAGGCTGATCTTTATTACCAAAGTAAACTTGCTTTGAATTACAATTGATCGTTGCTTGGTGCTTAGACAACTAGTCCATACCAAGTATTAGATCAAAATGCTTACTTTTCATCGGATGTAACGTGACTTCTCGAATATGGTCGCCATTAGTTAGAGGACAGTTTTTAAATTCAGACATAACACATACTAAACAACCTACCGAAGTCATAATAAGTATAGGAGAATCTATGGGTGTTCCAAATTGTTTAAGATGGTTCTCTAGATTCTCAGACATAACATAATGTGAAGCACTAGTATCAAATAACACATATATAGATTTATTAATAAGAGAAAGAATTCCTGAAACCATACCAGCAGTGGACTTTTCGCCAGATAATGCAAATACTCGACCTCCGGCTGTTGATGGCTTCCCTTTTCTTGATATTTACCAGACTGGTCCGACTTACAAGCATTCGCTAGATGACCTTGCTTACCATACTTAAACATGATTCAGTCATTAGAAGACAAGGTCTTGGTCGGTGCCACTTATTACAACGATTACACTTGGTTGCAGAAGATGCTCCTGAAGAACCTTGACTATTACTGGCAGAAAGACTTGGTGTATGAAACTTGCCTGAACATGACTTTGACTGATTTCCACTACTATTGAATCGGGGTTTACTAAAACTTTTGTTGTCTAAATGACCTAATTGAAAATCACGTCCCCGTTTCTTGTTGTTATCAACTTTTCTATCCAATGCTTCTTGACAAGCTCTTTCAACATTCTTACCAGCATCAACTATTTGAGAGACAGAATAAAGTGGCAGATTCAGAAGTGGATCCTTGAATTTACTGTTCAAAGCCCACTTAAATTTATCAGTTTGATGGGCTGTAGTACCAGATGTAACACCAGCGAACCTGACCAGTCGAAGAAATCGTGTTTGAAAGTCTGAAATAGATTCATCGTCTCCCTGGTGCTCCCTAGGGTGAAACACTGGGTCAAATATATCCCTTATCCAACAAATCCTGAACTTGTTCCTTCAGTTCCTTCATTTTAGTCGACGCCATTCGGTAAGGAGCTTTTGAAATAGGACTAGCTCCTTGAATAAGTTCGATGGTAAATTCAACTTCCCTCTTCGGAGGGATTCCGGGAAGTTCATCAGAAAATACATCGAGGAACTCATTAACTATAGGGATATTTTCAAGTTTAGAAGCTACCTCGCCTGGATCTTGCAAAGACGCGAGATAACCTTCATAACCTTGTAATGTAAATAACTTGGCTTCCAAAGATGATACAGTTGTAGTTCCTGATTCCGGTTCTATCCCTTGATATACAAATTCAGGCTGATCTTTATTACCAAAGTAAACTTGCTTTGAATTACAATTGATCGTTGCTTGGTGCTTAGACAACTAGTCCATACCAAGTATAAGATCAAAATGCTTACTTTTCATCGGAAGTAACGTGACTTCTCGAATATGGTCGCCAATAGTTGGAGGACAGTTTTTAAATTCAGACATAACACATACTAAACCACCTACCGAAGTCGTAATAAGTATAGGAGAATCTATGGGTGTTCCAAATTGTTTAAGATGGTCCTCTAGATTCTCAAACATAATGAATGTGAAGCACTAGTATTAAATAACACATAGATAGGTTTATTAATAAGAGAAAGAATTCCTGAAACCATACCAGTAGTGGACTTTTCGCCAGATAATGCAAATACTCGACCTCCGGCTGTTGATGGCTTCCCTTTTTCTTGATATTTACCAGACTGGTCCGACTTACAAGCATTCGCTAGATGACCTTGCTTACCACACTTAAACATGATTCAGTCATTAGAAGACAAGGTCTTGGTCGGTGCCACTTATTACAACGATTACACTTGGTTGCAGAAGATGCTCCTGAAGAACCTTGACTATTACTGGCAAAAAGACTTGGTGTATGAAACTTGCCTGAACATGACTTTGACTGATTTCCGCTACTATTGAATCGGGGTTTACTAAAACTTTTGTTGTCTAAATGACCTAATTGAAAATCACGTCCCCGTTTCTTGTTGTTATCAACTTTTCTATCCAATGCTTCTTGACAAGCTCTTTCAACATTCTTACCAGCATCAAGTATTTGAGAGACAGAATAAAGTGGCAGATTCGGAAGCGGATCCTTGAATTTACTGTTCAAAGCCCACTTAAATTTATCAGTTTGATGGGTTGTAGTACCATATGTAACACCAGCGAACCTGGCCAGTCGAAGAAATCGTGTCTGAAAGTCTGAAATAGATTCATCGTCTCCCTGGTGCTCCCTAGGGTGAAACACTGGGTCAAATATATCCCTTATCCAACAAATCCTGAACTTGTTCCTTCAGTTCCTTCATTTTAGTCGACGCCATTCGGTAAGGAGCTTTTGAAATAGGACTAGCTCCTTGAATAAGTTCGATGGTAAATTCAACTTCCCTCTCCGGAGGGATTCCGGGAAGTTCATCAGAAAATACATCGAGGAACTCATTAACTATAGGGATATTTTCAAGTTTAGAAGCTACCTCGCCTGGATCTTGCAAAGACGCGAGATAACCTTCATAACCTTGTAATGTAAATAACTTGGCTTCCAAAGATGATACAGTTGTAGTTCCTGATTCCGGTTCTATCCCTTGATATACAAATTCAGGCTGATCTTTATTACCAAAGTAAACTTGCTTTGAATTACAATTGATCGTTGCTTGGTGCTTAGACAACTAGTCCATACCAAGTATAAGATCAAAATGCTTACTTTTCATCGGAAGTAACGTGACTTCTCGAATATGGTCGCCAATAGTTGGAGGACAGTTTTTAAATTCAGACATAACACATACTAAACCACCTACCGAAGTCGTAATAAGTATAGGAGAATCTATGGGTGTTCCAAATTGTTTAAGATGGTCCTCTAGATTCTCAAACATAACAGAATGTGAAGCACTAGTATTAAATAACACATATATAGGTTTATTAATAAGAGAAAGAATTCCTGAAACCATACCAGTAGTGGACTTTTCGCCAGATAATGCAAATACTCGACCTCCGGCTGTTGATGGCTTCCCTTTTTCTTGATATTTACCAGACTGGTCTGACTTACAAGCATTCGCTAGATGACCTTGCTTACCACACTTAAACATGATTCAGTCATTAGAAGACAAGGTCTTGGTCGGTGCCACTTATTACAACGATTACACTTGGTTGCAGAAGATGCTCCTGAAGAACCTTGACTATTACTGGCAAAAAGACTTGGTGTATGAAACTTGCCTGAACATGACTTTGACTGATTTCCGCTACTATTGAATCGGGGTTTACTAAAACTTTTGTTGTCTAAATGACCTAATTGAAAATCACGTCCCCGTTTCTTGTTGTTATCAACTTTTCTATCCAATGCTTCTTGACAAGCTCTTTCAACATTCTTACCAGCATCAAGTATTTGAGAGACAGAATAAAGTGGCAGATTCGGAAGCGGATCCTTGAATTTACTGTTCAAAGCCCACTTAAATTTATCAGTTTGATGGGTTGTAGTACCATATGTAACACCGCCGAACTCCGGCCGCCGAAGAAATCGTGTTTGAAAGTCTGAAATAGATTCATCGTCTCCCTGGTGCTCCCTAGGGTGAAACACTGGGTCAAATATATCCCTTATCCAACAAATCCTGAACTTGTTCCTTCAGTTCCTTCATTTCAGTCGACGCCATTCCGTAAGGAGCTTTTGAAATAGGACTATCTCCTGGAATAAGTTCTATGGTAAATTCAACTTCCCTCTCCGGAGGGATTCCGGGAAGTTCATCAGAAAATACATCGAGGAACTCATTAACTATAGGGATATTTTCAAGTTTAGAAGCTACCTCTCCTGGATCTTGCAAAGACGCGAGATAACCTTCATAACCTTGTAATGTAAATAACTTGGCTTCCAAAGATGATACAGTTGTAGTTCCTGATTCCGGTTCTATCCCTTGATATACAAATTCAGGCTGATCTTTATTACCAAAGTAAACTTGCTTTGAATTACAATTGATCGTTGCTTGGTGCTTAGACAACTAGTCCATACCAAGTATAAGATCAAAATGCTTACTTTTCATCGGAAGTAACGTGACTTCTCGAATATGGTCGCCAATAGTTGGAGGACAGTTTTTAAATTCAGACATAACACATACTAAACCACCTACCGAAGTCGTAATAAGTATAGGAGAATCTATGGGTGTTCCAAATTGTTTAAGATGGTCCTCTAGATTCTCAAACATAACAGAATGTGAAGCACTAGTATTAAATAACACATATATAGGTTTATTAATAAGAGAAAGAATTCCTGAAACCATACCAGTAGTGGACTTTTCGCCAGATAATGCAAATACTCGACCTCCGGCTGTTGATGGCTTCCCTTTTTCTTGATATTTACCAGACTGGTCTGACTTACAAGCATTCGCTAGATGACCTTGCTTACCACACTTAAACATGATTCAGTCATTAGAAGACAAGGTCTTGGTCGGTGCCACTTATTACAACGATTACACTTGGTTGCAGAAGATGCTCCTGAAGAACCTTGACTATTACTGGCAAAAAGACTTGGTGTATGAAACTTGCCTGAACATGACTTTGACTGATTTCCGCTACTATTGAATCGGGGTTTACTAAAACTTTTGTTGTCTAAATGACCTAATTGAAAATCACGTCCCCGTTTCTTGTTGTTATCAACTTTTCTATCCAATGCTTCTTGACAAGCTCTTTCAACATTCTTACCAGCATCAAGTATTTGAGAGACAGAATAAAGTGGCAGATTCGGAAGCGGATCCTTGAATTTACTGTTCAAAGCCCACTTAAATTTATCAGTTTGATGGGTTGTAGTACCATATGTAACACCAGCGAACCTGGCCAGTCGAAGAAATCGTGTCTGAAAGTCTGAAATAGATTCATCGTCTCCCTAGTGCTCCCTAGGGTGAAACACTGGGTCAAATATATCCCTTATCCAACAAATCCTGAACTTGTTCCTTCAGTTCCTTCATTTCAGTCGACGCCATTCCGTAAGGAGCTTTTGAAATAGGACTATCTCCTGGAATAAGTTCTATGGTAAATTCAACTTCCCTCTCCGGAGGGATTCCGGGAAGTTCATCAGAAAATACATCGAGGAACTCATTAACTATAGGGATATTTTCAAGTTTAGAAGCTACCTCTCCTGGATCTTGCAAAGACGCGAGATAACCTTCATAACCTTGTAATGTAAATAACTTGGCTTCCAAAGATGATACAATTGTAGTTCCTAATTCCGGTTCTATCCCTTGATATACAAATTCAGGCTGATCTTTATTACCAAAGTAAACTTGCTTTAAATTACAATTAATCGTTGCTTGGTGCTTAGACAACTAGTCCATACCAAGTATTAGATCAAAATGCTTACGGTTCATCGGAAGTAACGTGACTTCTCGAATATGGTCGCCAATAGTTAGAGGACAGTTTTTAAATTCAGACATAACACATACTAAACCACCTACCGAAGTCGTAATAAGTATAGGAGAATCTATGGATATTCCAAATTGTTTAAGATGGTCCTCTAGATTCTCAGACATAACAGAATGTGAATCACCAGTATCAAATAACACATATATAGATTTATTAATAAGAGAAAGAATTCATGAAACCATACCAGCAGTGGACTTTTCGCCAGATAATGCAAATACTCGACCTCCGGCTGTTGATGGCTTCCCTTTTTCTTGATATTTACCAGACTGGTCCGACTTACAAGCATTCGCTAGATGACCTTGCTTACCACACTTAAACATGATTCAGTCATTAGAAGACAAGGTCTTGATCGGTGCCACTTATTACAACGATTACACTTGGTTGCAGAAAATGCTATTGAAGAACCTTGACTATTACTAACAGAAAGACCTGGTGTATGAAACTTGCCTGAACTTGACTTTGACTGATTCCCGCTACTATTGAATCGGTGTTTACTAAAACTTTTGTTGTCTAAATGACCTAATTGAAAATCACGTCCCCGTTTCTTGTTGTTATCAACTTTTCTATCCAATGCTTCTTGACAAGCTCTTTCAACATTTTTACTAGCGTCAACTATTTGAGAGACAGAATAAAGTGGCAGATTCAGAAGCGGATCCTTGAATTTACTGTTGAAAGCCCACTTAAATTTATCAGTTTGATGGGCTGTAATACCAGATGTAACACCAACGAACCTGGCCAGTCGAAGAAATCGTGTCTGAAAGTCTGAAATAGATTCATCGTCTCCCTGCTCGATGGCTTAATATTCACGAACATATGCGTCTTTGTCAGATGCAGTAAAATACTGCTGATAGAACAACTCTTTGAATCGATCCCAATTAATTGGATATAAAGATGGGTCTGATTGATTTGATTGTAACCAACCAGGCCACCAATTATAGGCATCATCTTCTAGCTTATAGGTTACTAACTCCACCTTTATCTGATCAGGACAACCCATTACCCGAAAGATTTTCTCTAGATGGATGATCCAATTTTCAACTTCGATGGGACTTGTGGCAGAAGTAAATATTAATGGCTTTTGTTTGTTGAATTCCCTAAGCCATGTACCGATATTCTGAGATGCGTTACTAGGATTAGTTGGCTGATTTGTTGGAGGAGTAGGGTTTCCACTAGATTGTCATGATAGAACTTGCTGTACAGCGGCAACAATATCAGGATTTACTGGTTGTTCTGGTGGAGGATTAGCCACACTTCCAGATTTAAGAGGTGGGTTCTTGTGAGGTCTACCCCTCCTTGGCGGCATTCTATATAACACAGACGAACAATTAGAGTTATATACTAACGGGATATTTAAATTCCTACTCAGAAATTATATACAAAATAATACAGATTACCCGTTCTTAACCTGCCCAATCCTCACATATCATAACTTAAAGACCTACAGGATCATAAACCTATAGCTCTGATACCATATCTGTTACACCCCCTGTCCCACGTGGCCAAGAACAGGGTGATGTCACAGTTCAGGGGACATTCAAAATAATAATAAGTCTATCGAGTAGATTCATAAAGTTCAGAGCTTAACTAACCATTATAAACATGAAATTACAAACCATCGTTTGAAGACAACTATAATTGTGGCTTATATTTACATATACATAGCAAGATAAACATAAGAAACAAAAAGTAGACTATCCGAAGATCTTCAAAAGGAGGTCCTAACGTAGTTGTCTTCACTTCTCTTAATCCCGTCCCCAGTCTAATTACCTATGTTCCTGCCGCGTCAACAAAACACACAGCTGGGCAACTTTGCCCAGTGAACGGATTATAAAAAAATAAAGCTAAATGATAATCTAACAAGTAGATGTGGAAATGAAATACGGGAATATTTATATATATAATTACAACAAGTGTACAATAAATAGGTGGACCATGAAGGTCTATCGAGTTCATATACATGATTCATACAACTTAAAATATATTAAAATAATGCATTTCTAAAATATCAAAAACCGTATAATCAAACGAACATCATAAAAGATGTAACAAGAGTCAGCAAAACCAAATTGTATCATGAAGATACTTCATCTCACGATTTGATCAAACCACGTGAGTCTAATGGGGTAGCAGTGTGGGCACACTCACCGTCTAACCCCTGCCGTGAATAACTCACGACCTGACTCGTGTAACTAGGATGATCCATTCATCCCCAATAGCCATTACTTGGCCAGACCCCTTACGTGTTCATTCTAAGTGAGGACGCCACGATTGTATAGCCACCGTGGAAGCATTTCGGCGTTGGTGCCCCCAATGACCGAGTATTCAACCAAAATCAAAAACGAAAGTAATAGGTCTACAACATATGCGACCTCATGGAAACAAGTTCGAAAATCCAATAAACCTTGAAGGTTGTAGTTTAATTGTTAGTATGTGTTTTGTTAGATCCCAAACAATCAAGAATGTAGAAAGATTAAAGAACAAGAACAAGAATTGGATCGCTGAAGTTGTATGTTGTATTGATTACTTCACTATTTTATAATATATGTATCTTTTCAAGCTCTATCTATCAACGTTAGTTATAACAACCTATCAAACTATCTATTTATATATAAATGGAAATGCTAAAGATACTGTACAAAAATAACAGACATGTTCAGAACTGCTTCTGAACATCTTCATAACTTCTTCAGAAGTGTCTTCAGAATCCTTTTTAGAACTTCTTCAGAACTTCTTCAGAACGTCTTCAGAATCTTCAGAACTTCTCAAGTAGCCACTTCAGAAGTTATTCCTTAGGCTTTACTTCATTTGTCTTCAGACTTCTGAATCTTTCTTTTCAGAACCTAGTCTTCTTTTGAAGCTACTTCTGATATCTATCAATCTCTCCCATAGCTTCAAAAGTTTAAGTCATACTTCCAGAAGTTCAGAATTTCTCTAACATCTTTAAGAATAAGCTTCCTGTACTCCAATATAGATTCAATGATTCTTATCATTTCCTTTTCCAACTTTCTGTACTTCTCCCATTCTTCATCACTAAGCTTCTTTTGTCTTTTGTTTTTCTTCTTCTCCGGTTTATCTCTTATAATCATAAGAGTACCATTACAACACTTGTGTAATTTTCCAAACCTTACAAATAATAATCTGTCAAAGCATTTGCACACAAAACCTGGAGGCTGAATGACTAGAGTACTGCTTTTGAGATTTTCAATATTTGGTAAGCTCAGATTTGGAGCACTCATATGAACTTTCTCTTTGCTCATTACATAAGCCACTTGAAAATCTGTCTTAGCTGCCCAAATGAATTCTCTGTATAAGCCATCTCTGAGAACTGGGAAAGATTTTCTGAACTTGGCAATAGAATCATGAAAGGGATACAAACTTCTGTATACTCTTAGCAGATCTCTGAGATAGACATTTTGAAAATCAGCTACTGTAAAAGTTTGAGATCTCACCATCTTTTCTCTCAATAGTAAAGTAAGCATGCTTGTAATTGTTTTTCTGCTTCAATTCAACAGTAATTACTTTCATTATTGGGCTCTCTTTTCTTACTTCACTTAGAGGAAGTCTGATTTTTCTAATGATATCTGAATACTATTGTTTCCATCCAAAAGATTTCTGAATCCAGCAATCAATATAATTGAACTTTTGTTCATATTCCATAAACATTTCTGCATGAAAGTACTCAAGAAACATTGTCAAAGCATGTTCTTCAATCTTTTGCTCTTGTAATTGTTCAGATTCAGACTTCTGAGGAATAGGAACAATTTCATCTAGAGTATTTTTAGAAACCTTTTCTTTTCCTTTTTCTACTTCTTTAACTTCTGAACTTTCCATCTTCTGAGAGAGCTTCAGAATTTCTTCAATGTCTTGTTTCTTTGTGTGAATCCGAAAGTCATAGGCATTGCTCAGAAGATAATTAGCTCCTTTGATTTGATTTATTCTTGTATGCCCAGCCAAAGAACTCTTTCTTACATAATCTCTGAAAAATATCCTTTCCTTGATCAAGTAAATTATTTCTTCTACAACATCAGATGAAGGAAGATATTGTTCTGCATATTCTATTAACCATTTCAGAGTAGAGGTTGAGTACTTTGGTATGTCTGAAACAATGAATGTCTTTGAATGATCTGCTCCTATTTTGTAAGTGAATCCCAAATCTGGATTTGTGAAGACCTTTGTAATTTCCTGTCTTTCAATACTTTCAGGTTTCAAAAGATTGACATTTTCTAATCTGAATTCTAATGCCAGTTGAAAATCATGTTTAATTAGATTTCTGACATAGACCCTATAATTCTTCTTATCTCAGAAACAACTTCAGAATCTTCTCTCTTGACACAAAAATTCAGAACAGTGAGTTTATCCTGCAACCTCAACTTGTAGAAATCAAATAAAGAGAATTATGTCAAAGAACCATCTCTCCATTCTGCTCCAAACTTTATTATATACAGATCACCTTCAAAAGCTTTAGATATACATCTGATCTTCTTGATTAAAGTTGAGTCATTCAAAACTTGTACCCCATATCTTTGTACATAAGCTCTAACTTTTGAAATATAATCCTTAGACCATTCCTCATTTACATAGTCTTCTAAGGTTGCATACCTGAGATTTCTTCAATACATGCCAAAATAAATATCTTCAGGAAAGATAAGCTGACTTTCTCCAGATATTTCAAAAATCATATCACTTTCATAGACTTGATCAACTATGGGTTCTTCAAGAACAGGAAAATCAATCAGAGGAATGTTTATGCAGCTTCTGAATCTGACATGTGGCTTATCTGCAGCAATCATCGAGATTTCATCTGTAAAGTCAAAAGCTTCCATATGACTTAAATCAATTTTAAATTTCAAACCACTCAGCTGGTTGATTAAGAAATTCTTTGAAAATTTTTAGTCTTTCATCCAAGAATCTACACTCCAGATTCCTTGGATGATTCAAAATGATGTATCTCCAACAATATTGACTAACCAGTATACACAAGTTTTCAGAAATTTCATTGCTTTCAACTATTCTTAGAACTTGAGGTTCCCATATAATCAGATCTCTGTTCTCATTTATTTCAATCATTCCTTCATTCACTTCCATGTCTTCATCAAAAAGAATTACATCAGATAAATCACTTGGCTCTCCAATAATGTCTTCAAAAGCAAGATACTCACTCAACATTTCTTCATTTGAGTCAGGAATTACATCTGTGTCTTCAGAACTGAGTTTGTTTTCAGAATCCAGAGATACTTTCTCAGTCTCATATCCTTCTTCCATAGTTTCTTCAGAAGTGACTTTTTCAGCTTCAAGACCTTCATCTTCTGGATGTAAAATATCTTCTATTGCTTCAGAAGTTTTCTCAGAAGATCGTTCAGAAGTTTGAAGTTGAGCTTCTTTAGAATATTTTTCAGAATTTTGACCTTGTGTAATTGCAACATCTTCAAAGACTTTCTGTCTCTTCTCCCCCTCTTGATTATCAGGATCATCTTGATCATCAAGACTACGCTTTAAAGTCTTTGCCTGAGAACCACACTCCAATGCAGAAATACAATTGTTCAAGGAGACTTGAGAATTCTGAATAGAAGATAATTGATTCAGAATATGAGATATGTCATCCTTTCTTGCAAATTCAGGGGATGCTGTCTGAGTAGAAGAAGATGGCATAGAAGTCTTTAAGGATTGAACTGTTGAAATAACTTCAGAAAAAGAATCCAGAATAGCCTTTTGAAAGGTGTTGAGATCAGAAACAGTTGCAAAATGGAATTCATGCAATTTATCACTTTCTTCTCCTGTCCATCCAACCTATCCTCCATCACCTTACAGTTTTTATCCGTCAATTCCTTAATGTCCTTATGAATCTTTGCAAATTCAGAAGTACAAAAATCTTTGAATTCAGAAAATTCAGAAGATGAGTGAAAATGTCCAAGACCAACAAATGGTCTTGTTTGCAGTCCTTCAGAAAAAAGCTAGCCTGTAGATGCCACAGCATCATGAATCACTTGTGATTCTGTTAATGGAGCTTTGGTGATGTTCACTCCACCAGGTCTTCCAACCAATCCCTGATACCCTGTAATAGGTATCTCTATGGTTGTTGTGTCAAAATGACTAACACTTTGCTTGTGGACATCTGAAAGATGTGTGCTTGTGTGAATAAAATCCACATTAAGTGGTTCAGAAGGCCCAAAGTTAAGTGGACTCTCAGACTCAAAGTGCTCGAAACTGTGAAGGGGGGACATATATACTTCTTTTTCAACAATAGGTTCTTCCAAATGGGAACCTATTGGTAGATTAGCTGCTTGCCCCATATGTGTTATTGAAACACCCTTCTGTTGAGAGAAGGGTGAGTGGCTGGAGGGGTTAACAAGTTTTGCCATGGGCTCACTGGCTATTTCAATATTACCCACCAAAGGATGTGGAGTAATAGATGATGTGGGTGCCCGGCTTAGAACAGGTAGTTCACAAGTTTCTTTATTTTTTACTTGTGGTCTCCCCTCTTGAGTTCTTTTTCTCACTCTTCTATCCAACCTCTCATTTTCATTTTTCCTGTTCACACCATGAGGTTGTTCTCCCCGATGAACAGCCTCCCCACTCTGCCTAGGAATTCCAGACACTTGGTAGAATCAGGGGAAGAGACTACTGGTTTCGGTAGTCCCATTGATTCACAGTACTCACTCAAGAACCTATTTGATGATTTTACAAGTGCAAGTAAGTAACTTGGTAATGGTAAAGCATTAGGAAACTGTAGTTTAGCATTTGGTGGTATGAGATTATCCATTGAGAAAAGGGGAACATGTACCTCATGAGTCAGAATAGGAATTGAAGGAACAGCTTTCATTGCCCCTTTGATGAAGGTTTGAAAGAATCTTTGAAAGGGTATATAGTTGTAAGTAGACTTCTTCAAAACTGCAGACTTGAGTTCATCAAAAATAAGTGAAGCATAATCATAATGCTTGTTGAATGCTACTCCATGAAAAATTATTCTCCCATTTGTTGATGCTTGATCCAGACTTGAGCTTTTACCAGAAAGGCAAGTGTTCAGAATTATAAACAAGCAATACCAGATGGGGGTAAACACTTCGTTCTGAATGAGCTTAATGCATTTAGTTGTTCAGAGTATCCTAACTTCATAAAGTCTTAGATCATCTCAGAAGATGATGGAATAGAATCAAATGAAGTTTTCCCAACAACTTCATCCTCCTTAGGAAGAAAATGGATACTTCTAATGTCTTCAACAGAAATGCAGACTACCATTGTTGCAGATAAGAAGCAGGGACCAAAAATTTCCTGGATAGCAAGGCTCGTAGAGGATGTTTCTTCAGAATTTCAATTAGAATCATTTGATCTTCATTGAAATCAGTAGACTTTAGATTCAGGGTGCAGTTGTTCTTCTTGATTTCAAGTAGTTTCTCTTCAGGTACATATAGTTTGGACAAATCAAGCCCGTCACTACTTTGTGCACGAGATTGAGAGTCAGCAACACCAACATTTGACTCAGAAGGCACTTCAATAGGCTCGATTTGAGTTTCTCCAATTTTGTCAGTTCGCGGGTTAGGATTAGGGTTTGATTTGGGGTTTGGATTTGAAGGACCAGCTTCAGAAATCACAGTAGTAGCAGTGTCTTTTAAAATCTGTTCATCATCTAGATTGATCTCCATCGATCCAACCATTATCTTCTCAGGAACTATTTATAATGAATCATTGTTTGATGATCCATTACTGTCATTGAAACGAGATTTTGCAGATTGAACATTGGAAGTCGACATAGTTGAAAATGAGGAGAAACTTGAGTTTGAATGAAAATCAATGAAGAGGGAAAGATTTCGGAGGGAAAAATTGTTAGAAAGTGAAGTCGAAGATGAAATCATGGATTATAAATGACTGAATAATCGTGGATGGACACGTGGCCAAAAGTAAGAGTGATTAGAGTAGTAATCATCATTTATTCGGATAAATGAACCGTTTAATCGACGTGCTTAAGGATTAGCCAATGAAAGTAAAACACGTGGCACACGATTAGTCTTTATAACGGGAAGAAAAATTCTGAGAACAAGTTCAAAAAATATCAGAAGAAGTTCAGAACTTCTGAGAATAAGTTCAGAAGTTTGAATGAAATGATTCAGAAATACTTCAGAACTTTCGAAATAAGTTCAGAACTTGACTTGGAATACTTCAAAATCACAAAAATCATTTAAAACGACAAACTTCTGAAAAATGTAAAACATTTGAATAATTCAGAAGTAGGTTTGAACAATATGAAAAACAGTTTATCTTAAGAAGTCTGTCCAGATTCTTCAGAAGTGTACAATTTAATGTGTTATCCTCCATTTCAGACTTTGAATGTTATAGAGAAGTGGGAAAGACTTGAATTTGAGTTTAACTCCCCCTTGAATCAAGAAACATTGTGATTCTCCCCCTTAAACAATGCTAGACATCAAAATTGTTAGAAATAAAAGATAGAGAAATGAAAAAAAAGATTCAAGTATTATAAGACAATCAATTTGTTTGAAAAAATATGCCTCTAAGTTAGAAAAAATAAAGTTCTGAAAACTTTACTACATAAACTTTGAAGGTTAGATTTCTCATAAATTTAAGGAAATAAACTCAGAACATAAAATTTTTAAATTTGAATTGATGCTTAATACTTACACAGACATATTCATCATACCCAATTTACTTACCAAAAAATTAAAACGTTTTTCATCAAGTGCTTTGCTAAATAAATCAGCTAATTGATAATCAGTCTGAACAAAAAACATTTCAATATTACCTTTTTCAACATGATCTTTGATAAAATGATATCTGACATCAATGTGCTTAGTCTTTGAATGTTGTACTGGATTGGCAGTACTTGCTATGGCACTTTTGGAATCACAATAAAGAGGAATCTTTTTGAATGTATAGCCATAGTCTTTTAATTGTGTTTGCATCCAAATAACTTGTGAGCAACAAATTGCAGCAACAACATATTCAGCCTCTGCAGTAGAAGTTGAAACACAATTCTGCTTCTTTGAAGACCAACTCACAAGTCTATCACCTAAAAATTGATATGATGCAGATGTACTTTTTCTGTCTAGTTTGCAACCACAATGATCTGCATCTGTGAAAGCTGTTAGCTCAAAACCAGAATCCTTTGGATACCAAAGTCCCAATAAAGGAGAACCTTTGAGATATCTAAGGATTCTTTTAGCAGCAAGAAGATGAGATTCCTTAGGATTAGCTTGATATCTAGCACCAATACATGTAGCAAACATTATATCAGGTCTACTAGCTGTTAATTAAAGCAAAGATCCAATAATGCCTCTGTACTTTTTCTTATCAACAGATTTTCCATTCAAATCAGGTTCTAATTTTGTTGCAGTGGCCATTGGAGTTTGAATACTAGAACAGTCAGTCATGTCAAACTTCTTAAGTAAATCAGAGATATACTAAGATTGATTAATGAATATGCCAGTGGGTAGTTGTTTTACTTGAAGACCAAGAAAAAATGTTAACTCTCCCCTCATACTCATTTCAAATTCAATTTGCATGAGTTTCTCAAAATTTCTGCAAAATTTTGGATTTGTAGAAGCAAATATAATATCATCTACATATATTTGTATTAAGATCATATCACCTTCTTTTTTCAGAAATAAAGTTGTATCAACAGTACCTCTTTTGAACTTGGAATTCAGAAGAAAAGTTGTGAGAGTGTAATACCATGCTCTTGGTGCTTGTTTAAGTCCATATAAGGCTTTGTCCAAAATGTAAACATGATCTGGAAATTCTTTGCTTACAAAGCCTTCTGGTTGTTCAACATACACTTCTTCATGAAGAATTCCATTCAGAAATGCACACTTAACATCTATTTGAAAAACTTTCATGTTTTTGTGAGCAGCATATGCAAGAAAGATTCTGATAGCTTCTAGCCTTGCAAAAGGAGCAAAAGTTTTATCATAATCAATGCCCGCTTGTTGACAATACCTCTTAGCTACAAATCTTGCTTTGTTTCTCACAACAATCCCATTTTCATCCTTTTTATTTCTGAAAACCCATTTTGTGCCAATGATTGATTTAACTTTTGGTTTTGGAATCAGTCTCCAGAGTTTATTTCTTTCAAATTGATTTAGCTCATCTTGCATGGCTAAAACCCAGTCTAGATCTTAAAGGGCTTCATATGTCTTTTTAGGTTCTATACAGCTTAAAAAATTCACATATAAACATTCATTTGCTGTTGCTGATCTTGTTTGTACACCTTTTGATGCATCACCAATAATCTGAAGAATTGGATGACTTGATGTCCATTTGTTCACATTTGGCAATGGTTGAATAGATGAAACATTGTTAAATGAATCATAATCATCAATGATTGCTTGAGGTTCAGTATCATGATTGATAGCTGAATGTAGATCTGAAGTCTCCCCCTCAAATTGAATATTCTGTACTTGTTCAGAAATAATAGGCATAGGTTCAGAAACAGGGACAACAGGATCAGAAATGACTTGCGCTGTTTCTGAAATAACTTGTACAGGTTCAGAAGTAGGAAATTCTGAATTTTAGGTTGAGATTGGGGGTCTAGAAATATTTGAAATCATAGGTGCTACAGATTCTTGTGCTGGAATACTTCTGAGTAAAGAAGGATTTTGATAATCTGCAGAAACATTCACAGAAATATCAAATAAGTCTTGACATAAGGTATCTAAATTTGATTTAAGTAAAGTTTGAGATTCAGAAGTGTGATTTGTCTTGCTGTTTACTGAATCCAAAATCTCAGAAACTAAGTTAAGCTTGAGTTCTGAATTGTCTTGTTCAGAAGTCATTGTTGGCTCATGAAATCTAATATTTGAAGTCTCAATGATTCTTTGTGTTCCTTTGATAAGTACTCTCTATGCTTTTGATCTTTGAGAATAGCCAACAAAGATACCAGCTGTACCCTTAGGTGCAAATTTATCCAGATGTTGTGTATCATTCAGAAGAAAACACCTGCAACCAAATTTTTTAAAATAATCAATAGAGGGTTTTCTTTGTTTAATAATTTCATAAGGAGTTTTAAGTAGTTTTCTATTCAGAATTGTCCTGTTCTGAGTAAAACATGCAGTTGCAATTGCTTCTGCCCACAGAGACAAAGGAAGTTCAGAATATGCTAGCATGGTCCTTGCAGCTTCTACCAAATTTCTATTTTTTCTTTCAATAACACCATTCTGTTGGGGAGTTCTGGCAGCGGAAAAATTATGTGATATACCAACAGATTCCAAAAAAATTTGAAGTGTAGAATTTGTAAATTCTGTGCCGTTATCACTTCTGATCTTTTGAACTAGTAGTTGAAGAAGAACTTGGATTTTCTTCAGAAAAGGAATGAGTCTTTCAGAATATCGTAAGAATTAAACCCAAGTATATCTTGAATATTCATCTATAATCACAAGAATATACTTCTTTCCACCCATGCTTTGAGTCTTCATTGGTCCACACAAATCCATATGTAGCATTTCAAGTGGAGCTTTACATGAAGATAGCATTTTCAGAGGATGGGAGCTTATTTTGATCTTTCCTAGTTCACATGCAGAGCATAAAGAATTCTTTTCAAATCTGATCTTTGGTAGTCCTCTTACAGAGTTGTGTCTTTCCAGTTCAGAAATGGCTTTGAAGTTCATATGTGACATTCTTCTATGCCGAAGCCAACTATCATTTCTCATAGTTGTGGAAATGTAACAAACTCCTTGTAATTGACCATTTGCAGTGAAAGTTGTAGTGTTTATATCTCCATCTCTATAAGCAGTTAACTCATTTTTGTTTGATGAACTCAGAACATGACAGTAGTCTATATCAAAATTTACCTTCCAATCCTTGTCACAGAATTGACTTATACTGAAGAGATTATGTTTAAGACCTTCCACATAGAAAACCTTCATCACTTTGACATCTCCTTTGGAAAAAGTTCCATATCCTCTCACATAACCTTTTGCATTGTTTCCAAAACTAACTGTTCCTCCATATCTTTCATGATAATCAGTTAAATGTTCTTTGAAAGGTGTCATGTGTCTTGAACATCCAGAATCTAAGACCCACACATGACATATCTGTAAAAATGATTATTGAGATTTAGGTACCCATTTAAGAATGGGTCCTATGAGATTAGTCAAAAACTTTGAATTTCTGAACTTTGACTTAATCTTTTGAAAGTCAGAAGTTTGTTCAGAACTTTTGAATTTATCATTTTTAGTGTTATGTTGAAGTTTTTTATTTTTTATATTTGTTTGCCAATGTAGCTGAAAATTTCTGAATTGATTTCTCAAGAGTTGTATTTTTTGTTTTGGAGTTCAGATGAAAATTATGATGACCACAGTTAATGCAATGAATATAATTATTCAAAATATTTAATAAAGCAATAGATGAACAAGAATCAACATTGTTTGATTTGTCAACAATAGTTCTTTTATTCACTTTATTAATCTTTGGTACATCAATTTTCTTTGAATTTGAAAAACTATCTAATTTGTCAGTCTTTGATAGTCTTTCTTCTTTCTTTTTCCAAACTAAAGTGGATTGCTCTGTAACAGATAAGAAATGAGGATTAGTATAAGAAATTCTTTTACTTACTTTAGTTTTAACTTCAGATTTAGGATTGGAATTATGAACTTTAGAAGTTGTATTTGAACATTGTCCTTTTTCAAACTTTTTAACTCTGTTACGAAGTCAGATGATGATATAGAAGATAAAGATGTTTTTGTGAATATAGGAGTATCAGTTGATGAGGTAGAAGAAATTTCAGTTTTCAGAAATTCTGATTTCAGAAAAACAGTATTAAATTTGTCAGAAGGTACTTTTGGTGCTTCAGATTTTAAAATTTCTCATTCAGTCATTTTTTATTGTAATTTATATACCAAATATCCATCTTTATCAATAACTTGAACCATAGGATCTTCATCATCTTCTGAATCTAAAGCATTCATTAAATCTGAGAACTTATCTTGAGTCATGTTAGATGCAAAATGTAATACCCGAAGCTCTAATTTATCGGTTTCGTATAAAGCATAGAAACTTGTATATGTTGCTTCTAGGATTGTACCGGATTATTATGTTATGAATGCGGTACAACGAGGGTTAAACATGTACAAATACATTTTGGGTTAGGGCTTAGAATGTGAAGGAATCGTCTAATTGGGTTAGAATTGCAATAAGTGAAACTTAGGGGTCAACTAGGTAAATTGGAAAAATATAAATGTTGATTTTTAGAGTTTAAATTCATTTTTTTTCTATCCATCAGATTACTCTTCACGTCTCTTTCACTCTCATCCTATCAATTCATGGTTCAAACTCAATTTCATAAAGAAATCAAGCCAAATCTTGAAGATTTTGAAGGTTTGGGTTCTAATCATTGAGGTATGAATCTAGAAACCTCTAATTTCTCTTTTTGGAAGTTGTTTTATGCTCTTATTATGGCTTAAAATTCTGATTAGGGTTTAGGTATTATTTTTTTGGGAGAAAAATGATGAGTTTTGGTTTGTTGATATTAAATAGGCAAGGTCTTGAGGTATTTCATAGTAGATTGTTGAATTTAATTATGCTTTTGTGTTAGAAATGTTATTTGGTACTTTGAATAGCTTTTGTATAAAAAAATGGGCAAACTGATCAAACCATTGAAATGGTTTTAAGCTCTTAGGATTGATGCCTATGAGGTGTTTGAGGAAAAGCTTTAAAGAATTTGTTTTTTTTTTAACTTTGTGAATTTTTCAGTTTTCTGTCTCCATTTTGAAAAATTCGTATTAAATCAGTCATAAGTCCAAATAAGTTGAAATTTTCCAGTTAGTAAGATATTTCATTACTTTACAATTTTGTAGTTTTAACCGTGACCAAATTATGGCTCTAAGACGGTCTAAACAGTGAGTTTTTGTAGCTGGTCCTGTGTAAAACAGGATCTGCGCACTGTTTTTAGAAAGCTTATATCTAACTCATCGTTACTCCAATTGGGATGAATCCAAAGCCATTTGCAGCATAAGACACGTATCTACAATTTTGTTTTGGACCTCAGAACCTAGTTTGGCTTTTAAGTATGCTAAGTAAGCCAAACACAGAAGCACCACAGTTTCATGCAGCTAATTTTGAATGTTTGGTTATTTCACAAATTAGTTTTGTCGTGTAAGAATATTAGGACGTGTTAGTACTTAAAGTTAGGTTGTAAGTAAGATTTAGAAGTGTATTAGATTTCGGTTATCATGAGTTTCGTAGGCACAACTTCTAAATGCTTTGTATGTCTTATAGGATCTTCTCTTTGTCGGAACTTGAGCAAACAAGTGGACAAATCGTTTTGAGTTAAAGGTACGGATTTCTATCTTCTTTTGATACTTGGACACGTATTTGAATATGCGTGTCTACTCCTTGAACATGGTACACCATGTATTACCTTTCTTATTGAAGTGAAATGGTACCTTTCTTATTGAATTCTTGAACTTGTTTTGGTGCGGAATTATCAAATGATATTATTACTCCGTTAAGGAGTATTTGTTTCACAATCATATAAGATTTATTCATTTTTGAATCAAGAAATAAACATACAAACAATTATATTACAACCTTCAAGGTTTATTGGATTTTAGAATTTGTTTCCATGAGGTCGCATACGTTGTAGACCTATGACTTTCATTTTTCATTTTGATTGAATACTCGGTCATTGGGGGCACCAAGGCCGAGATGCTTCCACGGTGGCTATACAATCGTGGCGTCCTCACTTAGAATGGACACATAAGGGGTCTGGCCAAGTAATGGCTATCGGGGGTGAATGGATCGATCCTAGTTACACGAGTCGGGTCGTGAATTATTCACGATAGGGGTTAGACGGTGAGTGTGCCCACACTGCTACCTCATGAGACTCACGTGGTTTGATCAACCCGTGAGAATGAAGTGTCTTCGTGATACAATTTGGTTTTAGTGACTCTTGTTACATCTTTATGATGTTCGATTAATTATATGGTTTTTGATATCTTATGAATGCATTATTTTTATATATATTTTAAGTTGTATGAATCATGTTTATGAACTTGATAAATCTTCATCGTCTACCTATTTATTATACACTTGTTGTATTTATAAGTATCAATGTTCTTTATTTTTGTTTCCGCGTCTACGCGGTAAATATTCGTTTATTTTAATTTTATAATCCGTTCACTGGGCAAAGTTGCACAGCCGTGTGTTTTGTTGACGCGGCAGATACATAGGTGATTAGACAGGGGACGGGACTAAGAGAAATGAAGACAACTACGTTTGGACCTCCTTTTGAAGATCTTTGGATAGTCTACTTTTTGGTTCTTATGTGTATAATGCTATGTATATGTGAATATAAACCACAATTATAGTTGTCTTCAAATGATGGTTGGTAATTTCACGTTTATGTTAGTTAGTCAAGCTTTGAACTTCATAAATCTATTCAGTAGATTTATTATTATTTTTATGTCCCTTGAACTGTGACATAACCCTGTTCTTGGCCACGCGGAACAGGGGGTGTTACACAAAAGATTTTTGATTTAAAATGTTTTCAGACTCATCATCAGAATTATCAAAAATAATTTCTCAATTCTCAATTTTATCTTGTAGAGATTCAACATCTGAGAATTCATCATATTTTTCTTCATGTTCTAATTTATTATCAAAATTATCTACTTTTAGAACTTCAGATAAACTTTCAGAAGTGAGTTCAGAAGATAATTCAGAAATTTTCTCAGTTTTAATAGATGGTTCAGATTTTTCTTCGTAAATGCTTTTTGATTCAGAAGTAAGTTCAGAAATGTTTATAATGTTTTTATGCATTACTTCTGTTTCAGAGATTGTCTCTGTTTTACCAGAATTAAGAGATTTTTCATCAGAAAATAGAGTCTCTGATTTTACAAAGGAATTCTTTCAGGCAAAAAGAGATTAACAGGTTTGGATTTGACACCTGTGTTAGTTTCATTAAAAAAATTCATTTTTGAATAATCATAAAGATTTGCAGGTGCTTTTTACAGAATTTGACTTTCATTATATCCCAATCCTGCCTTTACATTGTAAAATTTTGAGTTATGAGCCTGGTTTGTCAAAATATTCAAAGTCTGTTCAGTTTTTCCTCTTTTAAAGTTCAGATCTTCCAATCCCTTAATCATTTTGTAAAGATCAAGTCTTTCTAGATTCAGAAAGTTCATTTTAACATTCAGAATTTCTTTTTCAGATTTTTCATTTATGATATCTTTTTGTAAACTTTCCATCTTTTCTTTTAACAATAATTTTTCTTCAGAAATTTTTTCAAGAGTTTATTCAGCTTCTTGGAAATTTTGTTTATAGATTTGACTTTCAGCTCTGAATTGATTTACCAACATTCTTTCACCTTTAATTCTGTTTCTGAGATTTCCAAATCAGAAAACATATTCTGAACTTGATTTTGCATTTCAGAATCTCCATAAAGTTTTTCAGAATTTGGTTCAGAATTTGGTTCAGAAGAGTAATCTATTTCATAATTTAGTGTAGAAGATGAAGAAATTACCTCAGAATCATGTGCATGTTTATCTTCTGGATCCATTTGGCACATATAGCAGTTTGATGCATAGTGAGCTACTTCTTCATCATATTCACCATCACTCCAGTTTAACCAATCCTCTTCATATTTGGTAACCAAAGCTGGATTAAGCTCCTTCTTTTTAGCAAGAAGATGCTTTTTCTCATAGTAGCCTGAGTTTTTTACTTTGGGCATTTTGCACTGTCTTGCATAATGACCAGGCTTACCACAATTAAAGCATCTTGTTGGTTCAGATGTCTCAGTTTGACCAGCATCTTGACTTTTCTTGAGACTAACTTCAGATTTTGGTTTGTTCTGATATTTTTGATTATATTTTTGAGTAAATTGCCTTGTCATAAAAGCAATATTATCATAAATTCTCTTAAGTTCTTCATCTGATTCATCCCCATCACACAAATTTGTTTCTGGGATCTCACAGATTTTGCTCTTAGCAGAAATGGTCATAGAATTATTATACTTCTTGCTCAACAAGGTTACTGTTTCATTTGTCTTCTTTTGTTCATTCTGTCTAGTCTTGATTTTGTCTTCTTGTTGAAACAGAATGCCATAGACATCATGAATGGATTTTCTAGAAAGATTTCTAGTAACCATATTGTCAGAAAAACTTGACCATTCATTACCCAAATTGTTCTGAAATTTATTGTTTATCTCAGAGTTTGATTTCTGAACACCATTTCTTCTCAGATCATTCAGGATATTGTTGAATCTATGATAAGTCTCTGTAATAGACTCATTTTCTTTATACCTGAAGTTTACATAAGTACCCACACAGATATTCAATCTTTGTGCTTGGGCCTTTGTACTACCCTGCATTTGAGCTTCAACCTCATCCCACATGGCTTTGGCAGATGTTAAACTATCTACCCTATTGAATATCTCATTTGGAATGGCCATTGTAAGAAAAGTTAATGCCCTTCTGTCAAATTTTAGCATGAGCTTTCTTAGCAGAACTGTATATACCTGGGCTTTTCTTGATTCTCGATGCAGGTATCTCAGGAGTTGACTCAATTCTTGGTACTGACGGTATTTCCACATACACCTCAAGAGGACCATTTATGATGGATTGCATTAAAGCTTCATCGATATTATCCAAGAATTAAATCATCCTGATTCGCCATTGATGATATTCACCCAAAAACAGAATTGGTGGTTTAGTTTCTGATCCGATGGAGATGACTTCTTTCGACATCTTTGATCTGAAATAGATCGAGAATTCACCTGAAATTGAATCTTGAATTTATCAATCAAGAAAATCAAGAACTGTCAGATCTGACAAGTTCTTCTCTGAATGTCAAAACAGAAGAATTGGCTCTGATACCAATTGTTAGATCCCAAACAATCAAGAATGTAGAAAGATTAAAGAACAAGAACAAGAATTGGATCGCTGAAGTTGTATGTTGTATTGATTACTTCATTGTTTTATAATATGTGTATCTTTTCAAGCTCTATCTATCAAAGTTAGTTATAACAACCTATCAAACTATCTATTTATATACAAACGGAAATGCTAAAGTTACAGCTCTGAATTGATTTACCAACATTCTTTCACCTTTAATTCTGTTTCTGAGATTTTCAAATAAGAAAACATATTCTGAACTTGATTTTGCATTTCAGAATCTCCATAAAGTTGTTCAGAATTTGGTTCAGAATTTGGTTCAGAATTTGGTTCAGAAGAGTAATCTATTTCATAATTTAGTTTAGAAGATGAAGAAATTACCTCAGAATCATGTGCATGTTTATCTTCTGGATCCATTTGGCACATATAGCAGTTTGATGCATAGTGAGCTACTTCTTCATCATATTCACCATCACTCCAGTTTAACCAATCCTCTTCATATTTGGTAACCAAAGCTGGATTAAGCTCCTTCTTTTTAGCAAGAAGATGCTTTTTCTCATAGTAGCCTGAGTTTTTTACTTTGGGCATTTTGCACTGTCTTGCATAATGACCAGGCTTACCACAATTAAAGCATCTTGTTGGTTCAGATGTCTCAGTTTGACCAGCATCTTGACTTTTCTTGAGACTAACTTCAGATTTTGGTTTGTTCTGATATTTTTGATTATATTTTTGAGTAATTTGCCTTGTCATAAAAGCAATATTATCATAAACTCTCTTAAGTTCTTCATCTGATTCATCCCCATCACACAAATTTGTTTCTGGGATCTCACAGATTTTGCTCTTAGCAGAAATGGTCATAGAATTATTATACTTCTTGCTCAACAAGGTTACTGTTTCATTTGCCTTCTTTTGTTCATTCTGTCTAGTCTTGATTTTGTCTTCTTGTTGAAACAGAATGCCATAGACATCATGAATGGATTTTCGAGAAAGATTTCTAGTAACCATATTGTCAGAAAAACTTGACCATTCATTACCCAAATTGTTCAGAAATTTATTGTTTATCTCAGAGTTTGATTTCTGAACACCATTTCTTCTCAGATCATTCAGGATATTGTTGAATCTATGATAAGTCTCTGTAATAGACTCATTTTCTTTATACCTGAAGTTTACATAAGTACCCACACAGATATTCAATCTTTGTGCTTGGGCCTTTGTACTACCCTGCATTTGAGCTTCAACCTCATCCCACATGGCTTTGGCAGATGTTAAACTATCTACCCTATTGAATATCTCATTTGGAATGGCCATTGTAAGAAAAGTTAATGCCCTTCTGTCAATTTTAGCTTGAGCTTTCTTAGCAGTACTGTATATACCTGGGCTTTTCTTGATTCTCGATGCAGGTATCTCAGGAGTTGACTCAATTCTTGGTACTGACGGTATTTCCACATAGACCTCCAGAGGACCATTTATGATGGATTGCATTAAAGCTTCATCGATATTATCCAAGAATTAAATCATCCTGATTCGCCATTGATGATATTCACCCAAAAACAGAATTGGTGGTTTAGTTTCTGATCCGATGGAGATGACTTCTTTCGACATCTTTGATCTGAAATAGATCGAGAATTCACCTGAAATTGAATCTTGAATTTATCAATCAAGAAAATCAAGAACTGTCAGATATGACAAGTTCTTCTCTGAATGTCAAAACAGAAGAATTGGCTCTGATACCAATTGTTAGATCCCAAACAATCAAGAATGTAGAAAGATTAAAGAACAAGAACAAGAATTGGATCGCTGAAGTTGTATGTTGTATTGATTACTTCATTGTTTTATAATATGTGTATCTTTTCAAGCTCTATCTATCAAAGTTAGTTATAACAACCTATCAAACTATCTATTTATATACAAATGGAAATGCTAAAGTTACAGCTCTGAATTGATTTACCAATATTCTTTCACCTTTAATTCGGTTTCTGAGATTTTCAAATCAGAAAACATATTCTGAACTTGATTTTGCATTTCAGAATCTCCATAAAGTTGTTCAGAATTTGGTTCAGAAGAGTAATCTATTTCATATTTTAGTTTAGAAGATGAAGAAATTACCTCAGAATCATGTGCATGTTTATCTTCTGGATCCATTTGGCACATATAGCAGTTTGATGCATAGTGAGCTACTTCTTCATCATATTCACCATCACTCCAGTTTAACCAATCCTCTTCATATTTGGTAACCAAAGCTGGATTAAGCTCCTTCTTTTTAGCAAGAAGATGCTTTTTCTCATAGTAGCCTGAGTTTTTTACTTTGGGCATTTTGCACTGTCTTGCATAATGACCAGGCTTACCACAATTAAAGCATCTTGTTGGTTCAGATGTCTCAGTTTGACCAGCATCTTGACTTTTCTTGAGACTAACTTCAGATTTTGGTTTGTTCTGATATTTTTGATTATATTTTTGAGTAAATTGCCTTGTCATAAAAGCAATATTATCATAAATTCTCTTAAGTTCTTCATCTGATTCATCCCCATCACACAAGTTTGTTTCTAGGATCTCACAGATTTTGCTCTTAGCAGAAATGGTCATAGAATTATTATACTTCTTGCTCAACAAGGTTACTGTTTCATTTGCCTTCTTTTGTTCATTCTGTCTAGTCTTGATTTTGTCTTCTTGTTGAAACAGAATGCCATAGACATCATGAATGGATTTTCTAGAAAGATTTCTAGTAACCATATTGTCAGAAAAACTTGACCATTCATTACCCAAATTGTTCAGAAATTTATTGTTTATCTCAGAGTTTGATTTCTGAACACCATTTCTTCTCAGATCATTCAGGATATTGTTGAATCTACGATAAGTCTCTGTAATAGACTCATTTTCTTTATACCTGAAGTTTACATAAGTACCCACACAGATATTCAATCTTTGTGCTTGGGCCTTTGTACTACCCTGCATTTGAGCTTCAACCTCATCCCACATGGCTTTGGCAGATGTTAAACTATCTACCCTATTGAATATCTCATTTGGAATGGCCATTGTAAGAAAAGTTAATGCCCTTCTGTCAATTTTTGCTTGAGCTTTCTTAGCAGTACTGTATATACCTGGGCTTTTCTTGATTCTCGATGCAGGTATCTCAGGAGTTGACTCAATTCTTGGTACTGACGGTATTTCCACATAGACCTCCAGAGGACCATTTATGATCGATTGCATTAAAGCTTCATTGATATTATCCAAGAATTGAATCATCCTGATTCCACATTGATGATATTCACCCAAAAACAGAATTGGTAGTTTAGTTTCTGATCCGATGGAGATGACTTCTTTCGACATCTTTGATCTGAAATAGATCGAGAATTCACCTGAAATTGAATCTTGAATTTATCAATCAAGAAAATCAAGAACTGTCAGATCTGACAAGTTCTTCTCTGAATGTCAAAACAGAAGAATTGGCTCTGATACCAATTGTTAAATCCCAAACAATCAAGAATGTAGAAAGATTAAAGAACAAGAACAAGAATTGGATCGCTGAAGTTGTATGTTGTATTGATTACTTCATTGTTTTATAATATGTGTATCTTTTCAAGCTCTATCTATCAAAGTTAGTTATAACAACCTATCAAACTATCTATTTATATACAAATGGAAATGCTAAAGTTACAGTAAAATAACAGACATGTTCAGAACTACTTCTGAACATCTTCAGAACTTCTTCAGAAGTGTCTTCAGAATCCTTTTCAGAACTTCTTCAGAATCTTCAGAACTTCTGAAGTAGCCGCTTTAGAAGTTATGCCTTAGGCTTTACTTCATTTGTCTTCAGACTTCTAAATCTTTCTTTTCAGAACCTAGTCTTCTTTTGAAGCTACTTCTGATATCTATCATGTTTCTTGATTCAAAATGAAGACATCTTATACAATTGGTAGACAAATACTCTTTAACGGAGTAATAATATCACATGATAATTCCGAACAGAAACAATTCCAAGAGTTCAATAGGAAAGTTACCATTTCACTTATGTGATAGGTAAAACATGGTGTACCATGTTCAAGGAGTAGACACATATATTCAAATATGTGTCCAAGTATCAAACGAAGATAGAAATCCGTACCTTCAACTCAAAACGATTAATCCACTTGGTTGCTCACGTTCCGACAAAGAGAAGATCCTATAAAATATACAAAGCATTTAGAATTTATACCTTCTAAACTCATACTAATCTAAGTCTAATACCCTTTAGAAACTTATTTTCAACCTAACTTTAAGTTCTAAAATGTCCTAGTATGCTTACACGACAAAACTAGAGGTTAGCATGGATGTTAAATGACCAAACACCTAAAATTAGCTGCACAGAACAACACTGTTGTGCTTCTGTGTTTGGCTTAGTTAGCATATTTAAAAGCTAAACTAGGTTCTGAGGTCCAAAACACAATTGTAGATACATGTCTTATGATTCAAATGGCTTCGGATTCACTTCAATTGAAGTAATGATGAGTTAGATATAAGCTTTCTAAAAACAATGCGCAGATCCTGTTTTGCACAGGACCAGCTGCAAAAACACACTGTTTAGAGACTCTTAGAGCCATAATTTGGTCATGGTTAAAACTACAGAGTTGTAAAGGAATGAAAGATGTTAGTACGAATTTAACAAAATGAAGGCAGAAAGCTGAAAAAAATCACAAAGTTAAGAATTTCTTTAAAGCTTTTCATCAAACACCTTATAGACATTAATCCTAAGAGCTTAAAACCATTTCAATGGTTTAAATCATTTTGCCATTTTTGATATCACAAGATAACCAAATTCTCAGTTAACATTCCTAACTCAAAATCATAACCAAATCAAGAATCCACCAAGAAATAACTCACTAATATAATTACTTATACATAAACAACCAAGTCTCATCATTTTTATTCTAAAATATGAAGACCTAAACTCAAAACAGAAAATTAAGATGATAGAAATTTAAAGTTACTAGATACATACATCAATGATTATAACCCAAACCTTCAAAATTTTCAAACCTTGTCTTGATTTTTCCTTGAATTTTGAGTTTGAAACAAGAGATGATAGAAAGAGGTGGAAGCAATCGATGGTATCAATCTGATGGAGAGAAATAAAATGAATTAAGCTCTAAAATTCAGCTTTTTATATTTTCCCAAATTACCTATTTGACCCTTAAGTTTCACTTATTGCAATTCTAACCTGATTAGACGAATCCTTCACATTCTAAGTTCTAACTCAAATTTTTTGTACATGTTTAACCCCCATTGTACCACTTTTATAACAACCAATTAGTCCGGTACAATATTAGAAGCAACATGTACAAACTTCTCTTGCTTGATTCCAAATTTGAATATTCTAAGTTTTTCACGAAACCGACATTTTAGAAATTCGGGTATTACACAAAGACTCATCATCCCTCGGAGTCGTTCCAAAACGAAGCCCTGTCACTAGACAGAACTCCTCCCGACCAAAATGAAGCCGATGCTGTACGAACTGGAAATACATCTCATCTTCCCCTGTAGAATATGGGAAGACGTGTCTTTGAAAAAATGTATACAGTAGCAAAGGATCCGCAGAAGTGTCAGTCATATCCAACTATGAACCAAAACACGTGTCGTTCAATATGTCCACTCTATCATTGCTTAACTTTAGCTTAATGTCTCTCATGATGGATATCTTTGCCCTCACCGTCAACGAAGGGTTACCACTTACCTATGTCGGCCTGCATAATATTAAAAACCTAATTAGAAGCACCAAAATTGTGATTTATACACTTTTATAATTTGACTTATATAATTTTATTACAAGGTATATAATTTAATTTATAAACTTTTATAAAAAATTTATAACCTTTAAAATTTTATATTAACTTTTATTACTTATTTATAAATAAATTATATTACATTTTATATAAATTTATATAATTTAATTTATAAACTTTTATGATTTATTTCAAACTTTATATAATTTGATTTTTAAAAATATTTAATTTTACAAATCTTTTTAAATTGATTTATAAAGTTTTAAATTTACAAACTTATTGACTATAATTCGATTTATAAACTTTTAATTTTTAATTTTGTATAAATTCTTTTATACAATTTTATTAAAACGTATATATTATATAAATTTTTTGAATAAAAATTTCTAGAATATGTATTACAATTTATATCATTGTATATAATTTTTTATAAAGTTTATATAATTTGTTTTATAAAATTATATAAATGTATATTAACTTTTATAAATTTTATAAACATATAATACATTTTGATTTGTAAATTATTTTATAAGTTGTATTAAATTTTTATATAATTTTATATATATTAGTATTTAGTTCTATATAATTTTCTATATACTACAATATTGTTTTATAAAAAAATTTAATTCATTTTTTATGATCAAAAAATCTATATAAGAATTTTTAATTCATTTTTCATGATCAGAAAATTTATATAAGCGTATTTTTCTTTTCAATCATGTTTTCTTATTTTTATTTTTATTATAAAATCTATACTACTTAATAAAGCAGATTTGTTTTTTTCTTAAAAACCACTTTCTAAGCATATTGTACAACCCATCAATGCACAAATCTCTTAATCTCTTAAAATCTCTTAAATGACTGTTCCTTTTCCAACACACTACCAGACTCAAAACTTTGGCGGTTCAGTATCTATCTCTCCCTGTCTCAAGATGACGATTCATCTGATGCATTCTATCACTCATTTATTGCAGACCTCCTTACATCGAATTGAGTATTCCATCACCGGACCTCCTTCCGTCGCCGGCCACCTTCCATCTCCGACCTATGGTATTTATTTGTGTTTTCTCTTCTCTTTGCATTTATGCATTTATGCATTTCTTCAGTTTGGGGTTTCTAGGGTTTACCTGGCTTCGTCCTTTCACGTTGGGTTTCATCTTTTTGTTTCAGATTGGACATGTGTTTGTTTCTTAAACTTTGAACTTCAACAGGTGGATTCAGCAACTTTTTCTTCAAAATTATTTTTTTTATGTTTACACTACTACAAATATGACTTTTATACACGCGTAATTATACACACTTTTTGTTGTTTTTACAAAAACCGTGTATAAAAGATGGATATGCACCATTTTTACACGGTTGAAATGAAACCGCTGCTAAAAATAAGGTTTTATACACGGTTCGGAAATAAAAACCACATAAAAAAAGTTCTTGACAATTACAAACGGTTGCAACGTGTAAACCGTGTAAAAAAGTCACCTTTTATACACGGTTCTATATAAAAGACCGTGTAAAAAAGTGTGTTAATTTTACACACGGTTGTATATAAAAACCGTGTATAAAAGTTAACTTTATACACGGTTGTGTAAAATAAACCATGTATAAAAGTAATCCATTATACACGGTTTTTTTATCCACAATCACGTATAAATTTAACCTTTATCCACGGTTTTTTATACACAATCATGTATAGAATTAACTTTATACATGTTTTCTTATACACAATCGTATATAAAAGGTTGTACTTAGTTTGACGTTTTTTAGAATTAATATTCACAAAAAATAAGGTATGATCATTATTTGAGAAATTAATAATTAATAAATATTTAATATTTAATGAAGTATAACATTATTAATATTTTATAATATATAATTATTAATGATTTAATATTTTAATAATTATCAACCAAAAACTAAATTTCTCGTTTAAAAAACAATCCATAATAAATAGTTATAATAAAAAATCATTATATATTAAATTTTAATTATAAGTATTTTTATAATGGTTAATCAAAAACATATTTCAATATTAGGTCTTTTAAAGAAAAAGATAACGATTTATGTAAAAAAATTATTAAAAATTTAATTACTAACCATAAATAAAAATTAATGTGTAGAATATTCTTAAAATAAATGTTCAAAATAATCCCTCTTCTTCCCTCTTTTATTTTTCACTCCCGTTTTAAACATTTCATTTTCCTCTATTTTTTCAGTTTCGTTTTAAAAAATTTCACTTCCCTCTTTTTTACATTCTCTTTTTAAAACATTTTTGCTTCCCTCTTTTTTACATTCTCTTTTCAAAACCCTTTCACTTCTCTCTTCATTTCCAGTAACTTTTCTTTTTCTTCATTTTCTTCCTCACTTTTCCCTTTACTTTTCTTCACCTCTTATCCTCCCTACAAAGAAGACCACCATTATCGACGGGCACCACCACCGTTCACATCGGAGACTACAACCACACTTATCGACCTTTATCGTTGTTCACACAAGGTACCGCTCTTTCCATATGTTCTTTCGTTGTATTGATTTTGTTTTTGTAAAATACCCTTCAAATCTGTCTTTTTATATAAAAAAAATCTAGACATGTTCATAAAATATAGTCGAGATCTGTTTCTTATATAAAATTTCAAACTTTTTTTAATTTTCTTTTGCAGATCTGATTTTATAAAAATTTCTAGAACTGATTTTAATAAATAAAAAATTCAGATCGGGTTTTTATAAAAATTTCTAGAACTGATGCAAATCTGCCTTTTATAAAAAAAAGTTTAAATATATTGTTACCGAAATAGTGATAAATACTTTTTACATGATATTTGATTTTCATCTGTACTTTTTGTTGCAGTTTACGTAGAAAGTTTGGAGCAAGATATGGAAAATCATTGAAGATTATGTTTATTTAATATCTATTGTTTATAGATATGTGTAATTGTATAAAAAAATAGATTATGTATAATTACAAATTTGTTTATGTATATTTAAAAAATTAATTGTGTATATTTATAAAAGTGATTATGTAAAAAACGCTTGTGTATTTAATTATTTTTTTATTGAAAAAACAAATTTCTAGCGACGGATTACAAACAAAATATCCGTCGGTAGAAGCAATTTGTCGCTAGTCTAGTCGCAAATCTGTTGCAAATACATCGCTAAAAATGTTCGTTGCTAATCCGTCGTTAATAGTCCATGGGCAAAAAGGTGACGAGTTTCGTTGCTAATAGATCCGTCGCTAAATCGAAGAAAATATAAAAAATATAAATATAACTCATTAGACACGGTTCTAGTAAAAACCGTGTATAAAAGTCTGCATTTTTTTATATATGGTTACAATTATACACGGTTTTGTTATGAAAACCGTGAAAAGTTATTACAATTTTTAAACGGTTTGAGTAACATGCCGTGTAAGATGGTTACTTTTATACACGGTTATTAATTCATTTTTAAACAGTTTTATGTAAAAACCGTGTAAGATGGTGACCTTTATACATGGTTATTAATTTTTTTTAAACGGTTTCATCTAAAAACCGTGTAAGATAGTGGTTTTTATACACGGTTATTAATCTATTTTAAACGGTTTTGGAACCGTGTATAAACGTTGAGTTTTCTACACGGTTGTGAAACCGTGTACAAAAGTCCGAAACTTTCACAAACATTGGCCATATACACGGTTCCAAAACCGTGTACAAAGCCCAACATAACCGTTTATAAAAGCCTATTTTGTACTAGTGTTAATAGCTGTTTTTTATGCCTCGTGCCTAGATTTCTTCTCGGATCTTCTTGGGTTTTTTTATGTTTAACGTATGGTTAGCTGCTCTTTAAGCTTCATGTCATTCCAATGTCTTATTGAGTTTTTTTTTGTTTAAGTTTAACTTATGTTTTTCTTTTTGAACATGTTTTAAGCTAGCTAGTAAAGGCATGGAATCATTTGAGAATGAGAGTTAAGGTGAGAAGCGTAAGAAGCGAAATTATAGAAGCATGGCATCTGTGTTTTTTTCTTTTACAAAATTCATTTTGATGTATTACATTCCTATCACTAAAATAGACCCTTCAACTTATATTTTTTCTTTGTTACAGTTTGAACTAAAGCACAACATCAATACTTGGCTTTGACAGTTATTTTCATGTTTTTCTTCTCTATGAGCTTTAGGTAGTATAAACCACATTTCTCGGTTAACGACTCTCGGTGTCGACGTACCTCTCGGTGGAAACAGTTTTCCTGATGTCGTCGGGTAAACACACACTGTTAATCGCATCTCTTGATTATTCCCTGTATTTCTTTCTTCTCTATGAGCTTTAGGTAGTATATACCACATTTCTCGGTTAACGACTCTCGGTGTCGACGTACCTCTCTGTGGAAACAGTTTTCCTGATGTCGTCGGGTAAACACACACTGTTAATCGCATCTCTTGATTATTCCCTGTATTTCTATCTTAATTATATGATACCGATTTTATCATTCATAGTTCCTACCGGAGGGATTGGAGATTTTGATTGTCCACTTCCCCTAATTTGAAATTCGTGAAGCTCCCATTTGAGATTGAAGCTCTCGATTTGAGATTTGTGATTCAAATCATCATCCGCTATGCTATATGGTTTGGTTATCTTCATTGTTGCTTTCATCTCCATTGCTCCATCTGAAATAGTTTTTTGCCACTTCTCCATCCCCCTCATCAGGTAATGGTTTGTTCTTCTGGATCAAATTCTATTTTATTCTCCATTAACTTTATAGTACGTTTCTTCTTGATGAACCTCTTTGAAATCATATTTTAGTCCATTATGGAGAAGTTTTTGAGCCATAGATTGGCAATGAACAGCTTTTAAAACCCCCCCAATTTCACCATCAAAATGTGGTTGCGAATCATTCTTTTCTGAACCTTGTGATTCAGCTTTATGTTTATTTATGCTTGATTTTCTAAAATCTGGTTAAGTTGTTCATTGCTCTGATTGTGTTTTTGTAGGTTTTTTCAAGTTAACGTAGATGGGAAAGTCCCCTTAATCAAGTTTGTTGAGAAGTACCCTAGACTCTATTTTACGATGTTTGTGTTACACACTATACCCGTTACTCACGTTTGAAGAGAAGGGAACCCCTTCTTTATGCTAATTACCTCCGTCAAAATCACATCCCTTTTTACATTTCTAGGTTACTAATTCGACCAAAATAGTTTAATAAAAATGAGTGAAAATGGAGAAAGAGCTTGGACGCTCTCCGTAAGTCATCCTCTCCTCATGATGTTTATTTTTTAGAATCGACTGAAACTTTGAATCGAGCTTTATGGTTGTATGTCATTGAAATCTTCTTTCACTTACAAATGGAAGAATCTCAACTTTTTTTTAAATTAGGAATTTAATAAGAACTTACAAGTCTGCCACTGGGTTAAAAAAGCTCGGTAACCAAAGAATTTTATTAAGAATTTAAAAGTCATCATTTGTTTTTGTGAGCAAAAATATCTTTGAGCTTATACTTTTGCACCAGGATGTGAGAAGTATCTTTGTGAGAAAATAACCACTTTATCGATTGCCGTAAAAAACTTTGGGTTGTCACTGACAGAAGCATGAGATCCTTTGACTTATTGTTGCTTTTGCTTGTTGTTTACCAAATTCTTACCAAATTGATCCACCATATGTTCAAGATATATATATATATATATAATAAATTCTTAGCAAGGTTGATCCTGAATGTGTTGTGTTTGCAGACAGTTGTAAAGAAGCTAGCTAAACTTGGTGGAAATGAGTGACTGAAGTGGTGAGCCACATCTCAAAAGGTGGGGATGGAATTTGAGTTGCTGGAAGGCAAACACTCCCTGGTGGTGTTGATGCTCTTGATGAAGCAGTCATAGTTCCTATGTAAGACATATATAAACACACACATAAACTTCTAAATTCTGATTTGATTTTTCTTTATTTATATTTCTGGTATTGGGTCACCATGCTTATGGATATGTAAACATGAACGTGTGTTTATTGTAGATGCTTCATCATAATATTAAGGCTTAAAATTCCATCCGTTTCAAATTCCAATGAATTATTTTCTTTATTTTGTATTTGTAGTAAAGTTAAAATATTATGGTTAATGGTTTTATGTTTGGATAATTACAAAATAGAACATGGTGGTTTTAATTGCAGAAGAAACCATGATCACTTAGAAGTTGTGAATTTGGTAAGGGTTGTTTTCAAGTGTATAGAAGTGAAAACAGATCTTTGGATGGTAAAGGATTGTTTTTAAGTGTATAGAAGTGAGAACAGATGTTGGATGATCTTATCTCCAAATGGTAATTTGATTGATGTTGTAGTATGAACACAATATTTATTTTTCAAGTCTTTTGTATTAGTTGGATGTCATTCTTTTATGTAAGCTAGAGATGTTATTAAAGACTAAAACATGAATCCAATATTTTTTTAGGGTCATTGGTCTATAACCATCCTCTCCTTTGTAGGCATTGTATAATGTGAGAAGTGGAGTTAAAGTGAAACGTAAGAAGAGATCTCCCAACCCATGATCACTTTTAATCTCATTCCCATCCTTGAATTTTTTTCCTTACGAGATTTGATCCGGTGCATCTCATTAATTTTGATCTTTAGTTAGGATTGATCCAAAGGTACAAATTTCTTCTTACATTTTTCACCGTAACTTATCTTCTCACCGGAACACAGCCCCTTCTCTATAATAAGCACAAGTAACTTTGTTTTTGTATAACATTTTAAAAATTGTTTCATCAAGCTACTAACAGTATAACACCAACATTTTATGGATGGCTATTGGAATCGAACGAATGTACGAATGTAGTTGGCTTTATGACATCTAGAAGGAATTTGATGTTTCAAAATTGATTAAAATTTAATGAACCTTTTACATCCCGTCATATTACGCGGGTACACAACTAGTTTTTTATAAAACAAATTATAAAAGTTTATAATTTTGTTTCCTTTTCTTTTCCTTTTAATGTTTATAAATTGTTTATTTTTCTTTTTCTTTTTTAGAAGTTTATAAACAATACATAAACACGAAGAACATATATACATACATAAAATTGGGAATGAACATATATACATAAAAAAACACGATGAACATACATAAACATACATAAACACAACATAAATAAACACGATGAGCATACATACATAAAAAATTCACTTAAAAAATACATTCATAATTTTGGTGACATATATAAACATACATACATACATACATAAATTTGGTGACATATATAAACATACATATATATACATACATACATAAAAATTTTACATAGATAAATAAACACGAAATGCGGGTTTTGAACTAACTATTACGTAAACGTGCGTAAAATAAACACGAAGTTCTCTCTGTCACAAACACTTGGTTCCCAAACACGTGGTCCCCAATTGTCGATAAATACATACGAGAGGAAATGAATTCTTCTTAGTGATGGAGATGAAAAATCAAAGAGAAAGAGAGAAAGAAATAATTGTTTTAAAATGGTAGATGAAATGACGGAGGAGACGAAGTGGAGGAGAGAAAGAATAAGAAAGAAAGTGGAGGATGTCGGCTGTGAAAATAGTCAAAATGACGGACGTGAAAAATTATCAAAATAGTCAAATTAGGGTTTTCTAGACATGCAAAACGACGTCGTTTTGCCGGACACGTGTCACCTCCATCATAATGACGGAGGTGTTTGGTTTAAAAAATGACAGAGTTGGCTTTTCATCGATTGGAACTGAAAAATGGCCCAAAACGACGTCGTTTTGGGCACCTCCGCCATAATGACGGAGTTCTACATGTTCAAGTCCGTCATATTTCCCAAAAGGACGCCGCTTTGGAACGTCCGTCATTAAGATGGTGGTGTTATCGAGCAAGATATTGTTGGAATCCATCGCTATCGTTTGTCATCATTTCGATCTCTATTAGTATCAATGTTATTTAAAAACCATTTTCCGCTTATGTATGTTTTTATTACGATCATTATGTACTTTTATCTTTGATATTTGTAATGTTTTTACGTTAAAAGATGTGTTAACGACGTGTTCTAATTAAATATGTTATGTTGTAATTTGACTATTGATAACTCTCATTTTGAGTATTATTTACACTTCATTAGTGTGTGTTTTTGTTCCTTTTTGATATGTGTTTTTCCTTTATGTGTTTGTGTTTTCGCTTTTTATTTATTTATTTTAATTTGGAGTTGTTGAGGATAAAAATTTGTATTTTGATTACTGTATGTGTCGTTTTGGAGCTGGTACGTTGTAGTGGGAAGTCACCACTGTGGTGAGCAGTGACCGGAGTTGTTGGAGCTGAAGAAAATCTTTATGGAGATTTATTGCCAAATATGTGTTAGAAGATGCAGGATTCAACTTGGTCAATGAGCTGGAGATATCATGAAAATGAAGAACAAAGTTGACAAATTGAACATGACAAAATAGAGGAAGAGGAAACCATTGAGAGGTCCCTCTCCTCTCTCAAGTCTCTTTCATGGAAAAGAAGACAACTATGATACATCACTTTCTGCTCTTAAGTCATTTTCATCACCTCTCTCTTCTTCTACTATAAAAGAGAGCTCTTGGGACTTCATTTGATATATCCATCATTTGAAGAAATCATCTGAAAATTTAGTCTTTCATTTTACTTTGTAGTAGTTCAAATTTCTACACTCTAATTTCTGTAATTTACTTTCCCGTCGGCTACAGTGTTTAGTGACCACTGTGGCCAGTTAGGTTTAATGTAATTTATGTTTTCGTATTTCTACTTCTGCAATATTTCTTTAATTATGTATCATAGCTAAACCCCCCTTTGGGTGTGGGTGTAAGCCGAACCCGAGAGTCCAAAATGTAACACTTTGGTGTTACTACTTTTTGCTAACTCTTCGGTTTGGTCATTCGAGTCGAAGCTTCAAGTCAACGCGGACACACTGGTCACTTTAAGTATTAATATTAGATCTTAGACCTCGAGAGGGGCGGATCCGAAATTCGGCTTGAATGATGCAAGGAGGTTTGAGAAAATTTTCATTAATTACATAGAGATATGGGTTGTTGCATACTCGTACTAAGGTTCAGATGTCGGTCGAGTGGGTGTTTCATAGAGATATGTGTATCCCTCCACACCCGGCGGGACTAAGATCTTCGAGATCTACTTATGTAGATTGGCAAACCGAAGGTTAGCGTTTGTAGTAATTTTATAATAAAACCGTTTTCATAACCTATATGATGGAACTTCGAGAGGAGAAAATTATATGGGACTACGTTGTGACCGGCTTTATTAACCATTTAAGTTATTAAAAAACTCTCGGGGGAAAATTTACACTCATACCCGCTTTTATTTAATTGTTGTTTATAAAATTATTAAATTTCCAACAACAACAAATCAATTTTATAACTCTAAACTTTGCAACGGAAGCTCGTAAGAAAATCTTCCATTCTTTGTAGTCAATCCCTATGGAAAACGATCTTTGGACTTACCAATGTATTACTTAAAAAGCGAAAGCAATAGTTGGTGTGCACTTGCATTGCTAGCCACGTTTCACGTGTGTTATTTTGCTATCAAGTTTTTGGCGCCGCTACCGGGGATTGGCGTGATTTTTAATCCTAAGATATTGATTTTTTTACTTGAGCCGTGTCGCGAGTTTTCTATAACATTTTTCACCCTTTCACCGTAATGGAAGGTTTTAATTGGGATGCCCTTTATTATAATTCTTTCGGTTATTGTTTGGAACAACATCCTAATTTTTATACAAATATTCAAGATGGTTGCATCTACACTTCACTTGCACCTCCCTACCAAGATTGGAATGACACGTATTTGAACACATTTGACCAATCATGCGAGGCGCATGATTATTCTTCTGATTCTCAAAGTTCGAATCCTTACTATGGATTCTCGTCCTTTGTGCTTGACTACCAATCCGAGAATTATTTTGAACAACCCGAGCCATCTCACTCTTTTGAAACTATTTCACCAAGTTTAATTGAAAGTTTTACAACATTTTTGGGAGATTTTATATCCTCTTTAAATGCCTTAACAATTAAGATGGGACAACTAGTCGACAAGTTGAAACATCAAAATCAAGGTCCCTTACCAAGTGACCATGAAATATTAATATTTGTTGGTAAGGATGAGAGTAATGTTGAAAAGAATTAGAGATTTTTGAAGTAAAATATGAGCACATGAGCAATCCCTCTTTACTTCCTAATAGTGAAGAGGTGCTTGAAGATGCTAAGAATTCTAAATGATTTTTGCTCATGTTGTGAAGCCTTCTTTTTGTGACCATAGTGTTCATCGCATACCGATGGGATAAATTACGTGATCAAAAGCTCGGGAGATTTGACTATATCGCATTCTTTGGGTGGTGTAAGAGTTAATGTGAAGGTGAAGGTGGTTGGCATCTTGAAACCATCCTATTTTCTAAAAATTCATGCATGGGGTGGTGAATCACATCCTACATAATCGTAATACAAACTTTTATTTTCCTTACTCTCAACTCCAATTTTGTGTCTTTTTATTTTCCATCTTTTTATGTAGGGTTTGAGACTTTTATTTTACATCTTTTTAGGCTAGATTTGAGTCTCTTATTTTTGTATTTTTATTTTTCCGACTAGTATCAAAGTTTTTGGGATAAAAAAATTGTCTTCACATCTTATGTCCTTAGATTTTTAGTCCCATAGTTTGAATAATGTTCCACTACTAAGCATATTTCTAGAACTAACCAAACAATTCCCCGGTGTCCATATTGATTTAGCTTTGCAACTTTAGAAATGACATAGGCCATCTTTGTAAAGACTTGGCCAATACACTATTCTTTTGTTACCTTACCCAAGCCTTGTTGTTTGAATGGTTCCTCCATAATGAGGACATTGTGTTATCTTAAATTTGCGGGAGGGAACACATGTGTCAAAAAGAGCGAGTAAAAAAGTTTAGTCCTTCGAAAAATTGGAAGGAACAAAATGCACCAGCTATGTCACCATTATCTACCCACATGGAGAAAAGAAAATTATTAAATTGGGTTGGAGTCATATAAATAATTGAGTTTGACATATGATTTTTTTTGGAGATACACAAGTTCACAAAAGATATTTTTTTATGTATTGCCCAAAAAGACAAGCTTGGGGGAAGATGAGAGATGTAAGAAGAGTGAGAAGCTATAAACACTAGCCCATGAAAGCCCAATGGATCTAAGTGCGCAAAGTCAATTATCATAAGATGGGTGAATTATAGCTTAGCATATGGATATTATACTACAACAAAAAGAAAGAGTGGAAAAATATATATCAATGATCCTATTTGTGATACTTAGTCTTCTTGTATTTTGAGTCATGTTAGTCTTTTTTTATTTTTGTCTTTTGCGTTACTTGGGGACAAGTAACAAGTTAAGTTTAGGGTTGTGATCACTCTTATTTTGAGTATTATTTACACTTCATTAGTGTGTCTTTTTATTCCTTTTTAGTATGTGTTTTTCCTTTATGTGTTTGTGTTTTCGCTTTTTATTTATTTATTTTCATTTGGAGTTGTTGAGGATAAAAATTTGTATTTTGATTAGTATATGTGTCGTTTTGGAGCTGGTTCGTTATAGTGGGAAGTCACCACTGTGGTGAGTAGTAACCGGAGTTGCTGGAGCTGAAGAAAATTTTTATGGAGATTTATTGCCAAATATGTGTTAGAAGATGCAGGATTCAGCTTGGTCAATGGGTTGGAGATATCATGAAAATGAAGAACAAAGTTGACAAATGGAACATGACAAAATAGTGGAAGAGGAAACCATTGAGAGGTCCCTCTCCTCTCTCAAGTCTCTTTCATGGAGAAGAAGACAACCATGATACATCACTTTCTCCTCTTAATTCATTTTCATCACCTCTCTCTTCTTCCACTATAAAAGAGAGCTCTTGGGACTTCATTTGATCCATCCATCACTTGAAGAAATCAGCTGAAAATATTGTCTTTCATTTTACTTTGTAGTAGTTAAAAAGTCTGCACTTTAATATCTGTAATTTACTTTCCCGTCGGCTACAATGTTTAGTGACCACTGTGGCCAGTTATATTTAATGTAATTTCTGTTTTTGTATTTCTACTTCTGCAATATTTCTTTAATTATGTATCATAGCTAAACCCCCCTATGGGTGTGGGTGTAAGCCGAACCCGAGAGTCCAACATGTAACACTTGGGTGTTACTACTTTTTGCTAACTCTTCGGTTTGGTCATTCGAGTTGAAGCTTCAAGTCAACGCGGATACACTGGTCACTTTAAGTGTTAATATTAGATCTTAGACCTCGAGAGGGGCGGATCCGAAATACGGCTTGAATGATGCAAGGAGGTTTGAGGAAATCTTTAATAATCACCTAGAGATACGAGTTGTTGCATAATCGTACTAAGGTTCAGATGTCGGTCGAGTGGGTGTCTCATAGAGATATGTGTATCCCTCCACACCCGGTGGGACTAAGCTCTTCGAGATCTACTTATGTAGATTGGCAAACCGAAGGTTAGCATTTGTAGTAATTTTATAATAAAGCCGTTTTCATAACCTATATGATGGAACTTCGAGAGGAGAAAATTATATGGGACTACGTTGTGACCGGTTTTATTAACCATTTAAGTTATTAAAATACTCTCGGTGGAAAATTTACACTCATACCCGCTTTTATTTAATTGTTGTTTATAAAATTATTAAATTTCCAACAACAACAAATCAATTTTATAACTGTAGACTTTGCACCGGAAGCTCGTAAGAAAATCTTCCATTCTTTGTAGTCAATCCCTGTGGAAAACGATCTTTGGACTTACCATTGTATTAGTTAAAAAGCAAACGCAATAGTTGGTGTGCACTTGCATCGCTAGCCACGTTTCACGTGTGTTATTTTGCTATCAAGTTTTTGGCGCCGCTGCCGGGGATTGGCGTGATTTTTAATCCTAAGATATTTATTTTTTTACTTGAGCCGTCTCGCGAGTTTTCTATAACATTTTCACCCTTTCACCATAATGGAAGGTTTTAATTGGGATGCCCCTTATTATAATTCTTTCGATTATTGTTGGGAACAACATCCTAATTTTTGTACAAATATTCAAGATGGTTGCACCTACACTTTACTTGCACCTCCCTACCAAGATTGGAATTACACGTATTTGAATACATTTTATAGAGAATTGATGTAGGAAGTTGTAATTTATTATTAACAAATGATAAACAATTTATATACAATTCTTGAGACTAATTTAAGAAGAGAATACCTATTCTAGGATAGTAATAATGTATATAAAGATATAAGAATCACTAAAGATTGTAAGTTATGATTCATCATTGATTATGATGATCTTGTATTGATGATGAATATTGGGAGTTATGATTCATCATTGATTATGATGATCTTGTATTGATGATGGTGATTTTGTCTTGATCTTATCATGCCCCCGCAAGATGGTCGGCCAAGAGGAAAGACCGGTCTTGTTTATTAGAGATAAAAATGATGTACGAGGTAAAGGCTTTGTAAGAACATCTGCAAGTTGATCGGTGTTAGAAATGTATGAGACCCGCAGGTTGCCATCTTGAACGTTTTCGCGGACAAAGTGATAGTCGAGAGCTAAATTCTTCATTTTTGAGTGAAATACTGGATTGGCACTAACGTAAGTGGCCCCGGCGTTGTCACAATATATTATAGGTTTTTGAGATGAAGTTAGTCCCAACTCCGTAAATAGGTTACGGAGCCATAAAACTTCAGCTGTTGTTGTAGCAATAGCGCGATATTCGGCTTCAGTGGATGAGCGAGCTATTGTTCGTTGCTTTTTGGAACTCCAGGATATTGGGTTTTTTCCTAGATAAACAATGTAACCTGTAGTTGAAATGTAATCATCTCGATCACGTGCCCAATCTGCATCAGAGAATGCATGAATGCGTAGTGGAGAATCTCGATGAAGAATAAGTCCTATGTGTAACGTTCCATTTAGATAGCGAAGAAGACGTTTTAAAGCTTGCCAGTGAATAGTTGTTGGACGATGCATATACTATGATAGCTTGTTGACAGAATATGCAACATCTAGTCTGGTGATGTTGAGATATTGAAGATTGCCAACTATTGCTCGAAATACCGTGGGGTCAGCTAGTGAGGTGCCTTCCAAAGTAAGAGGTGGGTGGGTTGCAAGGGGGGTGGCAACTGGTTTTGCTGATTCCATGTTGTACCTACAAAGAAGATCAGAAATATATTTCTTTTGGGTTAGAAAAATTCCTTTAGCATGAGGAAGTACTTCAACTCCAAGAAAGTAGGATAACGGACCAAGGTCCTTTAGAGAGAAATGTTTGGCTAAGGAAGTGACTAGGTTGTCAAGGTGAGTATTGGAGTTGCTTGTGATGATGATATCATCTACGTAGACAAGAAGGTAAGTGGTGGAGGTTTTGGTGCGAAGAATGAATAAGGAGGGGTCGGCAACAGAATTTTTGAACCCGGAGGTAAGAAGGAAATGACGTAATTCTTTGTACCATGCACTTGGTGCTTGTTTAAGACCGTAGAGGGCTTTACGTAATTTACATACATAGTTTGGATGTTGTGCATCGAGGTATCCAGGGGGTTGGGCCATGTAGACATCATCGGTGAGAGTGCCTTGAAGGAAGGCATTGTTGATGTCTAATTGTCGGAGAGACCATGCTTGACTTACTGCTAGAGATAAAATGAGACGAATAGTAGCCAGTTTAACAACCAGACTAAAGGTTTCAGTATAGTCCAACCCACTTCGTTGGTGAAAACCTTTGGCTACTAGTCGAGCTTTGTGACGTTCAATAGTCCCATCGGGTTTGTATTTGGTTCTAAAGATCCACTTACACCCAATAACATTTTGTGAGCATGTTGGTGGTACCAAATCCCATGTCTTGTTATTGAGGAGAGCATCAAGCTCGACATCCATTGCTTGGCGCCAAATAGGATTTTTAAGTGCTTGTGCAATGGTTTTTGGTTCGGTGGTGGTGTCATGAACTTGAGCATGGAGGTTCATTTTGTTTATGGGTTTGCGTATGTTGTTAAGTGATCGAGTGTTGATAGTTCTTCGAGGAGGTGGAGGAGGTGGTGGCGGCATTGATGTTGGAGTAGAGGGAGAGGAGTTGGGAGATGGAGATAGTGGGTTGGGAGTGGTATTGGCATGGGAAGGTAGAGTGTAAGGAGTAGTATTGCTATGAGGTGATTGGTATTTGGTGTAGTTGAGATAGGATTGCTTAGAATTGAGATGGTGAGAGGGCACCATTCATCAAGGGAGGGAGATGAAATGTTTTCTGAATTTAGTTTTGAGAAAGGAAATTCATTTTCCACAAAGTGGACATGGCGAGAGGTGAAGGTTTTCCCAGATTGAGGATTTAGACAATAGTAAGCACTTTGACTTGGGGAGTATCCAACAAATATACATGGTTGAGATTTTGGTTCTAGTTTATGTTTGTTGTAGGGGCGTAACCATGGATAACATAGACAACCAAAACTTCTTAATTTTAAGTAGTTGGGAGGTTTGTCAAATAGTTTTAAGTATGGTGAAGAATTTTGTAGAGTTGGAGTGGGAAGTCGATTTATTAAGTAGACCGCGGTGGTAAAAGCATAAGGCCAATGAGTAAGTGGCATAGAGGCATGAGTGAGTAATGAGAGTCCGGTTTCGACAATATGTCGATGTCGGCATTCGGAGTATCCGTTATGTTCCGGGGTGTGAGGTGGTGTGGTGAGGCGTGTTATGCCATCATTAGATAAGAGGGTTTTTAGGGACTCATATTCACCACCATTGTCAGAGTAAAGGGATATAAGGGGACGTTGGAAATATTTTTCAAACAAAGATTTATATCGGAGAAAAATATCTTTTGTGTCTGATTTTTGTTTTAGGGGGTAAAACCATATGTATTTCGAGTAATCATCCACAAATATGAGATAATATTTGTAGCCATCACTAGATAGGGTGGGAGAGGTCCAAAGGTCCGTAAACACACATTCTAGAGGTGCATTTGAGGATATAGAAGAAGTAGTAAATGGTAGTTTGGGACTTTTATTGCAAGCACATGAATTACATTTTAAAGTTGCAAGACTAGGAATATGAAGATTAAACGTAGAACTTAAAAATTTAAGGACTTTAATAGATGGATGGCCGAGGCGATGGTGCCAATCTTGTGGAGATGCTTTTGGGCTTGCGAAAACGGAAGGAGTGGTTGGTTGTAATTCATACACCCCCCTTTAGTTGGACCCCGGAGAAGAGATGCCCCCGTTTTGAGATCCTTCACACAAAAGAAATATGGTAAGAATTCGATAGACACATTATTATCAATACAAAATTTAGAGATAGAGATGATGTTTCGAGAGATTGAAGGAACATAAAGAACATTAGATAGAGAGAAGTGATTGGATGAAGTAGGAAGGGTAAGAGAGCCCGTATGAGAGATTTTTAAACCTGTACCGTCACCAATGATTAACTCCTCTGTTCCATCGTAAGGGTTGTGGAGAGAAAGGTTTTGTAGATCATGAGTGACATGGTGAGATGCGCCACTATCAAGAAGCCATGAAGACGTGGTAGGTTGTTGAGCAGTAAGTGCATGAGCTTGAGGGCGTGTCTGATGGAGTGGGGAAGGAGGAGTTATGTTAGGGAATTGTTTGGTAATTATAGGACATTGAGAGACGACATGTTCTTTGTCACGACACCATTGGCATTTTCCCAAAAATTGTCGGGGTTGTCGGAATGATGAAGGAATTTTGGTAGGAGTGGGCAAAATACCAGGAGTCGTAGACCAAGATGGGCGGTTTTGGCGGTTTTGGTGGCGGGTGTGTGCAACAAAGGCAGTGGTAGGGAGGTCAACGGTTGGTGAGGTTTGTTGAAGAGAGAGTTCTTTGTTGATTAATTTCTCATGAAGTTCTTCGAAAGATATGGTAGTTTCCCTTCCATTTACGGCATCGATGACGGAGTTGTAGGATGAGTCAAGACCGGCAAGAACACGATCAATGAGGTCCTCATGGTCAATAGGTTTGCCAAGGGCGGCGAGGTGATTCGAACATGCCTTGAGGGATTACATGTAGTCGGTTATAGAGCGGTTTCCTTTGGTTATTTTGTGAAGTTGGTCTTTAAGTTGTTTTATATGGCCACGGCTAGGTTTTGCATAGGTTTGAGCAAGAATGTCCCACATCTCTTTAGTGGTAGTGGCTTGTGAGACAAGAGGAACAAGAGAAGGAGAGAGTGTACCGATGAGGGAACCGAAAAGTAGTTTGTCTTGCCGAACCCATGTTTGGTACGACGGGTTAGGAGTGTCAACGTTGTTGACAAGAAGAGTTTTTGGTGGCGGAGACTTTGAGCCATCAATGAAAATTTGGAGATCATGGCCGATGAAGATGGCCTCAATTTGTAATTTCCAAGAGAGATAGTTTGTTGGTGTGAGTTTAATGAAGTTGGTAATATTGATAGATGTGAAAGGTTTAGTGGGTTCAAGAGAATTGGGAATGAGAGAAGAGTTGTTTTGATTTGCCATTTGGAATATGAAGTGAAGAAAATGTGGGTTGTAGGAAGAAAAAAAATTGGTCTATGAATTAAAGCTCTGATACCATATAGAGAATAGATGTAGGAAGTTGTAATTTATTATTAACAAATGATAGACAATTTATATACAATTCTTGAGACTAACTTAAGAAGAGAATAACCTATTCTAGGATAGTAATAATGTACATAAAGATATAAGAATCACTAAAGATTGTAAGTTATGATTCATCATTGATTATGATGATCTTGTATTGATGATGAATATTGGGAGTTATGATTCATCATTGATTATGATGATCTTGTATTGATGATGGTGATTTTGTATTGATCTTATCACATTTGACCAATCATGGGAGGCGCATGATTATTCTTGTGATTCTCAAGGTACGAATCCTTACTATGGATTCTCGTCCTTTGTGCTCGACTACCAATCCGAGAATTATTTTGAACAACCCGAGCCATCTCACTCTTTTGAAACTATTTCCCCAAGCTTAATTGAATGTTTTACATCATTTTTGGGAGATTTTGCATCCTCTTTAAATACCTTGACAATTAAGATGGGACAACTAGTCGACGAGTTGAAACATCAAAACCAAGGTCCCTTACCAAGTGATAATGAAATACTAATATGTGTTGGTAAGGATGTGAGTAATGTTGAAAAAGAATTAGAGATTTTTGATGTAAAATATGAGCACATGAGCAATCCCTGTTTACTTCCTAATAGTGAAGAGGTGCTTGAAGATGCTAAGAATTCAAAATGATTTTTGCTCATGTTGTGAAGCCTTCTTTTTGTGACCATAGTGTTCATCGCATACCGATGGGATAAATTACGTGATCAAAAGCTCGGGAGATTTGACTATATCGTATTCATTGGGTGGTGTAAGAGTTAATGTGAAGGTGATGGTGGTTGGCATCTTGAAACCATCCCATTTGCTGAAAATGCATGCATGGGGTGATGAATCACATCCTAGAAAATCGTAATACAAACTTTTTTTCCTTACTCTCAACTCCAATTTTGTGTCTTTTAATTTACATCTTTTTATGTATGGTTTGAGACTTTTATTTTACATCTTTTTAGGCTAGATTTGAGTCTCTTAATTTTGTATTTTTATTTTTCCGACTAGTATCAAAGTTTTTGGGATCAAAAAAGAAATTATCTTCACACCTTATGTCCTTTGATTTTTTGTCTCGTAGTTTGAATAATCTTCCACTACTAAGCATATTTCTAGAACTAAGCAAACAATTCCCCGGTGTCCATATTGATTTTGCTTTGCAACTTTAGAAGTGACATAGGCCATCTTTGTAAACACTTGGCCGATACACTATTCTTTTGTTACCTTACCCAATGAGGACATTGTGTTATCTTAAATTTGGGGGAGGGAACACATGTGTCAAAAAGAAAGATTTAAAAAGTTTAGTCCTTTGAAAAATTGGAAGGAACAAAATGCACCAGCTATGTCACCATTGTCTACCCACATGGAGAAAAGAAAATTATTAAATTGGGTTGGAGTCATATAAATAGTTGAGTTTGACATATGATTTTTTTTTTGGGAAATACACAAGTTCACAAAAGATACATTTTTATGTAAAGATAAGTTTGGGGGAAGATGAAAGATATAAGAAGAGTGAGAAGCCATAAACAGTAGCCCATGAAAGCCCTATGTATCTAAGTGCACAAAGTCAATTATCATAAGATGGGTGAGTTATAGCTTAGTCTATGGAAATTATATTGCAACAAAAATAAAGAGTGGAAAGATTAGGAAATCTATGGTACTTTTAAATCAAAAGGATGTAGGATGGAAAAAAAATGAGGACGAAAAAAGAAAAAGAAAAATATATATATATATCAATGATCCTATTTGTGATACTTAGTCTTCTTGTATTTTGAGTCATGTTAGTCTTTTTTTATATTTGTCTTTTGCGTTACATGGGGACAAGTAACAAGTTAAGTTTGGCGGTGTGATAACTCTCATTTTGAGTATTATTTACACTTTATTAGTGTATCTTTTTATTCCTTTTTAATATGTGTCTTTCCTTTATGTGTTTGTGTTTTCGCTTTTTATTTATTTATTTATATTTGGAGTTGTTGAGGATAAAAATAAGTGTTTTGATTACTGTATGTGTCGTTTTGGAGCTGGTTCGTTGTAGTGGGAAGTCACCACTGTGGTGAGGAGTGACTGGAGTTGCTGGAGTTGAAGAAAATCTTTATGGAGATTTATTGCCAAATATGTGTTAGAAGATGCTGGATTCAGCTTGGTCAATGGGCTGGAGATATCATGAAAATGAAGAACAAAGTTGACAAATGGAACATGACAAAATAGAGGAAGAGGACACCATTGAGAGGTCCCGCTCCTCTCTCAAGTCTCTTTCATGGAGAAGAAGACAACCATGATACATCACTTTCTCCTCTTAAGTCATTTTCATCATCTCTCTCTTCTTCCACTATAAAAGAGAGCTTTTGGGACTTCATTTGATCCATCCATCACTTGAACAAATAAGCTGAAAATTTAGTCTTTCATTTTACTTTGTAGTAGTTAAAATTTTTGCACTTCAATTTCTGTAATTTACTTTCCCGTCGGCCATAGTGGTCACTGACCACTGTGGCCAGTTACGTTTAATGATATTTCTGTTTTCGTATTTTTTCTGCTGCTGTATTTCTTTAATTATGTATCGTAGCTAAATCCTCCTTGGGTGTGGGTGTAAGCCGAACCCGAGAGTCCAAAATGTAACAATTTGGTGTTACTACTTTTTGCTAACTCTTCAGTTTGGTCATTCGAGTCGAAGCTTCAAGGCAACACGGACAAACTGATCACTTTAAGTGTTAATATTAGATCTTAGACCTCGAGAGGGGCGGATCCGAAATACGTCTTAAATGATGCAAGGAGGTTTGTGAAAATCATCAATAATCACATAGAGATATGGGTTGTTGCATAATCGTACTAAGGTTTAGATGTCGGTCGAGTGGGTTTGTCATAGAGATATGCGCATCCCTCCACACCCGGCGGGACTAAGATCTTCGAGATCTACTTATGTACGATTGGCAAACCGAAGGTTAGCATTTGTAGTAATTTTATAATAAAACCGTTTTCAAAACCTATATGATGGAACTTCGAGAGGAGAAAATTATATGGGACTACATTGTGACCGGTTTTATTAACTATTTAAGTTATTAAAATACTCTTGGGGGAAAACTTACAGTCATACCCGCTTTTATTTAATTGTTATTTATAAAATTATTAAATTTCCAACAACAACAAATCAGTTTTATAACTCTAAACTTTGCACCGGAAGCTCGTAAGAAAATCTTCGATTCTTAGTAGTCAATCCCTATGGAAAACGATCTTTGAACTTACCATTGTATTATTTTTATTAAAATACTCTTGGGGGAAAACTTACACTCATACCCGATTTTATTTAATTGTTATTTATAAAATTATTAAATTTCCAACAACAACAAATCAATTTTATAACTCTAAACTTTGCACCGGAAGCTCGTAAGAAAATCTTCGATTCTTAGTAGTCAATCCCTATGGAAAACGATCTTTGAACTTACCATTGTATTATTTTTATTAAAATACTCTTGGGGGAAAACTTACACTCATACCCGATTTTATTTAATTGTTATTTATAAAATTATTAAATTTCCAACAACAACAAATCAATTTTATAACTCTAAACTTTGCACCGGAAGCTCGTAAGAAAATCTTCGATTCTTAGTAGTCAATCCCTATGGAAAACGATCTTTGAACTTACCATTGTATTATTTAAAAAGCGAACGCAATAGTTGGTGTGCACTTGCATCGCTATTGTGCCACATTTCACGTGTGTTATTTTGCTATCAACTATTAAATTAGTTTTTAAAATTAGTTGGATAAATTTAAATTGAATTTAAAACTTAAAAGATATATAGTTTTAGTTTTTTAAAATTGTTATTAGACAACAAATAAAATAAAAATACAACAATCCAAAGAATTGAAAAGACAATTTGTAATTATCAAAAGTTAAAAAAAATAGAGGGTAATGAATAGTAACTCTCTTTATTTAGAGAGTTACTATTCAATTCTCTATTATAGAGAGTGAAATATAGAGTTCATTGGAGTGAATATAGAGAGTAAAATAGGGACAGAGAATAAAATAGAGAGTTCACTGTTGACGGTCTTATTAAAGCTCCATTTCTGAATTCATGTAACTAACTATGGATAAACATAATCAGATACAGGATAAGCATTTCATTTTAAATATAAAAAATATAGAATATAATAAGGATAATCATTGAGTTTAAACAGAATACTTAATTATTTATTATTTTTATAAAAAAATTATATTATTAAACTAAAAAATATACTAAAAACTGAATATAAAAAAATTATATTATTAAACTAGTATTATAAAATATCTATGTTTTATTTTTCTAGAAACTCTTAAAAATACAATGCTAAATTATTATGTAGTAATCAATTATATACAAACTATTTGTGTTTAAAAAGTTATTATACATTTTAATATAGGGTTGGGTCACGTGACACCAGCCAGTTTTGGTGAGATCCATGAGACCATTTTTTACATTTGAAGCTTCATAGCAAAATATTGTGAAGGAAAAAAATCCGAATCTTCACAGTGAAAACACTGTGAAGGTTACCTTCAAGAGTAAAATAGTTGTTTTTTTTTACGATTTCAACAGTAAAATAGTGGTCTCACGAAAACAGATTGGTCTCACGTGATCCCAAGTTTTTCAATATAAACGGATCAACTATTAATGGATATGATTGGGCCTTGATGGACTAACGACTCTTAATGAACTGAATAGGCTCTGATGGGCTTTACCGACTGTTAATGAGTTGAATGGGTCTTGATGGTCTTTAAGACCCAATAAAATCGGATGAAGCCCAATAGATCCATACAACCCATTAAGATCCATTACAACCTATTAAGATCCATTAAGGCCTAATATGACCCATTAAAGGCTGTTACGACCCAAAGGGCCTTTGGCCTAGCGGTAAATGAGTCCCTTCTCTCCTAGGAGGTTGGGGGTTCAAACCTCACCATAGATGAGGAAGGTGTGTGAGTTTGTTTGTTCTATTTGTTACATATAAATATTATATACTTCAAAAAAAAAAACAAATCATACTAAACATAGCCAATTGATTCATTAATTAAAGGTCAATAAAACCATTACAACCCACTAAGATCCATTAAAGTTCAATATAACCCATTAGAGCCCCATGCATAACCCATTAAAGTCCATTAGGACCCTTTTAAGTCCAAATGTACTGAATAAAGACCAATGGATCTATTAAAACCCATTAGAACACATTAAATCCCAATGATAATGAATAAAACCCGATGAATCCATTAAAGCCTAATGAAACCATTACAACCCACTAAGATACATTAAAGCCCAGTATAACCTATTAAAGCCCAATTATATTGAATAAAACTCAATGGATCCATTAAACCCCACTAAGATCAATTAAAGCTCACTAACACCTATTAAATATGAATGTGATTTCTAATTTCCATACTAAAGTCTTTAAAGATGATGTCGATATTTCTCTATTAAGGAGAATTTGCCGCATGCCTAAGTTTCTCATCTTTTTTACGATCTTCAGTATGCCAATGCAATAACTTTGCATCTTTGGAGTTTGAAAATAATCGTTTCAATCTTGGTACGATAGGCAAATACCAAAAAGGTTGCGGTGTCCATCCTAAGCCACTTTTTGAATATTTTGTCTCATATGTGAATGCGTATAAAAAATTAACTATTTAAGAAAATTTTGGCAGCATTTCCTCTTAACTTCCCAAATATGAGTATAATTAAAACACATATTCGTAAGAGTAAAGGGAAACATCTACTGAATTTTTATTAAAATAACCAGTCTATTATATGCATTCACATCCTAAATGAGACCAAAAGTTTCAAAAAACAGTCCTAAATAGGGGACTATCCGAAATTAATCTTTATTAGATCAAAATTCGGACGGACGACGTAAAGGCAAATTCATTAACTTGTGTATATAATAAATGCATGCAAATTAAAGTTTTTAGCAATCATGTACAAAGTTGACATAATTAATGTGTAGTATAATATCCGATCATTATGCTCGGTTGATCGATCAAATCCAATTGGTATGCCTATACAAATTAACAACATGATGTTAATGCATATAAAATAAGTGATTAATGAACTATTTATTTAAAATGATGATCATATCTTACTTTTTTTTAAAGAATAATACCAAAAACCATCAAAAAGCTCCAAAAACGTCAAACTTTCGAGAATGAGTTGTATTAGATAAAAAAATGGCACACACACACACACACACATATATATATATATGGATAACCTTATACACAACCTTTTATACACGGTTTTGTATAAGAAACCGTGTATAAAGGTTAATTTTATACACGGTTGTGTATAAGAAAACCGTGTATAAAGGTTAATTTTATATGTGATTGTGGATAAAAACCGTCTCTAATTGCTTATTTTACACACGGTTTCTTATACACAAACGTGTATAAAATGTAACTTTTATACTCGGTTTTTTATACACAACCGTGTATAAAAGTAACCCATCTTTTTACACCGTTTCTTATACACAACCGTGTACAAATGGATAAAAGGTGACTTTTGTACACGATTTCATCGTTGCAACCGCTTGTAATCGTCAAATACCTTGTTTACACGGCTTTTATTCCAGAACCATGTATAAAACCTTATTTTTTAGCAACGGTTCCATTTCAACCGCGTAAAAAGGGTCTATATCCATCTTTTATACACGGTTTTTGTAAAAACGACAAAAAGTGTGTATTATTGCGCGCGTATAGAAGTCATATTTGTAGTAGTGCATCCTTGAGCCTTCAGTATTAGTGATCAAAATGAAGCGTACTCAACAAAATTATATATTGTTTTATCCTGGATGCACATAAGACAACCTCCCCATAACCTTGTCCGAAAGTACGTATGGAGTTACTTTATTGTCTCCCACGTGTTTACCAACGCTAATAGGGTCATTGTTCATATTCGGCTAAAAACATGGTTGCTTTATGAACAAAGGACAAACTTCCAATGGATGCTTGACACGTGACATGTACTTTCTGACTTAGATTTTGATAATCCCACTCAGATCAAGTAATAAGTAATTAAACAATTAAGAACAATAATTAAATCTCATATGTATTGAACTTTCTTTCTTTAACTTCTGTTATAACCGAGTTTGAATTATACGGGTTCAAAATAAATACCGTTGGAAAGTATCGAGAGTGTTTTGTTTTATTGACCAAAATTAAAGGGTTAGTTTGGTAATTTAGTTGGTAAATTATTGACCAGCTCGTGGCCACCAACCATATACACCAATTAGCATATGGTTTTATGTGGTGATTGGCTAATGGCTTGATAAGCCATGTGAGCCATGATATTCACACCACCGCCTCCATCTCATCTACTTCTTGAATTCATATTTCTTTTTAAATTACATGACAATAAAATCAAGAATTTTACTTTTGGTCTGTGTGGACTTTCGAGAACCGAGAGAGAGAAATAGAGAAAAGACAAAAGAGAAAGAATTAGGGTTTTGGTTTTGGTGGTTTCCGAGAGTAGAAAAAGAAGAAGAAAAAGAGAAGTGAAGTGTGTGTTGTTTGAGGTAAGGAGGAGAAGGAGGAGGACCATGGATGAATTTGTGTTATGGCATATTTTAGAATTCAAAGTGTTATTTGATAAAAAAATTATCGTCTAAACGGGATCGAAGTGAGTTTTTATAAAAGAGTTTTATAAACTGAGTTGCATATATTTCAATGCATTTTATTTTGATATTATTTGTGATGTGGGATCATATTTCGGGTTGTTGAAAGAAAGTTAAAGTATGTGGGTTTTACTTGGAAAATTGCTTTCAGTGCATATATGGTTGTACATACTTTACTAAAAATGTTTCTGTAGATGGGACGAAGTATTTTGGAAAATATTTTAGGTTTAAACAAGTTTCTGGGAAAAAGTTCAAAGTTCTCGCATTCAAAGTCATCGCATCCTTAAGACGCGATAAACTGGGTTCTCCCATCATTGTGATGAGTTAAAACTTGGTCCTCGCCTCTTTGGGATTCAATAACTTGATTCCTCGCATCTTTGGGATTCGACAAAAATGATCCTCGCATCAAAGGGACCAAACAACCTTGATTCTCGCACCTTCAGGATGTGACAACCAGGTCCTCGCATCTTTGAGATGCGATAACCTGGTGCCCGCAACCATAATATTAGATCTGGCAAAAACTGGCACGACACGCTAACCCGACACGAACTCGACACGAATTAAACGGGTTTGGGTAATACATTTCACCCGTTTAAGTAAAAGGGTTGACACGACACGACACGAAAACTAAACGGGTAAGGTCGATCAAAAATTTCAACTCGAAAAATGACCCGAATAACCCGTTTATATTAGGCCCCTTTGGCCCTTAGGAAAATAACGTTAACATCTCCCAGTTTATATTTTTTTTAACAAAGTATATACTAAATAATAATAAAAAGTGATTGTACCTTCCATGTAGAACTGACAAAAACTAGCAGAACATGTTAACTAGACACGAACTCGACACGAATGAAACGGATTTAGGTAATATATTTCAACCAGTTTAAGTAAACGGGTTGACACGAAAATGACACGAAAACGACACGAAAATTAAATGGGTTGACAAGACACGACACGAAAATTAAGCGGGCCTGGGTTGACAAGACACGACACGAAAATTAATGGGTTGACAAGACACGACACGATATCTCAGTTGTCGCATTAAAGGTGATGTGATATCTCTTTAAATACAGTTGAATGCGATAAACTCCGGTCGTCATGTAAAGTTGATGCGATAACTTCATCTCGTATTATCTTGATGTGATTACCTTTTTATAGCGGGTATCATACGATCAAGGGAAAGATGGTATGGTTACACAATCAAGGGAAAGGTTGTGTGAGTATCATACGATTAAGGGAAAGATCGTGTGGTTGCACAATCAAAGAAAAGGTTGTGTGGGTATCATACGATTAAGGGAAAGATCGTGTGGTTGCACAACCAAGGGAAAGGTTGTGTGGGTATTATATGATCAAGGGAAAGATCGTGTAATTTGTGATGCAGTAAAATGAGACATCATGGGGTTATGCTATCAAGTGAAGTATATCTTTGGGGATTTTTAAAGGAAATCAAATTGGGGCTCGGCTGTGTCTATTTTGTGGAGACCAGCTATTATTATAAAACTAATTGAAAGTTTTATTGTTAAATGAGGACCTTAATGTTGTGAGGGAAAAAGGGATATTTGTATATCGAAACAAATGAGGGGATTATCGGTATTTGTCATGAAATGTTGTCTTTTATTATTTATGATTGGGTTTGTGAATTGGGGATATAAATCATTTTAAATGATTTTTTTAGAATGATATGCTAACAAAGATTTATTCACTATACCTTATGGTCTAACCTTCATTTTGTTTTCAAACATGTGTTTTTCAAGGTAAGCATTTACAGAAGAAGAAAAGGGGATTATGTGTTTGGGACTTAATATGCTACATGCTGTGTGGAGTAGATGGTGAAGAGCCCATACATGATCTGTGATATATGTTTAAATCAAGTCATGTATTTGATCAAAAATTTCGTAGCATATTTTATTCGTACAATTTGGAACGCTTGGGACCCAATGTGATTTATCTTGCGGTTATGTTATAAATTTGTACTTACATGGAATATTTGGGACAGGTTGTTACAACTTCTCTCTAAAATCATTACAAATGAGCTCCACACATTCTCATTTACTAATACAAAAGTATTTATACTCTTGACTGATTACAAAGTTAAACTACAAATTAATCTATCATTTAAACTCTAGACTTTGACTTTCTTGGTTGAGTTTGCATTATATGTGGATTATGTTGACTTTGACTTATGAAGTTTGATCTCTTCATTCTTAAATCTCATCTTCATTTTTGGTGATCTCGAATACAACATAATTTTAAACCTAACAATATCCCCCTTTGGATTAAAGATCACAAAAAAAAACAATCACCAAAGATCATTAAAACCTTGTCTTCGCTAAACTTTAACTTTAACAATCTCCACCAAATCATAAATCTTTAACGAATTCCCCTTTATGAAGACGAACAAAATTTATCATCCTTTGAATAACAATCTCTTCACAACAAATAGACTCGAATCAGAATCTTCATCATGAACTCATCTTCAGTCTTCAAAATGCTCTTTTAAGTAGTCAACAATCAACAAATCTTCAAACAAATATTTCTCTGTCAACAAATCAATTTTAGACAACAAGACTTAAAGCTTTAACACTATGTGTACTAACTTCAACCCCTATATATCATGAAAGAATCCATCTATATGAACAATCTTATTGAAACATCATCATCATAAATATCATTAAGAAATATCAACAGTTAAGCTCCAAATTTTTCATCACATCTACAATCTTTAAATCCAATGGCTTTTCAACCTTAGATTTAAAAGATTTAGATTCAAACTTTCTTCTTCATAAACTGATTCGACAAATTACACCATTAAATACAACAACCTTCATCAATAAATGAAGTTGAGTTTTTTTTACCCCCCCTCCATATATGAAGACTTGTAAACTTTATCAGCATTCCCTCAACATTAGCAATTGCTTTCACTTCTCTGTTGTAATCCCTTCATATGGCTTCATGTATCTTTGATATGAATATGTTTTTGATAATGTTTATCGCCCTCATTATGATTAGGAGAATCCTGAGCATCATGAATAATCAAATACTAAACAAAGTAGTTTTGTCAAACAAATTCTTCCCTTTACATGAATCAGGCTTCTTCATTCAGAAAAAAATATCCACTTAAAAATATATCTCCTTCAAATAATTGTTCATGCTTCCCCTTAAAAAGAAATTTTCTTCACAACATTTCTTACTCCCCCTTGAAACATGGGTAATCGGCTAACATAAAAGCACATTTAGCAACTATTGTCACTACAATCGAAATAAATTTAATTGAGTGGTCTATGTTTATTGTTGGCATCGGGGTAACACTAATATTACTTCCAGTCATCACCGAAGTAAAGTTATAAAACCGACTTCTCAAACTATTCCGACATAAACACAAAGATACACATTGGAATCACAAACACTCGTGTAATGTGTAAAAAGAATTAAGCATTAGATGTTAGTTAAGGCTCAAAATGTGAAAATACATTCCACAGACTCAATGTGCATGATTGAAGTGCGAAGGCGGGACAAATTTCCTTTTTTTCTCAATTCAAGCCTTTCAAACAAAGACGGAATAGACTATATGTTGCGTGCCCGTGAAAAATTGAAACATTTCCTTTTTAAGAAAGAAATGAGTAGCTGGTGGGGTAGCAAGAGTTGGCATGGACTAATTGCCTTTTTCAATGAAGGACATGAAAGAATTGTCAACCAACATTAATGTGGTTGTCCAGCTTAGAAGTGGTTGCAGAGTTTTGTTATTCTTTTTACTCTGTTCTCAAACCCTCTAATATTTTTAATTAAAATCCTCACTTCTAACCAAACTCTCATTTCCATTTTACCGCTCAGCACAATGAGATTACTCAATTGTATGAGTTATCTCCCCCACTCTGTTATTTAATACCCCTCAATCACTCAGGAATTACTTCTTGGGTTGGGCTACCGGTTCTGGCAATCCATAAAAGTTCAATTAACCTCACACATTGTCCCCATGAAAATTAATTTCCAATATGATACAAAGATATTATGTTTTACAATTCAGAAATGAACATCTGAAGTACAAGTTCTGAACTGATATGTTCAGAAGTCAAACAAATTTAGAACAAGTTCTGAACTGAAGTATTCAAATGCTAAAACAATGAAGCATCTGTTTAGGAATGTCAATGAAACAATTACGAACACTAAACAGATTGAGTCAATAAGCTTAGTGTTTCAAAAACAATGGTTAGAATGTAACTGTGACGAACAATTCACAATTATTATATCAAATATGAATAAAATCATTTATATGGCACTTGTGAAAACGTGAAGAAGTTCTAACGAGTGTATTTCCACCGAAATATGAGTCCTGGAAATAACTTTTTCAAGGAAATATGAACACATGGTAAATCAAGAATATCGGATATGAAACAAACACAAGTAAGTTTTTTAAAATTGAAATACCATGGTTTGTTGAAATTTCAACATTCAAAAAAAGATAATATGACATAAGATTTTCCGCTCAAAAATAGAAAATACTTAGCCTCCTCAAACCAAGCATAAGTTCGATCATGTGTTTGAATAATTTGAATTCACCACGACACATGATAACCTGCAAAACAGATTAAAAAGATTTTGGTACCAATACTTTCATTGGTCCTTGAATGTTAGCATTGGTTTGAGGTATAATATAAGATCCGAACCATCTATTTCGATGACATGTTCTAACAGTAGATCTTATCACAAGGGAATCAGGAATAGAGTATGTACCATACCGGTCACTACATACTTCTTGTTCACAAAGTTATCTGTTCCACATGTAGAATAACATATCTTGTTTTAGCTTAGACTAATCAGCTCATTAATTGATCTAACAAAGTTAGGTAGATTAGTCCTTGAAACATATGACTTTGCATCAACTGTAGGAGATTGATATGACTTGCTTCCAGGATGTTCATCTGCACTTTATTTCCTTTTACAAATCATTTTAACCTGGTTATAATTGTTAGTATTTGAACTAGAAACATAATCATTATAAGAGGGATTAGAAGGACGAATCTGATATAGAGATTTGACAAACATGATTCAGTCTTTGAATGAACACTAGCTCTGACAGATAATTTAAGCTCCGACAGATAATTCAAGTTCCTTCAGTTTTGTAGTCAAAACATTTCTTTCTTCAACAAGCAAATCAAACCTCATCTGCATTTTAGACTTCATAAATCGATCTTTCATAACTTCTGTCTGTAATCCAAATAATTGACTTGAAAGCTCTGCAATGTTATTCTCAAACACATCTTTTTCTTTCTTAAACTTTTTTTCTATCTCAGACTTGGGTCTCTTATCTACTTTTAAACTTTTCTTATCATCTGCCAATTTTTGTTCAAGTTTGGAAATCTTCTTTAAAAAAGCAGTAACCTTTGTTTCAAGAATTTGTCTTTTAGCATCAAATGTAGTCTTCTCATTCTAGCCACTTCTTCTTTTCGGATAATTCATTGACCATAACAACATTCTTCTTCATAAGAATCTTTTTGTAAGAAGCAACAGTCTTTCTGTCATCTTCTAATAATTTATAAAGATCAGAATGTTCTTGTTTAGCTTTGTAGCTTTCTTTATTAACTTCTTCCTCTTAGTCTTAAACTTTTCTTTCTCTAAAAGAATCTTTAATAATAAAAAATTTGTTTTGAAACCTTACCAATATTCATCTCACAAGATTTGGTTTTACTTTCAAAACTTCTCCTTTCAGTTTTGAAATTGGTTTTCTCATTTTCGAAAACCTACACATTTATTTTCATTATCGAAACCTTTTTCAAGATCAGATATTCACTTTGAAAGCTCAACATTCTTTGCGTCAAATTCTTTTACTCTCAGAATCAACAATATCTTCAAATTCAAGAATCTTTTTCCTCAACTCAATTTTTTTCTTTAATAACGCAATATTCGTCTTTTTTACTTTCATCGTCATATTTCATTCTCCATGAATTCACATACGCCTCATCTAATTGCTGTTGCACAAACTATTTATCTTCGGCAAGGTTGTCATATTCTCGTTTTAAACCTTTTACCTAGTTAAGATTTTTATGATTTTCACAATAACCTTTTATAAACTCTTATGTTCTCTGTTTCAACTTTTTCTCCCATATAGAAATATTTTCTTTAAGCTCTTGATTCTCTCTCTACAAAATAGGATTATCCATCTTGAAAGAATCCTGTAAAAATCAAATATAACAAATCAGTTCTTGAATATATCAAAATATAAGCACTTGTTACCTGATCAAATGATCGTTGCCCGAAACTACGATTAGAATTTGAATTACGCGAAATCAAAATACTAGGACTAAAAATGACAAAAACTAAAACTAAAATGACTCAAAAACACAACAGCACAAGTACAAGGGCTAAAAAAGTAAAATTTAGATATTTCAAGTACAGGAGATAAAAATTGAAACTTAAAGTCCAAGGACCGAAAATATCAATATATGAAACTTCAAAGTCCAGGTACTAAAAGCTGTCAAAACACAAAGTTAAAAACTAACGAGACTAAGAGATAAGGACTAAGTTTACAAAGAAACTTAACAAAAAGTTAACTCTAGCAGACTTAATAGAATTAACAAAAAAAGAACTAAAAATGTAACTAAAACTAACCAAACTAACGGAAAAACTAATAGAATTAACAGAAAAAGTAAAAAGAAATACGAGAAGTTAAAAAAAATTACGGGATTCCCTTGAGAACTTGGAACCGTCGCTAAGTTACCAACTGTCGCGAAAGATCAATGTTATACTCTATTTGAAAGTATGGATCAGGACTTACTTTGAAGAACAAAGTTAATCTTTCTAGAAGCAAGTTTCTTCAGAGGAAAGTCACTCCAGAAGATGTAGTTCATAAGCTACTTTGAAAATCCAGAAGATTGGGCATCTTCTGGATGTCACTTTATGAACTACACATGACTTAATGACGTGGCTAGTCATGCTCCTTGTGCGTAACGGAATTTGTTAGAAGACTTGCTTACGTGTCAATACATGATAGGCTAGCTGATTGACTTTCTCATTGTAATCGTATAAATAGAGGCAATCATCACTGTATTACATGTCGATTAAATTGGAGAGAACTTGAGAGAGTAATTTGTATTTCATGTATTGTTATCTTTGAGATCTTGAGTGATTTACAAATTATCATTTGCAATTCATATTGTTATTCTCTTTCAATTATTGATTACGTTCTAGTTTGATTGTTGATTATTATTGCTTCCGCTTACTACTTATTTCATATTCATAATCAACAACTGGGTTCCAACAATTGGTATCAGAGCGAGATAATCAATCTATTGATTATTCGATCTAGTCCGATTGGGAGAAATCTCCACTCAACTAGAATTATTCTCTAATTTTTAGCTACTGTTCTTCACTCTATCCTGTTCACGAGTTTTTATTGTTCTTATACAAAAATTCTTAATTTAAGTGGTATTTTTAGCTTAAATCTGAGTTTTGCAGTTTATCGACAACCGTTTTTAGGTTCAGTAATTTGAAATCGTTCTTAACTCTCATTTTCTTCATACTCAGTTTTTCTCAAAAATGGCAAATCCAAATCTAAATGCCATGATCAGCTCCGACTCACTAACTAAACCTCCCACTCTTCTTAGGGATGAATATCCCTGTTGGAAAATGCGCATGATCAATTTCCTTGAAGGTCTAGATCTTGATCTATACGTTTTTGTACTAAATGGACCCTTTATTCCAGTCACCACTATTCCCCGTATACATGCAATTGCCACTACTGAAGAAATTCCAGCAAGGCAGATTCCAAAAGAGAAAAATGACTGGAATTAGGAAGATAAAAAGAAAAATGAAGATGATCAAAGGGAAAAAAGACTTCTTATAATGGCACTTCCAAATGAAATCTTTCAATCTCTAGATCAGTGTGATTCTGCTAAAGATCTATGGGATCAGTTAGCCAATCAACTTGAAGAAGGCTCCAAGATAAAGAAAAATAGAAGAGCTCAAGCACTGAATGAGTATAACAACTTTCAGGCCCTTCCAGAAGAAACTCTTGAGCAGACCTATCACAGATTTAATACATTGATAAATCAATGTAAAAGATGTGACATTATCAGATTAAAGGAAGACAACAATGTTCTATTTCTCAAACTTTTGAATCCAGAATGGTCAAATATGTCAATGTCATTACAAGCAAATCAAGATCTGGAGCAGTGGTCTCTGCATGATGTGTTTGGAACTCTTCAGACTCATGAAAAAGAAGTGTTAATGAAGAAAGTTAGTGTTGGTGGTCCCTTGGCCCTTATTTCTGAATCTAAAGGATCAGGTAGGAGAAATAAAGAAACTGAGAAGAAAGGGAAGAACAAGGCTTTAATCTCAGAAGCAGATACAGAAGCTGGTCTTTTTGGATCAGAAGATGAAGACATCAATGCTTTTGCTGAGTGTGTGGCTCTTATTACCAAACAATTCACTAGAAAGTTTGGTAATCGTTCATTTAGAGCAAATGAAAATATGATAACAGAAGCGAACCCCCAACCCATGCTTACATACCCAGACAAGAAGCTCCAAAAGTTGAGAAGTTAGAAGCAGAGAAGAAAGAAGAAGAGAAGAAGAAGAAGAAGGACGTGTGCTATAGATGTGGCAGGTTGGGCTACTACTCAAAATACTGTAAGGGAGCTCTCGTCAAAGATAATATGTACTACAAGAACAAATATATACAAGTACAATGTTGACGAGAGAGCACAATATGTTGAGCATGAGAACTGGCTATCAGACCAGTCAAGTGATGCAGAAGCCATGTTTTGTTGAATGGCTATGTCTACTGATGCAGAAGAACAACCTTCTGAAACCCCGGTTTCCATCACCTCTGAACCTTTTGAACTTGAACAAACGATTTTAAACTTACCTTTTGATTTTGAAAATCTGAAACAGACGCTTCTGAATGAGAAGAAAATAAGAAAAGATCTTGAAAAAACATTTTCTATCATTGAAAAAGAAAGAAATATCTTTAAAAGAGAGATGGAAATTCTTATAGAAGAAAAGAGAGAACTTTTTGTGGAAAATCAGAAAATTTGCAAACTCAAAACATCTTTAGAAAGTTCATTAAAAGATAAAATCGATGAGCTAAATAAACTTCTGTTGGCTAAGAACAAAGAGCTTGAAGGTAAGGAAAGTGACATATTAAATTTTGTAGTACTTATAAATTATTTTCAAAAAGAAAGGGAATTTATGCACATCGATCTTCAGAAGAGGGAGCTCTTGATTAAAAAGTATCAAGACGCTCAGAAGGTGCATAAACAAATAAATACACAAGTTGGAAAAACGGGTCTTGGTTTTGATGATCTGGATCCGTACACTTATAAAAAGAGATCTACTTTTAGATTCTGTATTTTGTATGGGCAAAGAACAAAAACCGGTTTTTCCAGTTTTATATGAAGAATCAGTGTTTAAAAGGTCAAAAATATGAGAATGGATATCAAGTGAGAAAAATCAAATACAAAAACATAAATTATTCTTCTAGAAGAACGAGTCAAGTTGATATTAAACTAGTTTAAAAGAAGAATGCTGTTTTTAACTTTGGTTTATTCACTCATATCACTTTAAATCCAGAAGCTGATGAGTTCATACCCATACATGTAGAAAAAGAACTAAAACTCAAGTTTCTAAAAGATATTTTTCAAACTCTGGATGATTGTTCTACTCAAAGTAGTACAAAACTGAACACAATTTTTCTTCAAAAGGAACAAGTAGAAAAACTTTTAAATTTTGAAAACCATCCAGAGATTATTCCCTGTTTTTTAATTGATTTAAATCTTTGTCAAGAAAAGGACAATGATGAATTTGATGTTTATCCCTGGGAAAACGACGATCAAAATTATGATGATTTCTTTGACATGTCAGATAAATTACTCACTAAGTTTGAAAATCGTATGTCTTCTACTTTTGTTCCTGTCAAACAGTGTATAAAGAATAGCTCCGCTGTTTTTCTAATATACAAATGAGACACCAGAAGTAAGGGCTGCTAGAACAGAAGTTAAAGAACTTTCAAATGGTATTCCTCTAAACTCAGTTCCTCCAAAGGAACAAAGAAAAGAGTTTCCCATTCATCCAGATTTTCTGGGTATGTGCATTCAAGCTAAGACGTGTCTTGATCTTGAAAAATAAGCTGCAATCAAGAAGAAAGCTAATCTTGAGCAAAAATCTCAAATACCACAGCCTTAGAAGAATACAAAGCTCACAAGAGAACAAAAAGCAAAATGGAAAATTAATGATCATGTTTCTTCTATTTCAATAAATCGGCCAAAAGTTCAAAGAGAATGGACTCCCAAGAAGAAGACTACAGAGAAGAATTCACTTGTTCCGACGCATAAGTCTAGGTTAGATAAGAAGTTCAATAGAACAACTGATGCTCTACAAGACCCCAGCTCAATTTGACATAAACAAGGTATGGAAGCTTGTACCAATACTGTCAAAAACACCTTTCGATGAATGGCCGAAAGAATTTAAATAATGAATATGGTGTGGTCAGAAACAAAGCCAGGCTAGTAGCAAAGGGTTACTGTCAAGAAGAAGACATTGATTATGATGAAACCTTCGCTCCTGTAGTAAGGCTTGAAGCAATTCGATTGTTATTAGCCTTCTCTGCATATAAGGATTTCAAAGTCTATCAAATGGATGTAAAATGTGCCTTTCTAAATGGCAAGCTTAAAGAAGAAGTATATGTCCAGCAACTCCCTGATTTCGAAAGTGCAAATCATCCAGACTATGTCTATCTTTTAGACAAAGCTCTGTATGTATTAAAGCAAACCCCTCGAGCATGGTATGAACGTTTATCAAGATTTTTGATCGATAATGAATACGAAAAGTTAAAATCGATACCACTCTGTTCATCAAAAGGTGCAAAGATGAGTTAACAATGGTACAAATATAAGTGGATGACATTATATTTTGGTCTACTAATCAAGCATAAGTAGTTTTGTTTTCAAAACTAATGGAAAGTGAATTGAAATGAGCATGATGGGAGATCTAACCTTCTTCCTAGGGCTCCAAGTCAAACAGACAAATACTGGCATCTTTATAAATCAAGCTAAGTATATCTTTGACATTTTAAAGAAATACAAACTTCACAATTCCACTACAATGAAAACACCAATCTCACCAAATACAAAGCTTGACGCTTATCCCTCAGGGAAACAAGTAGATGTCAAGAATTACAGAGGTATGATTGGCTCTCATCTGGCTGCTGTGAAAAGAATCTTTAGATACCTTAAGGGAACACCCTCTTTGGGACTCTGGTATCCAAAGCATTATGGCTATGATTTAATTGCATGACTCTGATCATGCAGGATGTAAGTTAGACAGAAAAAGCATCTCTGGAAGCTATCAACTTCTAGAGAACAGACTAATAAGTTGGACTTCCAAGAAGCAAAACTGTGTTCCAACTTCTACAGCAGAAGCCGAATATGTTGCTGCTGCAAGCTGCTGTTCACAAGTCATATGGATGAACACTCAACTCAGAGATTATGGTCTTGTGTTTGACAAAATACCCATCCTCTGTGACTCAGAAAGTGCAATTGCCATCACAGGAAATGCAGTACAACACTCGAAAACCAAAAACATTGATGTTAGGTATCATTTCATAAAGGATAACGTGGAAAACGGTACAATTGAGACGTACTTTGTCTCCACTAATTACCAAGTTGCAGACATTTTTGCAAAAGATTTGGATGAAAACTGTGACAACTCTCAAAATTCGAGCTTTCAGGTTAGCTTCTATTATGTATATTGGTGTTTATATAGTTTAATTTTAACAATAGGAGTTAGTTGGTTTTGAATGGCCGAAAAATCCCTAGCATTTCCGGTAGTCGCTTAAAATGTCCGGTTCCGACCCGTAACTGTCTGAAACGTCCAATACAGTGCCAAATGCTCTAATTTATACCCAATTTATATAAAATATATAGTTTTAGTATTTTAATTATAAAACTTTTATTTTTATTAGAAATTAACCAAAATGGCTAACAATGTTGAGAAAAAGGCCAAAATTGAGAAAATGGACTTCAAATCTCACATTTTTGGGCTTAATAGAATTTTAAAAAAAACATGTTGGGTTTTGGGTGGGTCCCATCCCATGGCCGCCCCCCCCCCCCCCCCCTTGTTTTCAATATAAATGTTGTTTTTTTTTCTCTCATTTGCAACATTCAAATTTCAAAAACACTTCTTTCTCTCTCTAGAAACTAAGGGTCATAATCCCTTCACTCTTCTCCCTCTCTTTTCTCTCCAAAAACTCCAGCCCTTTTCTTCATCAAAAACTCATCATAGTGCAAGATTATTGAAGATACTCAACACATTTCATCATCCAAGTAAGTGCAAACTTCATCTTCTTCATTTTTCTTAACATTTTTGGGGAAAAACCCATTTTTTCATGCATTTTAAGTGTTTTTCTTCTAACTTCTGTAAATTTTGAGTTTTATGGAAAGATTATACATCCAAAAACATATAAAAATGTTTACATAATGGTGATAATCAATGACCCAAACAATAAAACTCAAGAAATAGGTGAAAAATCATGATTTTATGTGTTTTTGAGTAAAAATGGTGATTTTTGGTGCTGACAGATTTATTGCATGTGCATAAATCGTCCATTTTTTGCAAATAATATCTTCAAATATCATGAATCTTCTTTCTACAAGTTTATTTAGTGAGTTGGGGTTCTAATCCAAGTGGTCTCACTCAAAAACATTGAGTTTTGACCCCCCAAATGCTCATAACAAATCATGTGTGCAACTGGACGTTCAACAGTAGGAAAACCCTACTTTGAACGACCATAAATCTTTGAATATTTTTCCAAATCACTTGATTTTTCTTCTGGAAGTTAATTTAATGAGTTACCTTTCAAATGCCACTGATTTCATTAAAACATATGGTGATTTGAGCTTCCAACTAATTGAAACAAAATGAGTGTGCAAATTGTCAACCAATGACAGATTTGTGCATGCATGTTCAAATGGCCATATCTCTTTTAAAACTCAATGAAAAAGGATGATTTTTTCTTTTGAGTGTTAGTTTTATTAGTTATATTCAGTTTCCAAGTGGAATCACTTAAAAATATGGAGTTTTGACCCTCCAAACACTTAATATATTTTATGTGTGCAATATGTGAAACCACCATTAGGTAAACCCTACTTTGCATGCTAATATTTCCTTGAATATTTGTCCATAATACATAATTCTTCTTCTGAAGTTTTCTTTTATGAGTTAGGATTCATATGAATCTAGTTTCATTAAAAAATATGATGTTTTGCAGCATTAACCAATTTATTAAAGTTAAGTGTGCAATCTATCAACTAATGATAGAATTGTGCATGCAACTTTGTAGTGCCATATCTCCTTCATAACTCATCCAAAATGAGTGATTCTTATTTCAAAAGTTTCCTTTATGAGTTATGATTCCAATCCAACTGAATGTTCTAGAAAACACTGAGTAGAAGTCCTCAAATGAGTGATTTAATAACATGGTGTAATCTGCCATACCAATTGTGACCCTTTACATTGAATAAATTATTTGAATCATTTTTACATGTCCAAAATGCATGAAATTTGGTCACAATGATCTTAACTCAGTAATGCATCATATATAAAAAGATGGAAAATTTTATCATTTTGAAAGTCTCTACATTTTGATCATTTTGAGTACTACAAGTTTCTTCCAGAAGTGAAATTCTGGAATTTCTTGATTTTAACAATTATTGATCATTTGATGGTTTATAACACAACTTACGGTATAAATTACTATATTAACGAGCATATGTGCATTATGTATAATTGGACTATAGACAATCAAGTTGGATGTATGTGGACATTTATAAGCTTAAGACTTATTCACCTCCATAAGTAGTTTTAGACCCATAAGTGATGGTTTTGAGCATTTCTCTTTGTTAGGGAATCGTTAGGCCTTTGGGTGGGGATCGGATCGTGCTTTTTGAGTAGCGGAGCTTGCAAAGGTGAGTATTCACGACCTCTCTTTTTAAATGTTTATACGTTTTGGGGTGTAAAACATGTTGTTTTAATGGAAATTGAATTGATTTATATTGATTAACGAAAAGTATATAAATCATTGTGATGAGCAACTTTATATTACACAAAATGATATGTTGAGTTATGTAAATTCCCCGTGGTACACTACTATTTAACTCTAAATGAGCCAATGATATTTGTGGATAGCGCTATTTAGTTGACATACCCACCTAACTGGCAAGTAGGGGTGCACTTTATCAATTAAGAATGCTCTACACATGTGGACTTTAGGTCCACTGCTGAGGTAGTTCGTGGGGTGTAGAATGTCGAGTTGGCTTAGTAGTGGCTCAATATTTGTATATCATGTGTAATGATAAATTTGTATTTTTGCTCATGAAATTTTAAAACATTAAAGTTGATGCGAACTTCTGCTTCGCTATTTTTATACCTTGCATATAAAATGTTTTGTGCATATGAAAAACCTGTGAACTCACCAACTTTTTGTAGTTGACACTTTGTTTTAACATGCTTTACAGGAAGATAAGAAGGTAACCGATCAAGCTTAGTTTATTTTTGTGGAACACCAATCAAGACTTTATATGTATTTCTATTTATTTCGATGTAATTAGTTTGTTCAGACAAAGTTGTCAAATTGTAAACTTTTAAACTTTAAAGGTTGATGTTTTAATTATGTATGTATGGTTGGTGTTTATATTCCTATTGTTGTGAAACCTAGAACTGTCGTACCTCGTGTTTCCGCTTTAGCGGGGCGTGACAGACTTGGTATCAGAGCGTTAGGTTATAGAGAACACCGGTTTTCTAATAAAAACCATGCACTATAAAAATTATTTTCTTAGATGAACTTAAAAATTTAAAAACCTACTACTAGTATAACTACAATAACCATCGTTCTAGCATATTATAATTAGGCAAAGCCTGATCACCTATGTCTAAATATGGTATGAGTAAGAAGGGACTTGGACTAGTTATACTAAAAATTAGCATAGATCGGGAAAACTTCTTATTTCAAATCGAAAAATAGCGTGAGTTTCCATAAGCATTTTGTAAATTATTATTTACTAAAGTACATTTAGTAATTAAATTTGTTACTGTCGCAGTTTAAAAATGTCTCACTCATCCTCACTTCCTGAGCACTCCCCCGACGAATCCGGGTATTTTACTAGCCTCCCTAGGAGGAACCAACCCATCCTTGATGAGAGTGATCCGTCTGAAGAAAGTGATGCGGCAACCCGAGAGACTTCTGTGGAAACTTCTGTACCTGCGCCACCTCCAGTCGATGTGGTTGGTCCGTCGCGAGGACCTAGGACAATGAGAACCACCCGAAAGCGTGTTCTCCTTCCTAGGAGGGTGACTATTGCAGTTCCCTCTGAACCTCCGAGCGAGCCATCCAGATCGCGAACTCAATCGCGAAGTGTGACTCCTCCTTCAATAGACGACATTTTTACAGCCCTGTACTCACAGGATGAGATTACTGATAGAATCATGGAGACTACCTCTGAGTCTGTACACTTATTTGGCTTGGGCATTAGGAGCGTTGATGGTGATGCTAGGAGTCTTGATTTGGGTTTTGATGCATTAGGAGATTTCTGTCTTTATGAATCTTTTGGATAACAATAGTTATTTTATTTTGAGGCTTGTAGCCTAGATGTTAAGTTTAAACACTTTTTTGTTTTGTTGGTATTGTATTTTGAATTTTTTTTATGTTAAATTGTTATGGTTTATTATGGAGTTATGCATGATAAATATTTACTGCATGATTGTTCCTGTATGAGTTTATTTTATTATTGTTGAATGAATGTTAAAGATACGCATAACTTAGTATATAGACTATATGTGACCATAGTATTAGAATCTGATCAAGACTCCATCTGAAATGGTGTTTTAGAACAATGCCTCCAAGGAGAGAGAACCCAGAAGTTGCAGGACTGGTATCCGAACAACTCATGGCTGCACTTCCAAACATTGTTAGCCAAGTAGCAGTTGGCCTAAATTCTAATCAAAATAACAATCATGGACCTGGAGATAGGGAATGTACGTATAAATCTTTTAGGGGTTGTAACCCTAAATAATTCCACGGAACTGAAAGAGCCATCGGTTTACTGACCTGGTTAGAGAGCATGGAGTCTGTTCTCCACATTAGCAAGTGTACAGAAGGAAGGAAGGTAGAGTATGCTGCTTGTCTTTTACAAGGGCGAGCATTAACTTGGTGGAACACTCAAGTACAGACACGAGGGAGGGAAGCAGCAAACAATCTTACATGGGAAGACTTTAAAAGAATGCTGAAGGAAGAATATTGTCCGAGAAGTGAAATTCAGAAATTAGAAGTAGAATTATGGAACCATGAAATGAAAGGAAACGACATTGATACTTATACTGCCCGTTTCCATGAATTGGCAAGCTAGTACCACATTTGGTAACACACCTGAGGAAAATAGAGTTGACCGATATGTATGGGGTCTGTCTTCGGAAATTAGAGGGGACGTTACTTCAGCTGATCCAAAGACACTTCAAGAAGGAGTAAACGTAGCAACCCGACTCACCAACAATGCGAACCATACCGGGACGTTTGCAACCAACAAGGCAGTAGGAAAAAGGAAGATGGATGAAACTGCAAGGAGACAGTTTGGAAAGAGGACGGGCAAGGAGCAAAGAACGTTAGGAAATTATGGAATTCAGGAATCGGCAACAGATAAAGGAAAAGGGACGTACCCGAGGTGTGATAAATGTAATAATCATCATCAAGAGAAATGGATTACTTGTCTCAAGTGCAACAGGAGAGTCCATGTTGCGAAGGATTGCAGGGTTGGTGAGAAGAGAGCATGTTATGAATGTGGGAGCACATATCATTTCAGGAACAGGTGCCCAAGACGGAATTGGAGGCCAGAAACTAGGCAACCGCAACTAGCAAATCAAGGGAACCAAGGAAATCAAGCACGAGGTCGGGTATTTGAAATTGGAGCAGAAGAAGCAAGACAGAACCCAGATGTAGTTACAGGTACGTTTCTTCTAAACGATCATCATGCATCCGTACTATTTGATTCTCGAGCAGATAGGAGTTTTGTGTCATTAGATTTTAAAGCAAAGATAAATCTATGACCTCAAAGGTTGAAGGAAATATATGTCATTGAATATGCCAACGGTCAAGAAAGTAGGACCAAAGACGTAATAATGAATTGCACCTTAAACTTGGCTAATAGAGATTTTCGTATAGATCTAATTCCGATTCAGTTAGGAAGTTTTGACATAATTGTGGGTATGGATTGGTTATCCAAAAACAAAGCTGAAATATACTGTTCCAAGAAGATCGTTCGAATTCCACTATCCGAAGGAGGAATGCTAGAAGTACACGGAGAGAAGCCAAGAAGGAATATTAAAATGGTGACGTGTATGAAGATGCGTAAATATTTGAGAACGGCATTGCATTTTTGGCTGATGTGGTAGATAAAAAGAATAAAGAGAAGAGCATTCAAAATCTTCCGATAGTACGAGATTTTCCTGAAGTATTCCCAGATGAATTACCCGGGTTACCCCCGCAAAGACAAGTGGAGTTCCACATAGAATTAATTCCTGGAGCCGCGCCGGTGGCGAAAGCACCATATCGGTTAGCACCATCAGAGATGCAAGAAATGTCGGAACAACTTCAGAATTACTCGACAAAGGATTCATCAGACCTAGCTCTTCACCTTGGGGAGCCCCGATTTTATTTGTTAAGAAGAAAGATGGATCTTTTCGAATGTGTATCGATTACAGGGAACTCAACAAGTTGACTATTAAGAACCGATACCCCCTTCCCCGGATTGATGACCTGTTCGACCAACTTCAAGGTGCAACGTACTTCTCGAAAATCGATCTTAGGTATGGATATCATCAAATGAGAGTGTGAGACGAAGATATCCCCAAGACGGCCTTTAGGACTCGATACGGTCACTACGAGTTCCTAGTCATGCCATTTGGTCTAACAAATGCACCAACAGTTTTCATGGATTTGATGAATAGAGTATATCGACCATATCTCGACAAGTTCGTGATTGTGTTTATAGACGATATACTTATTTATTCTCGAGACAAAAAGGAGCATGAGCAACATTTGAAGCTAATACTGGAATTACTCAGAAACGAAAAGTTGTACGCCAAATTCTCTAAATGCAAATTTTGGATTCGTGAAGTGCCCTTTCTTGGCCACGTGGTGAATGAAAAAGGAATCCAAGTTGATCCAGCTAAGATTGAAGCCATTAAGAAATGGGAAGCCCTAAAGACACCAACGGAGATCCGCCAATTTCTGGGATTGGCAGGTTATTACAGGCGATTCATCGAGAATTTCTCTAAAATTGCGCAACCACTAACAACTCTAACCCAAAAAGATAAAAAGTTTATTTGGGGAGAAGAACAAGAAGAAGCCTACCAGACACTCAAACACAAGTTATGCAACGCACCGCATCTGGCTCTACCCGAAGGAGTAGATAACTTCGTAGTCTACTGTGATGCTTCACATCAGGGAATGGGCTGCGTGTTAATGCAAAAAGAAAAGGATATTGCATACGCATCAAGACAACTAAAGATTCACGAGAAGAATTACACTACTCATGATTTGGAGCTAGGAGCGGTGGTATTCGCACTCAAGATCTGGAGACATTATCTCTACGGTACTAAGTGTAGTATATTCACAGATCACAAGAGCCTTCAACATGTTCTTGACCAGAAAATGTTAAACATGAGGCAAAGAGGATAGGTTCAACTACTTAGTGACTACGACTGTGAAATAAAGTACCATCCAGGCAAAGCTAATGTGGTAGCCGACGCGTTAAGCCGAAAGGAAAGAGTAAAACCAACAAGAGCACGTGCTATGGAAATGATGGTCCAGACGAGTTTAAAAACTCAAATACTGGAAGCACAAGGTGAAGTTTGAAAGAAGAGAATTTGAAGAATGAAACCTTGCAGCACCTAGAGAAGGATTTGAAATGCAAACAGATGGGGTACATTACATTAAGAATAAAGTATGGGTACCGAAAGTTAGTGATCTACGATCAATCATTTTGGACGAAGCCCATCGATCCAGATATTCGATTCACCCAGTGGCAGATAAAATGTATAAGGATTTGAAGGAGTATTATTGATGGCCGGGAATGAAGAAAGATATTGCCGTGTTCGTAAGCAAGTGCCTGACTTGTGCTAAGGTAAATGCCGAACATCAGAAACAATCTGGTTTACTTCAACAACCTGAAATACCACAATGGAAATGGGAACAAATAACAATGGATTTCGTGACTAAGCTACCCAGAACTGGAAAGGGGCACAATGCTATATGGGTTATAGTAGATCGACTTACCAAATCAGCTCATTTCATTCCCATTTGCGAAGATTTCAGCATGGAAAGGCGTCCACAAATCTACATTAAAGAAATAGTTATACGTCATGGTGTGCCTATTTCCATTATTTCGGACAGAGATACACGATTTACATCGCGATTTTGGCAATCTCTTCAAACAGATGGTCAATCGGAAAGAACTATTCAAACGTTAGAGGATATGCTGCGTGCATGTGCAATAGATTTTGGTGGGAGTTGGGATACCCACCTGCCACTAGTTGAATTCTCTTATAACAATAGCTATCACACCAGCATACAACATGCACCATACAAAGCTCTATACGGACGTAATTGCAGATCACCGCTTAGCTGGGTAGAAATCGGAGATAGACAGTTGACAACGCCAGATATTATTCAGGAAACCACTGATAAGATCTCGACCATCAAAGAAAGACTCAAGACAGCAATAGATCGTCAGAAGAGTTATGCGGATAATCGGAGAAAGCCGTTGGAGTTTCAAGTGGGAGATAAAGTGCTATTAAAAGTGTCCCCATGGAAGGGACTGGTACGCTTCAGGAAGAGAGGCACGCTGGGTCCAAGATACATTGGTCCATTCGAAATACTCGAAAGAATCGGACCAGTGGCGTACAAGTTGAAGTTACCGCCGAATCTAAGCGCCATCCACGACACATTTCATGTGTCGAACCTAAAGAAATGCCTAGCAGATGAAACGTTGATGTTACCCATGGACGACGTTCATATTAACGATCGGTTAAACTTCGTTGAAGAACCAGTTGAGATATTGGACCGAGAAGTTAAACTGTTAAGACGTAGTAAAATCCCTATTATTAAAGTCCGTTGGAATGCGAAACATGGTCCAGAGTATACATGGGAACGCGAAGATTTGATGAAGCATAAGTATCCCACCTTATTTGCGAACACCCCGGAGAAGGCTAGTTCTTAAATTTCGGGACGAAATTTCTCTAACGGGGGGAGACTATGACAATTGTCAAACTTCGAGCTTTCAGGTTAGCTTCTATTAAGTATATTAGTGTTTATATAGTTTAATTTTAAGAATAGGAGTTAGTTGGTTTTGAATGGCCGAAAAATCTCTAGCATTTCCGGTAGTCGCTTAAAATGTCCGGTTACGACCCGTAACTGTCTGAAACGTCCAATACAGTGCCAAATGCTCTAATTTATACCCAATTTATATAAAATATATAGTTTTATTATTTTAATTATAAAATTTTTATTTTTATTAGAAATTAACCAAAATGGGCTAACAAAGTTGAGAAAAAGGCCAAAATTGAGAAAATGGACTTCAAATCTCACTTTTTTGGGCTTCATAGAATTTATTTTAAAAAAATTGTTGGGTTTTGGGTGGGGCCCATCCCATGCACCCCCCCCTGTTTTCACATATAAATGTTGTTTTTTTTTTATTTTTCTCTCATTTGCAACATTCAAATTTCAAAAACTCTTCTCTCTCTCTAGAAACTAAGGGATATAATCCCTTCACAATTGAGATGTACTTTGTCTCTACTGATTACCAACTTGCTGACATTTTTGCAAAAGCTTTGGATGAAAACTGTGACAACTGTCAAAATTCGAGCTTTCAGGTTAGCTTCTATTAAGTATATTAGTGTTTATATAGTTTAATTTTAACAATAGGAGTTAGTTGGTTTTGAATGGCCGAAAAATCTCTAGCATTTCCGGTAGTCGCTTAAAATATCCGGTTCCGACCCGTAACTGTGTGAAACGTCCAATACAGTGCCAAATGCTCTAATTTATACCCAATTTATATAAAATATATAGTTTTAGTATTTTTGATTATAAAACTTTTATTTTTATTAGAAATTAACCAAAATGGGCTAAGAATGTTGAGAAAAAGGCCAAAATTGAGAAAATGGACTTCAAATCTCACATTTTTGGGCTTAATAGAATTTAAAAAAAAACATGTTGGGTTTTGGGTGGGGCCCATCCCATGGCCGCCCCCCCCCCACCCCTTGTTTTCACATATAAATGTTGTTTTTTTTTATATTTCTCTCATTTGCGACATTCAAATTTCAAAAACACTTCTCTCTCTCTCTCTAGAAACTAAGGGACATAATCCCTTCACTCTTCTCCCTCTCTTTTCTCTTAAAAAACTCCAGCCCTTTTCTTCGTCAAAAACTCATCATAGTGCAAGATTATAGAAGATACTCAACACATTTCATCATCCAAGTAAGTGCAAACTTCATCTTCTCCATTTTTTTAACATTTTTGGGGAAAACCCCACTTTTTTATGCATTTTAAGTGTTTTTCTTCTAACTTCTGTAAATTTTGAGTTTTATGGAAATATTATACATCCAAAAACATATAAAAATGTTTACATAATGGTGATAATCAATGACCCAAACAATAAAACTCAAGAAATAGGTGAAAATTCATGATTTTATGTGTTTTTGAGTAAAAATGGTGATTTTTGGTGCTGACAGATTTATTGCATGTGCATAAATCGTCCATTTCTTGCAAATAATATGTTCAAATATCATGAATCATTTTTCTACAAGTTTATTTAGTGAGTTGGGGTTCTAATCCAAGTGGTCTCACTAAAAAACATTGAGTTTTTACCCCCCAAATGCTCATAACAAATCATGTGTGCAACTGGAAGTTCAACAGTAGGAAAACCCTACTTTGAACGACCATAAGTCTTTGAATATTCTTCCAAATCACTTGATTTTTTCTTCTGAAAGTTAATTTAATGAGTTACCTTTCAAATGCCACTGATTTTATTAAAAAATATGGTCATTTGAGGTTCCAACTAATTGAAACAAAATGAGTGTGCAAACTGTCAACCAATGACATATTTGTGCATGCATGTTCAAATGGCCATATCTCTTTCAAACCTCAATGAAAAAGGATGATTTTTTCTTTTATGAGTTAGTTTTATGAGTTATTTCAGTTTGCAAGTGGAATCACTTAAAAATATGGAGTTTTGACCCTCCAAACACTTAGAATATTTTTGGTGTGCAATCTGTGAAACCACCAGTAGGTAAACCCTACTTTGCATGCTAATATCTCCTTGAATATTTGTCCATAACGCATAATTCTTCTTCTAGAGTTTTCTTTTATGAGTTAGGATTCATATGAATCCAGTTTCATTAAAAAATATGAAGTTTTGAAGTATTAACCAATTTATTAAAATTAAGTGTGCAATCTGTCAACTAATGACAGAATTGTGCATGCAACTTTGTAGTGTCATATCTCCTTCATAACTCATCCAAAATGAGGGATTCTTATTTCAAAAGTTTCCTTTATGAGTTATGATTCCAATCCAACTGAAATTTCTAGAAAACACTAAGTAGAACTACTCAAACGAGTGATTTACTATCATGGTATAATCTGCCATATCAATTGTGACCCTTTACATTGAATAAATTATTTGAATCATTTTTACATGTCCAAAATGCATGAAATTTGGTCACAATGACCTTAACTCAGTAAGGCATCATATATAAAAAGATGGAAAATTTTATCATTTTGAAAGTCTCTACATTTTGATCATTTTGAGTATTACAAGTTTCTGTCCAGAAGTGAAATTCTGGAATTTCTTGACTTTAACAATTATTGATCATTTGATGGTTTATAACACAACTTACGGTATAAATTACTATAATAACGAGCATATGTGCATTATGTATAATTGGACTATAGACAATCAAGTTGGATATATGTGGACATTTATAAGCTTAAGACTTATTCACCTCCATAAGTAGTTTTAGACCCATAAGTGATGGTTTTGAGCATTTCTCTTTGTTAGGGAATCGTTAGGCCTTTGGGTGGGGATCAGATCATGCTTTTGAGTAGCGAAGCTTGCAAAGGTGAGTATTCACGAACCCTCTTTTTAAATGTTTATACGTTTTGGGGTGTAAAGCATGTTATTTTAATGGAAATTGAATTGATTTATATTGATTAACGAAAAGTATATAAATCATTGTGATGAGCAACTTTATATTACACAAAATGATATGTTGAGTTATGTAAAGTCCCCGTGGTACACTACTATTTAACTCTAAATGAGCCGATGATATTTGTGGATAGCGCTATTTGGTTGACATACCCACCTAACTGGCAAGTAGGGGTACACTTTATTAATTAAAAATGCTCTACACATGCGGACTTTAGGTCCACCGCTGAGGTAGTTCGTGGGGCATAGAATGTCGAGTAGGCTTAGTAGTGGCTCAATATTTATATATCATGTGTAATGGTAAATTTGTATTTTTGCTCATGAAGTTTTAAAACATTAAAGTTGATGCGAACTTCTGCTTCGCTATTTCTATACCTTGCATATAAGAAGGTAACCGATCAAGTTTAGTTTATTTTTGTGGACACCAAGCAAGAATTTATATATATCTATTTATTTTGATGAAATTAGTTTGTTAAGACAAAGTTGTCAAATTGTAAACTTTTAAACTTTAAACGTTGTTGTTTTTGTTATGTATGTATGGTTGGTCTTTATATTCCTATTGTTGTGAAACCTAGAACTGTCGTACCTCGTGTTTCCGCTTTAGCGGGGTGTGACAAAAACAGATTTAACTTCTTAATAAGCAGGTTGGGCATGCTTAATATGTGATAAAAGTCCAGAATCTATTGTTAAAATAGTTTTCTGTATCATTTTCTTAAGCATGTCTCTACTCAAAACCTTCTATCTGCCGTCTACTGAACTCACTTTATTATCGCAATCATACCAGAAGCCTCTGTCCAAACTAATGATATATTTGTACCTCAAATTGTATATTATTCATGATTTTATGATCCAAGCACAGTTTAGGGGGAGTAGAGAAACAAAGATTACACAATTCAAGGGGGTGCAAACACTTATGCATAATTCAAGGGGGAGAAATTTCAACTTCTGTACGAAAATCATGTTTCAAAAGATAACATTTCCATTACCTCTGGATTAAATTTTGTCTCTAAGTTCACCTAGAAGTCTCTGGCATGTCTATCGTTCAGTATGGTTTTAAACAGCTTCTAAGATACGTTAACATCCAAAACTTTTGTACCAATGCCTTCTTTCAAAGTAATATAGAAGCCTCTATATTGTCTTAGAAACCTGCTGAAAATATTTTCCTTTGAAAATCACACATATCATTTTCTTTTGTACTAACTCTTATCGCCAAGGTTATACAGAAGCTTCTGACATGTCTACTATTTTCCCTGGAACATCTTTTCAACTAGTACAAACTTTCCTTTCGTCTAACAAATGATTTTTCTTTTGACCAATTGATTGATTTTCAAAGTTTTCTTACACTCCACTAGTCTGTGTACTTCTGGACCAAATTAAAACTTTTAGAAGTTTCATAGTCATTAAGAACTTCTGAACTAACTCTTGCCTTCAAGGTTATAATGAAGCTTCTGGTATGTCTATGAGACTTTCTGAAAGGATATATTTCTTAAAGAACTTAAGAGATAACATTCTCTGAATAACTCTTGCCTCCAAGGTTAAACAGAAGCTTTATTATCTTTTCATTTTCTTTGAAATATATTCTTTATAAAACTTTCTACTAGTCATTAAATGATTTTTACAATACTAGCTAGATCGATTTTCAAAATATTTCTTGGATGATCCTGCACGTTCAATAGCTAAAAGAAATGAATCGACGATGAAGGATACACTCGCATACCCCCCTTAACGGATCCTTTTTCTGACATTGCCACGTGTCAAAACCCTACACGAGCCGAATATGAACCGTCAGATAGGCGGAAGCTCCTTATGGTTCGGATGATTTCCAAATGTGTAGCCCACGTCATCCAAAATCGTTCCATTATCCTTTTACCACTCGATTACAGTTTCAATTCCTATTATTTAAACTCGAATCACCGTCTCATTTTCACTTTTTACCATCACTGTCCTCGAAAAACCCTGTGTATCACGAATCTCCATTTACTGCATACATGCAATTCTCAAAACCCTAACTACTAAATATGGTTGCTCCTAATCAAATCCCCGCAAATGTGCACAATGAATATGATCAAGTGACGGACTCAACTGCTGAATGTACCCCAATCATACATATACCCAGCAAACCAAACAACTTCTAGGTACTCCTCAACCCTTCAACCATCCCTGAAGACTATCGAATCATGATAGAATTCCTCCAACACCACATCCTAAACAAAGCCCTAATGATTGCAAACACAAACGTTCCTGAACAATTTGTGTAAGAAGTATGGCAATCCCTCTATATAAAGGATGAATGCACCCTCTCTGGGAGCTTTGACCTACCAAACGATGCCGAACACGCAGTAGAAGTACATATTACTAGAAAAAAGATTGCGAGACTCTTCCAACTTCCTGACTTATATATTTTGATTAATGAAACCTATGAACGAAACCTATGAACCAAACCCAACTTCTGATGTCTTGGTTGACTTTCTGGACTTGTTAGGATATAACAAAGAAATCACAAGAGTCTCAGAGTTCAAGCGACAATCCCTTCCCCTATATGGAATGTTCTAGTCTCCATTATGAATAAAAGCCTCACATGCAAAATCGGCTCAATGGATCAGGCCAGTACGAATATCATCACAATGATGTATGGGATGTTCTTTAATCGCCCTCTAGATTACACTGATCTTCTATTCCAAAAAATGCATGGTGGTGTACACAACAAGGATCTTCTTCTAAAGAAGAACAAACCTAAACTTGTTGATGTTCCCACGCTTTCTGGCCCTGTTCATTCAAGGAGCCATATCAAAATGGAACATCCCATGTGTACAACCATTCTATAAGATCTATACCATGAAGACTCACTGACCAACAATCCACAAGGATAGATACATCAAACAACACGAGCTCTCAAGGTATATGCTTAACCTTATTCCTTCAAACTCTTCTACCCTCCAATCATATAGGGACTCTCTGGTGATCTCAGAACAGAGGTCACCTACCCCAGAGTTTTTAGAATTCAGAAGAGTAAGTGAGGGTCAAGTGAGGCTGAGTCTGAAAATAATCAGAGTGAAAACCAGAGAGATTCTACCTATGCCGAGCAATTGTAAAAAGAGAGTACAAAATATGTTCTTATGGACACAAATGTGAGTATCCAGCCGAGTCCAACCAGAGCTAGCACATCTACTAGGGTTGATGCCAACACATCAACTCCTATTGAACAAGGACATACGCTCAGTCCAAATCCAATCCAGAAACCAACCGATTAGAAGTAGTTTCTTGTACTTCTAAATCAAGCACATCTGGGGAACCCAACTCATCTTCACCCTTTCAACTGGATGAAGATGCAAATATAAGAGTTCATTCGCCCCAGAACTCGCCACCATCCCAACACGATGTCAATGCTTTTGTGGCTGACGATATAGATTGGATGGAAGTTGCCACGACCATGGCAGCTCCCATTCCAGAAGCCAACGAAATCGCATCAGAGGGGTTATGGCAACAAGACACACAACGTACCTCAATTTTCAATCTATTTAAATGTGTACACATCATTATTTACTCTCCACCCTCTGATGTTGGAGATCAAGTCAATGTGATCAGAAGATCCGAAGAGGTGCCTCATAGGAGCCCTCAAGGACATGATAGAAGTCCCTCCACACTCAAGGTAAAAACAGGTGTGAATGAGGGACCCTCTGAACGCGAGGTTCACGAGGCTTCATGTGTTGGAGATGCATCCGTTACCCCCCTCCTAAAGTTGTTACAAAAGCTGCATTCCAAGCATTTTCTAGCACTGTTAAGGGATCCTTGAATGATCTAAAACTTACAATCCAGAAGGCAGAGCAGAATCTTGAAAGTGAATTAACATCAGTGAATTTCTCACTCTGTAATCTAAAGACAACACAAGCAGAGCATTCACGGAAACTAGCTCAGTTTCAAATCTTCGTTATTAATGCTCATGATCTCGGCCATAAATGACATAATTGAAAATCTTCCCTCTGCTCTTCCAACTCCACAAGCTACTATTTCTACTGAGGATTTCAATATGTTCAGTGCAGATATGAAGAAGCTACTCGATGTCGTTATTCCTTCAGAACCCTCTACTTCTTCTTGCATGATCAGTAAGGCCGACTTGGCAACCTTTCAGAAGGCAATGCTTGACAAATATAATGATGTCAATGCAAAGTTTGTTACAAAGATAAACAATACTCCAACTGCTAAACTTACGTAGAAGGTATCTACCTTGGATACCTCTGTGAATACACTCACAACAGCCGTACAATCTATCTCTGCGCACAATGAATCAAGAAAGAAGGTCAAGGAAGAAAGAGCCTGCAAGAAAGCTGAGCTAAAAAGAAAAAGATCTGAGGATCAGGATCCTGATGCCTGTAATCCTTAGAAGGGGGAGAAACGGCAAAAGCTTGTGGGATCAACTTCTGAACTGGCTCAAGAACAACCATCAGCTCAACCACCACAACAACCTACAGAGCAACCCAATGAACAAGAGCAACAAGAAAATCCTTCTGTTAATCCTTGAAAAACTCTAAAGTCTTTATGGGCAGCATAAGCTAAAAAAGAGTCTTATGGCTTCTAATATGGCTACAAGAGCAAAGGTTTCTTCATAATCAATGTCTTCTTCTTGTGTGTATCCCTGAGCAACAAGTCGAGCTATGTTGCGAGTTACAGTGCCATGTTCATCCAACTTGTTACGAAAAAACCCATTTGGTTCCAATAATAGTTTTACCTGATGGTCCGGGTACAAGATTCCAAACTTTGTTCCTGCGAAACTCAGTTAGTTCTTCATGCATAGCATTAACCCAACTAGGATTAGTGATGTGTCATCGATCTTTTTAGGTTCAGTTATAGAAATGAAATTTACAAAGAGACAAATGTTACCTAGACCACGACCGGTTCTGACTTCTGTATAGGGATCACCAATGATCTGATCAATTGGGTGATTTACAGTCCATCGCTGAGCCGGAGGTTAAGGAGAGTGGTCAACAATAAATTCAACAACTTGTTCAGGGAGCGTAGAAGAAGCATTAGCTGTAGGTTCTTCAACATTTGTTATCATCCTTGAAGGAGACTCTAAGGGAGTAAGATTTTCTTGAGTTGAGAGAGGGACTTGTTGTTCACTGATGAATCACCATTGGAGGAATCAGAGGGTGGAATTTGATTTAATGGAGTAGCATCTATCCTCGAGGAGGATGGAGTGTTACTTGAAGTGGGAATGCAATTAGGACCTTCATCATCATTATTTTCAGCAACAGGAGGTGTACTGAAATAAGATTCAGGTTCCCCATAATGAGATTTCATCCAACTATTCAGTTCCCCGTTGTTTTTAGGGACATGAATAGAATTTGTTGAGCAAGATTCATTAAAGTTAACATGCATGCTTTCTTCTACGTGTTGTCTTTTTTTTTTTGTTGAAGACTCTAAACACTTTAGATACAGAGGAATATCCAAGAAGGATTCCATCATCAGCTTTTGGATCGAATTTTCCTAAATGATCTTTGTCATTCAGGATATAGCATCTACATCCGAAGATATGTAAATATTTCATAGAGGGTCTTCTTCCATGAAATAATTCATATGATGTCTTCTTGAATCTCTTTACTATCAGGGATCTATTCTGCATAAAGCATGTAGTGTTAACTGCTTCAGCCCAGAATTGAGTTGGTAGAGGAGATTCACTGAGCATCGAGCGAGCAGCCTCGATGATCGTTCAATTTCTTCTTTCAGCAACACCATTTTGCTGAGGGGTTCTCACTGATGAAAAATTATGAGTGATTCATTTTTCTTCAAAGAAGGTAAGCAGAGTAATGTTTTTGAATTCAGTGCCATTATCACTTCTCAAGGAGCGAACACTTAGACTGTTCAAGACTTCCATTCTCTTGATAAAGGAGATAATTTCATTAGATGTATCACTCTTAGATCGAAGAAAAATACCCAAGTGTATCTGGATATTCATCAACTATCACAAGAGTGTATTTCTTTCCAGATATGGATTGGACGTTGACTGGTCCAAATAGATCCATATAAAGTAAGTAAAGAGGAGTGATCACTAACGAAACTTGCTTAAATCTGAAAGAAGCTTTTGTCAGCTCTCCTTTTTCACACGCTGGACAAAGAGATTCCTTTGTAAAAGTGTGTTTAGGGAGATCTCTGACAAGTTCTTTTAGAGATAGATTGTTGATCATCTTTAAGTTCAGATGAGGGAGTCTCTTGTGCTAGAGCCAATTAATATCAGAGAAGGCCCTTGATAGAAAGAAGACATTCTCTGAATGAGTACTATCCAAATTGATGACATATACGTTCTCTGATCTTTTCCCTATTAGGGAAAGTTAATCATTTTCATCAGTGACTGCACATTTGGTGTTTGTGAATAGGACCTTGAAGTCTTTATCACAGAGTTGGCTAATGCATAAGAGATTATGATTTAGTCCTTCAACATAAGCAACACGACTAAACAATGTTGCTCTATTGGATAGAACGCCATAACCCTTGGTGTATAATTTGCCATTTCTACCAAAGGTCACTAAGGGACCAGTTTCTTCCTTATATTCAGAGAGCAGAGATTTTCTATCTGTCATGTGCCTTGATCATCCGCGATCGAGATACCAGATACCGTTAGCACTCTGCATAAGACAAGGGAATTAATTTTTCATAGGTACCCAAACTACCATGGGTCCTGCAGTGTTAGTGGAAACAACAGGTTTGGCGGATATATTACTAGCTGAGGAATTTTCTTCAGTGGTTATCTTCACCTTGGATGTTTTACCAACCTTAGTGGATTCACTTTGGCTGAATTTTTAGCTTGAGCTACTTTCTTACCATGAGCCAATCTTTCAGCTTTAGTAACATTTGAACATTTACTAGCAATGTGGGTTGCTTTACCATAGTGATAGAACTTTCGATACTTAAAGACAGGTTTTGAGCTGGAAGCATGCAAAGAGGAGGTCAAAACATTTTCAGGATCAGGACCAAGAATTCCTTTCTCCATTGTCTTAGGAGGAACAACTAGTTTCTCAGGGACAGATGGAGTGAGGTCAAACTTAATTTTGGGAGTTGATCTCTAAACAGATTCAGGGATCTTTTTTCCAGTTTTAGGATGTCTCACTGAAGGAACTGAAGGATTATTCTTCAATTTTTTGGAAGTTCTTGATTGTAGGAACATCCTCAAGGAACTTGTCCTTGATCACCTTCCCTAAATCCTTGGTACGAGGTTTAGAAGGTCTTTTCTCAGATGTAGGGACACTCTAAGAAGAGGGATCAGGGATAGAAGAAACAAACATTCCAAATGTGAGCATGGAACGGTCAGTGTATATTTCTTCTTGGTTAGAGGAATATCCTAGACCACTCTTGACCTTTTTAGGGATCTGAGCATTAGTGATCCCACTGACTTTGTTAGAAGCCTTACACCATCCTTCAATGGTATATTTTTCAGCCTTAAGATCAGCGATGGCTTTTTCGCGCTCAGTGATTGCTTTTTTTTCTTTCAATACTTATGGCCTGATTTACAAAGACTTGGTCCTTAAAATCTTCTTCGATTTTATTAAGTTCTTTGATTTTCATATGAGATCTTTTAAGTTGTTCAGATAGATCTACATTAATTTAATCGGCTTTGATTTTGCCATTTAGGGCATTGTAAAAATCGACAGTCATAGAGTCAAGAGCACACAAGCTATCAGTTTCAGGTATAGAGGAGCTCTTAAGAATAGGTACCTGAGTTGAAGGGGACTCTGAAGAAGTGTCAGAGGCCTCTTCAACTTCTTCTATTCTTGCCATTGGACATATAAAGGCCAAGTCTTCTTCATCTGACCTAGACTCGTTAGTGGTTTGCGTCTAGTCATCTTCTTGATCCTAGTCGACTTCTTTAGAGACAAGGTCTTTTCCTTTTCGCTGGTTTTTCTTCAGATTTTGACATTTATCTTTTAACTTAGAATATTTCTCATTCTTAGTTTTATCAGGGATCTGAGAAGATGAGGTAGCTACAATCTTTTTGGATCTGCATTCGCTGGCAAAGTGACCTTTGTTCTGACAGTTGTAGTAGATCGTTGAGGCTTTTTCAGCTGGAAGAGTCTTTGACTTATCAGAGTTAGTGATTGTTGTGGTCTTTCTAAAATTGCTCTTTCAACCGAATCTTCTGAAATTTTTAGTGAGAAGAGCTAGAGAATTGTTAAATTCAGAGATATTTGCATCAGTGATATCCTCTGGGTTAGTTTGGTCTAACTCAGTGATAGGAGTTATAGAAGATACAAGTTTAAGAGGTTCCATCTCTAAAGTCACTAGAGCCAAAGAAGTACTTTTGGTTGACTTAGTGTCTTTAATGAGGTTTCTTTTTAATGTTTGAGATTGCTCATGATTGAGCAAGATTCCATATAAAGTACTTAAAGATAAAGTTTATGTGTTCTTTGACTACTTAAGGCATGTGGTAAATGTATCCTATTGTTCAGGAAGAGCTTCCATGAACTTAGTCATAATTTTAGAGTTAGAGTACTCACGATCAACTGTTTCATGTCTATTAGGAGATAGTTAAATCTCTGGTGGATTTGTGAGAGTGTTTCATTTTTCAGAAACATGAAACTTTCATATCGTATCACCAGGTTGATTTAACGAGCAATCTGAACCTCATCGGTTCCTTCATATTGAATATACAGAGTATCCCACATGGACTTAGTAGTCCCCATTTTCATCACAGAATGATAGATATCATCTGGAAGAGACATTGCAATAACAGATCTAGGTTTTGAGTCAACATCTAGCTCTTTCTTGTCTTCCTCACTCCATTGATTTTGAGTTTTGAGAAGACGTCTCTCAGGAATGGCTGGGGAGGTAGCAGTAGCAGGAACTGCAGGGACTAGAAGTGTTGGAACGTATGGTCCATTCTATAGATAGTAGGGGATCTTAGGATCTGACCTTTCTAGGAATAAAGTCATTCTTTCTTTCTAGACTAGGAAATTATCACGGATAAATCTTGGAGGTTTAGCTAAAGATCCATTGTCTATGTAGTTTGAGTTTGTATTAGCCATTTAAAAATGAAAACAAGAAATGAGTTCGTTTTAAAGATTTTAGAAGCTTAAAGCAATCAAACACTACTTTGATACCACTTGTTGGTCCCCAAAGAGTCTACAAGAGTTCAATGGATATAGAAACAGTTTTTAGAAGGGGGGGTTGAATACAAACACAAACTTTTTAGGTTTTAAATGAGTTCATACTAATTAAACAAATTATAGTTGTAAGCGGAATAAGAACAAGTATTAAACCTATTCTATTACAACTAAGAAGTCATTAAGTTTGATGCACAAGAAAGAAAGAAAAGCAGTAGAGGTTTGAGGAGAGAAAGTAGCATGCATGTAGATAAATAAGGGTTCTTCATCTATTTATACCCGTTGCATTTAATGCAAAGCAAAATGTATATGCCACATGTCAAGTTTCTATTCGAGACTTGTTCTTTGTTCAGAAAGCAACCATGCTTTTAGGAGGATACGAACAGTAACCAAATTAGATCTTGATGGCGACAATAGAGACAATGCGTACGTCCTTTTTCTGACAAGGTATGGGGTTTTGACTTTTGTGCATCGAGGATAAGATCAATATTGATCTTGCTGTGTAGGCCCCATTGATCACTAAACCAGAACCTTCAAGGATGAAGTCTTTGGGTATCACTGAGGCTTTGCAAGCTCTCACACTTTGGATCATGAGCTATCTATCTCTTTCTTCAGTTATGACTTCGACAGTCGTTGAATGACTTTTTTGTGTGAGTGTTGGTCTTCAGATCTTCAGGGATAGGGTGTTTTTTCTAATCATCAACGATCACTGAACATAGTCAGTGTATGCTATCATGGACTTTGAACACTATCCTATAATTGGAATTTTCACTAAGTATAAGAGGAATCATATTCAAATCACTGAAAGGAGTTTGGATCAATAGGTGATAACCTGACCTAAGATCTATTTTCGAAAAGTAAGTGGAACCTTGAAATTGATCAAATAGATCATCAATTCGGGGAAGGGATATTGATTCTTGATTACCAACTTATTCAGTTCCCTATAATCTATACACATTCAAAATGATCCATCCTTCTTCTTAACGAATAATATTGGTACTCCCCATGGCGATGAACCTGACTGAATGAATTCTTTGTCCAAATAGTTCTTGAAGTTGATTCAACAATTCTTGCATTTCTGATGGTGCTAAGCGATACGGGGCTTTAGCTACAGGCACTGCTCCTGGAATTAGGTCAATTCGGAATTCTACTTGTCTAAATGCTTGTAATCCATTCAAAATATCCAAAAAACAAAACTTCTGGGTGTTTCTTTACCACCAGAATATCTTGAATTTTCTTTCTCTACGACTTCTTTTCAACCACGTGAGCTAAGAATGCATCATATTTCTTCATTAGGTACTTATGGGCCTTCATAAGTGATATTAACCTTAAACTCTTTCCAAGCGCATCCCCTTGTATGACAAGGATTTTCCTATCTAAAAGAGGTACCCTAACGGCCTTCTTGAAGTAGAAAATATCCTCTCGACTTTTAAATAAGCAATCCATACCTACTACTACGTCAAAACTCCCAATTCGATTGAAATAAGATCAATGTTGAATAACCTACAGGCTAGATCTAAGGTACAATCTAGGATTACTTCTCTAGCTTCAATCTCTTGACCAATAGCATTTTCACCAGTATAAGCATCAGCTAAAGTTCTAGATTCCAAATTAAATAGTGGCCTAAATTCCAAGGAAACAAAACTCCTATTTGATCTAGTGTCAAACAATAGTGATGCATAGTGATCTCGGCGTGCTTCCTCTACTCCTATAGCGAATGCCCGTCCTCTAACCTGTGCACCTTGGTTTCCTTGGTTAGCTTGTCTCACATGATTCCCGAAATGGCAGTTGCCTGGTCCTCTATTCAATTTAGGGCACACATTTCCGAAGTGGTCCTGACTTCCGCACTCAAAACATGCCCTTCTTCCTTCCTCGACTCCTTTGTCCATCCTATAGTTCCTAGCGTAATGCCCCGCCTTCTTACAAATACCACAAATGGGGCAGGCTCCTTCATGATGGTTGCTACACTTTCTACACCTTGGTATAGGCCGGCGGTACTGCCTAGGTTCATTAGTCCTTAGTCCAAAGTTTCTCACTGCCTTCTGATTCTTTCCTGAACTACCACCAGTTGGATTTGTTGTGCGATGAGTTGTGTTATGTCCGGCGTTTGGTTTTTAGGAGTTGATAGCATGTTTCATGAAGCTCTCCTTAGAGGCATGATTCTAAATACTTTTATAAATACCGGTTTGATTAATCTTTTACAAGTTTTGGCCATAAAGTATTTGTCAAATATCTACGTTCTAAGTTTGAAAATCTTGAAAGTTTGAGAATTTGAACTATAAGTAATCATATAAACAAACGTGACAATTAAAAGTTTGCATAAAATGGTTCCTTCATTCATGTTTCGATCATTAATGATAATACAAAAGAAATTGGTGCCTTAATACCAAAAAATTTGATGTTCAAATACAACCATTCATTGAAATTTCCAAATGCATAATTCATAAAAAGAAAAGTTTGCGTCAAATGTTTTTGCATAATGGCCATGTCAACCCTGGTAGGCAATGATCAACAGTAACAACACCAACACAACCATCACAATGCTAGCCATCAAGCACACAACTCCCGTTCTCCTTGCTGTCCTCTTGGCTGCATTGCCAAGTTAGAGGGCAGGATCCTCTGAAGGATGCCCAACTGATCGTCGATCAATTCTTGTCTGTCATCGGTGGAAGCGACACAGACCTTTATTCCGACGATGAGAAGGAGGCCACTCCTGCTGTTGGCCCTCCTGCGCCTTAATCTTTTTTCTTCTTTTATTTTTTAGTTTTTTTGGGCCTTTTGCAGGGCTAGTTTTCATAGTCGTGCCTCTTTTTGTAACGCCCCTTTAATCAATGCAACGTTTATTTCTTAACTGTCTTTTGTCGAACATTTTATCCTGATCGTACGTCACTTTATTACTTTCGAAACAAAAATAACCTAAGGACAAGTAAAATAAAACGGGTGTATAACTAAGATGAATTTAATCATTAGTCACAATCGATTGAGACTTAGGAAATAAAATACAATGTTTCTGACGACTTTGGTGTTTACTTTACATAGAGCTAATCGTGCGTTGCGAAGATCGTGCGTTCCTGCGATAAAAAGAATGTTAGTAGTCGTTGGTTTGACCAACGACCCTCCGATGCTCAAGTTAGTAAAGTCCGAAGGAACGAAAGTAAAAGTATTCAAGTAGTGTATATCTCAATCGTCTAAGATTCGTAAATGATAAGCCCCTTTCCCGACGATTGCGATTATTCGATAGGGTCCTTCCCATTTCACTGATAACTTACCTGCATTCAGTTCCTGGGTGTTTTGGAAGACACGTCGTAAGGCGAAATCTCTTATCTGGAAGACATTTTTTATGACATTTTTATTAAAATGACGTGCAACAGACTGTTGTTTGGACGCCATTCGGAGATAGGCAGTACCTCTAAGTTATTCGAGTGCATCTATGTCATAGCTGAGGTCCACCAAATTATGTTCGACAGAGGCATGTCGAGCGATTTGCATGTTTACTTCAATTGGTAAGACTGCTTCGCACCCATACACCAATGAAAATGACGTTTGTCCAGTCGAAGTACGAAGAGTCGTTCGATTAGCTTATAAAACGAAAAGTAATTCTTCGACCCAACGTCCCTTTGCAATCTTGAGTCTTTTCTTGATTAAATTAATAATCGTTTTGTTGCGTGATTCTGCAAGTCCATTAGATTGAGGATAACGAGGCGTAGATGTCGAAAGTTCAATTTTTCGTTCCTCACATAATCGTCTTGTTTTGTCGCTTAGGAATTGCGACCCACTGTCACATATGATCTCAAAAGGATTGCCAAATCTGCAGATAACATTAGTTTGGATAAAAGATATTACCACCTTATCTCATATCTGAGAAAAGCCAGTGGCTTCTATCCATTTTGAAAATAATCTGTAAGAACTAGTATATATACCTTTTGTCCAGGTGCAGGTGGTAATTTTCCATCAATATCCATTCCCGATCGCATGAAAGGTCATGGGACTAGTGACGAATGTAAAAACTCAGAAGGTTGATGAGTCATACATGAGTGTCGCTGGCATGCATCACCTTTTTGCACGTACGTTCCGCCGTCTTGTCGTAAGGTAGGCCAATAATAGCCTTGTCGTGAGATTCTATTCGTTAGGCTTCATCCTCCCGAGTGATTCTGATGCGGGCTTAGGTGTGGAGGATCGGGCCTTGTTGTTTTCGAAGGCCTATGATCGGGCCAACAAACAAGGTTGCACTTAAACAGCCATAACTTTTGCTCCGGGTGTCCGTTTCGGGCCGACGACCAAGCGATTCGAAGCTACTTCCGAGGAACAAGCCGTGGTTATGACCCGAACGGGCGTAACAAAATTTTGATCCTCGAAAAATCTGTTTAACTGGACTTTTTGGGCATTTACTTATTTTTTTATCATTTTGGGCTTGTTTTGTTGGGCTTTTATGTTTGGCCCGTTGTATTTTCGACGGCATATTTAATCTTTTTCCTTGTAATATGATCGGTCACTTCGGAATTTTACAATCTTTGATTTTTCTCCAAAATTTTGAGTTCTTACGAATTCATTATTTGAAGCCTACGATTCGGAATTCGTTGAACAAATCAACGAATCTTAGAAGAGATTGTCCATGGGTATTCGTAGAATCAACATGATAATATAGTTATTTCGTTTATTCGCTCCATCAGATTCCCACATTTCCCATCATGCATGTCCTGGAGGACATTTCGGGTTTCACTTGGAATGAGGCGTCGCAGGTTCAATCCTGTGGACGAACGTCGATAAAGATTTCATGTGATCATAACGTATCTGGAGGTTTTGAATCGAACTTGTTGAGCTTTCATTTTATCTTCCGGGAGTGGATTCGGCTAGGACGAACGTTTGATCATGTTTATCATTTCCGTCAATGGATTCATTAAGTGAATCATTGGTGTGACATCGAAAGATGATTTTGCTAAAGCGGATCCCAAGTTGCCAAGTGCATCGGCTTGAGCATTCTGATCCCTAGGGATTTCCTGGATGTCGAAGGACTTGAATTTCTTCACACGATCTTTAGCGATCTGAAAATACGCTGTCATTTTTGAATCTTTTGTCGCGAACTCCCCGTTCATTTGGTTAACGACGAGTAGAATATTGCTTCTGACGTGTAAATTTCCTGCCCCCAAATCATATGCTAGATTCATGCCTACGATTAAGGCTTCATATTTAGTCTCGTTGTTGCTAGCTTTGAAGTCACAAGATATGGAATAGACCGTTGTGCCCCTTTGTGGCGATTTCAAGACGACGCCTAGTCCCGACCCTCGTTTATCAGAGGATCCGTCGACATGAGATACCCATGGTCGCAAGTCTGGATTTGCCACAGTAAGTGTTTCTTCGATCGCCAGGTTTTCTAGTTCGAGGCCGAAATCTGCAATAAATCAATAAGAACTTGCGATTTGATCGCAGTTCGAGGTTTAAAGTTTACATCGTAGCTGCTGGGGTAAATACTCCATTTCGCCGATCGAACCGTTAACTTGGGTTTTCTTAACACATATTTTAGTAGAAAGTTAGTAATAACATTGATAACATGCGATTCAAAATAAAGTCGAAGCATTTTAGCTGCTGTGACTAGCGATAAAAGCAATTTTTCCATCGACGTGTACCTTTTTTCTGCGTCGATCAAGGATTTACTTACGTAATAAATTGGGAGTTGTTGTCTATCATTTTTCCGGACGAGAACGGCACTTACCGAATTTAAACTTACCACAAGATATAACTGAAGTTCCTCTCCATCTTTGGGTTTGGATAGTACAGGCGGTGACGTCATGTACTCCTTTAATGTTTGTAAAGCCTTTTCATGGTCGTCCGACCAGTCGAAGTGCGGCTAGTCATCCAGTAAGTCTTTGGACTTCCTTGAAATTTTGGGGCGACTTAATTTCGTTGATTGCCTTGATTTGATTGGGACTAGCTTTGATCCCTCGCTGAGTCACCATGTGTCCCAGGAATCTTCCCGCACGTACCCCGAAAGAACATTTAGTCGGATTGAGTTTCATTTGGTATTTCTTGAGCTCGTCGAACGATTGTCGTATGTGGCTCACATGGTCAATCACACGTTTGGATTTGACTAACATGTCGTCGATGTATACTTCCATTGTGTCTCCCAGGTGTTGCTTGAACATCTGGCTGACGATCCGTTAGTACGTTGAACATGCATTTTTAAGACCAAAAGGCATTACCTTATAACAGAAAATACCCTTGTCGGTCATGAAAGTTGTTTTCTCTTGATTGTTCGGATGCATGAGGATCTGGTTGTATCCGGAATATGCATCCAAAAAGGGCAATAGCTCATGTCCTGTTGTTGCATCGACCATGTCGTCGATACGTGGGAGTGGAAATGGATCTTTCGGGCAAGCTTATCATGTACTGTGTTGGAACCCAGATCTCATATCGAATCAATGATTAATGAAAATATGTAAAGCGGAAGCAATTTAGATCAAACAGTTTATAAATCGAAGAACGATTAATCATAATGAAGAACAATATTAAGATAAAACTGTAGACATATGACTAATCATGGTCATATATCTTACATAATTGGAATGATGAGGGTATTTGGAGATGGGGAGTTTCAAAGGAACAACTCACATTCCCAATTACAAATGAAGAAGGGAATTCCTATTTATAGCTTAAAATAAGAAAAGTCAAAGCATCCTCCAATATAGAAGCTCTACGGGTAAAGGTGGAATGACAACTACTAGACGAGGTGTCGGGCTATGATAGGACGATCAACAACTTGAAAATCTGACAAGGATTGTGCTAGAACCCAGATCCCTTGAATAATCAAATAAAGTTGATTAAACACAATCAGTAAGAGCAGTGAGCGGAAGCAAATTAATCTATAATAAACTATACTTATAAACAGTAAAGGAAGAACAATATGATGAACAGTAGTAATTTGTATTCACTCAATATGACGATGATTACAGTAATACAATCGACACTTGATATAGTGAAGGCTATCTCTATTTATACTATTATAATGGAAAAGTCAATGATCTAGCCTATCACGTATTGTCACGTAAGCAAGGCATCTAACAAATTCAGTTACGCAAAAGATGCATGACTTGCCACGTCATTGAGGCGCGTGTGTAGTTCATAAAGTAGAACCCAGAAGATGCCCAATCTTCTGGATTATCTTTGTATCTTCTGAACTATTGCTTCTGAAGAGAAGATCTACTGAAAACGCTAACCTCTGGAGAGTTCATCTTGCTTCTTTAAGGAGTGTTCTAATTCATACTTCAAATAAGTTCTAACAATCTCCCCCTAAGTATGAAGTCAAAACAGTAACATACAAAGTGAAAGAAAATAAGATTGAAATTCATTTCATTACAAGAAACTGAAATTACAAAAGATAAAACAGAGATTAACTAGAATGGAGCATCTGGATGTTCACTCGGAACTGTATAAAATTGTCCAGCGATCTCTCTTAGCTTAGAAACCCCTTCAAGATGCCTCTCCATATCAAACGCTGCTCTTTTGATAAGTACATTTACATCATCCTTTTTCAAAGCTATCAGCCCACTAATAAACATCAATGTAGCATCAGAATACTTGAAAGATTCATCCAGCCTGAAAAACCTCTTGCCTATTGGTCTATGAAAAACAACCCCTCTTTCAGGTTTTATTATAAGATCACCAGTCCTCTTTGAAGCAATCCTTTCCAATTCTTCATTTGGAGCAGATATGGATAGTCTATCCACTAGTCTTCCAAGGCCTATCTGAAAATCCACCTTAGCTCTGAAGTCAACGAAAGCTTCCATACTAGTAAGAATCCTTAAGTATGTAATGTGATAATCTGGACTTCTGTTTCATAAGCGTTTTATGTATCTTCCAAGGGGAACCAGATCAGAAGGATTTAATGACAGAAGATCATTATCAATGAAGTTATATACTTGTCCACTCGTGTAACATCCCATTTCTTATATGTCCAATTTATTTTCTAGGTATGCATGATTTGTTTATGTTAAAAGGATATTACTTGTTTAAATATGAGAAATTGTTATGTTTGTTTATTTTCAAGTGGAAAAATAAGTGTTCTAGTAGTAGTCATATAAGAGAACTAACGATAATATGTGGAGTTTGAGTTTGAAATTTTAGAGTCATATTTATTAAGAGTATATGAGAGGATCCGGAAAATTTCATGTCAAACGGAGCTAAAACGAGAAATGGGGAAAATCGGGCTAAAAACATGAACATTTAAGTTATGGATACGTAAAACTGATTTTTTCGGAAGATCTTTTCTGAAATATTTTCATTGGAGATCATAGATTATCTCTTGAGCGTGTAGGCGAAAACCTCATCGAAAATGGAGGTCCGAGCAAAAAGTTATGAAGTTTTTAAGTTTTAGTAGTCAAAACGGGTACCCAACCGGGTCAACCCGACCCAACTCGGGATTTAACATCCAAAACAGGAAATTTGGCCCATTTTTTCGGTCATTTAGGCTCTAGAACTTCTACACACACTATATGGTGCTATTTACACACACAAGTGTTCAATTGTAGCTGAAATTAAAGGGGAATTGCAAGGTTTTTTAAGGATTAGATCTTATATCAAAGGGGGTAATTAAGACATTTTGGAGGCGTTGAAAGCATTCTAGGTGTGGTATCTTGGACTTGCTTTATGAGCTCATTTCGAAAAATTTCAAGCATAATACAGTTACTCAGTGAGTTATATGGTTAATTGTTACATATTGTTTTGTATATATATAAATAAATATATTTATATGAAGTTCCTGGTTTCGAATTGAGTCATATGGTCTTGATTTGGCTTTCATTCCGTTCCTTGAGTCTATATCGCATAATGATCCGGTAACATCAGTTTGCTTTCCAAAATCGTCCTTGTTGTTTTATTCCTTGAATTGTATGCCATAGTACGACTACTACTTCGTGTAGTGTGTCGGAAGTTGATGGCGAAGTCAAGATCTCGGGTTGGACGGGTGAGACTTTCCGTGGTTATAGATACTCTTTGCTCACTTAGGAGAAACGGCAATAAGTAGGGAACCTTGGCACAAACCCGCACAATCAGTGATTTCGAGTATCATCTACGACATTTTCACTTTTTAAATAGATAACTGCTACAATCTCTCCTCAAAGAAGCATCTTTTTAAAGACTTAAAAGGGCAGTGCAGGGTTTCCCATGATGTACGATTCTTACTCGAACTTTGGCATGAGCCTGGAAGGAGAAGGACGGGGTGATGCATTGTTCTCCCTCTGTCTATCGATTCAAATTTTGATTCTTGATATGTATTGGTAATCGAAAGTTATTGAAATTATATTTAGTTATTGATCATGTTTTATCGTTGTATTAAACATCATTGTTATGGTATGTCATAATGGTTTAAATATATGGAATTCCATGATGTTAGTATCCGATACATAATTGTTCTTTTGGTTTCTTATAAGTGTCGATTTTCATTCGGTTAATGTATTTAACTTTATTTTGATAAGATTTACCATGTATGTTTATATATATATATATATGCATTATGCATATGTAATACTTAACTATTAACTCACTAAGCGTTCGCTTACCTATTAAGTGTCAACCCCTCTCAGGAAAGAAGACGGATAAAGGGAAAGGACCCGTCGTTTGACTTGAAGGTTTATCGGTGGATTTTGAAGGCTACGAACTTACTTTTGGTATATAGTAGATTATTACCGTTACTTATTAATGTAGTAAGATAGTTTGTAATTAGTGTGCTTCAGGTTATATGTAGGTCACGATCTTTTGTTACTTAATTCGGGATGTAAGTAAACGTCCGTTATGTTTGGTTTGATTTTGTGTTTTGGTTGGAAATATCACTAAAATAGAACGGACATTTAGAAGTTTTTCTAGAAAATTTATATCTCGTATTTTGAGGTTAATCAATGTTTTTAATTGGAGATTTTAAAATTGGTAACTTAGGGTTCTTAACCGAGGTGTTACAATTAGCCCTTTCAACCCTGTATACTGTATACATAACTTCAGAGTCCTCAAAAAATTGGGTTCTTAACCCAAGTACTCTACTAATAGCAGAAGAATCGAACACATTTTCCCTAAGTTGTCTGAATCTTGCAAATCTGGCCATTGTACGCGCATCTATGCCTTCAGCAAAATTTGGTGCTATTATTCGTGTTCTTTTTTCTCTGTCCGCGTATAGGTGCCTGCAGATTACTCTTTGGATATAACAACTTGAGTACCCGCCACTCTTTCACGTTGTTCTGGATCCATAGAATTCCATTGAACTTCAGCCCGACTCTAGTTGATTTGGTTAGTTTGTTCAACCATAGTTTGATCTTCAGATTGAGCAACCATTGGAGCCTTTATTCTTTGACCAGTGATAAGTTGACTTGTTGAGGCTTCAACATTAGATTTAGAGATTGGAATTTTGGGAATAGGATCATTTGATAGAGTCACTTCTGGAATTGGAAGAGAAGTTTCTGGGATTCCAAAGGTTTTTGGGGGTGCGGAGGTTGATGTGGATGGTTGACTAGAGACTTTGGGTCGAGTATTTATGTTCCTTCAAGACCAAGTAGAAGGTTGGAAACTTCCGGATTACTAGGCAAGGGATGCATTGCCAGAGGTATTGTAGTGATTGGAGCTTGTTGTGTATTCTCTGTGGTTTGTTGTGGTGGCTTAGAAGGGTTATTTGTAGATTGTTGTGGTTGGGATGATGAAGATGGTTCTAAAGAGGGACCCAGATCTACCTTTTCTCCCCCTTCTAAGGATCAGAATGATCTTGATCCTGATCCTCAGATCTCTTTCTCTTTAGTTCAGTCTTTTTACAGACTCTTTCTTCCTTAACTTTCTCTCTTGAATCATGATGTTTAGAGATTTATTGTACAACTGTTGCGAGTGTATTCACATAAGTATCCATGGTACCTTCTGGGTGAGTGCAGCTGCTGGAGCAGTATTTATCTACGAAACAAACTTCGTATTGACATCATTAAACTTGTCAAGCATTACCTTGTGGAAGTTTGCTAGGTCTGATTTGGTGATCAAGCCAGAGGATGAGGAAGTTTCTGAAGGAATGACAGCATCAAGTAACTTCTTCATATCAGCAGCAAATAGGCCAAATTCCTCTGTAGATATGGTGGCCGATGGAGTTGAGACTTCTGAAGGAATCTTGAAAATGGCTTTTGCATTCGACTTTAGACCATTTTCCAGCTTCTGAAATTGCTCGATAGATAAGTTTCTTTTAGTGTCGTGGGCATTGATCAATAAGTTCTTCATTTGATCCAAAGTTTGAGTGTGCTCCTTCTGAGAAGCTCTTATTTCATTCAGAGAGAAATTACATGGGTTTGCTCTACATTGAAATTTGAGTGACAGTTGTTAACGGCTTGTTTTAGATCCGCCATAGATCCCCTAATTTGATCAACAAATGTTTGGAACGCAACATTTGTGACAAACTCAAGTAGGGGTGTAACCAATGCTTCTCCAACACATGGAGCCTCGTGACCCTCGCGTCCAGAGGGGCCCTCATTGACACCTGTTTGGACGTTGAATGTGGAGGGACTTCCACCCTATCCTTGAGAGCTCCAAAGAGGCACCTCTTCGGATGTTCTAATCACATTGACTGGTTCTCCAACATCAGAGGGTGGAGAGTCAATAGTGATGTGCTTACCTTTAAAAAGATTAAAAACTGAGATATATTTTGTGCCCTAGTGCCATAATCCCTCTAATGGGAATTCGTTGGCTTCTGGATTGGTAGTTAGCATGGGCGTACCAACCGCCATCCAGTCTACATCCTCGGTCATAGAGACATCGATGTTCTGTGTAGGTAGTGGCGAGTTTTGGGGCAACTGAGCTCTTGTATTTGCATCATCATCCTTTTGAGAGGAAGATGATGAGGAGGTTTCCTCGGATGTGCTTGATTCAGAGGAATTTGAGATGTCCTCTGATCGGTTAGTTGGTGGTTTGTGTTTGGACTGAGCTCAAGTCCTGTTTCAATAAGTGAAGATGTGTTGACATAAAACCTAGTAGATGTGCTAGCTCTGGGTGGACTCGGTTGGATTCTCTCATTTGTGTCCATAGGAACATCTTCTGTGCTCTCTTTTAACAATCGCTCGACATGGTTAGAATTACTTGGGTTGCCCCTTAGACTGTTTTCAATCTCATTCTCACTCTACCCCTCGCTGTCTACTCTGGCTTCTATAAACTGTGGGGTAGGTAACCTCTGTTCTAAGATCACCATAGACTCCCTATAAGATTGAAGAATAGAAGAGGTTGAAGGTATAACGTTAAGCATGTACCATGAAAGCTCGCGGTTCTTTGTGTATCCATCCTTGAGAATAGTCGGTCAGTGAGATTTCATTGTATAGATCCTGCAGAATGGTTGTAGACATTGGATGCACCATTTTGAGATAGCCCCTTGGATGAACAGAGATAGAAATCGTGGGAACCTTAACGCTAGTAGAGCTTTTGCTTTCTTCAGAAGCAAATCTTTGTTGTGTACAGCACCATTGATCTCTTGAAAAATCAAATCTGTGAAGTCTAGAGGATGGTTGAAGAACATGCCATACATTATAGTGATGACATTGGTGTTGGTTTGATCCATTGAGCCAATCTTGCACGTTAGGATTTTGTTAATAATTGAGACAAGTACATTCCACATAAGTGGTAGGCACTGCCTTTTGAAGTTAGAGACTCTGGTGATTTCCTTAGTGTACCCTAAAAATTTTAGAAATTCCACCACCACATCAGAAGTAGGGCTATGCACAAGAGCTGGGTTTGGCACAAAAGTGGTTTCATTCTCTTGAATAAATGATTTTGGAAGATGAAACATCTTTGCTATTGTCCTTCTCGTAATTAGTACTTCAACCGTGTGTTCTTCATCATTGGGTATACCAAAACATCCAACAAGAGTATCTTCATCTTTGATGTACATCGATTGCCACACTTCTTGAACAAATTGTTCTGGAACATTGGGATTGGCAATTGTTAGGGCTCGGTTTAAGATATGGCGTTGTAGAAATTCTATCATGATGTGATAGTCAATAGAGTAGGTTTGAGGATCAAGGAGTACTTGGAAGTTGTTGGATTTGGAGGGTAAGAACAAGATAGGTGTTAGACTGAATTATGTGAAAAGTATGAACCAGAATATCACAAGTACCGAAGATCAGAAGTTAAGTCAGAGGCTCATCTTCTGATTTAAGTCATCTTAGAGGCGCCCAAAGACTTGAAGAACCTCTGGACTCTAACTGTTAAATCGTACGCGCTTGTGATGACGTGGCGATCACACTTTCCGTGCGTCCCTATGCGTAACTGATTCTGTTAACTAGTATAGCTAACGTATCAATTCCTGATAGGCTAGATCGTTGACTTTTACTTTGTAATAGCATAAATAGATCTATTCTTCACTGTAATAGTTGACGATCTTGGAGATAAATTGCGCTGTTCATTCATACATATTGTAATCAAGTTCAAGGTTATTAATACGATTACTCAATTGTTCTTCAAGTCTATTCTTACTGTTCTTACTGGTTATCATTACTGTTCAGTATTAAACATAGATCGACGTTGCTTCCGCTCATACTTTGTTACACGATGCGTTGATTTGATTATTAGAAAGGGATCTGGGTTCCAACAATTGGTATCAGAGCTTGATAATCAATTTATTGATTATTAGATCTCTTCCAGTTTGGAGAAATCCCTATTCTACCTGCAGTTAATTTCATTTTTGAACTACTGTTCTCAATTCTACCATGTTTTTTTGGAGATTTTGTTAATTTCATACAATTCTCTCTAAATCAGTGGTAATTTTAGTTTAAATCTGAAAATCAGTAAGAATATCGTCTCGTTTCAACTCATTTGAAAGTTATTTGATCCAAATTTCAACAGCATATCCTGCATTTCTCTTAATTTAAAAAAAAAATGGCAAATCAAAACATGAACGCCATATACACCTCTGGATCCTTGACCAAACCTCCAACTCTACTCCGTGATGAATATCCTCAATGGAAGATCCGAATGATCAATTGCTATGAAGGATTAGATGTTAAACTCTATTCTACTATTTTGAATGGTCCATTTATACCAATGACCGCCATTCCAAGGATTTCTGCTACTGCTACTACTGATGAAATTCCTGCTCGACCAGTTCCAAAGCTTAGAGGAAATTGGTCTGATGAAGAAAAGGCGAAGGTGGAAATAGCCAAAATGGCAAAGAGTCTTTTGATTATGGCTATTCCAAATGAGATTTTCCAATCTCTGGATTCATGCGAAACTGCAAAAGAGTTGTGGGATCAGCTTGAAAATCTTCACGAAGGAGGAGCAAAGATGAAGAAAAAACAGAATAGCTCAAGCTCTGAATGAATATAATAGTTTTCAAGCTATTCCAGAAGAGACTCTGGAGCAGACCTTTCACAGATTTAATACTCGCATAAATCTGTGCAAAAGATGTGATATAGTAAGATCCAAAGAAGAAAACAATGTTCTATTTCTTAAAAGATTGAATCTAGAATGGTCTAATCTCTCTGTTCCAAAGAAGAGATGAAGAAGAAAAAGGATGTGTGTTAAAGGTGCGGAAAGCCGTACTACAAGAACAAATACAAGTACAACGTTGTCGAAAGAGCTCATTATGCTGAAAAGGAGAACTGGCTGGATGACGAGTCAAGCGGATATGAAGCCATGTTTTGTGGAATGGCTTAGGCAGATTGAAAGAACATAAAAGATAGCCTCAAAACACTTAACATAAAGATAGAAGACTTCTGAAGTATGTACTACAAAAGTTCTGAAGGTTTAGTTGAAGTTCTGAAGATGCTCTGAAGAACTTCTTAAGACAGTTCTGAGAGAAATGAGAGAAATTCAACTTTTTATATGTGGAGTGTGTTGGGGGGAATGGGGGCCAACCACTTAGGCCCATTTTATTTTTAAAAGACCACAATTTTTTGTTTATAAATTTAAAAAAAAAAGAAATGAAATGCAAGTAGATTTAGGTTAATTTTTCTCAATTTTGGCAAAATGGTTTGATGTTAAATTAAACTTCAGGGAATTAGGATTTTTAAGTCATCCATTTTTTTTAAATGGTGCAACTAAATAATTTTTGGCATTACATTAAGATAGATTTTATCCTATACTTGCAATAGCGGGCTATCAGGATTAGACACCGGAAATCTAAGCCGGTTACGCACTTAACTATCTAATTAAGTCTTGCTAAGTGAATTTTTAAATTTTAAGAAGTCTTAAACTATTGCTAACCTGAAGCTTCTGATTTGACAGTTGTCACAGTATAGCCGGAGACTTCTGATATGCTTGCGGTGATTAAGTGAGTTCTGAAGGTGATGAAAAATGAAAGTAAGACAATGACATGATTTAAACAGAAATACAGAAGAGCTATTTGAGAAATAGATTCTGGGTTTACATCATATATTAAGAATGCCCAACTTGCTGATTAGAAAATTGAATATGTTTTCATCCAGAGCCTTTGTGAAAATGTCAGCAAATTAGTAATCAGTGGAAACAAAATACATTTCAATGGTAACTTTTTCCACAAGATCCTTTATGAAATGATACTTGACGTCAATGTGCTTGGTCTTTGAGTGCTCCACTGGATTTTCTGTGATGGCTATTGCACTTTCTGAGTCACAGAGGATGGGTATTTTGTCATACACAAGGCCATCATCTCTAAGGTGAGTCTTCATCCATAAGACTTGAGAATAACCACTTACAGCAACAACATATTCTGCTTCTGCTGTAGAAGTTGAAACACAATTTTGCTTCTTGTATATCCAACTTATTAGCCTATTTCCCAAAAGTCGGGAGCTTCAAGAGGTGCTTTTCCTGTCTAACTTACATCCTTCATGATCAGAGTCAGTATATACAATTAAGTCAAAGCCAAAATGCTTTGAATACAGAGGCCCAATGAGGGTGTTCCCTTAAGATATCTAAAGATTATTTTCACGACAGCCAAGTATAATTCTTTAGGATTGGCTTGATATCTAGCACATAGACAGGTGGCAAAAATTATATCTGGTCTACTAGCAGTTAGATACAGAAGAGATCCAATCATTCCTCTATAATTCTTGATGTCTACTTGTTTTCCAGAGGGATCAGAGTCAAGTTTTGTATTTGGAGAAATTGGAGTTTTCATTGTAGTGGAGTTGTGAAGTTTGTATTTCTTTAAAATATTAGAAACATACTTGGCTTGGTTTATAAAAATTCCATAGGTAGTTTGTTTGACTTGAATCCCTAGGAAGAAGTTTAGTTCTCCCATCATGCTCATTTCAAATTCATTTTCCATTAGTTTTGAAAACAACTCTACTTCCTTTTGATTAGTAGAACCAAATATAATGTCATCTACATATATTTGAACATGGTTAACTCACCTTTGCACCTTTTGATGAATAAGGTAGTATCTATTTTACCTTTCTCAAACTTATTGTCAATCAGAAATTTTGACAAACGTTCATACCAGGCTCTTGGAGCTTGCTTTAAACCATACGAGAGCCTTCTCCAGAAGATAGACATGTAATGGAGAAGTGCACTTTCAAATCCTGGGGGTTGCTGGACATATACTTCTTCTTTAAGTTTGCCATTTAAAAAGGCACATTTCACATCCATTTGATATACTTTGAAATCCTTATATGTAGAGAAGGCCAGAAATAATCAAATTGCTTCCAACCTTGCTACAGGGGAAAAAGTTTCATCATAATCAATGTCTTCTTCTTGACAGTAACCTTAGCTACTAGCCTTGCTTTGTTGCTGATTACAATTCCATCTTCATTTCTCTTATTTCTGAAGACCCACTCTGTACCAATTGTTGTTTTGTCTTTGGGTAATGGTACAAACTTCCGTACTTTGTTTCAGTCAAATTGCAGAAGCTCTTCTTGCATAGTATCAATCCAGCTAGGATCTTGTAGAGCTTCATGGACTCTTTTTGGTTCTATCATGCTTAGAAAGTTTACAAAGAAAGCTTCATTTGTTGTAGTAGATCTGGTTTTGACACCTTCAGATGGGTCACCAATTATTTGATCAACTGTGTGGGCTTTTGTCCATTTCTTCAAACGAGTCTGGGAGACTTGTTGAGGTTCAATTTCAATTTCTGGTTCTTGAGGAATGTCTTCTGGAATTTCAACTGTTGGAGTAGATCCTAACCTCTCCCCCTCAAATGAAGGCACAGAGGAAATTGGATTAAGGGTTGTGCTCTCTATGTCTAGAATAGACACAATATCCTCTGGACTTTCATTTGTACTTGTGGATACAGATGGACCTGAGATAGTGATTCCAGAAGTTTGAAGTACCTCTGATATATTGACTTGGGGACTTCTAACTATATTTTCAGAGGTAATTTATTCTCCAAGGAAATCATTAAATATAGCATCTATCTGGGATTCTCTGGGGCTGGAGAGATAGTCAGAAGTTACATTGTTAAGCTTGAGTTCTGAATCAGAATAATCAGAAGTCATTTGTGCTTGATCATCGAAATCTACATTGATGCGTTCCATGATTGTCTTGGTTCGTAAAATATATACTCTGTAAGCTTTGGAGATCAAAGAATATCCTAAGAATTTAGCTTCATCAGATTTCTTGTCGAATTTTCAAAGTTTGTCACGATCATTCTGAATGAAGCACCTGCAGCCAAAGATATGTAAGTATTTAACTGTTGATTTTCGATTGTTTATTAGTTCATAAGAAGTTTTGAGATGTCTCTTGACAATTATAGATATGTTCTGTGTAAAACAAGCACTAGAGACAGCCTCAGCCTAGAAGTGTGTGGGTAGTCCAGAAGATGCAAGCATGGTTCTTGGTGTTTTGACTAATGTGCGATTTCTTCGTTCCACCACACCATTTTGTTGAGGAGTACGTGCAGCTGAGAAGTTTTGAGAGATTCTTTCATTGGTTAGATACTCGTCAAGTTTGGCATTCTTGAACTGAGTACCATTATCACTTCTCAGTTGTTGGATTTGACGTTGCAGAAGCATCTATATCCTCTTCATCATGTTAATTAAAACAACTGGGACTTCTGACTTTTCTCTAACAAAAGCAAGCCATGTGTACCTGGAAAATTCATCAATTAGCACAAGAATATACTTATTTCCAGATAAACTTTGTACTGCAATGGGACCACAGAGGTCAACATGTAGTAATTGTAGAGGTTTTTAACACGAATGATCACTCTTAGTCTTATGAAAAGCTCTTTTTATTTTTCCCATTTCACAAGCAGGGCGAGGTGATCCTTCTGAAATTGAACCTCTGGGAGGGCCTTAACTAGATTATGTTTCACAAGCATTTCAAGATTCTAGAAATTTAAATGAGATAACTTGTGATGCTAGAGCCAAGCTACTTCACCCTTCTTGGAGATGAGACAGAGGGATTCTGTGCCATCTTTGGAAGTGAAGTTCATCATGTACAGCTTACCTTTTCTGTCGGCTCTCCATAGCTCTTGTCATGCCTTAGACATTAAGTAACAATACTTTTCCTCAAATACAACCAACATCTTAGCATCGCATAGTTGACTTACACTTAGAAGATTATGTTTTAATCCAGAAACATGAGCAGCCTTTGATAAGGTGATGTTTTCTTCTTGAAGAGTACCATAACCTTTTATTTGACCCTTTCCATTGTCTCTAAACATTACTGCTCCGTCGATTTTGTTTTTGAACATGGAGAGTAAGTTTCTCGTACTAGTCATGTTCCTCGAGCATCCAGAGTCAAGATACTAGTTATTCACACGTTGTTTCTGCAATACAGAATCAAAGAGATTTAGGTACCCATTTCATAATGGGTATTTTGTAGTTAGATTTGTGATTCTGGATTTATTTTTCTTTTAATTCGGAAGACTTTGCATGTTTTCCAGAGACTTCTGGGTTGCCTGATTTAGTTTGAAACAACTTTTTCTTCTGGTCTTTGAATTTTGAACATTTATTGAAATCAGAAGTAAAACAATGTGGATTTAAGAAGAATTGTTTTAATTTAAGAAAAAGAGAGAAGCGATCAGTGTTCTGAGAGTTCTTAATTTTGAACATTAATTACAAGAGTTCTTATTGGTGTCTATTGTAGCATCAGTTGTTCGAATGAACTTCTTATCTAGCCTAGAATTATGCTTAAGAACTGGTGAATTCTACTCTTTAGGTTGCTTCTTGGGAGTCCACATGCTTTGAAATTTTGGCCGATTTACTGAAACAGAAGAAACATTATCATCAGTTTTCCATTTAGCTTTTTGTTCTCTTGTGAACTTTATATTCTTCTGAGGTTGTGGAATCTCAGATTTTTGCACATGAGTAGATTTCTTTCTAATTGTTGCTTCTCTTTCAAGATCAAGAGAAGTCTTAACTTGAATGCACATAGCAAGAAAATATGGATGAATGGGAACCTATTTTCTCTGTTCTTTTGGAGAAACAGAGAGAATTGGTATTCCATTTGGAAGTCTTTCAACCTCCGGTCCAGCTGCCCTTACTTCTTATGGTGCATTTATATACACAAAGGTAGCAGAGCTATCCTTTATACAAGGTTTTACCGGAACATAAGTAGAAGGCATACGATTTTCAAACTTAATGAGTAATTTATCTGATATGTCAAAGAAATCACATAACTTTGATTATCGTTTTCCCAGGGATAGGCATCAAATTCGTCATTGTCTTTATCTTGACAAAAATTTAGATCAGTAAAAGGACATAAAATGATTTCTGGATGGTTTTCAAAAGTTGAAGCATTTTCTTCTTCTTCTTTTTGAGGATAAATTGTTTTAGGTTCTGTACTACTTTTGGTAGCATACTCATCCCGAGTTTGAATAATATCTTTTTGAAACTTGAGTCAAAGTTCTTCTTCTGTATGTATAGGTATAAACACATCTGCTTCTAGGTTTAGAGTTATATGAGTGAATGAACCAAAATTAAAAACAACATTCTTCTTCTGTACTAGAGTAAGATCAACTTGATTCTTTCTTTCAGGAGAATAGTTTATGTTTTTGTATTTGAGTTTTCGCACTTAATATGCATTCTCATATTTTGACATTTTAAACTCATATTGTTTGTAAAAGATAGGAAAATCGGTTTTTTGTTCTTTGCCAATCCAAAATACAGAATCTAAAGTAGATCTCTTATTACAAGTATAGGGATCCAGATCATCAAACCCAAGACCTGTCTTCCCAACTTGTGTTTTGATTTGTTCATGCACCTTCTGAGCTTCTTGATATTTTTTAATTAATAGTTCCTTCTTCTGAAGATCAATGTGCAGAAATTCCCTTTCTTTTTGAAAATAGTTTTTGAGTGCTACAGAGTTTAATCTGTCACTTTCTTTGGCTTCAATCTCTTTATCCTTAGCCTTCAGAAGATCCTTAAGTTTTTCAATTTCTTCTTTTAAGGAATTTTCTATAGAAGTTTTGAGTTTTGAAATCTTCTGATTTTCTTCAAAAAGTTATTGTTTTTCAGCTGTTAGAATTTCCATTTCTCTTTTAAAAATATTTCGTTCTTTTTCGATAAGAGAAACGGAGTTTTCAAGATCTTTTCTTATTTTCTTTTCATTCAGAAGCTCCTATTTCAGATTTTCAAAATCAAAAAATAAGTTTAAAATTGTTTGCTCAAGTTCAGAAGATTCAGAGGATTCAGAACTAGTGCAAACCGGGGTTTCAGGAGGTTGATCCTCTGCATCACTCGTCATACTCATTCCACAAAACATGGCTTCTGTATTGCTTGACTGGTCTGAGAGCCGGTTCTCATGTTTAGCGTTATGTGCTCTTATATCTTTGTTGTACTTGTGCTTATTCTTGTAGTACATATCATATTTAACCAGAGCTCCCTTGCAATCTTTTGTGTAGTGGCCCGACTTGCCACATCTATAGCATACGTCCTTCTTCTTCTTCATCTTTTCTTCTTCTTTCTTCTCTGCCTCTGACTTCTCAACTTTTGGAGCTTCTTGTCTTGGTATGTAAGCTTGAGCAGGGCGTTCATTTCTGTTATCATATCCTCCTTTACTCTGAAATGAACGAGTGGCAAACTTTGTGGTGAACTGTTTGGTAATTAGAGCAAGAGATTCAGTAAAAGTACTTATGTCTTCATCTTCTGATCCAGAGAGACCAGCTTCTGTGTCTGCTTCTGAAATCAAAGCTCTGGTCTTCCCTTTCTTCTCAACTTCTCTAGTTCTCCTCCCTGACCCTCTTGATTCAGAGATAAGGGCCAAGGGACCACCAATACTCACCTTCTTCAACACCACTTCCTTCTCATGAGTCTGAAGAGTTCCAAACACATCATGTAAACACCGCTGCTCCAGATCTTGGTTAGCTTGTAATGACATGGACAAATTTGACCATTTAGGATTCAGACATTTGAGGAACAAAACATTGTTATCTTCTTGTGACTTAATGATGTCACATCTTTTAAATTGATTAATCAATGTATTGAACCTGTGAAATGTCTGCTCAAGAATTTCTTCTGGAAGGGCCTAAAAATTAATATACTCATTTAGAGCTTGAGCTCTTCTATTCTTCTTCGTCTTAGATCCTCCTTCAAGTTGATTGGCTAACTGATCCCATAGATCTTTAGCAGAACCACACTGATCCAGATATTGAAATATTTCATTTGGAAGTGCCATAATGAGAAGTCTTTTCGCCTTTTGATCAATCTCGTTTTTCTTTTTGTCATCTTCATTCCAGTCCTTTCTTTCTTTAGGAACACGCCTTGGTAGAATTTTTTCAGTAGTGGCAGTTGCAGTACTCTAGGAATGGTTGTAACTGGAATAAAGGGACATTCGGTGCAGAAGCGTATAGATCAAGATATCGACTTTCAAAGAAGTTGATCGTTCGAATTTTCCATTGAGGATATTCATCCCTTAACTGGGGGGGTTTTGTGAGAGAACCGGAGTTGTACATGGCATTTAGATTTGGATTTGCCATTTTGGGAAAAACAGAGTATGAGAGTTTGAGAAGAAATTCAACGTTTAAGAACGATTTCTATTAACTGGACTTGAAGACGTTTGTCGATGAACAATAAAACTCAGATTTAAGCTACAAATACCACTGAATTTGAGAAAAATTGTATGAACAAAATAAAAACTCGTAAACAGGGTAAAATGAAGAACGGTAGCGTAAAAACTCAAGAAATTCTAGTTGAGTAGGGATTTCTCCAAATTGGACTAGATCGAATAATCAATAGATTGATTATCTAGCTCTGATACCAATTGTTGGAACCCAGATCCCTTGAATACCCAAATAGAGTTGATTACACACAATTAGTAAGAGTAGTGAGCGGAAGTAAATTAATAAACAATAAACCAGAATTGTAAAACATTAAAGAAAGAACAATATGATGAACAGTAGTAATTCGTATTTCACTCAATATGACGATGATTACAGTAATACAATCGACACTTGATACAGTGAAGGCTATCTCTATTTATACTATTACAATGGAAAATACAATGATCTAGCCTATCATGTATTGACACGTAAGCAAGACATCAGACAAATTCAGTTACGCACATGATTGCCAAGTCATTGAGGCACGTGTGTAGTTCATAAAGTGGAATCCAGAAGATGTCCAATCTTCTGGATTATCTTTGTATCTTCTGAACTACTACTTCTGAAGAGAAGATCTTCTGAAAACGCTGACCTCTAGAGAGTTCATCTTGCTTTTTTATGGAGAGTCCTGATTCATACTTCAAATAAGTTCTAACAGATTGAATCAATAGCAGAGGTATAGAGAGGACCATAAGCTCTATATAAATAGTATAGAAGCTCTGCATCTTCTGGATCAGAGCTCTATATCTTCTAGAACGTCCTCTAGTTGACCTTTTGATACGGGCTCTGGTTCTTCTACGCTGCTTCTGGTCATGAAATATTTGGATTTTGCAAAAACTCAAAACATAAACATTGTAGCTCAGTGTGTTAGCTTTCCATAGAAATTGAATTGATCTTCTTTAGAGCTTGGACGTATGAGATATGATTGTTTTAGTAAAGTCGCGCAGATTTGTTCAGCAGCTTCTGGTTCAACATGTGCTTCTGGTTGAGTGAGTCTTCTGGTCTAAGGCATGTGCTATTCCAGAAGCTCTGGTCCTTTACTCCAGAAGCTCTGATCCTTCCATCAAGAAGCAGATCTAACTCGATATGTAACAGCTTTGCTTTAGCATACTACCTTTAACTTCTACGATTTACTGGCCCTTATACAAATCGAATCACTTAAAAGTCAAAACATGAAGCTTGTATCTGTCTCTTTACTATCCAGCGCCGTTTGAATCGCTTGAAATGGTGTTATGATGAGAGAGATATGATCGATAGCACACATCATCACAAATCTGTCAACATCCTGATTTTTATTCAATCGCCATAAAAATTGATCTCGCTTGCACAACCAAATTACAATCAAGGTGATGATTTCAAAACTTTGGTTCTTGACATCAAAAATTGTTCTTTATCACATCATTTTATGAAACCAAGTCTCTCATAAACATTTTGTCAAACACCTTGTGTACACAATCAATTTTTAACATATTGGCATTGAATTTTCTTCCCAAAAACCATTCACATTTCAGATCTAATGAGAATAACTTTGTAGAATCAAATATAAATGAAATCAAAAATGAATTTGAATATGAATAAATTCAAACACAGATTTGAATGATATTTTCGAGAACAATTCGAAAACAATGTATAAAAAGATGAATATTATAGTTCTAAAAATGAGATAAAATCAACCGATTGGATCGTTTGAATTGAGCAAATCAATAGGTTTTGGTACCAATTTTTAGAACACATATCTCATAATGAAAATATGTAAATGCGAAGCAATTTAGATCAAACAGTTTAGAAATGGAAGAACGATTAATAATAATGAAGAATAATACTAAAATAAAAGTGTACACATATGATTAATCGTGGTCATATATCTTACATAATTGGAATGATGAGAGTGTTTGGAGATAGAGAGTTTGAAAGGAACAACTCACATTCACAATTAAAAATGGGGAAGGGAATTTCTATTTATAGCCTAAAATAAGAAAAGTCAAAGCATCCTCCAATGTAGATGCTCCACGTGTAAAGGTAGAATGATAACTACTAGATGAGGTGTCTGGCTATGATAAGAAGATCAACTAGTTGAACATCTGACAAGGATTGAACCAACAGCAGCGGTACAAAGAGGACCAGAAGCTCTGCATCTTGGATTAGAGCTCTATATCTTCTGGAACGTCCTCGGGTTGATCTTATGATACGGGCACCAGTTCCTTGTTAACAACCTCTGGTTGCATCTCTGGATAATGATCTTTGGTCTTTCATACTTTAATCACCTGTTTTCCTTTTTATACTTTCAATAATAAAATTGGGACTAACATACTGAGGAGATCTCTAAAAATAGTAAAAGGGACAAGGAACCTATGAGTCCTGATAACCTAAGAAACATTTATCAGTGAACATGCTTTCTAGACTTTAATGCTAGACTAACATTCTGAAGAGGTCTCTGAAATAGTAAAAATTGTGTGTTCATATTCTTATAAACGAAAATTTAAATTTAGATAGCGAATAAACTGAAAAAGATCTTAGAGATTAGTCCTTAGGATTTTTATTTTAAATTTCCCATGGCTTTACTAACTTTCACAAGCAAATTTTCGAACATTTCTTAATCATAATCAAATAGGGAGAGATTGTTGATCCAAACTCCTTTTAGTGATTTGAATATGATTCCTCTATGTACTTAGTGAAAATCCAAGTTTACGTTACTCTTCAGATTCAGTTATAGCAAACAATGTTTACACTCAGTGATCACTGGAAGTCAAGAACACTATCTGAGCTTAGAAGATCTGAAGAACAACACTCACACCAAAGTCCCTTCAGTGATAGTCTAAGACCTAACTGAAGTTAGAGACGGATAGTTTGTCATCTAAAGTGGTTCAGTGATAGCAACATTCGTCTAGTAGAAGTGTGAGATCTTGCGTATGCCTCAATGATACCAGAAGTATGCCTCAGTGATACCAGAAGTATGCCTCAGTTGATCTTATCCTCGATGCACACATTTCAAACCCCCATGCCTTGTCAGAAAGTACGTACGGAGTTACTTTATTGTCTCCTACGTGCTTACCAAATTCTGATTAGGTCGCTCTTCATATTCGACTAAAAACATTGTTGCTTTATGAACAAAGGACAAGTTTCCTACAGAAACTTGACACGTGGCATGTACCCTCTGTCTTGCATTAAATGCATTGGGTATTGATGACCCCCATCTTAGTCTTCGTGCATGCTTAACTCTCTCCTTTAACCTCTGATGTTATTTCTCTCTTATCTTGTGCATCAAACTTACTTTGTGATTCTAATGTTGTAATAGAATAGGTTTAATACTTGTTTTTATTCCGCTTCTAACCTGTAAATTTGTTTTTCTCAAAAACTTATTTAGAACCCCTAAAAAGTTGTGTTTGTATTTGTCACACCCCGCTAAAGCGGAAATACGAGGCATGATAGTTCACGATTTCATAGCAATAGGGCAAAAATAACACCAATCATCCATTCAAATACATAACAACTTAAACCCGAAATTTACATCATACAAGTCCATAGTTTAAAACAAAATTTAAGGAAACAAGTGTTCAAACAAAACGATTTGAATTGTAAAACACGATTGATGTTGACATGCTCAATTAATAAGCATTTCAGTTCATCTTTCTTACCCCTGAAAAGCATGAATAAAACAAGGTCATCTTTTGCATAAATAAATATTGAGCAAAATACTTTTATGGCACTTAATAAATCTTTACATCATAAAACGTTCAAGGCATTTTTGTACCCTAATTATTAGTAAGTAATGAGCCACCACTAAACCTTCGACCACAAAAATATTTGTAGTTCTACCTCAGCGGTGGACCTAAACTCCACATGTGTTAAACCTTCTTTTTAGTTCTACCTCAGCGGTGGACCTAAAGTCCACATGTGTAGAACCTTCTTTTTAGTTCTACCTCAGCAGTGGACCTAAAGTCCACATGTGTAGAACCTTCTTTTTAGTTCTACCTCAGCGGTGGACCTATAGTCCACATGTATAGAACCTTCTTTTTAGTTCTACCTCAGCGGTGGACCTAAAGTCCACATGTGTAGAACCTTCTTTTTTTTAAGTATAGTGCACTCCTACCTGTAGTTTGCCGGTGGCATTGCTATCCACACCCTACTTTTCGGTTTTCAGGTGGGATTGTCAGTCCAATAGCGCTAACCACATATACTCTTGGCTCCTCACTTGAGTTAATAGTAGTATACAAACTTTTATGGAACATTTTACTCAATGCATTTTATTAGTGTACATGCCTTAATGCCCAAAACAACAATTTTCGTAATATTCACATTCGTTAATGCAAATAGCTCAAATATTTCATTTAATCATGTTTTTCACCCCAAAACATATAAAATACTTTAAAAATGGGGCTGTGAATACTCACCTTATAGCAAAAACTCCAATTAACAAAACACGATCCACACCCACTCGTCGGCCTAACGTTTCCCTATCAAAGAGAAGTACCCCAAACGTCACTTATGTGTCTAACGATGACTATGAGAGTGCTTACAAGTCCTTATATGTCCAACCTGGTCTACTATTTTCCCGTTATACATAATGCAACATTATAGTCTTTCAAGTGATCAAAATTTATGAAATCAAACTATTTCAGAATTTCACTTTCTGACATAAACTTTTCCATTTTTTTATATGTGATGCATTACTGAGTTAAGGTCATTGTGACCAAATTTCATGCATTTTAAACATATAAAAAGGGTTCAAATAATTTATAACAAACAGTATGTCACAGCAAGCATGGCAGATTACACACTGTTAGTAAACAATCATTTGAGGTGTTCTACTTATTATTTCTCAGAACTTCCAGTTAGATTATAAACCTAACTCATAAATGAAAACTCTAGAAGAATAATTATGCATTATGAACAAATATTCAAAGAGATATTAGCATGCAAAGTAGGATTTACCTACTGGTGGTTTCACAGATTGCACACCTAAAATATTTTAGGTGTTTGGAAGGTCTAAACTCCATACTTTTAAATGATTCCACTTTCAAACTGAATATAACCCATAAAACTAACTCTCAAAGGAAAAGTAATCCTTTTTCATTGAGTTTTGAAAGAGATATGGTCATTTGAACATGCATGCACAAATCTGTCATTGGTTGACAGTTTGCACACTCATTTTGTTTTAATTAGTTGAAACCTCAAATCACCATATTTTTGAATGAAAACAGTGGCATTTGAAAGATAACTCATTAAATAAAATTCCAGAAGATGAATCAAGTAATTTGGATGCGTATTCAGAGAGGTATGATCGTTCAAATTAGTGTTTGCCTACTGTTGAACTTCCAGATGCACATGCATCTTATTATGAGCATTTGGGGGGTCAAAACTTAATGTTTTTGAGTGAGACCACTTGGATTAGAACCCCAACTCACTAAATAAACTTGTAGTAAGAATATTTATGATATTGGAGCATATTAATGGTAAGAAATGGACGATTTTTGCAATTGCAATAAATCTGTCAGCACCAAAAATCTCCATTGTTGTTCAAAAACACATAAAATCATGATTTTTACCCATTTTCTTGAGTTTTATTGTTTGGGTCATAGATTACCACCATTATATGAACATTTTAACATGTTTTTGGTGTATAATCCCTCCATAAAACTCATAAATTTCGGAGGTTAGAAGAATGTGACTTAAAATGCAAGAAAAAGTGGGGTTTTCACCCAAAAATGGTAAGAAGAATGAAGGAGATGATGTTAATACTTACTTGGTTGAAAAAATGAACTTAATATATTCAATATTGTTGCTAAAATGATGATACTTGAAGATGAAATTGGCTGGAAAGTGAAGGAGAAGAAGAGAGGGACATGAGAGAAAGTGAAGAGTTTTTAACTCTTCAATTTTTGGAGAGTTGAGAGAAATGAGGGAGATAAAAAAAATTGGTTTTTATATGATGAGGGGAAGGGGGAAAGTGGCTGGCCATGGGCCCTAGCCCATGGGAAAAATTAATATTTTTTTTTTAAAGCCCAAAGTTAAAATGATGAAAGTCTTAATTTTGACAATTTGCAAAATGTTTGAGATAAAAGCTCTAAAACACCTTCTTAGGCTATGATTAATAAATTCCAAAATAAAATTTATATTTAGGACATAAAAGTAGTATATTTTATACAATTTGGGTATAAATTAGAGAATTTGGCACTATATAGGACGTTTCAGACAGTTACGGGTCGAAACCGGACTTTCTAAGCAACTACAGGAAACTCTAAAATTTATCGGTAAATCTAATCTAACTAACTCACAATCTTATAACTTATCTAAAAAAACACTAATATAAACTTAGTAAGGGCTACCCTGAAAGCTCAAGTTTGACAGTTGTCACAGTCTCCCCCTGTTAGAGAAATTTCGTCCCGAAATTTAAGAACTAGCTTTCTCCTGGGCGTTCGCAAACAGGGGAGGTTACTTATGATTTAACAAATCTTCATTTCCCAAGTATACTCTGAGCCATGCTTCGCATTCCAGCGAAAATTAACAATAGGGATTTTACTGCGCCTCAGCCGTTTGACTTCTCGGTCAAGGATTTCGATTGGTTCTTGGATGAAGTGTAACCGATCGTTAATCTAAACATCTCTAAAGGGTAGAACTAATGTTTCATCTGCCAGACATTTCTTCAAGTTTGACACATGGAACGTGTCGTGGATGGTGCGCAATTCCTGTGGTAAATTAGTTTGTACGTTACCGGTCCAATTCTTTCGAGTATTTCGAATGGACTAATGTATCTGGGACCCAACTTGCCTCTCTTCCGGAAGCGTACAAGCCCTTTCCATGGTGATACCTTCAAAAGCACTTTATCACCTATTTGGAATTCTAATGGTTTCCTCCGATTATCCGCATAACTCTTTTGACGATCTCTTGCTATTTTGAGTCTTTCTTTGATGATTGAGATCTTGTCAGTGGACTCTTGAATAATATCAAGCGTGGTCAACTGTCTATCTCCGATATCTAACCAGCTAAGTGGTGATCTACATTTACGTCCGTATAGAGCTTCGTACGGTGCACATTGTATGCTGGTGTGATAGTTGTTGTTATAGGAGAGTTCAACAAGCGGTAGGTGGGTATCCCAACTCCCACCAAAATCTATTGCACATGCACGTAGCATATCCTCTAGCTTTTGAATAGTTCTTTCCGATTGTCCATCCGTTTGAGGATGATATGCAATGCAATAATCCAAACGTGTACCCAATGCCTTTTGTAGAGACTGTCAAAATCGTGACGTAAAACGTGTGTCTCTGTCTGAAATAATGGAAATAGGCACACCATGACGTGTAACTATTTCATTGTTGTAAATTTGCGCATGTTTCTCCATACGGAAATCTTCACGAATGGGAATGAAATGAGCTGATTTTGTAAGCCGATCAACTATAACCCTTATAGAATCGTGTCCCTTCCCAGTTCTGGGTAGTTTGGTTACAAAATCCATGGTTATTTGCTCCCATTTCCATTGAGGTATTTCAGTTTGTTGAAGTAGACCGGATGTTTTCTGATGTTCGGCCTTTACCTTAGCACAAGTCAGGCACTTGCTTATGAACAAAGCAATATCTTTCTTCATTCCTGGCCACCAATAATACTCCTTCAAATCCTTATACATTTTATCTGCTCCTGGGTGAGTCGAATATCTGGATCGATGGGCTTTATTCAAAATGGTTGATCGTAGATTACCAACCTTCGGTACCCATACTTTATTCTTAAAGTAATGCACTCCGTCTGATCGTAACTCAAATTCTTTCTCTAAACGATGCAGGGTCTTATGCTTCCAATTATCTTCTTTTAAATCTTCTTTTTGTGCTTCAAGAATTTGAATCTTTAAACTCGTTTGAACCATCGTTCCCATAGTTTGTGCTCTCATCGGCTTTACCTTTTCTTTTCTGCTTAATGCGTCGGCTACTACGTTAGCCTTGCTTGGATGGTAATTTATTTTACAATCGTAGAAACTAAGTAGCTCAACCCATCTTCTTTGCCTCTGTTGATCCTAGATAAACAACCACAATGACAGGAAAACATTAATAGCAAAGGTAATATGACAATAACGATATTAAAGAACTTACGTAGTTATATATCTCTTGAATGTTATGATCGATTACAATGAACACAGTTTCGGCTCTCTCTCTCTCTAATATGAATCGACTTGTATGAAAGTAAACCCTAGACTCCTATTTATATTGCTAGGTCTATGCTAATAAAGGAAACAAAGAGTTTAAGAAATTATAAACTTTCTTTTACAATTAAGCATATCTTTTCCTTATTTTGACAAAATTAAATAATAGACCTGACAATCTCCCCCTTTGTGGCAAAATCAGTCTTCACCTTTTCAGCTCAAACATGCCTTCAAATCTTCAGAGGGTTTTTCGATAGAGAATTCTTTCATCGATTATTTTTATAGCTTCTATGAGAGAGTTTCTTTGGTCGTTTCTCATCCTTGTCGTGTTCTACCTATCCGTAGCCAATTATGACGCAAGTCTGTTTCGGATTCCCACAACGTACCATCAGAATATGCAGCCACTTCACGAAATATAAGAAACCGCTTTTCTCGAGAGGCGTGCATCCAAACAACTCCATGAACAGGATAAGTGATGACGGTAGTAACTAGAGTGCTTCTTGGTACAGCTAATGATTGATCAGGCTTAGGAATATGTATCTTCTTTTGCTTGCTTTCTATCCCACGTTGAAGATCGTGCAGATAGCTGTGTCGTAGCTCTTTCTGAACATGCCTTACCACTGTCCTTAGTGCCCTTGCTCGTGTTCGTTTCGGTTTCGCTTGTCTCTCAAGTCGTTGTAAATGGTTTCAAAGTCCATTATATCATGTTTTGCAAAATCGGCTTCAGAGAAGGAATACGCTTTACCGTCTTCTCTTTGGACTGTGTAAACTGGGTATTCGAATTGGTAGATCCTATCTGTGTCAATCTTCAGAATCCCAATAATCCTGTGCCTCGAGACCACTTCAGCTGGAGGTAAAGCTCTCATCTTTAGGTTATGGAGATACTCTCTAACCTGAGCAGGATCCATTTCCATCACGAGATGAATGTGTGCCAAATCATCAGGTTTAGCTTCTATCCGAAAGATCTTTTCCATTGTTTTCTAAAGATATGGCACACGAATTTGCTGATTTACCCACTTCGACTTGATTTCAGTCAGCATCCTTTGCCACCGAATTTGATGAGGCAGCAGTCTTGGTTCGTTTTGTTCCCTCAAAGCATAGTTCCTTGCCGTATACTTTAAGTTCACATAGTCTTGCTCTTGGAGTACTGGTTCATACGGATCTCTGAACCAGTTTCTTACTGATGTTCGCAGACCTTGAACGTCGACTCTTTCTACATTTTGATCTGGTTCGGCAGGTTCGACAGCAGTAATCTCGAATTCGATATCCGCAGGCTTTTCAACCGTTGGCGTATCGTCTTCTTGAGTTGTTGGAGCACGTTGTCGATGTTGGGTAGTTTGAGTGGCTGGTCTTGAAGTTGATGCAGTAGCAACTCTGGGTCGTGATTGATAGAGATATCATAATAGCTTCAAAAGGTATTGGGTTCTGAAGATATAAGGATCTGAAGAAAAGATAAAGAAAAGCCTAAGGCATAACTTCTGAAGTGCCAACTTTAGAAGTTCTGAAGATATTCTGAAGAGGTTCTGAAGAAGTTCTGAAGACACTTATAAAGACACTTCTGATGAAGATCTGAAGGAGTTCAGAACCTGTTCTGAACTTGTCTGTTATGAATGTACTGTTACTTTAGTCTTTCTATTTCATGTATAAATAGATAGTTTGTTAGATAGTTGGAACTAACGTTTCCATAAACCTTGTAAAGACCTATTTTGTAATACTATTCATCCAATCAATACATACGACATTTGGCTATCATATTTTTGTTATAATATTTCCATATATTGATATCTTGATTGTTTGGGTCCTAACAATTGGTATCAGAGCCAATTCATCAGTTCTTGAAGATTTGTGAAAGAATTGTCAGATCTGACAGTTCTTGATGTTCTTGATCGATAAATTTCAAATTCAAATCAGGTGAATTCTCGATCTTCTTACAATCAAAGATGTCTAAAGAAATTGTCTCAATCGGATCTAAAATGAAACCACCAACTCTTTTCTTGGGAGAATACCGTCAATGGAGAATCAGGATGATTCAATTTTTGGACAACATAGATGAAGCTTTAATGCAATCAATCACAAATGGCCCACTAGAGGTCTTTATTGAAATTCCAGCAGTTCCTAGAACTGAATCTACTCCTGATATACCGGCGTCAAGAATTAAGAAAAGCCCAGGTATGTACAACACTACTGAGAAAGCTCAAGCTAAAGTTGACAAAAGGGCATTAACTCTTCTTACAATGGCTATTCCTAATGAGATATTCAATAGAGTAGATAGCTTAACATCTGCTAAAGCCATGTGGGATGAAGTTGAAGCTCAAATGCAGGGTAGTACAAAAGCCCAAGCACAAAGATTGAATATCTGTGTGGGTACTTATGAGAAGTTCAGGTATAAAGAGAATGAATCTATTACAGAGACTTATTATAGATTCAACAATATTCTGAATGATCTGAGAAGAAATGGTGTTCAGAAATCTAATTCTGAGATAAACAACAAATTTCTGAATAACTTGGCTAATGAATGGTCAAGCTTCTCTGATAACATGGTTACTAGAAATTTATCAAGAAAATCCATTCATGATGTCTATGGTATTCTGTTTCAACAAGAAGACAAAATCAAAACTAGACAAAATGAACAAAAGAAGGTAAGTGAAACAGTAGCCTTGTTAAGCAAGAAGTATAATAATTCTCTGACTATTTCTGCCAAGAAGGTGTGTGAGATCCCAGAGACAACAGTTTGTGATGGGGATACATCAGATGAGGAGCTGAAAAGGATTTCTGATAATATTGCTTTTATGAAAAGGCAATTTACACAAAGATACAATCAAAAATATCAGAATAAACCTAGATCTGAAAGTGGACCTAAGAAAGGTCAAGAAGCTGGTCAATCTGAAACATCTGAACCAGCAAGATGCTTCAACTGTGGAAAGCCTGGAGATTATGCAAGACAATGCAAGATGCCAAAAGTCAAGAATTCGGGCTACTATGAGAAGAAGCATCTGTTAGCTAAGAAAAAGGAGCTCGATCCTGCTTTAGTGACTAGGTATGAAGAGGATTGGTTAAACTGGAGTGATGGAGATGATGATGAAGAAGTTGCTCACTATGCAACCAATTGCTATATGTGTCAAATGGATCCAGAAAAAGACAAACAAGACACTGAGAAATAAACTACTCTTCTGAACAAAATTCTGAACATAATTCCGAACATAACACTGTAGATTCTGAAATGAAAAACCAATTTCAAAACATGTTTTCTGAATTTGAAACTCTCAAAAACAGAATCAAAGGTGAAAGAATTTTGGTCAATCAATTCAGGGCTGAAAGTCAAATATATAAAGAAAATTGTCAAGAAGCTGAAAAGATTCTTAAAAAGGTTTCTAAAGAAAAACTTGTTTTAAAAGAAAAAATGGACAGCTTACTAAAGGAAATTATCAATGAGAAGTCTGAAAAAGAAATTCTGAATGTTAAAATGAATTTTCTGAATCAAGAGGGACTGGATCTTTATAAAAGGATTAAGGAATTAGAAGATTTAAATTTTAAAAGAGGACAAACTGAACAAACTCTGAACATTTTAACTAGTCAGGCTCAAAATTCAAAATTTTACAACATAAAAGTGGGTTTAGGATATAATGACAGTCAAATACTGAAAAAGGCACCTGCAAATCTGTATGATTATTCTAAAATGAAAATTTTCAATGAAACAAATACAGATGTTATTCTAAACTTGTGAACTATTCTTTGCCTGAAAGAATACCATTTGTAAAATCAGAGACTTTGTTTTCAGAAGAAACATCTCTAAAACTGGTGAACCAGAAATAATTTCTGAAACAGAAGAAATAAATATAAGTTCAAACATTTGTGAATCTTCTGAATCAAATATTATTTCTGAAGAAAAATCTGAAGTAATTATTAAATCTGAAATAATTTCTGAAGTTACTTCTGAGATAACTTCTGAATTCAATTCTGAACTCATTTCAGAAGATACTTTTGATAATAAATCAGAACATGATGAATTCTCAGAAATTGACTCCTTAGCAGATGTTGATGAGAATCCCAATATATTTTTTGATAATTCTGATGATGAGTTTACAACAACAGAAAATTCAAATATTTTTGCAACAAGTATAACTCAAAATAAATTTTCAGAACTAATAAATGCTTCTGATTCAGAAGATGATGATGATCATACGATGGAAGTCATTGATAAAAATGGTTATTTGGTTTACAAATCACAATCTTGTATGACTGAAGGAGAAATACTAAAAACTGAAGCTTCAAAAATACCTTCAGAAATGTTTGGTCCTGTGTTTTTAAAACCAGAATCTCAGAAATCTGAAAATTTTACTTTTTCAAAATTTTCTCCTACTACTACAAACACTTCGTTGACTTCATCACCATGTTCAGTAACATCTTCTGACTTCAACACCAGAGATAAAAACTTTGAAAAAGGACAATCCTCAAATTCTCTCTCTGAAGTTCAGAAAATTAATTCAAATTCTAAGGTTAAACCTAAAATGAACAAAAAAATTTCTTATACTAATCCTCATTTCTTATTTTTTATAGAGCTATACACTTTAGTATGGAGAAAGAAAGATGAAAGACTTTCAAAGAATGACAAATTAGATAGTTTTTCAATTTCAAATAAAAGTGATGTACCTAAATCAAAGATAGCGAATAAAAGAATCTTTGTTGAAAAATCAAATGTTATTGATTCTTATATGTCTACTGCTGTTGTAAATACTATAAAGAATCATATTCACTGTATTAATTGTGGTCATCATAATTTTCATCTTAACTCCAGAACAAACAAGAAAAATTTGATGAAATCTATTCAGAAATGTACAGCTATATTGACAAATTCAATTAAAAGAAAAAATAAACATAAAAATAAAACTAAGAAAGATAAATTTCAAAGTTCTGAACAAACATCTGAATTGAAAAATATGAAGACAAAGTTCAGAACTTCAAATTTTATTACTAATCTCAAAGGACCCATTCTGAAATGGGTACCTAAAACTCAATAATCTCTTTTGTAGATATGTCATGTGTGGGTCTTAGATTCTGGATGTTCAAGACACATGACACCTTTCAAAGAACTACTAACTGATTATCATGATAGATATGGAGGAATAGTTAGCTTTGGAAACAATGCAAAGGGACATGTAAGAGGATATGACACTTTCATTAAAGGAGATGTGACAGTAATGAAAGTTTTCTATGTTGAGGGACTAAGACATAATCATTTCAGTATTAGTCAATTCTGTGACAAATACTGGAAGGTTAATTTTGACATAGATCACTGTCATGTTCTGAGTACAGCAAACAAAAATGAATTAACTGCTTATAGAGATGGAGATATCTACACAGCAACATTCACTGCAACTGGTCAACTACAAGGTGTATGTTATATGTCTACAACAATGAGAAATGATAGTTGGCTTTGGCACAGAAGAATGTCACATTTGAATTTCAAAGCCATTTCTAAACTAGGCAAACATCAATCTGTAAGAGGACTACCACAGATTAGATTTGAAAAGAACTCTCTTTGTTCTGCATGTGAACTAGGGAAGATCGAAAGAAGTTCTCATCCTCTGAAAATGCTATCTTCATGCAAAGCTCCACTAGAAATGCTACATATGGATTTGTGTGGACCAATGAAGACTCAAAGCATGGGGGAAAGAAATACATTCTTGTCATAGTAGATGAATATACAAGATATACATGGATTGAATTTCTGAGACTCAAATTCGATACTTCTGAAAGACTGATACCCTTTCTGAAGAAAATTCAAGTTCTTCTTCAACACCTAATCCAAAAGATCAGAAGTGACAATGGAACAGAATTTACAAATTCTACACTTTAGAAATTTTTGGAATCTGTTGGTATTTCACATAATTTTTCCGCTGCAAGAACTCCTCAACAGAATGGGGTAGTTGAAAGAAAGAATCGAACTTTGGTAGAGACTGCAAGAACCATGCTGACATATTCAGAACTTCCTCTTTTTCTTTGGGCAGAAGCTATTGCTACTGCATGTTTTACTCAGAACAGGACCATTCTAAACAGAAAATTTCTTAAAACTCCTTATGAAATGATAAAACAAAGAAATCCCTCTAATGGTTATTTTAAAATCTTTGGTTGCAGGTGTTTTCTAAAGAATAATACTCAGCATCTTGACAAATTTTCACCAAAAGGTGTCCCTGGTATCTTTGTTGGTTATTCTCAACGATCCAAAGCTTACAGAATACTCATTAAAGGAACTCAAAGGATCATTGAGACTACAAATGTCAGATTTCATGAGCCAACATTGACTTCTGAACAAGACAGTTCAGAACTCGCACATAAACCAACTTCTGAAAGTTTGGACTCAGAACATAATCAGACAAACTCTACCTCTAAATCTCAAACTTTACTTAAAACAAATTTAGACAATTTATGTCAAGACTTATTTGATAATTCTGTAAATGTTTCTGCAGATTATCAAAATCCTTCTCTTATCAGAAGCACAAATGATCAAGACATTTACGAAATACAAATTTCAAGTACATCAGCACCACAAATCTCAACCTCAAATTCAAAACTTCCAATTTCTGAAAATGTACATCCAACTTCTGAACCAGTTCAAGCTACTTCTGAACCAGTTCAAGTTACTACTGAACCAGTTCCAATTGTTTCTGAACCAGTTCAAGATACTTCTAAGCATGTACATCAAAGTTCTGAACCAATTCAGAATTTTCAATTTGAGGGAGAGACTTTAGATTTACATTCAGTTATCAATCATGATACTGAAACTCAAGCAATTATTGATGATTATGATTCTCTGAATAATGTTTCATCTATTCAACCATTACCAAATGTGAACAAATGGACATCAAGTCATCCAGTGCATCAAATTATTGGAGATGTATCAAAAGGTGTTCAAACAAGATCTGCAACAGCAAATGAGTGTTTGTATGTAAATTTCTTAAGTAGCATGGAACCCAAAAAGCCATGTGAAACACTTCAAGATCCAGACTGGATTTTAGCCAGGCAGGATGAGTTAAATCAATTTGAAAGAAACAAGGTCTGGAGATTGATACCAAAACCAAAAGGTAAATCTGTCATTGGCACAAAATGGGTATTCAGAAATAAAAAGGATGAAAATGGTATTGTTGTAAGAAACAAGGCAAGGCTTGTAGCTAAGGGGTATTGTCAACAAGAAGGAATTGATTATGATGAAACCTTGGCTCCTGTTGCTAGATTAGAAGCCATTAGAATATTTCTTGCGTATGCTGCTCACAAAAACATGAAGGTGTTTCAAATGGATGTGAAATGTGCATTTCTGAATGGTATTTTACATGAAGAAGTGTATGTTGAACAACTAGAAGGCTTTGTAAACAAAGGATTTCCAGATCATGTCTACATTTTAGTTAAAGCCTTATATGGACTTAAACAAGCACCAAGAGCATGGTATGATACTCTTACAACTTTTCTTCTGAATTCTAAATTCAAAAGAGGTACTGTTGATACAACTTTATTTCTGAAAAAGAAAGGTGATGACATGATCTTGATACAAATATATGTAGATGATATTATATTTGCCTCTACAAATCCAAAATTTTGTAGAAATTTTGAGAAAATCATGCAAACTGAATTTGAAATGCGTATGATGGGAGAGTTAACATTTTTTCTTTGTCTTCAAGTTAAACAACTTCCCACTGGCATATTCATTAATCAATCAAAGTATGTCTCAGACTTACTTAAAAAGTTTGACATGACTGATTGTTCAAGTATTCAAACTCCAATGGCTACTGCAACTAAGTTAGAACCTAATCTAAATGGAAAATCTGTTGATCAGAAAAAGTACAGAGGCATAATTGGATCTTTGCTTTACTTAACTGCTAGTAGACCAGATATAATGTTTGCTACATGTATTTGTGCCAGATATCAAGCAAATCCTAAGGAATCACACCTTCTAGCTGCAAAAAGAATCCTTAGATATCTAAAAGGTTCTCCTTCATTGGGACTTTGGTATCCTAAGGATTCTAGTTTTGAACTAACAACCTTTATAGATGCAGATCATGGTGGATCCAAATTAGACAGGAAAAGCACTTCTGGATCATGTCAGTTTATGGGTGATAGATTGGTAAGCTGGTCTTCAAAGAAACAAAATTGTGTTTCTACTTCTACAGCAGAAGCTGAGTATGTAGCAGCTGCAATATGTTGCTCACAAGTGATCTGGATACAAATTCAACTCAAAGACTATGGTTACACTTTCAAAAAGATTCCTTTGTATTGTGATTCAAAGAGTGCCATAGCCATCACTGCCAATCCTGTTCAACATTCAAAGACCAAGCATATTGACGTAAGATATCATTTTATCAAAGATCATGTGGAAAAAGGTAATATTGAAATGTTTTTTGTTCAGACAGATTATCAGTTAGCTGATTTATTTACCAAAGCACTTGATGAAAAACGATTTAACTTCTTGGTAAGTAAATTGGGCATGATGAATATGTCCATGTAAGTATTAAACATCAACTATACTTTAGAAGTTATATTCTGAGGTTCTTATCTCAAATTCTGAATAGTTTGCCCTTCAGAAGTATTCTGAAGTTCAATATTCAGATCTTTGCTTCTTTTCAAACTTAGAAGTATAATCTTTCTTTATCTAGGTTGATTGTCTTTTAATACTTTTCATTTTTTTTCTTTTCTCTAAATATTTTCTTGTTTCTTTGATAAAGTTGCACTGATTAAGGGGGAGAATCATAGTTGCTAATGATTCAAGGGGGAGTGGTATTCATTTCAAAATTACGAACTACTCTTTCCTACAAAACGGATACGATATCTTTGAAATCAAGTCTTGAACTTCATATCTAAGAAGTATGAACAAGCTTCCTTAGATAAAATAATTTTTCTGTTTGTTCAAACCTACTTTTGCATTCTCAAAATGGTTTATATTTTTCAGAAGTTTGTAGTTTTAAATAATTTTTGGTCTTCTAAAGTGATACAAGTTTAGATCTGAACTAAACTTAAAAGTTCTGAGGTTCTTCTGAGTTCTTTCTTTCAGACTTCTGAACTTATTCTCAGAAGTTCTGAACAATTTCTGAACTTTTTGAACTTGTTCTCAGAACTTAACTTCCTGTTGATATTTCTTAAGTATCACTTAAGCGTGTGCCACATGTTTTAATTTCATTGGATATTTCTTAAGCACGTCGACTAAACGGTTCATTTATCCAAATTAATGATGATTACTACTCTAATCACATTCACTTTTTGGCCACGTGTACATCAGCGCTTATCCAGTCTTATAAATCAATGAATTCTTCATCGTCTTCATTTTTTAGCGACTTTACTCTGAGAAATCTATCTGTTTTCATTGATCTTCATTCCATTTCGAATCCTTGTTCTTCGTATATAATGTCTACTTCAAAAGCTATGGTTTTTACTTCATCGAGCCTAAATGACAGTAATGGATCATTGAGTGATGGTTCATTCAAGATCGTACCTTAAAAATTGGTTGTTGGAACAATGGAAATTCCACTCAATGAAGATCATATGGTTCAAGACACAGCCACAACTACTACTAATCAAGCTGGACCTTCAAACCCTAACCCTAACCCGAGAACTGCTAAAATTGGGGAAGCACAAGTTGAACCTATTGAAGTCGTTCTGGATCAAATGCTGGTGATAATGAATCTCAGACTCGTGTTGAAAGCAGTAATATGTCAAAACTTTATGTCCCTGCTGAGAAACTGCTTGAAATCAAGAAAAATAATTGTGCTTTGAACTTTAAATCGACAGAGTTCACTGATGATCAAATGTCAAAAAGAACTCCCTTTGTTCTGCATGTGAACTAGGGAAGATCAAAAGAAGTTCTCATCCTCTGAAAATGCTATCTTCATGCAAAGCTCCACTAGAAATGCTACATATGGATTTGTGTGGACCAATGAAGACTCAAAGCATGGGGGAAAGAAATACATTCTTGTCATAGTAGATGAATATACAAAATATACATGGATTGAATTTCTGAGACTCAAATTGGATACTTCTGAAAGACTGATACCCTTTCTGAAGAAAATTCAAGTTCTTCTTCAAAACCCAATCCAAAAGATCAGAAGTGACAATGGGACAGAATTTACAAATTCTACACTTTAGAATTTTTTGGAATCTGTTGGTATTTCACATAATTTTTCCGCTGCAAGAACTCCTCAACAGAATGGGGTAGTTGAAAGAAAGAATCGAACTTTGGTAGAGACTGCAAGAACCATGCTGACATATTCAGAACTTCCTCTTTTTCTTTGGGCAGAAGCTATTGCTACTGCATGTTTTACTCAGAACAGGACCATTCTAAACAGAAAATTTCTTAAAACTCCTTATGAAATGATAAAACAAAGAAATCCCTCTATTGGTTATTTTAAAATCTTTGGTTGCAGGTGTTTTCTAAAGAATAATACTCAGCATCTTGACAAATTTTCACCAAAAGGTGTCCCTGGTATCTTTGTTGGTTATTCTCAACGATCCAAAGCTTACAGAATACTCATTAAAGGAACTCAAAGGATCATTGAGACTACAAATGTCAGATTTCATGAGCCAACATTGACTTCTGAACAAGACAGTTCAGAACTCGCACATAAACCAACTTCTGAAAGTTTGGACTCAGAACATAATCAGACAAACTCTACCTCTGAATCTCAAACTTTACTTAAAACAAATTTAGACAATTTATGTCAAGACTTATTTGATAATTCTGTAAATGTTTCTGCAGATTATCAAAATCCTTCTCTTATCAGAAGCACAAATGATCAAGACATTTCCGAAATACAAATTTCAAGTACATCAGCACCACAAATCTCAACCTCAAATTCAGAACTTCTAATTTCTGAAAATGTACATCCAACTTCTGAACCAGTTCAAGCTACTTCTGAACCAGTTCAAGTTACTACTGAACCAGTTCCAATTGTTTCTGAACCAGTTCAAGATACTTCTAAGCATGTACATCAAAGTTCTGAACCAATTCAGAATTTTCAATTTGAGGGAGAGACTTTAGATTTACATTCAGTTATCAATCATGATACTGAAACTCAAGCAATTATTGATGATTATGATTCTCTGAATAATGTTTCATCTATTCAACCATTACCAAATGTGAACAAATGGACATCAAGTCATCCAGTGCATCAAATTATTGGAGATGTATCAAAAGGTGTTCAAACAAGATCTGCAACAGCAAATGAGTGTTTGTATGTAAATTTCTTAAGTAGCATGGAACCCAAAAAGCCATGTGAAACACTTCAAGATCCAGACTGGATTTTAGCCAGGCAGGATGAGTTAAATCAATTTGAAAGAAACAAGGTCTGGAGATTGACACCAAAACCAAAAGGTAAATCATCATTGGCACAAAATGGGTATTCAGAAATAAAAAGGATGAAAATGGTATTGTTGTAAGAAACAAGGCAAGGCTTGTAGCTAAGGGGTATTGTCAACAAGAAGGAATTGATTATGATGAAACCTTGGCTCCTGTTGCTAGATTAGAAGCCATTAGAATATTTCTTGCGTATGCTGCTCACAAAAACATGAAGGTGTTTCAAATGGATGTGAAATGTGCATTTCTGAATGGTATTTTACATGAAGAAGTGTATGTTGAACAACTAGAAGGCTTTGTAAACAAAGGATTTCCAGATCATGTCTACATTTTAGTTAAAGCCTTATATGGACTTAAACAAGCACCAAGAGCATGGTATGATACTCTTACAACTTTTCTTCTGAATTCTAAATTCAAAAGAGGTACTGTTGATACAACTTTATTTCTGAAAAAGAAAGGTGATGACATGATCTTGATACAAATATATGTAGATGATATTATATTTGCCTCTACAAATCCAAAATTTTGTAGAAATTTTGAGAAAATCATGCAAACTGAATTTGAAATGCGTATGATGGGAGAGTTAACATTTTTTCTTTGTCTTCAAGTTAAACAACTTCCCACTGGCATATTCATTAATCAATCAAAGTATGTCTCAAACTTACTTAAAAAGTTTGACATGACTGATTGTTCAAGTATTCAAACTCCAATGGCTACTGCAACTAAGTTAGAACCTAATCTAAATGGAAAATCTGTTGATCAGAAAAAGTACAGAGGCATAATTGGATCTTTGCTTTACTTAACTGCTAGTAGACCAGATATAATGTTTGCTACATGTATTTGTGCCAGATATCAAGCAAATCCTAAGGAATCACACCTTCTAGCTGCAAAAAGAATCCTTAGATATCTAAAAGGTTCTCATTCATTGGGACTTTGGTATCCTAAGGATTCTAGTTTTGAACTAACAACCTTTACAGATGCAGATCATGGTGGATCCAAATTAGACAGGAAAAGCACTTCTGGATCATGTCAGTTTATGGGTGATAGATTGGTAAGCTGGTCTTCAAAGAAACAAAATTGTGTTTCTACTTCTACGACGGAAAAGGCGAGTATGTAGCAGCTGCAATATGTTGCTCACAAGTGATCTGGATACAAATTCAACTCAAAGACTATGGTTACACTTTCAAAAAGATTCCTTTGTATTGTGATTCAAAGAGTGCCATAGCCATCACTGCCAATCCTGTTCAACATTCAAAGACCAAGCATATTGACGTAAGATATCATTTTATCAAAGATCATGTGGAAAAAGGTAATATTGAAATGTTTTTTGTTCAGACAGATTATCAGTTAGCTGATTTATTTACCAAAGCACTTGATGAAAAACGATTTAACTTCTTGGTAAGTAAATTGGGCATGATGAATATGTCCATGTAAGTATTAAACATCAACTATACTTTAGAAGTTATATTCTGAGGTTCTTATCTCAAATTCTGAATAGTTTGCCCTTCAGAAGTATTCTGAAGTTCAATATTCAGATCTTTGCTTCTTTTCAAACTTAGAAGTATAATCTTTCTTTATCTAGGTTGATTGTCTTTTAATACTTTTCATTTTTTTTCTTTTCTCTAAATATTTTCTTGTTTCTTTGATAAAGTTGCACTGATTAAGGGGGAGAATCATAGTTGCTAATGATTCAAGGGGGAGTGGTATTCATTTCAAAATTCTGAACTACTCTTTCCTACAAAACAGATCTGATATGCTGAAATCAAGTCTTGAACTTCATATCTAAGAAGTATGAACAAGCTTCCTTAGATAAAATAATTTTTCTGTTTGTTCAAACCTACTTTTGCATTCTCAAAATGGTTTATATTTTTCAGAAGTTTGTAGTTTTAAATAATTTTTGGTCTTCTAAAGTGATACAAGTTTAGATCTGAACTAAACTTAAAAGTTCTGAGGTTCTTCTGAGTTCTTTCTTTCAGACTTCTGAACTTATTCTCAGAAGTTCTGAACAATTTCTGAACTTTTTGAACTTGTTCTCAGAACTTAACTTCCTGTTGATATTTCTTAAGTATCACTTAAGCGTGTGCCACGTGTTTTAATTTCATTGGATATTTCTTAAGCACGTCGACTAAACGGTTCATTTATCCAAATTAATGATGATTACTACTCTAATCACATTCACTTTTTGGCCACGTGTACATCAGCGCTTATCCAGTCTTATAAATCAATGAATTCATCATCGTCTTCATTTTTTAGCGATTTTACTCTGAGAAATCTATCTGTTTTCATTGATATTCTTTCCATTTCGAATCCTTGTTCTTCGTATATAATGTCTACTTCAAAAGCTATGGTTTTTACTTCATCGAGCCTAAATGACAGTAATGGATCATTGAGTGATGGTTCATTCAAGATCGTACCTTAAAAATTGGTTGTTAGAACAATGGAAATTCCACTCAATGAAGATCATATGGTTCAAGACACAGCCACAACTACTACTAATCAAGCTGGACCTTCAAACCCTAACCCTAACCCGAGAACTGCTAAAATTGGGGAAGCACAAGTTGAACCTATTGAAGTCGTTCTGGATCAAATGCTGGTGATAATGAATCTCAGACTCGTGTTGAAAGCAGTAATATGTCAAAACTTTATGTCCCTGCTGAGAAACTGCTTGAAATCAAGAAAAATAATTGTGCTTTGAACTTTAAATCGACAGAGTTCACTGATGATCAAATGATTTTTATCGAAATTCTGAAGAAACATCCACTCCGTACTCTACTCTCTAGGAAATTCTCTATTCCTACTTTTTAACTTCAACAATTGTGGTACTATGCTGAGGTTGATGAATCTGAAGATGAAATTGTCTCCTATGTCCATGCTTACATGGTCTGTATCTCTGTGGATGATATTAGATGTCTTGACTTTCTGGCAATACCAGATGAGGTTCTTGGGAAAACCTCTTTATGATCCAATTCCATCTTCCACATAAATGATCTCAGATTTCATGAGTTTGGGATACTCTAAAAATCTAAGTGCTTTAAGTTCTTTTAGAAGAAAGTGTTTACCTCCAATATGGTACTGTTTATTCTCAATTCTGAACACTTGTCTATCTGGGAAAAGTTCAAGTTTGGATCAAGCTTCAGCAAATGTGAGGATCATCTTTCATGGAGTTGCATTCAACAAGCATTATGATTATGCTTCTCTTATTTTTGAAGAACTCAAATCTGCTGTTTTGAAGAAGTCCACATTCAACTACATTCCATTTCAGAGATTCTTTCAAACACTCATCAAAGGAGCAATAAAAGCAGTGCCAACAATTCCTGTTCTAGCACATGAGGTACATGTTCTATCTTTTCTATGGACAGTTTAAGACCACCAAATGCAAAGCTACATTTCCAAATGCAGTTCCACTTCCTTCTCACTTACTTGATCTTGTAAGTACACCAAATAGGATTGTGAGAGAGTATTTAGAATCTATGGGATTTCCTCAACCAGTAGTGTCTTCCCTTGATTCAAACCAGAGTGGTGATAATGCAAGGGAGTCTAGAATTGTTAAAAAGAGAGGGGAGGCTGTTGAAGAGGGAGAACAACCTCAAAAGATAAAGAGGAAAAATGAAAATGAGAGAATGGGTAGAAGAGTAAGAAAAAGAATTGAAGAGGGGAGAACACAGGTAAGAGAAAAACAAACCTGTGAACCACCAGTTACTAGCCGGGCACCCACATCTTCTATTATTCCACATTTTTTGTTGGATGATATTGTAAAAGCCAGTGAGCCCATGGAAAATTTGGTTATCCCCCCCAGCCACTCACCCATCTCTCAACAGCAGGGTGTTTCATCAACACATATGGGCAAGCAGCTTATAATCCATTAGGACCCCATTGGAGGTTCCTTTTGTTGAAAATGAAAGATATATGTCCCCCTTTCACCATTTTGAGCACATTGAGTCTGATAGTCCACTCAACTTTGAGCCTACTGAACCACTTAATGTGGAATCTATTCACACTAGCACACATCTTCCAGATGTCACTAGCAAGGTGTTTGTCACATTGCATCAACAACTATAGATATTCCTATTTCTGGATATCAATGATTAGTTGGAAGACCTGGTGGGGTGAACATCACAAAAGCCCCATTCACAGAATCACATGTGGTTCATGATGTGTCTGTGGCACATACAGGCCAGCCTTCTTCTGAAGGACTGCAAACAAGACCATTTGTTGGTCTTGGAACCTTTACCACATCTTCTGAATTCAAAGAATTCAAAGATTTCTGTACTTCTGAATTTGCAAAGATTCAGAAGGACATCAAGGAATTTACGGATCAACAAGGGGTGAGTATGGTGAATAGGTTGAATGATTTTCAACTCCACTCTTCTAATGATTTGAATACTTTTAAACAAGCACTTCTGACTGCTTTTTCTGAAGTGGCTTCATCAATTTCTTCTCTGAAAGATTCTCAGACTTCTTCTTCATCTACTCAACCAGATTCTTCTACTTTTGCAACAAAGGATGATATTTCTCAGATTTTAAATCAGCTTTCTTCTCTTCAGAGTTCTCAGACAGATGTAAGCACAAGGTTATTTGTTGCAGGCCTCAATCAGATACTTTTAAAAGACAGAGAGTATCTGACTTAGAGAATGTTGAAAATGTTCAAGAACAAAGTTCTGAGAAAACTTTTGAAGATGCTTAGAATGTTGGTGAAGCATCTAATAGAGTTTTTCTGAAGCAATAGAAGATATCTTATTTGCAGCACATGAAGGGCAAGAGGCAAATGTTCGTTCTTCTGAAGATACAGTAGAGGAAGGGTATGAAACAGAGAAGTTATCCTTTGATTCTGAAGGTAACTTAAGCTCAGACAATACAGATATTATTCCTGATTCAAATGTAGAGATGCTAAGGGAATATCTTGCATTTGAAGATGTTATTGGTGAGCCCAGTGATCTTTCTGATGCTATTATGTTTGAAGAAGATATGTCTGGAGCTAATATGGGAGAAAGTTCTGATGCCAATGAGATAAAGGATTTGGTAATTTGGAAGCCTCAACAACTTCTGAGTGATTAATACAGAAGAGCTTCTGAAGAGTTACGGAATATACTAAGTCAATTTTGTTGGGTGCATGTCTTTCTGAAAAATCCAAGAAGTCTGGAGTGTAGACTTTTGGACAACAGGTTTTCAGTCTCTAGAGATTTTCTTGATCAACCAGATGAAAGAGTTGAACTGGAATTTGATCTAAGTCATATGGGAGGAACTGAAATTGCAGATGAAATTTTAATGGTCTACTCTGGAAAATTTGAAGTAAGAGTCAGATCCTGCATCCCAATTCCTAAAATTGATATTTCTCTTCTTGAAGAACCTATTCTAGATCAAATCTAGGAAAAGGAAGATACGTTTCTTTTTGGAGAAATCAGCTTAGAGTTTCCTGAAGTAATTTACTTCCAGGTGTATAAAACCAGTCTGAGGTTTGCAACTCTGGAAGATTTTGTAAATGATGAGTGGTCTGAAGATCAAATCTCTCAAGTTAGAAACTTTGTTCAGAAGCATGGTGTTTAGAATCTGAATGATTCCACTCTTATAAAGAAGATTAGATGTCTGTCAAAGACTATTGAAGATGATTTAGTAATATACAGATTTGGAGCAGAAAGAAGAAATGGATATTTGTGTGAATTTACTCAGTATGATCTATACAAATTAAGATTGCAAGACAAATTGACAGTTCTTCAGTTCTGTGTTGCTAGAAGTGAAGTTGAACTTGTTTTTGAAGTCAGAAGAATTCTGGGAATCTACATAAGGAACATCATCAAGCATGACTTTTAATTAACTCTGGAATTTGGTTTATCTGAAGTGAATCTGTTGGAACCTGTAAATCTTGAAGATACAGCAATAACTAGAGTGTTCAATAGTCCAAATATTGGGTTCAGAAATACAGCAGATGGAAATAAAACCTTTTTGACTTCAAATATTCCAAAATACTCTAACTCAACTCTGAATTGGCTTCTTAGTTATGCAAAGGATTATGTTGAAGATTCAGATGTCAAAGAAGAAATCATATATCTGATCAAAGAAAGAATCCATTTCAGAGAAATTGTAAGGAAGAGTTATCTAGCTGGTCACAAAAGAGAAAACAAGATCAGAGGAGCTGATTATATACTTAATGATACTTATGATTTCCAAATTCACTCAAAGAAACAAGACTTGGAGGAAATTCTGAAGTTTTCTCTGAATATTGAAAGTTCTGAACCAAGTCAGAAGGATAAAGAGAAAGGAAAAGAAGTCCTTTCTGAAGCTATTTCTGAAAAGTTGGTTCCTGTACAACAATTATCTGAAGAGGAACAACTGCAAGTACAAATAATAGAAGAAAGTGCTTTCACCATGTTTCTTGAATATATTTCCATCCAGAAATGTTCATGGAATATGAACAAAAGTTCAACTATATTTGATTGCTGGATTCAAAAGTCCTTGGGTTGGAAACAATGGTACTCAGATATCATTAGAAAGATAAGAATCCCAATTAAAGAAGTAAGAAAGGAAGGTCCAGTGGTCAAGGTAATTAATGCTGACTTGAAGACAAGACAAAATTACAAGTATGCATTCTTTACTATTGAAATACAAAATGGTGAGATTTCTATCTTTTCTGAAGCCAATTTCCAGAATGTGTATCTCAGAGATCTACTCAGAGTTTACAGAAGCCTTTATCCTTTTCATGGTTCAATCACCAAGTTCAGAAAATCATTTCCAATTCTCAGAGATAGCTTGTACAGAGAATTTATATGGGCTGCAAAGACTGATTTTCAGGTTGCTTATGTTCTGAACAAGAAACAAGTACACTTAAGCAAACCAAATCTGAGCTTAACAGATATTCATAATCTAAAGAAGAGTGCCTTAGCAATTCAACCTACAGGCTTCATTTGCAAATGATTTCAAGAACTATTATTTGTGAGATTTGAAGAAGTCCAAAAATGTTCCAATGGAACTCTCATGGCTATTAGAGATCATTTGGTAAAAAGACAAAATAGAAGACCAAAGAATCTGAGCAATGAAGATTAGGAGAAGCACAAGAAGCTTGCAAAAGAGATGATTAGAATTGCTGAATCCTCGCTAGAATACAGAAATTTAATTCTGAAAGATGTTAGAGAAATTCTGAATTTCTGGAAGTATGATCTGAACTTTTGAAGGTAAGGGGGAGATTGATAGAGATATCATAATAGCTTCAAAAGGTACTAGGTTCTGAAGATATAAAGATCGGAAGAAAAGATAAAGAAAAGCCTAAGGCATAACTTCTGAAGTGCCAACTTCAGAACTTCTGAAGATATTCTGAAGAGGTTCTGAAGAAGTTCTGAAGACACTTCTGAAGAAAATCTAAGGGAGTTCGGAACCTGTTCTGAACTTGTGTGTTGTGAATGTACTGTTACTTTAGTCTTTCTATTTCATGTATAAATAGATAGTTTGTTAGATAGTTAGAACTAACGTTTCCATAAGCCTTGTAAAGACATATTTTGTAATACTATTCATCCAATCAATACATACGACATTTGGCTATCATATTTCTGTCTAATATTTCCATATATTGATATCTTGATTGTTTAGGTCCTAACAGTGATCTTGCAGGGCGGCGTGTCTCCCCCTCAGGACAAGTTGGAGTGGATCCCGGGTGGTCCTGGTGAGGTCTGGAAGCAGACGCAGAAACGGCCGGACGGCAAGACTCTTGTATTTCGGTGCGTAAAGCAGTAATAGCACCCAAGATGTCATATGTTTGGCGTTGTTGGGCGGTCTTCATATCGGTGAGTTGTTGGTCGATGTGAGCGCGGAAGACGTCAAACTCATGACGAGTGACGGTGGGGATCTGAAGATTTCGGCGAAGAAGACCCTCAAGCCAATCCTCTGGTTGGCCGATTGCATTGGATTCGGCGAGCAGGTTAGCATACAGCATTCACATGAGTTCATCGGTGTTGTACTCATATCGATGTGGTGAATGGGGTCGATCTTCCGGGGGTGAAGGTGGCGGAGGAGAGCGGCTATAGCTTGGACGGTTTGAGCTTGGATGTGAAGGGCCGGGTTGATGGGGAGTCGGATCTTTAAGGCGCGCGGCTTCATGAATTTGATGCACGAAGGCTTCCCTCTCGGCTGTCATTAGAGCAACATGATCAGCAAGGGAGTCTCTTGCCTTTTGTAAGTGTGCGACAATGATCGCTTTGCCTTCCGGGTGTATAGCGAACATTGGAGTTGGGGTTGCGGTATGGGTAACAACGGGATCACTTAGATTGCCCGTTGACATTACAGTTGAATCAACTGTCTGACCTACGTTCAGCGTTGGCATAGATGTAGCGCTGGTAGGATTTCCTTCCAATCCTCGTGGAATGTCCGGAATGGACATCACTATGGGAGTTTCAGCTGGGCCACGGAGGCTCGCAGTGTGTACAGACTCGTGTCCCCTAGCGGGCTCCAGACTCGATGTGCATACAAACGAAGTCGAAGTAGGTAAGCTACTGCCTCTTGTTTCAATAGTCGTGCCTCCCTAATGGAGGGGAGCTAGATAAGGTGCTAGATTCACAAGTGTATTTGAAATTGTAGGATGTTGGGAGTCTTCAGAGTGGCTAGGGGGGCATGCATTTGCGCTGCTAGGTCCACAACGTCTTGTCTACTAGTCATACCCAACGAATGAGTAGGGCTAGTTGACGAGGTTACCTGGATGGGGGAATCTGGTCTCGCGCTCTCTATTGTTTTTCTCTTCCTATCGCTCACGCTCACGCTTTCCTTTTCAACTAATACTCCCTCCTCTCTCCTTATCTCTCCAAAATAGGGCTCGATAAATATGTCAGACAGTGAGGCAGATGGTTGATCGGCTTTAAAGTCAAAGGGGTCATTTGGCTCATCAGTTTCATCAGTCGTTGCAGCTGGTTGGTCATCGGTGTCCGATGTAGAATCGGATATGGTTGGTGGTGGACCAATACGACTTAGAGCTTGTTCTTCAATAGTAGCGGTTCGTTGTCGGCGGGATAAGGGTTGAGAATCAGATGCATCTTCATCCGAGGATGAAGGTCGGGATAAGACACGGTTACGGCTAACGAGTGTTTTAAATCGGGGAGTTCGGATAATTGGTCGGGTGCGGGGGTTGGTGGAGGCAGCTGGGATGGGGGTAGGCTGATCAAATTCACCTCCCTCGTCATGTCCCCTAACAATCCGCTCATCACCCTGTTCAGGATCCCCATGATCCTGAACCTGCTCTTCTACTCTAGGACCCTCACCTCGCTCAATATTTTCCTCACGGATCGGCTCTTGGGCAGGCTCAACCGGAGGTGGTTGGGCCATTAAGCCATGTCGCTCCCTATAAGCTATCACACTAGGTGCATTCTGATCAGCATAAGCAAGGAGTGCTTCAGGGATGGGCATGACATTGTGGAAGACCCGATCATTTAGTCGTAGGAACTTGAGAATGTTGGTCGGGCCCAACGGAATTCCGGCGCGTCTTGGAATTGGGTTGGGAGATCATCATTGCACGGATGAATAGCTGGAGGAATCTTTGGAAGGGTACGAACGCCTGGTTACGTGAGTTAGACTTATCTTCTGCAAGCTCAATGAAGTCTGTCCAAATTAGCATCGCGTAGTCGTAGTGCCGGTTGTAGGCGATTCCGTGGAAAATCCGCAAGGCCGCTGCACTGGCCTTGTCCATTCCTGTGTGTTTGCTTGTGAGACAGCGGTTGACGATGGTGAATAAGGAGAACCATATCTGGGGCAGGTACATTCTTTTTAATTTTTAAATATCGGAAAATCCGTTTGATAGCACTAAGGTGTGATTCCTTGGGAGATGCTTGATATCTCGCGCATAGACAGGTGGCAAACATTATGTCCGGACGACTAGCTGTAAGATACATGAGAGAACCAACCATGCCCCGGTAATTTTTAAAATCTACATCTTTTCCCGAAGGATCAGTGTGTAGTTTTGAACCCGGGGACATGGGTGTACTAATCGGAGAACATGACGTCATGTTGTATTTACACAACATATCTGAGATGTATTTTGATTGGTTGATGAATATTCCCGTAGAAATTTTTTTATTTGAAGACCAAGGAAAAAGTTCATCATTCCCATCATGCTCATGTTAAATTTTGCAATCATGAGTTCGGAGAACTCTTTGCATTGTTGTGGGTTAGTCGAACCGAAGATGATGTCGTCCACGTAGACTTGTATGAGCATAATGTCACCTTTTTCCTTTTTAATGAAAAGAGTTGGATCGATCTTTCCTTTGGAGTATCCATTTTTCACTAAATAGGTAGACAAACTATCGTACCATGCGTGCGGGCTTGCTTCAAGCCATACAGAGCCTTGCCCAGAATGTAGACATGAGACGATTTGGAGGAGTCGACAAACCCGTCGGGCTGAGAAACATAGACTTCTTCACGCAGAACACCGTTTAAGAAGGTCGTCTTGACGTCCATTTGGAAAACCACAAAGTTCTTGTGTGCCGCGTAAGTCAAGAACATCCGGATTGCTTCAATGCGGGCGACGGGTGCAAATGTTTCGTCGTAGTCAATACCTTTTTGTTGGCGGCATCCTTTTGCGACAAGTCTAGCTTTGTTGCGTATAACGACCCCATCTTCGTCTTGCTTGAAAATCCATTTCGTGCCGATAATGGTTTTGTTTCGAGGACGGGGAACAAGGAGCCATACTTTCAAGCTTTCAAACTGATTGAGCTCTTTTTGCATGGCCACTATGATCATTCAATGCTTCTTGAATTGATGTGGGTTCGATCTTGCTTATAAAAGAGGAGAACATGCAATCATTGGCCGAGGGAGAACGTGTTGTAACTGCTCCGGCTGGAACTCCGATAATTTGATCACCGGGATGAGAGCGGATTCATTTGGTTATATGAGGAAGCGGTTGAAATGCATTGGGATCCGGGGTGTCATCTTCATATGAGCCTAACGGAAGATCTTGAAGCGATTCCAAGGTTGGTGCCACAGTTGATGATCTTGTGGCACTTGTGACATCCGTAGGGGTCGAAGTGGATGGTGGGGGAGAGGATGTCGTTTCCGTAGGATTTGGTTGAGCAGCCGGTTGAGGTTCAGGTGGAACGAGAGGAGCATCCGTTGAAACGGTTAGATTGGGAGGAGCAGTTGAAGATGTGCTTGGAGATGCAGCAGTTGAGACGGTTTCCGTTGTAATTGGCGGTCCGGAAAGATCCGTAGTCTCGGTAAGCTCCAAGGTACGCGGGGGAATCTGGAGAGAAGTATCAGTGGGTAGTCCCAAGTAATCCGAGTAGAAGTACTCGAATAAGTCATCCAGATTTGAGATAGCGGTTTTGGACGTTGAAGGTTCAGCGAGGTTGAGAGCAGGTTCCGAACGAATGTGATCGGAAGCTAATATGCCGGTCAGTGCGGGTCCAAAACTGTCGTGTTCAGGAGCCATTTCGGCTTTTGGATCGAATTGAACATTAACGCTTTCAGAGACGCAACGTGCGTGTTTTATGTAGACCCGATAGGATGACGCGTTTGGTGAGTATCCGAGAAAGTAAGCTTCATCGGCCTTCGGCTTGAGTTTCCCATGATCTTCTTTTTCATTGAGTACGAAGCAACAAGTGGCAAACGTTCGAAGATGCTCGATGGAAGGAACACGATCGTAGACCAAGTGATAAGGTGTCTTGTCGAAGCGCTTGTTGATGATGGAGCGGTTTTGAGTGTAGCATGCAGTGTTGATAGCTACGGCCTAAAGATGGAGAGGGAGCTTTGAGAAAGTAAGCATAGTGCGAGCCGCTTCAACTAGAGTTCAATTTCGGCATTCGACAACACCGTTTTGTTGCGGAGTGTGAGACGCAGAGAACGTGTGGGTTATACCAACCGATTCGAGATAACCGTCAAGGGCACGGATTTTGAATTCAGTTCCATTATCGGTGCGGATGGTTTGGGCAGTAAGTTCTAGCTTAACTTGGATGGTTTTGATAAATGTGATGATGGTGTCGGGGGTTTCATCCTTTGATCGAAGGAACTTTACCCATGTGAAACGATAGAAATCGTCCACCATCACTAGAACATACTTCTTACCATGTATGCTTTGAGTCCGCATCGGGCCACACAAGTCCATATGAATGAGTTGAAGAGGTCGAGTTGTGCTGTGAACCAACTTGGGTTTGTGAGAGGCCTTCTTCATCTTTCCCATCTCGCATGCGTCGCAGAGATGCGGTTTGTCGAATTTAACAGCTGGAAGACCAGTTACTAGCCCTTGAATGGAAAGGCGATTGATGTTCTTGAAGTTTAAGTGAGTTAAACGTCGATGCCATAGCCATCTCTTCGGACTAGAAACATTTGAAAGCAGACAAACACTTGAGGGTGCGTTTACTTGGGAAAGATCGATCGTGTAGAGATTGGACTTGCGCGTGCCGGCTAGTAGCTCCTTTCCATCAAATGTGCGAACACATCATCTTTCGGGTCTAAAATTTACTTAGAGTTGCTTGTCACATAATTTGCCAATGCTCAACAGGTTGTGGCTCAGGCCTTGAACATAAGAAACGTCGGAAATGGTGATGTTGTTTTGAATGATATCACCATATCCTGTAATCGGTTCCAAGTGATTGTTGCCAAATTTCACGAATCCTCCCTTCTTTTCAGTGTAATTGGCAAGCAGCTCCCTTTGTCCGGTCATGTATTTGGAGCATCCGGAATCTAAGTACCACACATGACCGATCTGCACAAAATCAGGCAGATTTAGGTACCCATTTGTAAATGGGTCCATCATGGTTAGTTGACATAGCACCCTTGGGTACCCACTTGTGGTGAGACTTATAGGCGTTAGTTATTTGATTTCTCGAACCCCATTTAGAAACACAGGTGATGAAGGAAAAAATTTGCGATTAAATGAATTATGCATGTCAGGAAAATAACCATAACCATAATCAATAGGAGGTTTACATACAAAATCATCCACACCGGAATTAGAACAGCAAATTTTATTACAAGAAAATTTAATTAAATGTCGAAATGAATGTATTTGATAAGGAAATCTAAAACGAGAATTGTTTCTTTTGACATTTGAACGAAAAAAATTGTCTTTTTTGCGGGGTGTTGTCTTTGTAGTATGCGTGCCCTTTTTAACCCAAACATGTTTGTTGTCTAAAGTATGAACTGCTGAAACATTGAAAGGAACACGGTTAGTATGATTTTGGAAGACATGATTGGTTTTTGTTTGTTTAGGAGTGTGTTGACTCGTGGAACACTCCGTTGGTTCCGTAAGAATGGAAACCGATTCCATTGGTTGTTTGCTTTGTCTAAAAACTCCGTGTGATTTGGAAGTACAGGATTGAAGTCAAATTCAGCACACATGTCATTTAAATACTCGTCCGATTCAAGTGAAGATTGGTCAGAAAGGGCATCTAATTCATCATTGATTTGCTCGTCGGAATAGGAACATTTTTGTTTTTGAGGATTGTAATTTGGGTCAATTTTAAACAACTCTTCGCAATTATCTAAATAATTGCTAACGAAGGCTTTACAAGTTGAAATGTTTGAAATAGTATTATTTTCATGATTTTTGTTCAATTGTAAAGTCTCGTTCTCAAGTTGTTGTATTTTAGATGAAAATGATTCCTTTTCCTTTTCCGCCAAAGAACGTTCAGTTTCCAACACTCATTCGAGTTGAATAATTTTCTTTTCTAAAAATAGAGTGGGAATGTATGGTTTACATTCAAGAATCTTGTTTTGAAGTTCTTCGGCAGAATATGATGGAAAGTAGTTGTTTGGAAGAGATTATTTTGAAGATTCATCTTCTACTATTTGAGGATAATAGAAAGGTATTTGAAAGAAATTTTTGTTTTGTCTCTTCCAATCTTCTCTTTCCTCGACACTAGGGTCCGACTTCATAAATTGAATTTGGTAATCTGGACCAAGGTTCAGATATTCGAATTTATAAATTGTTGGAGTATTATAGATTGCCTTTGCTAAGTGGTTTGGGTTTTCAAAACCTAACCCGACTTTAGAACTTAAATCTTTCGGTGCATTTAAGTGAATAGTGTGTTCAATTTGACCAAGCTTGTAAAGTTTTAATTCTAAATCTTTGAGTTTTTCTAATAGATCTTGTCTTTGAAAACTGACAAAGTCAAACTTTGATGAAAATTCGGCAGTCTCACTCCTAGATGTGTGAAGTTGAAGAGTGAGATCAGATATTTGTTGTCTAAAAACTTCATTTTCTTCTTTTAAAACCATTTTCTCCGTTTCGAGATTGTGCATTATACTTTGAGAATTGACAAGGTCGGTTTGCATAAGAAGCAATTGATTATGATTATTTTCTAAGCGTGCTTCTAAATTGGAAACCAAGAGTTTCTCGGCTTTCAATTTAGATTGTAATTCTTTTAGTTTACACATTAAATCATGCATTTGAGATACAAAAGAGTCATAGTCAGAAGGGCTTACCTCGGGCATGTAGTCGGAAGCGTGAGAAGGAGTATCACTGGAGTAAGCCATCAGGCTAAAGTGCGCTTGAGTATCCCTTTCCATGTCATCTTCATCATCTTGATTGTGCCATTGTTCATCCTCAGCTAGAAGGACTTTACCGGCTTCTTTTTGTTTAGCCAACATCAGTTTTGAAAGTGAAGTAGTTGGAGTCCTTCACTGTTGGCTTCTTGCATTCCCTTGCATAGTTACCAGATTTGCCACAGTTGTAGCACAGGCTTCTCTCACCCTTGAACTTGTCTTCTGGCTTGGGTGTTGAGCGTGGTTCTTCTTTTCTTCGTTTGGGTTCAAATAGGGCCTTTCGCTCATTATTATTAGATCCCGAGGCATACCTTTGTTGGTTGGGATTCGAGTGACGTGAGAACTTTAGTTGAAAAGATCTCGTAAGGAAGGCCAGTTGTTGTTGAAGTTTGGCAATTTCGGGATCATAGTTAAAATCTTCTTCTTCCAGTTCGGGAAACATCTCTTGAGGAGTTGAAGAGGAGTCTTTTGCCATCAAGGCTATTGGATTCGGGTTTTTCTTTGTATTTAACCCCATGAGTTCAAGGACCTCCGCTTCGTCTTGCTGGAGGGTTTCATAGACTTCATGCAGATCAAGATCAGCAAGGTATTTGCTGTGTTTGATTTGATTAGCAAACCGGCGCCATTCCGGTTGAAGATTGCTAACAAATTTAACGTTGTTCTCGATCTTGGTTTTACGAAGTTCATTCTTGCTTATCTCGTTTACCAGTTGTACAAAACGGGTATACGTGTTCGTAAGACTCTCTCCGTCTTTGGCCTTGAATTCTTCATATTGTGAGATGCAGTTTGTGATTTTGAGTTGGGTGCCAATCTTCGTTCCATGCATGAACTTTTCTATGACCTCCCACATTTCGTTAGCCGTTTTCTTATGGCTATCAATGCTCATATAAATGTTATTTGGGAGGCTCATAAGTAGATAAGAACGGGCGAGTTGGTCACCTTTCATTATCCTCTTCTCGTTTGCATCCCATGTACTTTTGAGTTTAACTTCCCTTCGTGCGGGCGTAGGAGGTATGTTGTTTGGCATGGCGGGAAAATCCTGGTAGAAGATTGGAGGAGGACCTTCCTTGATTGAACGAATGATCATCGGCATAGTCATTGCGTTCAATGAAGTCAAGGAATCTATCCTTCCGTTGAGAATACTCGCCAGGGAAGAGAATAGGAAGTTTGGTCTCTGATCCAATTGTCATGGATTCACGGGTAGTCATTGTACTTACTGGTGGACCTCGATCGATGAGTTTTTAAAAAAATTTGAGTTGTCTCGTGAAACAGTAGGTTTTTCTCGAGAGACAAAGGAGACCGATAATAAATTTATCGATATGGGCAGAAAGATTAAGGACTTTTGTCAGTGTGAGATACTCGATATAAAACGTTATCGAGTGACATAGGCTCGATAATAAATGTTGTCGAACGAAATTGGCTCGATGAAATTTTCTTGATATAAGATTTTATCGAGTGTAAGAGGCTCGATAAAAAAATGTCGTCGAATGAACTTGGCTCGATAAACAGATTTTTGATCGAATGATAACCTCAGTGTTCTCGATTAAACTCTATTCGATAATAAAATTTATAAATCTTGAGCAGAAACAAATTGATTAAAGATTTCTCGAATATAGAACACTCGATCAAACCTTTTCTCGATTCAACAAGACTCGACTAAAAATCAAATAATTTAATTCTCAGTTTTCTGTGATTGATAAACCAGAAAACAAAAACACAGGGTTCTTGACTAAAAAGAACTAGTCTTTTTATAGACAACACTGTCTGGGTTTTGAGTTTGTTATTCATTCAATTACAAAAAATATCAAGATTACGAGAGTTTATGATTTTACTAAGGAATTCTTTAGTAAGAAAAGCTGCAGGAGTCACAAGTTCCTGAGTTTTCTTATGTAAAGTGATTCAAAGGTAAAGAAAATAAACTAAAGTAATTTTAACTAAACAGATTTAAATATTTTATCTAGTAGTCGAAAAAAAAATCAAGTTTTAAGCAGTTCAATCGATAAAAAATCAATCAACACAAGATAGATTCGAGAAAAATTCAACAAGCAGAATAAACTTAAAATCAAGAAAAACACAGATAAACTCAATCGACACAGAAACGTATATAATTATCGAGAAAAATTAATTGAGCAGTTATGAGGTAGTCGACAATATTCAGTATAAAGATTTATCGGGTAAAACATGAAACAGTGGGACTCGACAAAAAATCAATGAACAGCAGAATTTGCAGAAATCGAAAAAAAATACCTTCTGTTTCGTGGTTTCCTCAGAAAATCGTAAAAACTCTTCAGCTTAGGCTCTGATACCACTTGTTGATCCCAGATAAACAAGCACAATGACAGGTTAACGTTAATAGCAAAGGTAATATGACAATAACGATATTAAAGAACTTACGTAGTCATATATCTCTTGAATGTTATGATCGATTACAATGAACACAGTTTCGGCTCTCTCTCTCTCTCTCTAATATGAATCGACTTGTATGAAAGTAAACCCTAGACTCCTATTTATATTGCTAGGTCTATACTAATAAAGGAAACAAAGAGTTTAAGGAATTATAAACTTCCTTTTACAATTAAGCATATATTTTCCTTATTTTGACACAATTAAATAATAGACCTAACAGCCTTATAATGAGCATTTTCTGATCAAAAATGTGTTGAAGGCTTTTGTGATCAGTGAGTGCGAACACTACCGCCCCTAATTCCAAATCATGGGTGGTGTAACTCTTCTCATGAACCTTCAGTTGCCTCGACGCATATGCAATGACTTTACCTTTTTGCATTAGTACACATCCCATCCCTTGACGTGAGGAATCACAGTAGACTACAAAATTATCCACTCCCTCTAGCAAAGCCAAAATAGGTGCGTTGCATAGCTTATGTTTGAGAGTCTGGAATGCTTCCTCTTGTTTCTCTTCCCAAATAAACTTCTTATCTTTTTGGGTTAGAGTCGTTAGTGGTTGTGCGATCTTGGAGAAATTTTCGATAAATCGCCGGTAATAGCTTGCCAATCCAAAAATTGACGGATCTCGGTTGGTGTCTTCGGGGCTTCCCATTTTTTAATGGCCTTGATTTTAGCTGAATCAACATGAATTCCCTTTTCATTTACTACATGGCCTAGAAAGTGTACTTCTCGGATCCAGAATTTGCATTTAGAGAAATTGGCGTACAACTTTTCATCCTTGAGAAATTCTAGTATCAACCTCAGATGTTGTTCATGTTCTTTCTTATCACGAGAAAAAATAAGTATATCATCTATAAACACGATCACGAACTTGTTTAGGTACAGTCGACATACCTTATTCATCAAATCCATGAAGACCGCCAGTGCGTTTGTTAACCGAAAGGCATAACTAGGAATTCGTAATGACCATAACGAGTTCTAAACGTTGTCTTAGGAATATCTTCTTCAAGAACTCTCATCTGATGATCTTCCGATCGAAGATCGATCTTTGAGAAGTACGTAGCACCTTGAAGTTGATCGAATAAGTCATCTATTCGAGGAAGTGGGTATCGGTTCTTGATAGTCAACTTATTGAGTTCCCTATTATCGATACACATTTGGAAGGATCCATCCTTCTTTTTAACAAACAAAACTGGAGCTCCCCAAGGTGAAGAGCTGGGTCTGATTAATCGTTATTGAGTAACTCCTGAAGTTGTTCTGACAGTTTCTGCATTTTCGATGGTGCTAACCGGTATGGTGATTGCGCCACGGGCGCAGCTCTAGGAACTAAATCGATGTGAAACTCAACTTGTCTTGGCGGGGGTATTCTAGGCAATTCGTCTGGGAAATTCTTTGATAAAATCCCAAACTATAGGGATATCTTGAATACGTTTCTCTTCGAACTTCTTATCCATAACATGAGCTAAAAATGCAGTGCAGTCCTTTCTCAGACATTTTCGCATCTTCATACATGTCACCATTTTAATACTCCTTATGGGTTTCTCTCCATGTACTTCGAGTACTCCTCCGTCGGAGAGTGGAACTCGAACGATCTTCTCAGAACAACATATTTCAGCTTGGTTCTTGGACTACCAATCCATGCCCATAATTATATCAAGCTTTCTATCATGATTGGGATTATGTCTATGCTAAAGTTCCTCCATCTTTCTCTTACCTTGAGCTTTGTCTCTTGCAAATATCTTCGAACGATTAGCATTGTTCGTGAGTCTCGTTGCCAAATTCACCGCATCTTGAAGGGTTTTTGGATTTGCCGAAGTAACGTCCGCGCGTATTTCAGGAGATAAACCCCAAACATACCTGTCGACTTGATTTTCCTCGGGCGTCACCATATGCGGTACCGTCTTTTCCAGTTCATGGAAACGGACAGTGTAAGAGTCTATGTCATTTCCCTTCATTTCCTGATTCCATAGCTCCGCTTCCAACTTCTGTATTTCGCTCCTTGGCAGTATTCCTCTTTGAGCATCTTATTGAATTCCTCCCAAGTAAGACTTTTGGCTGCTTTTCGGCCTCGGGTTTGAACTTAGGTGTTCCACCTGGTCAATGCTCGTCCTTATAGAAGACAGGCGGCAAACTCCACTTTATTTCCTTTAGTGCACTTGTTGATGTGGAGAACAAACTCCATATTCTCATTCTATGTCAGTAATGAGGAGTCAGCAGAGTACTTAGTAGGAGTGGATGAGTGAGACATCGTGAACTACGATAGTAACAAACTTAATTACTAAATGTACTTTAGTAAATAACAATTTATAAAATGCTTATTCAAACTCACACTTATGACCATGCTTTTCATTTGGGCAAGAAGTTCCCAATATAAGTGTTCCATGTCTCCCTTATACATATTAAATTAGACATAGGTGATCAGGCTTTGCCTATATGCTAAGTTGACACTTATTCCAATTATACCAGTAGTAAGCTTTTAAAATTACAGTTAGTTTAGAAAAATAGTTTTCGAAAACTTTTGGTTATAGTATTTGGTTTTATAGAAAAACCGGTGTTCTCTATAACCTAGGCTCTGATACCAAGTCTGTCACACCCCGCTAAAGCGGAAACACGAGTCCATAGTTTAAAACAAAATTTAAGGAAACAAGTGTTCAAACAAAACGATTTGAATTGTAAAACACGATTGATGTTGACGTGCCCAATTAATAAGCATTTCAATTTATCTTTCTTACCCCTGAAAAGCATGAATAAAACAAGGTCAACTACAAAGAGTTGGTGAGTTCACAGGTTTTAAATATTATAAACATCTATTGCATAAATGAATATTGAGAAAATACTTTTATGGCACTTAATAAATCTTTACATCATAAAAACGTTCAAGGCATTTTTGTACGCTAATTATTAGTAAGTAATGGGCCACCACTAAACCTTCGACCACAAAAATATTTTTAGTTCTACCTTAGCGGTGGACCTAAAGTCCACATGTGTAGAACCTTCTTTTTAGTTCTACCTCAGCGGTAGACCTAAAGTCCACATGTGTAGAACCTTCTTTTTTTTAAGTATAGTGCACCCCTACCTTAATGCCCCAAAACAACAATTTTCATAATATTCACATTCGTTAATGCAAATAGCTCAAATATTTCATTTAATCATGCTTTTCACCCCAAAACATATAAAATACTTTAAAAATGAGGCTGTGAATACTCACCTTATAGCAAAAGCTCCAATTAACAAAACACGATCCGCACCCACTCGTCGGCCTAACGTTTCCCTATCAAAGAGAAGTACCCCAAACGTCACTTATGTGTCTAACGATTACTATGAGAGTGCTTATAAGTCCTTATATGTCCAACTTGGTCTACTATTATCCCGTTATACATAATGCACATATGCTCTTTAAAGAAATAATTTATACCGGAAATGTAACATTATAGTCTTTCAAGTGATCAAAATTTATTAAATCAAACAATTTCAGAATTTCACTTTCTGACATAAACTTTAAGTCCTAAAAATGATCAAATTAATATAACATCCAAAATGATCAAATTTTCTATCTTTTTATATGTGATGCATTACTGAGTTAAGGTCGTTGTGACCAAATTTCATGCATTTTAAACATATAAAAAGGGTTCAAATAATTTATAACAAACAGTATGTCACAGCAAGCATGGCAGATTATACACTGTTAGTAAAACAATCATTTGAGGTGTTCTACTTATTATTTCTCAGAACTTCCAGTTGGATTATAAACATAACACATAAAGGAAACGTTTAAGATAAAAATCACTCATTTTAAATCAGTTATGAGGAAGATATGGCATCACAAATTTGCATGCACACATCTGTCATTAGTTGACAGATTGCACACTTAACTTTAATAAATTCATTAATGCCTCAAAACTTCATATTTTTGAATGAAGCCAGATTCAAATGAACCCTAACTCATAAAAGAAAACTCCAGAAGAATAATTATGCATTATGGCAAATATTCAAAGAGATATTAGCATGCAAAGTAGGATTTACCTACTGGTGGTTTCACAGATTGCACAGTCATAACTCCATATTTTTAGATAATTCCACTTTCAAACTGAATATAACCCATAAAACTAACTCCCAAAGGAAAAATAATCCTTTTTCATTGAGTTTTGAAAGAGATATGATCATTTGAACATGCATGCACAAATCTGTCATTGGTTGACAGTTTGCACACTCATTTTGTTTTAATTAGTTGGAACCTCAAATCACCATATTTTTGAATGACATCAGTGGCATTTAAAAGATAACTCATTAAATAAAATTCTAGAAAAAGAATCAAGTAATTTAAATGAGTATTCAGAGAGTTATGGTCGTTCAAAGTAGGGTTTGCCTACTGTTGAACTTCCAGATGCACATGCATCTTATTATGAGCATTTGGGGGTCAAAACTCAATGGTTTTGAGTGAGACCACTTGGATTAGAACCCCAACTCACTAAATAAACTTGTAGAAAGAAGATTTATGATATTTGAACATATTAATTGCAAGAAATGAACGATTTTTGCACATGCAATAAATCTGTCAGCACCAAAAATCTCCATTGTTGATCAAAAACACATAAAATAATGATTTTTACCCATTTTCTTTAGTTTTATTGTTTGGGTCATAAATTACCACCGTTATATGTTTTTACATGTTTTTGGTGTATAATCTGTCCATAAAACTCATAAATTTCGGAGGTTAGAAGAATGTGACTTAAAATGCAAGGAAAAGTGGGGTTTTCATCAAAAATGGTAAGAAGAATGAAGGAGATGATGGAAATACTTACTTGGTTGAAGAAATGAACTTAATATCTTCAATATTATTGCTAAAATGATGATACTTGAAGATGAAATTGGCTGGAAAGTGAAGGAGAAGAAGAGAGGGAGATGAGAGGAAGTGAAGAGTTTTTAACTCTTCAATTTTTGGAGAGTTGAGAGAAATGAGGGAGATAAAAAACATGGTTTTTATATCATGAGGGGAGGGAGGAAGTGGCTGGCCATGGGCCCTAGCCCATGGGAAAAATTAATATTTTTTTTAAAGCCCAAAGTTAAAATGATGAAAGTCTTAATTTTGACAATTTGTAAAATGTTTGAGATAAAAACTCTAAAACACCTTCTTAGGCTATGATTAATAAATTTCAAAATAAAATTTATATTTAGGACATTTGGCACTGTATAGGACGTTTCAAACAGTTACGGGTCGGAACCGGACTTTGTAAGCAACTACCGGAAACTCTAAAAATTTTCTGTAAATCTAATCTAACTAACTCCTAATCTTATAACTTATCTAAAATAACACTAATATAAACTTAGTAAGGGGTACCCTGAAAGCTCAAATTTGATAGTTGTCACAGTATTTATCTTCCCCCCCCCCCTCTTCTACAAACTGTTTTTATACTTGTACTGTGACATCGGGAAAACCGAGACTGTCAGGTTAGCTTCCGATATGCTTATACTAGTGCAAGAATATATAAATTACCTTGATTAGGATTCAATTAGAATAGTTAAAGCATAAATTTATAGGACTTCCGATAGTTGCTTAAGAAAACCCGGTTACGGCCGTAACGGACCGGATCATCTTATTAAATGCCAAAGGATCAAATTGCACCAAATATGATAAAAATTGATGATTCAAAGTCCTCATGTCAAATATAGAAGTCCAAAGTAAAATCTAACATTTTAGCCATAATTGAGGAAATGTGACATAATTCTCTTAGCATTTCAATCCTTTTTGTACAAAATTACAAATAAGACATATTGGGCTTTTAAATAAAAAAATATATACAAATTTTGTGGATTTGGGCCCTAGAGGCCGACCCCCCCCCCCCACTCCTCCCCCCCCCCTTTTTCCCCCAACACCTCACATATAAAAAATCAAATTCTTTTATTTTCCCTCATTTTTCACTCTTTTCTCTCAAGAGCCCTTTCAAGTTCTCTCTTCTCCTCTTCATTTTCTGCCTAAATCCAGCGATAAATCCTCCAAATACCTCTGAGTTTTTGAAAGTTCTTGAAGTATTATCATCCCTCGAGTGAAGGTATGTAACACTCCAAAGTATTTTACATCATTTTGAGCATTTTTGGTGTCATTTTCTCATCTTTTTCTCACTTCTAATGCATTCAAAAGGGACACCTGCTTTCCTTATGTTCTATAAGTAAATTATACACCAAAGACATGTAAAATGTCTATATAATGGTGGTAATCCATGAGCATTACAAATGGAACTCAAGCAAAGTAAGACCAATAGGTAAACCCTACTTTGAACGACCATATCTCCTAGTTTACTTATCCAAAATGTTTGATTTTTCTTCTACAGTTTATTCTAATGAGTTATCTTTCAAATACAACTAGTCTCACTCAAAAATATTGGGTTTTGACCTATTAAGCTCTTGAAACAAGTTTGGTGTGCAAAAAGTGAAATTTAGATAGAATGTTGCATGCATGTTAGAAATGTCATAACTCTCTCAAAACTCAATGAAAAAGAGTGATTTTTCTTATGGAAGTTAGATTTATGATTGAACTTTGCAAGCCAACTAGAATCATTGAAAAAGGAGGAGTTTTTACCTCCCAACTGACAATAACTTCTAGAGTGTGCAATCTGCTTTAAAGATTTGACCTTTAAAGATGAGAATAATCATTTAATAACTTAAACCCCTCCAAAATTCGTGATATTTTGATAAGATACTCCTAACACAGTAAATCAAATCATACAAAATTTTGGACAAAAATATAATAGAAGAAGATATATTAAAGTTGCCATCTTTGAGCCCAAACTTTCTGCCAGCAAAATCATTTTCTTTAAAATAGAACATGGGTTTAAAATGTAATAACTTGCATGTGCAAGCATTTAAACTTGTGGACTAATTTGAGGCATTTTATAAGATGTGAAGGTGACTAGACAAGTTGTACTTTTAGTTAGACCCGAAAAGCTTATTGCGTATTTCACTTTTATAGGAAGTAACTAGAACCGGACAAGTTAACGAGCCGCCAAGCCTACTTTTGATCCGCTATCATCAAGTGAGTATTCAGAGCCCCTTTTACTATATTCCTTACTGTTAGGATCCAAAAAATCCTAACAATTTTGGGGGAAAACACGTTATAAATTGAAATCCGTAAATGTTTGATGTTAACGAACTTTAAACTTGTAAAATGTTTGAATGTGGCACTAAGGCATGTACACTAGTAGTATGAGTTTGAGTTAAAAACGTTAACTCCCAAATAGGTGACACTACTAATTAACTAAAATGGGCCGATAGTTTAGTGGATAGCGCTATTTGGATTTACAATCCCACCTATTACTGACGAGTAGTGGTGCACTCTGCTAATAACACGGGTTCTACACATGTGGATTATTTCACCGCTGAGGTAGTTCGAGAAATACAAAGGGCATAGTTGTCAGAAGGTTTAGTGGTGGCTCAACACTTATGATTACTAGAAGTACAAAGTGCCTTGCAATATTACCTAAATTGGAATTTCATACGCGTTTTAAATGCATAATCAATTACCTTTTATTTACAATTGATGAAAAATTGTTTGTCGAAATTAAAACTTGTTAACTCACCAACTCTTTGTAGTTGACCTTGTATTTAAACGTGCTTTTCAGGAGTTAAGAAGGTAAATGATAATGCTTAGTCATGCACGCGTGGCAAAATCAACCAAAGACTTTCTATTTTAAAACTTGTTATGTTAATATGCTACTTGTTTCCGTTTACTGTTTAAAACTTTGAATTTATGTTTTGATGGTTTGATTGAATGATTGGTGTTGTGTATTTCCTATTGCTATCAAATTTGAGCTGTAGTACCTCGTGTTTCGGCTTTTTAGCGGGGTGTGACAGATTTGGTATCAGAGCCATAGTTTATAGAGAATACCGGTTTTTCCATGAAAACCATACACTATAACCAAATGTTTTCTAAACCTATTTTTCTAAAAGAACTTCAAACCTAAAGCTTACTACTAGTATAATGTGGATAGGTGCCGACTTAGAATACGATAATTAGGCAAAGCTTGATCACCTATGTCTAATTTAGTATGAATAAGGAGGGACTTGGACTGGTTATATTAGAATTTTGACTAAAATAGAAACTTCTTACTCGAATATGAAAAGCATGGTCTTGTGTGTGAGTTTGCATAAGCATTTCATGATTTTGATATTTGCTATAGCATGTTTAATAATTAAATTTGTTACTATCGCAGTTTAATATGTCTCACTCATCCTCTCACTCTGAGTAATCTGTCGACGCGTTCAGCTACGTTTTGGATCCCAGATTTGATCGGGTAACGTATGTATGTATGCAAGAACACGAAGAACACTTCTAATATTGTTGAAGATCCGATGTCGGATATCTCACCTGTATTGAATATCAGTTACAATGATATTATCTGTTAACCTCTCTAATCTATGATCTCTAATGATGTGTATTAATTCGTCTTTTTTAATGAGTAGCCCTAGCCCTCTATTTATATGTATAGAGAATACGGTATAAGGAAAGTAAATATTAAGGCATTATACAATTGCCTTATTTACAAAATAGAATGTTTCCTTATATTTAAACATTAAACCTTTCCTAATTAATGACTTTGTTGACTTTGCATTTTAGCCCTTCACGTTTTCAATAGTTGTTATCTCGGATACAATATTTTCAGACCTAACAATCTCTCCATTTTCAGACCTAACAAACTTTTGTTCCCCCTACGAATATGATCATTTGATAGGCTTCGTAGCTCCCCCTTAACACTAACATGTAGTTCACGAAAAGAAAGTTGAAGGAGCCTTGATGTCGTAGGGTAAAATCTTTCTTCGAATAGAACTTTGTCGTTTGATGAAAAAGACAAAAGATTGTCGGATCTATACATTATGATATCGAGGATCTATGCATTGTGATATCGGGTTAGGGATTGATGTTTTTGAACAGATGCTATAAAGAATGACGTCGGGCCAAGTGGAGTCGATGAAAACACTTAGTCTACTTGTCAATCCTTTGTTGCTCGACAAGAAATTTTGTCGGGTCTTAAGCAGTCGTTAAGTTTTCAAAATTGTCTTTATTTGTCGATACATATTCAACTTTTTCTTCATTTGACTTTGAAACACTTTTTCTTCCCTTCACAATAGCATTCGTCTTTGAAATACCTTTTCTCCCCCTCAGAATGATAAGGAGAAACAGAATCATTATGAATAATCAAAGACATTAAGTGGAAACGTGAAGGTGGAATAGTGGGTAAGAGCTAACATAGAAGCACAAATAGCAACTATTATCACTAATAGTACAAAAATTACTTTTTGTGACGGGTTTTATAAAAATAGGTTTTTAACGTTTTGATAAAAACCCGTTACAAAAGTCACAAAAAAATTAAAGAATTGTTTTAGTAACAATTTTTATAAAAAAACATTACTATTACCAAAAACCTAGAAACATTAAGCTACAGTTTAGATAAAAACGTTAATAAAAAGTCCCCTAAGGTAACGGTTAAGGACCGTCTTGAAAACCCGTTGCTTTATGTAGTGACGGTTTCTAAAAACCGTTGTCATTTACGACCCGTTAGTAACGGTTTTTGATTAAACCGTCGCTTTTTTCCGTAACGGTTTTAAAAAACCGTTACAAAAACTAAAATATATATATAGCAACGTTTATTTGAAAACCGTTTCCAAAAGTTACCAAGTTCTATGGCAACGATTTTGCAAAATTTACGTCACCAAATGATAGTGTATGGCAAGGATTTTTGAAAGATTTAAGTCACTATATGCCATGCTTTGGTAACGGTATTAGAACATTTACATCACCACACCTAAAGCTACATTGATAGTTTTGGATAATTTACGTCACTATATGTCATGTTATGGTGACGGTTTTGAGAACGTTACTGTATGTCATTCTATGGTAACACTTTTGGAAAATAAATGTCACTATATTCCATATTATGGTGACAGTTTAAAATAAATTATATTACAATGGTGACGGTTTTGTATAATAAACGTCATCATGTATCATGCTAAAGTGACAGTTCGAATACTAAACGGCAACGTACGTCATGCTATGATGACGATTTTGCATAATAAACATGACCATATGTCAAGTTATGGTGAGGATTTTAACAAACAAACGCCAGCATATGTCATGCTACAGTGACAATTTTGAATAATAAACGTCATCATACAACAACTTTCATGTGTGACGGTTTTGAGAAATTTATGTCACTATATGTCATGCTTTGGTGATTTTATTGAATAGTAAACGTCATGTTATGTCATGCTAAGATGATAATTTTTTAATAATAAACGTCATTGTCATACTACGATGACAATTTTCAAAAATAAATGTCACTGTATGTCATACTACGGTGACAATTTTCAAAATAAACGTCACCGTATGTTATGTTATGGTGACAATTTAAAATAATCAATGTCACCGTTTTTCATACAATGGTAGTGGTGTTGAATGATAAACATCGCAGTATGTAATATTATGGTACCAGTATAGAATGATAAATGTCACTATATGTAATTTTACAATGACAATCTTCATAAAGTTGTACGTTGTCATTATTTGATGAAGGTTTTGCAAAATTTACGTCATTATATGAAACAGTGGCAATTTTATAAATGTATGTCATCGTTTGTCATGAGACAGTAACGCTTACATAAAAACATAAACTTTGAGGCTCAATAGCTAAATACATGACAATTACCTCTTAACTTCAGATGGGCAGGAAGGTCAACAGCTTTCACTTTTAAAATGGATTGAATATTGATTAAATGGGGAAATAAATCCCAACTCCTCAATATTGTAATCTTTATTGTAATCTTTTCGATGATCAATCTAAAACGAATATTCATTGTTACCGCGAGATAAAATTTTGGTTCAACCTGTAATAATTAAAAATTACTCCTTTTAGATTCCACCATCTAGTTCTATGCCTTTTGGCATCTCTACTATCACTTCACCATGCTTAATGCACAAAGTAAATGCATATGGCATTTAAATGATGCCTTATATTAAGTAAGTTTAATTCTTATGACCATTTATGTTTTCTAGGATCATCATCCATCGCATTAAAACATACATACGAATTAAAGCCATATTTGAGTTAAAGATCTAAGTTGGGATTTCGTGAGCAAGCATCTACTTTCCAAAATGGTTGAAGATACAAGCATAATTGAGTAGAATTCTAATCGAGTTTCATATAATTAGTAAGCCGATATAGAAATAAAAGCATAAATAATTGGTACATCAAATTTAGTTATAAATAGCTACGTCCATCTTGGAACATGATTATTGTACCTTTGCGGAAATTTATATCGCATTCATTACCAGGATTGTTCGAGAAAAATTATTTACATTATGATGATTTCGTAACTTGTTTTGATTAAGATGTATTTTCTTTCCTACTACAATTCTATTTTGTGTTATTATTTTTACATTTAATGGTTTCAAAGCATAAGGAAGGGGAATTAGGATGCCAGCTTGCTACATTGGTTAGTAGCATGGATGTCGATGATGCATTATTGCAGTTGCAATTGACGGTAAAACGTGCATAAAAAACTGTCTACAAGGTGATAACATGGTTTGTATTGTTAATGTTTAAATAAAAATATATTCATTAAAGCTTATCATGAATTCCATATTATGCAGGTGCTAGGAACTACCATCAATGTCAGATTGATGATCCAAAGTGCAGGAAGAACTACTGGTCAAGCTTTATCTTAAAGGTAAACATTTTTTTAAAAATTTGTTAGCTTACTTACTTTTTTTTTTATCTCTTGCTTTGGTTGTTTTAGTTTTGCAAAGGACATGCATAGGCCATTAGTTGTTTTTAGCCTTAATGAGTTAACCTAAGCTGACATCTCTAAGCATTTATGAAACAGATTCGATGATCTAAATATTACAAAGTTAGATGCTCAATAGATAACTCATTCTTTAACCCTCGTGACATTATTTATTCATCCTTTCCTATTTTTTTATGGTCCCCACTTCATTTGAGAGTGGTAGAATACTAAATGGTGTCACATATACGGTTGTGGTAGGTTTTTTTCATGGGTTCTAAATATTAATGTCTTATTGTAGATATCACAAGTAACTTCTGATGAGCATGACGACAAGCAAAAGACTAAGCCGAAACAATAGTTATTCAATTATTAACAGATACTGAAGGCATCGAAGCATACTTTCACATTCTAGAAAACTCCAAAAAGATCTACTCTTCACTCGAGTTTTCTGGTGAAGGTCAAATACTTCAGTATCTTTAATAAGAAAAACATTATTTTAGATAAAGTGTGAGATTATTATAGGTGTTTCGAAGCATATTTTATTTGACCGAATGAACATGTTAATGTGTTCTTATCCAATAATCATATAGTTATGAATACCAGTTTAATGTCATATATACATATTCGTTTGATTATTATTTTAAAACTTTGAATTTTATTATTTTTGTTAGGCATTATAAAAACCGTTGCCAAAAGTTAGTTTATGGTAACGTTTTTGAAAAAATAAATGTCACCATATACCATGATTCTATGATGATAATTTTGAATAATAAACGTTACTATACGCCATGCTATGGTTAAGGTTTTGAGAAATAAACGTTACCAAATGTTGTACTACGGAGATGGGTTTGAAAAACAAACGTCACCTTACATAGTGCTACGATAACGATTTTGAAAATAAATGTCACTGCATGTCATCTTAACGCGAGAGTTTTGAAAAATAAACGTTACCTTATGTCGTGCTACATTGACGGTTTCGAAAAATTAACATCATCATACGTCATGCTACAGTGACGGCTGTGAAGAATAAACATCACCGTAAGTCCTGATATGGTGAGAATTTTGAAAAATAAACGTTACCGTATGACATTATACGCTAACGACTTGCAAAAATAAACGTAACCGTTTGTCATGATACAATTATGGTTTTAAAAAATAAACGTCACCGAAAGTCATTCTACGATGATGATTTTAATCAATAAGCGTCGTTGTATGTCTATCTACGGTGACGGTTTTGACAAATAAATGTCATTTATGTTATGCTACAGTGATAGTTTTGATAAATAAACTATATCGTAAGTCATATTACAGTGACGGTTTTTTGGATATAAACGTCAACTTATATTAGGCTTCTATGACAGTTTGAAATAATAAACGTAACTGTATGTCATGCTACGGTGATGGTTTGGAATAACAAACTGCACCGTATGGCATGCGACGGTGACGGTTTGGATAATAAACGTTACCTTGTATCATGTATCGATGACGACTTTAAAAATTAAACTTTACTGTATGTCATGGAAAGGTGACAATTTTGATTAATAAACATCACCTTATATAATAATAAGGTAACGGTTTTAGAAAAAAATTACTTTTTTATATACACCTAACGTGACGGTTTCAACCTATGTTAACGGATTTTGACATGATTTAGTAACGTTTTTTAAACGTAACTAAAAGTGTATCAAAAGTGACGACAACTACGGTGACGATTTCTATGTTCACAAACACCATTACCGTATACCTATGGTAACGGTTTTTAACCGTCACTTAAGATCATTTTTGTACTAGGGACTTAAATCAAAATTAATTTTAATTAAGTGGCCTATATGCAGTGTTGGCAACGATGTAGCACTGATAGTTCTTACAGTTATCACAGAAGTAAGTTGTAAAACTAACTTCTCAAACTGTTCCGGCATAAACACATAGATATGCAGTGTGAATCACAAAGACTCGTGCAAGTGTAAAAAAAAATTGTATATAGATTTTGGCTCAAGAGACTCAATGTGCACAGAATATGAATTTCGAAGACCGGAGGTGCGTCTTCTTGTTTTAATATCTAAATCTTCCAAGTGAAGAATAGATAGATGAAACAAATATCTTTTGGGAGATACTTGAGTAGCTGGGTATTAGGTCCATGTCTAGTTCAATATTCATCTCCAAAGAATCAAGAATGAATTAATTATGTGGCTACCCGGATAACTATTTAGGTTTGGTAAAGACTAAATATTTTCTTTGAAGTCTTGTCACACTCTCACATTTTTCTTTTATCTCGCAAGCACTCAATTTTAAACATACCCTTTCAAAATATATCTAACCTAGAGGTGGGTTTCATGGGTAGGTCCTTCCGGCTCTGGATTGACCATTGAAACATTTAAATCCTATCACACACAAAGAGTCGAAACATGGAAGTCCGAGTTCTGAACTGGTGTATTCAGAAGTCATAATGCGATGTAAAACGGGTTAAGAGCAGGTCCATAGTTGAGATACTATGAAGCTAAAAAAATATGGTACAAAGATCTGGTACTCCTCCTCAAAATCCAGCATAACCTTTTGAACGATCAAGTCATGTGATGAAAATATTCTAAATTTAGAACACACACGACGTACCTACAAAACAGATTAAAAAGATTTTGGTACCCAAGCTTTGTTGGGTCCTCGGAGGTTAACTTTAGATGCAATAAATGGGGAAGTGGGGATACTGTAAGCACCATACCATTTATGAATGAAATTTTTATTGACAAAGTCATTTGTTCCACATGAAGAACAACAAATCTTTGTGGCACTTAGACTAATTAGCTGATTGATAGATCTGACAAAATAAGACAAATTAATCTTGGAAACAAATGATCTTGTATCAACTACAGGAGATGTATGTGACATGTTTCTAACACTATCATCTATAGTTGATTTATATCTCCAAACCATTTTAAACTTCTTAAAATTATCGGAATTACAAACAAAATCATTATGAAACCGATTAGAATTACGAGTCTGAGAATTTGAATAACTATATGTTTTGGAGCTGTTAGAATAACTATGTGACTGAACACTTGAAGAACAGTTATTCTTACAAACATTAATAGAAGAAAGAGGAATCGTTTTTGAACTTGAAGCAGAATCATAATCATTAGGAAAAATCAATTTTTCAAGGTCATCTAACTACGCATTTGTTTGCTCGGGAGAGAGTTGTTTGAATGATTATGAATTCTCTTTATTCATTTGTTTTGAAAGCTTGTTTTCAAGTTCTTTAATTTTGCGTAAGAAATCATCTCTTTCTTCCGTAAGCAAATCATACTTATTTTTTAATTCAGATCTCAAATTCTTTTCGATTACAAGATTTGATTGTAATTCAGATAATTTCTTTGAAAGTTTAAAAAAATTCTCATCAAAATCTTTTCTTCCTTTCTCTAAACATTTAATTTTATCGAAAATTAAAATGTTTTTATTTAAAACATTCTTTTTATCATTCTCAAACACTTTTCTTTCGTTGTCCAAAAGGTTCTGGAGCTCAGAAATTTGCTTTTTGATAGCTCCAAACCTTTTGTTTCAGAATATTTTCGTTCTAAAATCACAACTTGTTCAAAATTTGACACTTGTTTAGAAAGTTTTTGAATGGTGAGTTCACAAGTTCTAATTTTGCTTTCAAAGGTTTTTCTCTCAATTTCAAACTTGCGTTTCTCATAAGAAAAAATCTTTCTTTTATTCTCAAAGTCTGTTCTTTCAGAATTTAAAAACTTTCCAAGTTCACCACTAGTCGTTACAGACTCTTTTCTCCTCTCTAGCTCAGAAATCTTGTTTTTCAGTTCAAAATTTATCTTATTAGATCAAGATTTTTCTTTTTACAAAAGTCTTCATACTTCATATAATGAGAATTCCTTTTTAGCTATGTGAGTTGTTCATCCAAAATCTCATTTTTATTTTTTAATTCTTTACTTGTGCGATTGAAAGCATTTAGATAAACATTTTATCTTAAAAATTCGTCAATCACTTTCATGTTATTCGTATGTCTTGCTTCAAGTCTTTCAATTTCAGCATTGAGATCAGAAATTTGATTTTGAGAACTCATCTTGAAAAAAAAACGAAGTACAAGTTACCTGATAAATTGATCGTCGATCGGTGAGTTTTGGAAAAAAATCTAAGAGTTCTTTATATAAAATAAAATATCTCGATTTAACATAAAGATGTCGCCTATATCGGATGCGATAAAATTTATATCGGGTTAAGTTGACTCGACAAGATTTTATATCGCGTTTAAAGGAGTCGGCAAGAATTCTTATCGGGTTTAATGGCGTCGACAAGATTTTATATCGGGTTTAATGAATTCGACAAGAATTTATCTCGGGTCTTAAATAGGCGATAAGAATTCTTATCGGGTCTTAAGGGCGCGATAAAACAAGATACCAAAATTCTGTTTTTATCTTTGTTTTGAAATATTGAAGAGCATGAACGAAGCCTTCATCGACAAAAAAGAACAAGTCTTTTTATGGAAGAGAAGATCTAAGTTCCCTAGTCCTCAAAAATATCAAAATAAAGTAAAAAGAAAAAGGATTTACTAAAGTTTAAGGCGTGTACTTGAGAATTCTTAAACTGGAAAAGCTGCAGAAGTCAGAGACCCTGAGTTTTCCAATAAAAGTGAAGCAAAAGTACTACGACTTAAACTAAAGTAACAATTCGAATTTTGTTAAAGTATAAGGCTTGTACTTGAGAACTCTTAAACTAGAAAAGCTGCAGAAGTTAGTGACCCTGAGTTTTCTAATAAAAGTGAAGCAAAAGTACAATGAATTAACCTAAAAAAATGAATGAGTGAACGAATCTTGTCGGGTGATAAAGAGGCGATATAAAATTCTTATCGATAATAACAGATGCGATATAATTTTTTTTATCGAAACTAAAAGATGCGATATAAAATTTCTTAGCGACAGGATGCGATAAATACGTTTTGTCGATAATTAAAGGTGCGATAAGAAATCTTGTCGATTCAGGAATGGACAGCTTGAATCGATAAGTTTTTGAATAGTGACAGAATCGAAATTTTTACCTTGTTTTTCGAACTCGATCAGAATTAATCCAAAACATAGATCGTGTAGCTCTGATACCAATTGTGGATCCCGGATTTGATCAGGTAACGTATGTATATATGCAAGAACACTTCTAATATTGATGAATATCCGATGCCGGATATCTCACTTGTATTGAATATCGGTTACAATGATATTATCTATTAAGCTCTCTAATCTATGATCTCTAATGATGTGTATTAATTGGTTTTTTTTAATTAATTTTTGTTTAGATGCCGACCTAGGAGAAATCCATCCACCACTGAGGAATAAGACCCATCAGAGGATAGCGACTCATCAACCAGTGTGACTCCGGCCCAATCCCCTGCGTCCGTACTGCCTACTCCCGCTCCTGAGCTCCCTCCACCTGTACGGGCGGGATCGAGAGTTAGAGTTACTGCTCGGAAGAGCGTTCCCCTTCCTCGGAGAGTGACTCTCTCAGTTTTATCCCGAGACACGGAGGAGCCATCTCTATCGAGGACGCGAAGTGTGATCCCTCCTCGGGTGACCGAAATCCCAGTGGGGCGCCCACAGGGGATGACAACCACTGAGAGCGCGTGGGTCTTGGGCATAGTGCATGACGTACAGTCCCACGGGCATAGACTGGACCATTACCAACACTCCATAGACGGGATAATGACGATCTTAAACACGCACGATGAATTCACGGATAGAGTTTTGGAGGTCACTCTTGCTTCTAGGAGGGCGATTAGGAGGCTTTACTCATACCTAGCCTTGGTGATAGAAGCTCTGGTGATGGTGTTACGACTACTGGTTTGGAAGAGGATGCACTAGTGGACCCCTTTTCATGAAGCTTTTGGGATGTTAAACTTAAGAAGTTTACTTTTGAGGCTTGTAGCCTGTCTGTTATAAACTTTAAACAATTGATTGTCTTTTGGGGATTGTTATTTTTAATTCATGTTGGGAATATTTTATGTTTATTTATGATAAGTGCCTTAAAAATGCATGATTTCGAATTAATTGTATCATGTTATGAATATTTGTTTAATTGTTAGCATTAGACGCATGTTATATGATATACATCAGTCGGTCAAGTAGACTCAACGCAAAACTAGTAATAGTAATATGACCAAACCTCAATTTGAATGTGTGCCTTTGAACCATGCCTCCAAGGAGAGAAAACCCTGATATTGCTCGACTTGTATCTGAACAACTCGTGGCAGCACTCCTAAACATCGTTAGCCAAGTGGCAGCAAGTCTGAACGCTAATCAAAGAAACAATTCAGGATCCGATGCAAATAGGAACAGGGAGTGCACATACAAAACTTTTAGGACTTGTAATCCTAAAGAATTCCATGGAACCGAAGGAGCTGTTGGATTATTAACTTGGATTGAGGGTATGGAGTATGTTCTCCATATAAGAAGTGTACTAAGGGGAAAAAAGTGGAGTTTGCCGCTTGTCTGCTACAAGGACGAGCATTGACTTGGTGGAACACCCAAGTGCAAACCTGAGGCCTGGAAGCAGCCAACAGTCTTACATGAGAAGAATTCAAGAGAATGCTCAAAAAAGAGTACTGCCCGAGAAGCGAGATCCAGAAGTTGGAAGCAGAGTTATGGAATCATGAAATGAAGGGGAATGATAGATTCTTACACTGCCCATTTTCATGAACTGGCGAAAATGGTACCACATTTGGTGACGCTTGAGGACAATCGAGTCGATAGGTACGTCTAGGGTTTATCTCCTGAAATACGCGGGGACGTTACTTCAACAAACCCAAAAACCCTTCAAGATGCGGTGAATTTGGCAACCAGACTCACCAACAATGCTAATCGATCGGGAATATTTGCAAGAGACAAAGCTCAAGGTAAGAAAAAGATGGAAGAACCCGTAAAAAGACAATTTGGAGGAAGGACAGGTAAAAATCAAATGGTCGCAGGGAACTATGGGATCCAAACAAAGCCGAAATAGAAAGGAAAGGGGTCGTACCCTAAGTGTGATAAGTGCAATAACCATCATGGTGGAAGATGCATCATATGCCTCAAATGCAATAATGGAGGCCGTTTTGCTAAGGACTGTAGGAGTGGCGGAAGACGAACATGTCACGAGTGTGGAAGTCCAGATCACTTTCGAAACACATGTCCAAGACTGAATCGAAGGCCAAATGCTAATCAAGAACGACCAGCCAATCAAGGGAATCAAGGAGGTCTGGCAAGAGGTCAAGTATTCGAGATTGGGGTAGACGAAGCAAGACAAAATCCGGATGTGGTCACATGTACGTTTCTTCTAAATGATCATTATGCATCAGTACTGTTTGATTCTGGAGCAGATAGGAGTTATGTATCGCTAGAATTTAGGCCAAAGATAAACTTAAGATCCCAAAAATTGAAAGAAACATACATTATTGAATATGCTAACGGACAAGAAATTAGGGCCAGGGACGTAATTATGGGCTGTACTTTAAATTTGGCCAAAAGAAACTTTAGTATAGACCTAATCCCAATCAAGTTAGGAAGCTTTGATATAATTGTGGGTATCGATTGGTTGTCTAAAACCCGAACTAAAATTTGCTGCTCCGAAAGCATCATCCGAGTTCCACTACCCGAAGGAGAAGTACTCGAAGTACATGGAGAGAAACCCAGAAGGAATCTTAAAAAAGTGATGTGCATGAAGATGCGAAAGTACTTAAGGAAGGACTGCATTGCATTTTTGGCTCACGTTGTCGATAAAGAGATCGAAGAGAAACGCATTCAGGATCTTCCTATAGTTCGGGATTTACCCGAGGTATTCCCAGATGAGTTACCCGGACCGCCCCCACCAAGAGAAGTTGAATTCCTAATTGATTTAATTCCGGGAGCTGCGCCCGTGGCGAAATCACCTTATCGATTTGCACCATCGAAAATGCAGGTATTATCAAAACAACTTCAAGAGCTACTCGATAAAGGATTCATCAGGGCTAGCTCTTCACCTTGGGGAGCTCCAGTCCTTTTTGTTAAAATGAAGGATGGATCCTTTCGAATGTGCATTGACAATAGAGAACTTAACAAGCTGACTATCAAGAACCGATACCCCCTCCTTCGAATAGATGACTTGTTCGATCAACTCCAAGGTGCTAAATATTACTTCTTAAAGATTGATCTTAGATCTGGATATCATCAAATGAGAGTCCGTGAAGAGGATATTCCCAAGACGGCGTTTAGGACTCGCTACGACCATTACGAGTTCCTAGTTATGCTTTTTGGGCTAACAAACGCACCAGCTGTCTTCATGGATCTAATGAACAGGGTTTGTAGACTGTACCTAGATAAGTTTGTGATTGTGTTCATAGGTGATATACTTATTTATTCGCTAAGCAAGGAGGATCATGAGCAACATTTAAAGTTGATACTAGAACTACTCAAGGAACAAAAATTGTACGCAAAGTTATCCAAATGTGAATTCTGGATTCGCGAGGTACATTTTCTTAGCCACGTAGTCAAGGAGAAGGGAATTCACGTGGATCCGACGAAAATTGATACCATCAAAAAGTGGGAACCTCCGAAGACACCGACGGAAATTCGTCATTTTCTTGGTTTAGCAGGCTATTATCGGCGATTCATATAGAATTTCTCAAAAATTGTGCAATCGCTAACGACATTAACCCAAAAGGATAAGAAGTTTATCTGGGGAGAGAAACAAGAAGCATTCCAGACGCTTAAGCATAAACTATGTAATGCACCGATTTTGGCATTGCCAGAACGCACAGAGAATTTTGTGGTCTACTGCGATGCATCACACCAAGGTTTGGGATGTGTGTTGATGCAAAAGAATAAAGTCATTGCATATGCTTCAAGGCAACTTAAATTCCATGAGAAGAACTATACGCACTCAAAATTTGGATACATTATCTTTACGGCACTAAATGCACTATCTTCACCGATCATAAAAGCCTTCAACAGATCCTTGACCAGAAAATGCTCAATATGAGGCAAAGAAGAGGGGTTGAGTTGCTTAGTGACTATGATTGTGAAATAAAGTACAATCCTGGCAAGGCTAACATAGTAGCCGACACAATAAGCAGGAAGGAAAGAGTGAAACCGTCAAGGGTACGAGCTATGGGAATGTTTGTACAGACGAGTCTAAAAGCTAAAATTGTTGACGCTCAAGAATAAGCGTTGAAGATAGAGCATTTGAAGAACGAGACCCTACATCATTTGGAAAATAAATTTCAATCAAAGTCAGATTGGGTACGTTACCTTGAAGATAGAGTTTGGATACCAAAGGTTTGTAACCTACGATCAATCATTTTGGATGAAGCCCATCGATCGAGGTATTTGGTTCACCCAGGAGCTGATAAGAGGTACAAAGACCAAAAGGAATACTATTAGTGGCCGGGAATGAAGAGATACATTGCCTTGTACATAAACAAGTGCTTAACTTGTGCTAAAGTTAAGGCCGAACACCAGAAACCATTCGGTCTACTTCAACAACCCGAGATTCCCCAATAGAAATGGGAACAAATAACTATGGATTTCGTAACCAAGCTACCCAGAACAGGAAACGGACACGACTCCATATGGGTTATAGTAGATAGATTTACGAAATCAGCGCATTTCATTCCTGTTCGGGAAGACTTCAGTATGGAAAAGCGTGCGGAAATTTATATCAGTGATATCGTTACGCGTCATGGGGTGCCTATTTCCGTTATCTCGGATAGAGATACTCGTTCTACGTCACGATTTTGGCAATCACTCCAAAAGCATTGGGTACGCGGTTGGACTTTAGCACTGCCTATCATCCTCAAACGGATGGACGATTGGAGAGAACCATTCAGACGCTGGAAGATATGTTACGTGCATGTGTGATAGATTTTGCCGGGAGTTGGGATACACATCTGCCGCTAGTTGAATTTGCGTACAATAACAGCTATCATACTAGTATTCAGTGTGCGCCATGCGAAGCCTTATACGGACGCAAGTGTAGATCACCACTCAGTTGGTTGGAAATTTGCGACAGGAAACTGACCAAACCCGACATCATCCAGGAAACCACTAACAAGATCTCAATTATCAAGGAAAGGCTCAAGAAAGCAAGAGATCGTCATAAGAGTTACGCAAATAATCGGAAAAGGCCATTGGAGTTTCAACTGGGTGATAAAGTGCTTCTAAAGGTGTCGCCATGGAAAGGACTAGTACGCTTCAGGAAAAGAGGCAAGTTGGGTCCAAGATATATTGGTCCGTTTGAAATATTTGAAAGAATTAGGTCAGTGGTGTACAAGCTTAAGTTACCACAAGAGTTAAGCGTCATCCACGATACGTTCCATGTGTCAAACATGAAGAGATGCCTAACGGATGAATCATTGGTTCTACCCCTTGAAGACATTCAGATTAGCGATCGGTTAAACTTCGTACAAGAACCAATCGAAATACTGGACCTAGAAGTCAAACAGCTAAGGTGTAGCAAGATCCCGATTGTAAAACTTCGTTGGAATTCGAAGCATGGCCCTGAGTATACGTGGGAGCGAGAAGATTTCATGAAACGAAAGTACCCTCACCTTTTCGAGAATGAGTTGACCGGGAAAGCCAGTCAGTAAATTTCGGGATGATATTCCTCTAACGGGGGGAAACTGTGACATCCGGCAAACCGAGACTGTCAGGTTAGCATCCGATAAGCTTATACTAGTGCAAGAATAAAGAAATTACCTGGATTAGGATTCAATTAGAATAATTAAAGCATAAATTTCAAGGACTTCCAGTAGTTGCTTAAGAAAACCCGGTTACGGCCGTAACGGACCGAATCATCTTATAAAAATGCCAAATGGGTCAAATTGCACCAAATATGATAAAAATTGATGATTCAAAATCCTCATTTCAAATATAGAAGTCTAAAGTAAAAAACTAACATTTTAGCCATAATTGTGGAAATGTGACCTAATTCTCTTTGCATTTCAATCCTTTTTATACAAAATTATAAATAATACATATTGGGTTTTAAATAAAAATATATATATACAAATTTTATGGGTTTGGGCCATAGAGCCCCCCCCCCCCTTTTCCCCCAACACCTCACATATAAAAACTCAAATTCTTTCATTGTCACTCATGCTTCACTCTTTTCTCTAAAGAGCTCTTTCAAATTCTCTCTTCTTCTCTTCATTTTCTGCCTAAATCCAACCATAAATCCTCCAAATACCTCTGAGTTTTTGGAAGTTCTGGAAGTATTATCATCCCTCAAGTGAACGTATATAACACTCCAAAGTATTTTACATTATTTTGAGCATTTTTGGGGTTCTAATCCAAGTGGAATCGCTAAACAATATGAAGTTTTGGCCCCCAAACACTCAACTCAAGTTAAATGTGCAAACAGTGATGAAAATTTGTTTGTCGAAATTAAAAACCGGTGAACTCACCAACTCTTTGTAGTTAACCTTGTATTTTAACGCATGACAACATCAACCCAAGAATTTTTATTTTAAACTTTGTTATGTTAAAATGCTACTTCTTTCTGTTTACTGTTTAAAACTTTGAATTTATGTTTTTATGGTTTGATTGAATGATTGGTGTTGTGTATTCCTATTGCTATGAAATTTGATCTATCGTACCTCGTGTTTTTGCTTTAGCGCGGTGTAACATATTCATTCTTGTAGACACCTTTGGGACCAACATTTCCCTCATTCATCTTGCCCTTCCTGCAGCTTCCAGTTTTTGCCTTTCCTTTTACAATCATGCGTTTATTCTTGGTTACCACTTCTGGTGCCTTGATCATCAAGACATGATTGAATTTCTCCAACTTGAAGTTAATCCCTCATTCAATAGTTTTCAGCATACCATGCGCTTCGTGAGAGAATTGTCCAAGTCATTAATGTGACAATTGAGAACAAATCTATCATATGATCTGGTCAGAGAGTTGAGGACCATATCGACCCCTAACTCCTGTCCAATAGGGCATCCAAACAAACCAACTAGTCAATGTCACCCTTCATCCTTAGGACATGGCACTGACTAGTGTCCCCTCTTACAACATACAAGCATGTAGTGATCGCACAGTATCAAACCTTTCTTGCGGAAGAATAAGGCTTTTGAGCTGCCTGAGTATTGAATTTGGAACACAGGCCAAACGAAGTCGTACTGAGGACCCACATTCATTCCTATATAAAATGGTGCATTGTTGAAATTGGATTGGAAGGCCAAGGGGCTCTATATTCAAGGGAATTTTTGTTTCAAAAAATGGATACCATAGAAATAGGGCATGGTCTAGCATTTTTTCCTCGCTTGTTGGCCAAACATGGTCCGCAGGGTGGTAATCATTTCCCAGGTTGAGACCTCCTCATGTTCCTTCAGAAGTTCAAGAGTCATTGAGGTTAATACCAGACAGGACACACACTGAGTGTCTCTCTGGTACTTATCATAAGCAACCTAACCACTCTCAGGAGCGTTCCATGTTGTGCCGTCTCGAGTACGTAGAATTTCCCTTCATGTCTGAGGACGACCCTAAAAGAAGCGGAACCATTCCAAGAAATTATATCCATTTAGTTTTTCTTTGTCCAAAATGAACCAGAAAGTGAACTAGGAGAGGTTTGAGTTTGTGTTTTCTTGATTAGCAGACATCTAAAGATATAGTTCATTTTTAGTATTGCTTTATCAAAATTTTAATAACCGTTCAAATTCAAAATTTTAGCTAAGATCCATATTTCATTATTTCTCATGATTGGTCAATTCGTAAACCATGAAAAATAATATTTTACGTATGCAACTTCAATTGTGATCATCACCACTCATCGATCCTCATGAGATTCCTTTGAAAATAAAGACATGTTTAATCTCATTTTTTCACCTTGAGGTCATTTTTTGACGGGAAATACATAATGTACAAACATCCCGAGTGAGTTAACCATACTAAAACTTCGCAATTTCTATTTCGAGTAACAACTCAGAAATTGATCGCCTGGGTCATGACTATCATAATAGGCGGGTAATACACAACGTATTATGATTTCATGAGGTGGTTCCTTACCTCTCCACATACTTATCCGACCCAGCTTCGCCAATGCTCACCCGAAATCGGATGGTTATGTCTTTGATAAGCATTTTAAATGGGCGGCGAAAAACACACATTTTAATAAAGGCTTTTACCGATCTCTTTTAAAATTAACGTTTTAAAATTGGTTTTTAAAACAATCTTGAGTTGGTAATAATTAGTTTTATTAAACTCATTTAATCAGTTTGATTTTTGATAACTTATCAAATTAATTGGAAAAACATTTACAAGTTACCAATAATTACGATTGTGATTAATTTTTCCTTTTAAAACTTTACAATAATTATAACATATAATTATAAGCAATATAAAGGGGAAAAATAAACAACCACTAGCGCAAAAATTAAACACACAATATGGATTCTATTAGACCCACTAAGAGGTTTCCATGAGCCCACACGGAAACCCTAGTCAAACCCTAAGGACACCGCATGTAGGCTCCCACTAGCTCAGCCAAACAAGGTGGACTTCGGGGCTTCAGCTTCGTTTCCTTCGTTCACCCGTTTAAAAAATAATTATCTAATTCTATACTAGGCTAAAAACCTATATATTACCTTACATGTGAAATCAGATGGAAAAATGATTCGCAGATCGTTAAAAAATTTAAAAAACCCACAAATAAATAGATTTTAATTTGTTAAGTTCTAGAAGATTGGTTCAAAAGAGATGGGATTCTGAAGTATATAGTTCAGATCTTCTGAACCAATGCAGTTAAAGATAAAGCTAAGTCAAGCTCAGAAGTAGAAGTTAGAAGTATGAAGTAAAGGTCTCTGAAGGAAATTTTGAAGAATTGTCTAAGGCATAACTTCTGAAGTGACGACTTCAGAAGTTCTGAACCGTTTCTAAAGACCTCTGAAAACAATTCTTCAGAAGTTCTAAACAAGTTCTGAAGACTTTCTCTGAAGAAGTTCTGAAGATTGTTTTACACGTGTATAGATTCTATTGGTTTGTCTTGTAACCATACTTTTTGTTTAGACTCTCTATATTTGTATATATAGAAAGTCAGCTCATTCTGTTAGATAGTTAGTCGTACATGTACTTTTCACAGTTATAAAGATTGTAATCTTATCATTAGGAATACAATAGCCGACTTAGTTGCTCCAAATCATATATCTTTTATATCTTTTATATTCATCTTGATATACGGGAACTTACAATTGGTATCAGAGTCGTTCATCTGTTTGGGATTAGATCTACTCAAATTCTTTATCAGATTGTGTCAGATCTGACAGATTATTGATCAGATCTATTTCCTTTAAAGATCAAGCAGGTGAATTTTACGATAAGATAATCAAGATGTCAAAAGAATATGTTTGAATTGGTTCTGAAACAAAACCACCAACCTTATTTCTTGGGGAATACCATCAATGGAGGATCCGAATGATCCAGTTCTTGGACAATATCAATGAGGAATTAATGAAACTATCATTAATGGTCCTCTAGAAGTTCATGTACAAATTGATGCATTTCCAGGAACTGAAAACACACCAGAGATCCCTGCCACAAGAATAAAAAAGAATCCAACTATGTACAACACTGCAGAAAAAGCTCAATTAAAGATTGATAGAAGGGCTTTAACTTTATTGATGATGGCAATTCCTAATGAGATCTTCAATAGAGTTGACAGTCTCCCATCCGCTAAAGAAATGTGGCATGAAGTTGAAGCACAGATGCAGGGGAGTTCCAAATCACAAGGACAAAGACTTAACATTTGTATTGGAACTTATGAAGGATTTAAGGCTAAAGATGGTTAATCCCTTACTGACTCATACAACAGGTTCAACAACATTCTGAATGATCTAAGAAGAAATGGTGTTCAGAAACTCAATTTTGAGATAAATAACAAGATTCTAAAAAACTTGGGTGCTGAATGGGAGTGTTTCACTGATAAAATGGTCAAGATAAAGGCTAGACAATGTGATAAGAAGAAAACAAGTGACACTTTGGCTTTTCTGACAAATAAAGTGAATAATCAAAGAACTCCTCCCTCTCTGACCAAAGTCTTTAAAATTCCATAATTGGAAATTTATGATGAAAATGAGTTAGATGAAGAAATGAGAAGAATTGCTGAAGGAATAGCATTTCTGACTAAATAGTTTAATCAAAAGTATAATCAGAAATACAAAGGGAATGCTAAAACTGAGAATGGAGCTGAGAAGTTTCTTAAGAAGGAAATTCAAAAAGAAGAAGTTGAACCCGCTAGATGCTTTAACTGTGGAAAACCTCGATACTTCACAAGACTGTGGAAGATGCCCAAGGTTAAGAATACAACTTATTATGAGAAAAAGCATCTACTATCCAAAAAGAAGGATGAAAACCCAGCTATGTTTACCAAGTATGAAGAGGATTCTTTGGAGTGATGATGAGTATGATGAAGAGATTGCTTATTTTGCTGCTATGTGTTACATGTGTCAAATGGATCCTGAATCTTCCCATGATCATGACTCTGAGGTACAAAATTCTTCTGAATCTTTTTCTGAACCAACTTCTGAAAATAATATCAAGGTCAAATATTAAAAATGACTTCTGAATTTGAAATCTTGAGAAACAGAATAAAAGGTGAAAGAATTTTGGTAAACAAATTCAGAGAAATAAGTCATATTTATAAAATGAAATGAATAAATGTTGAAGAGCAAGTTGACAAAATTTTTAAGGAGAAATTTGGTTGAAAAGACAAACTGGATACTCTGTAAAAGGACATCAGTAATAAAAAATCTGAAAAAGAAGTTTTAACTGTCAAAATAAAGTATTTGAACAAAGAAAGACTTGAACTATATAAAAAGATAAAGAATTAGAAGACTTGAATTTCAAAAGAGGACAGACTAAATAAACACTGAATCTTTTAACAAGTCGGGCTAAAAATTCCAAATTTTACAATGTAAAAGCTACATTAGGATGCACAGATAATAAAATTTTAAAAAATGCACTTTCAAATCTTTATAATTTGTCAAAAATGAAGATTTTTGATGAAAATGTTAAAGGTGTAATTCCCAAACCAGTTGACTTCACTTTGCCTGAAAGAATCCCAATTGACAAAAGATTTGTCAAGTCAGAAACTTTGTTTCCAAATGAAAAATCTCTGAATTTTGAAAAATCTGAAATTAATAACATATCAGAAGATTCACAAAAATCAGATAAATCAGTTTTTACATCTTCAGAAGTATCTGAAAAAATTTCTGAAACAATTTCAAAAGAAAAATCTAAAATAACTTCTGAAGTACGGTCTAAAGAAACTTTAGAAGATATAAATACTGATTCTTTTAAACTCTATCATGATGCAACTTATAATTCTAAAGAAAATTCTAAGGATCACTTTGATTATTTTTCAAATGATTAATCTATAAAATATGTACATAATTCATCAAAAATCTGTTTTAATAAATATACTGATAAATCTCATGAATATGTTAATAATCAAGAAATTCTGAATTCTGAAGAAAATCTCAACTCTGAGGAAATTTTTTCTAAACTAAATGATTTTATTGATAACATGACTGAAGATAAACTTTCAGAACTTATGCATGCTTCAGATTCTGAAAATGATGATGATATTTCTGAACCATTAGTTGTTATTAATAAGGATGGATATGTTGTTTATAAATCAAAAACTTCATTGGTTGAAGGTTGTTGGTTCCAGATTCTCTTCTTTACAGATTAATCGATTGATTCATAAACAGAGTATAAGCGGAAGCAATTTATATCGATTAATCAACAGTAATAAGAATCGCTCAAAGATTGAGGAACAGATTAACAATGTATTATAACCTGAATGATGATTACAGATACATGGAATGACGCACAGTAAGTTCTTCAATATAACGATTTCAATCGACAATTTTACAATAGAGAAAAGATCTATTTATACAAATAGAATAAAGTAAAAGTTAACATCTTAACCTATTACAAACTGACACAGGTGAGAGATGGGAGCGTGTAACAAACTAGTCGGTTGCAAAAGGTAGACATCCTTGATGTATGTGCCACGTCATATACTTCATCTTGTGGTTCATAATTTCAAAAGTGTAACAATCTCCCCCTAAGTATGCAACCAGAAGAGTGAAGTCTGTTCAGAAAGGAGCGACCTCAGATACAATCTTTCCAATCTTATTTATGATCTCTCTGATTGATAATAAAGTTGAAAGCCTTTTGATCATCTTCTCAATAATCTTTGGATTGTGATTGTTACTATCAAAAGAGATGAAGCTTTTTGCAATGTAAAAGACCTCTGATGAGTATTTGTGTGCTTCTTTGATTCTGAAGAAGCTCTTTCTGTCTGGCCTTCTAAAAATCACCCCTTCCTCTGGGTATATTAGCACTTTGCCGATTCTCATGTTGTTGATGCCTTCTAGATCTTCATTGGGTGCAGAGATAGCTAGGTTATCAACATTGTAGTTGATTCCTATTTGAAAATCTCCCTGTCTCATGCATTGAATGATTCGAGAATAAGCAATTTGATCTTGATCATCACTTCTTTTAGTCATTTGAGCCTTCATGAATTTCTCCAGAAAGATAAGATCAGAGGGAAAGATGGACAATAGATCATTATCACAGAAGTAATAAGTCTTATTGTCTTCTCTGATAACTTCATAAATTGTGTACCATATTTCTGTATCTTCAAATGGTGAATGTTTTATTGCAGAGATCCGTTTGATAGGTACAGAGGTATGAACGTCCTTTCTCGCTTGTCTGTGTGCCATGAATTTGTCTTTAATAGCATCACTTACATTGTAGGCGTTTGAGAAGTTGGGCAACATGAGATAGATCTTCTGGTCTATAGGAGCATACATGTACCTTTTTGTGATTTCCAGAATTGGAAGATCAATCCTTCCAAGTCTCTGCAGTTTTTGTGTATTCTCTGCTGCTCGACTTAATGATCCTTCAACATTTACTTTTGCAGCTGTAGCTCTTTCTCTTTCCATTTCTGCTTGGGCTCTTGATGCTTCTGCAGAGGCTTTTGTTAGATCTAATTAGCCCCAATTAGATAGAAAGTTTTATAAAGAATTGTATTTTGGGCTTTTTAGTGTTTTATGGGCTTGGACTTAACACATGTATTGGGCACCTATAAATATGGTGTCTTAGCTTCATTTGTAAGTATGTTTTGGGAGAGAACACACTTTGCACACATACAGACTTATGAGAGTCGGTTCATTCTAATATGTGGTGTTCTTCACAATTCCCTCCATAATGATGAATACATGAATATGAGTTGATGATTTTGTGATTAATGTTCTTTAATTCTCTATCTCTTCTCTACATATTATGGAGTTTTCTCAATTGTTGCTAGTTTGGGATCTAACAATTGGTATTAGAGCCAATTGAAGAAACTCTTCTTCAATTCGGTCATCTATGGCAACGATTGTTGAATTGGTTATTGATTTTGGTGTTTTGGTGCTTAGATTGTTTCAATCACATGAGCCTAAACCCAAATATCACTTCTATGATATGATTTTCTGTTTTGAGCTTATTTGAGATCCAATATTTCATCTAGATGAGATTTGGATGATCATTCATGGAAGATTTTATTGATTCTAAACCCAATTTGATTCTGCACACCACATGTTTGATGAAATGTGCATGTGAAGATTTAATTTCTGTTTATTAGATCTGATCAGTTTACTACATGTGTGTATGTGTTTTGATTAATTTTGATCTCCCTCCTTCATTGGTCTAATTTTTAGCACTAAGTAGATGGTTGATCTTTGATCCCATCTTGTTGTGTGCTTGAGTTCATAGCTTCTAAGCAACTCGGTAATAGGGCTGTTGATCTTTGATCTGGCCTTATATTAATCCGAGATTGAACTCTTTTATTTCATTAGGGTTTATTTTAAAAAGAATCAATAACCTGTTTTGTTTTAAAATTGGAGGGATAAGGGAGATGTTCTTATCAGATCTTTCAATTTATGATCACTATGCTTACTGTTACTTTCCAGACTTCACTGCTCGGTTTTGACCGTCTTGGAATTTGCTCTTATTAGATCAATTTTCTGTTTAGATAGAGGCAATACAAGTAATTAATGGAAATTGTTGGTGGTAAATTGGTGAGATAATCCAAAGTATGGCTCATCTCGAATATGTCATGAGTCTGCATGAAATGGTTGTATACACTGCTGCCCAACTGGTTACAAATGTGGTCTCCTCCAAATTACATCAAATGGGTATTTTGGATATGCAAATAATCGGATTGCTCGGGGTTTCAAGTGTTCCCTTCAGAAGTTAAGTCGGGTGCTAAAGGATCTGAACCTTTGTTAGAGCAAGCTGAGTCAGGAATGCCTTCTGCTGAATTGGTCAAGAAGCAGCTTATATAGATGATGATATACGAGCACAATTCCATTTCTGTAGAAGTAGTAAAGCATTCGATACCCATTGTTCATAAGCAAAAGAAAAGGTGGTAACGTGAAAGGTCCAGTTGGTTGGGAATGTTTATTGAAGTATATACATTCAATTACAGAAGCATTTACAATACTTCAGAAAGTCACAGAAAAGCTAATGGTTCCACTTGAAGAAGAAGGATAAGTTTGAAGATGTAGGTGAATGTGAATGGAATTAAGAGACTTGTTCGAGCAGATGTACTTAAAATGGAGATCATTCCAAATCTAAAGGAGGTTGATCTTTGTTAAAGTTCTTCGGCTTCTTCGGCTAGAAACGACGGCGGTCTTTGCAATCATTTCTTTAATGCCATTGGCATTAATTTTTTTATATACATCAGTCCATAGAAATCAGCAATAAGTCATCATATCCGAAATCTATGCAGCAAAAGATTGCAGAGACTTGGTGAGCCAGACGTCCAGTGGTAACGAACCAAAGAGCTGTTCATGAAAGATTAATGCAATGGAGATTACTTTCTGATCTGTATCCTTAGCTGCACAACAAATCTATGATGATTATACTGGACTTATTTGTTTCGATCCGAGAACTCGCCTGCTTATGATGATGACCAGAAGATCTTATCTTTATAGACCAGAGATCGAAACAAACCAGAAAGTTATCTGATCAGCTTGATAAGCCAGAAACTCGGTTTGCAAACTAGAAGTGTTAGTCTTTTCAGGCTGTTAATTTAGATATTCAGAAGCTCAGAAGATCAGAAACATCTGAATTAGAAGCTTGGATCAGAAGGTATTTCAGAAGGTATAACCTTCTGGAGGTGGTCGTCCAAAAGCATAAGAGCTGTCCAAAAGTTTCTGCAAAGCTGTCCATTAAGCTGTTGATTCAGAAAATTCGATCAGGAAGAAATCAGATTCAGAAGCTTAGACATCCAGAAGTTCTTCTCTTTGTCTTAATCAAAAGCTTCATATAGAAGCATTTTTTTTAAGTAGCAAGCTTATTCAGATGCTTAATCAGCTTAAACAGAAGAGCTTAATGAGCTTAATGCGACAGAATTAGATAAGAAGCAGTTTTGATAAGAAGCATTTCTGAAGAAGCTTAATCAGAAGACGCAACCAGAAGAAATCAAAAGCATAACCAGAGCTAAATAAGTCAATAAAATCTTAATGAGACAGAGATTGTTGTTCAGAAGCTTAACAAGAGCAAGTATATCAAAAGCATATTCAGAAGGTTAAGCTATCCAGAGCTGTCCAGAAGCTTCTGAAAGCTGTCCAGAAGTTGAGATCTGCAGCTGTTCAGAAGCTATCCAAAAGCACGCCTTTCAGTAACCACCATCCAGAAGCTATACTTAATCAAAGCTTTATCAAGGTGTTGTCCAGAATCAGAAATTGCAAACTGAGTTTTGTATGCAAACCAGAGAGTGCATTAGTAGCTTACTGAACTTAATCAAAAATCGATCCAGAATCTATGCTTAATCAGAAGAAATTGTTGATTCAGAAGTATGTCAGAAGAAGCTTAATAAGAAGCTTAATCAAAGCTTAATCAGGAAGTTCTGCAGAGCTTAATCAGATGTTGAAATTAGCTTATCCAGAAGCTTCGATCCAGAATTTGCACAGTGCTGATTGATCAGAAGCCAAACAGACCTCCCAGAGGTGTCCAGAAGCCTCTGAGCACCTCTGTCTGTCTGAAAAAGCTGTAGTGTTCTAAAAGTTGTCCAGAAGCTTCTAAAAGCCATCCAGAAGCTGCGATCAAAAGCTGTTCAGAATTTTTACTCAGATGCAATGCAACAGATCTGTATAGGTTAAGGCAGCTGATGTAGAAGATGCACAGAGCTTATTCAGAAATTTCAGAGCTTAATCAAAAGGCCTTCAGAACCTGTGCAAGCTGTCCAGAAGTTAAGCGTTTCAGAAGCTCAATCAGAGCTTAATGAAACAGCTTAATAAGAGCTTAATGAGAAATTCAAAAATATTTTTCAGATCAGAAGATGCAAACAGAGATTTTATTCAGAAGCATGGTTCAGAAGCTTATTATCCAGAAGTTTCTGAAGAATCTCTTAATGGTGCTTTTTATGGCATTCGGTGCGATCATAACTCACAAACCAGACCTCCCGGAGACCAAAATCCACGATGGACCAAAGACGGATTAGAGGTAGTCCAGAGCATCAAATTCAAAGTATGTTGGTCCAGAACACACATCAAACCAAAGCCCGTAACCCAATTATTTTTCGGTTTTCTGACAGCATTGCGCTGTTTCAGAAGCACGTGCACAACGTTTCACTCGAAGCTCCAATATACATGAATCCAGTTGCGTTGGAACGATAACACACAAATGCACGACTTTGAAGTTTTGAATTTTCTCAAATTCAGTGAGCTGACATGTCTTATTCACTCTCAAAGTCACATTTGTCTAATGCTGGAACGAAAGCAATGATTTTCACTCATACTCCTTCCGATTTCAGATGGATGTTCTCATATCCGTTCTTCATGGATTCAAGTTACGTGTGTGACATATTATTGTCACAATATCCTCTGTTTTTCAATCTAAGGCTCGGAGCTGAACTCAACTCAACGAGGTCTAAAGCGTCAAATTCTTTGTTTTGATGACTGTTTTGCGCAGCAGAGGGAAAACTTGCACAACTCACTCAATTTTCATCCAAATTGGCTGAATCAAAGCTTGTTGATAAGCTAAGAGGCTGAAGTTCAACGTGCATGTTTTATGTTTTCTCTTAATAAGTCTCCTCAATGGTCAAAAACAGTGATAAAGTTGAGTCATGAAAGCTGGATAGTACGTGTAAAATGTCTCAGTTTTTCAAGAATATGAGCCTACATTTGAGGGGGAGCTTGTACCACCTTGAAGACTTGAAGAATGGCACATAGGAGCTTCTAAAGAAAGCAAGGGGGAGAATATTTGATGATGCTTTCTTTATAAAACTTTAGGGGGAGATTGTTAGATCTAATTAGCCCCAATTAGATAGAAAGTTTTATAAAGAATTGTATTTTGGGCTTTTTAGTGTTTTATGGGCTTGGACTTAACACATGTATTGGGCACCTATAAATATGGTGTCTTAGCTTCATTTGTAAGTATGTTTTGGGAGAGAACACACTTTGCACACATACAGACTTATGAGAGTCGGTTCATTCTAATATGTGGTGTTCTTCACAATTCCCTCCATAATGATGAATACATGAATATGAGTTGATGATTTTGTGATTAATGTTCTTTAATTCTCTATCTCTTCTCTACATATTATGGAGTTTTCTCAATTGTTGCTAGTTTGGGATCTAACAGCTTTTTCTGCTTTAGCTTTTGCTCTGATCTCAACTTCAATTCGAGAAGCAAAGGCTTTTTTTGCTTCAGCTTTTGCTCTGATTTCAGCCTCAATTCGTTCTTCTTCTCTTCGTTTGTTCAGGGCTTCAACTTTAGCCTTTGATGCCTCAGCTCTGGCTCTGGCTTCCTTTTCTTTGGCTATTGCAGCTTGAGTTGAGGAGGAGTATGGTGTTTGTCTTGTGTTGCCGACTACCTCAAGAATGAATTTAGCTATTTCTGGATCTTTTGGGAGAGGCCCAGAGTGAGTGGCTAATGGAGTTGGAATCAGAGGGGTTTGTGTGTGTGAAGTTTGAGCGGGAGTTTGCTGCTTGGAGGATGATTGGTGTTTGTCAGAAGTAGATGAAGATGGCATTGGATTTGGATTTGAGCTTTCAGTATTGGTAGTGGGTTTGACTTTCTTGGATTCTGGAGCTTTCTCCCCCTTCTGAGAATCAGGGTCCTGATCCTCAACCTTTTGCGTTTAAGTTCTGTTTTTCTGCAAGCATGCTCCTCCTTGGCCTTTTTCTTTTCATTAAAAGAATTAGAAAGAGAACTTACCAGACCTGTAAGCTGAGACAGAGAGGTTTCCATAGATGATAGCTTAAATCCACATTTGAAGTGCATGTTGTTGTTTTGGAAACATACTTGGAGGAGAGAGAATTAATGCGTTCAAGCATGGCCTTCTGGAAGACAGCCATATCAGATTTCTTTACCAGAGAAGACTCAGAAGTGTCTGCAGAGGGATGAATAGCCTTGATAATTTTGTGAAGGTCGGCCACTAAGGAACTATATTCATCAACAGAGATTGTGACTTCTGGAGTTGGAATTGCCTCAGGTATGCAGAAAATAGCCTCAGAATTAGCCTGGATTCCTTTATGCAGAGAAGAATAATGATCAGAAGCTTGACTCTGATGTGAAACAGCATTTGTAGAAATGAGTTCTTTGAGGGCTTCCAGAGTTTGTGCTTGCTGTTTTTGTTCCTTCTAAATAGCCAGAAGAATGGCATTGTGAGAGTCCAGAGAAAGTTTTAGATCCTCCACAGATCTCTGAATTTGATCACCAAATGCCTGCAACGCTGCATTGGTGACATATTCAGAATGGGTAACCGGTGTATCTCCAACACATGGAGCCCCTTTACCCCCGTGTGCAGAGAGGCCCTCATTCACACTTGTTTTGACGTTGAGTGTGGAGGGACTTCCAACCTGTCTTCGAGGGCTGTTATTAACAGGCACCTCTTCGGTTGTTCTGACTGTCTCAATAGAATCCTCATCATCAGAGGATGAGGTGTTTAAGACAATGTGCTTACCTTGATGGAGTGTAAACACTCCGGTAAGTGGTGCATCATGTGGCTGTAACCCCTCTGATAGGATTTCATGAGCCTCTAAACTATCAGAAGATATGGACTTATCTTCTGAGATGCCTAAATCTTTGTTGGTCACAGAGACATCAACATTGTGTGGGGAAAGTAGCGAGTTCTGGGGTAAATGAACGCTTATATGTTCATCATCATTCTGTTGAGAGAATGATGAAGAGGTTTCCCCGGTTGTGCTTGATGCAGAGGATGAAGAAGTAGCCTCTGATCGGATGGTTTCTGGGTGGTTTGGACTGGGTTGTCCTTGGTCAATGAAAGTATATGGGTTGACATCTACCTCAGATAATGAAGTTACCCTTTGGGATGTAGGTGAGATTCGCTCAATTGTGTCACGATGGACATCTTCAGTACCTTCTTTTAACAAGAAGTCAGCATGGGTAGAACCACTCGGATGTTCACTCAAATTATTTTCAGCCTCATTCTCACTTGACCCCTCACTTTCTAGAACTGGCTCTAAGTGCTCTGGGGTAGAAATTCTTTGTTCTGAGAAAGTCATAGAGCTCCTATATGATTGAAGATAAGAAGAGCTAGATGGAATTAGGTTTAGCATGTACCTTGAAAGCTCTCTGGGAGAGGGATAGCCGTTGCGGTCGATGGTTGGACGATGAGTGCTCATTGAAGCAATTTTGCAAAATGGTTGAACTAATGGAGCCTTGAGTGCACCAATTGCAGGATAGGTAACCGGGGATAGAAATCTTGGAAACATCAAAGCTGGAAGAGATTTTCCTTGGGTTTGATGGGTTACCTTAGTGTGAACAGCAGCTTTAATCTCTTGAAAAATAAGGCTTGCAAAGTCCAAGGGGCGATTAAAAAACATGCCATACATTATGGTCAGAATGTTCCTGCTTGCTTGATCGAGAGACCCAATTTTACAAGTGAGACTCTTGTTCAGGATAGAAACGAGGAGATTCCACATTGGGGGTAACTGTTTTCTCTTGAATTCAGATAGTTTGCTTATGGGTTCATTGTAACCAAGAAAGAGGATGAAAGATAACAATGCTTCAGCGGATGGGTTCGATTCTAGGGCTGGATTTGGCACAAATTCACCATCAAGTAGTACCTGTGAAGGGGATAAATGAAAATGCCTGGCTAATTTCTTCTTTGTAATGGGTATTTCCACAGCAGTATCAGGTTGATCAGGGTGACTGAACTTTCCCAGCAAGGTCTCATCATCATGAATGTACATCGATTGCCACACTTCTTGAACGTAAATTTCAGGAACATTTGGGTTTGTCAGAGTTAGGGCTCGCTTAAGTACATGTTGTTGGAGAAATTCAACCATGATTCTGAATTCGGACTGGTAGGTATTAGGATCAAGAAGAACCTGCACATTGTTTGCTTTCAATGGCAGCTTGACGAACGGAGCACTATCGGCAGTGGAATCGACGAGACGTCCTTCATCATCGTTAAGAGCTGGATTTGCAAGATGAGAAGCCATTGATAAGAGTTGATGAGAATTGCAAGCAAGTTCGTGAGTAAGAGAGTGTGAGCAGTAACAGTGGATAGGAAGAAGATGGGTATCTGAAATTTGGGGATTTTATATGAGACCGATTTGGAATTGGAGGGGATTTATGTATTGGGAGTAGAAGAAAGTGGTTCAGGAAAGATGATGTAAGCACGCAGGCGTGGATACATGCAGTCACACAATGAATGACACGTGGAAAGTAGGAGTGATGAGTAAGACACGAATTTTGAAAAGAAAACTGAATGGTTATCGGCCTAAAATCGGTTGATTATCCCAAAAGTAAATAAAAAGAAAATATTAAACAATTTGTTGAGTCATTAAAGAAAATTAATTAAAGAACAAATTGAAATACATAAATCTGTTTATTTAGATTTTGAAATCAGTCATCTGGTGAGAAAATTTTTTGAACCAAATTAAAGTTTGATTTTGCATGAAAATAAAATGATAAGAAAAATTTAAAATTGAATATAGAAATTTTAAATAACCTTGACCGCAACAGTTAATAAAATGTAGATATTCAATAAATTTTTTGGAATATTTTGATTCATAAAAAAATATTTTGAAAAACATGTCTATTTTGAATCATCATCTAGGATAAGTTTGAAATGAATCATAGGCATTTTGAGAGACCTTGACGGCAAGAGAAACACAAAATAAGAAGATTCAGAAGAAACTTAGGTGGATGGAGGAATTCATAAGACAGCTAACCTAGTGTTAGACTTTGAATAGCTTAAGTGAGAAACTCCCCTCTGAATGATATATTTCCCTTTGCATAATAGGCTCCCCCTTGAATGATAAGCTCCCCCTTGAATAATAAGCTCTCTCTTTGCTTCAGGGATTGGCGCCTTTTTGATATAACTTGGATGGAAAGGAATAAAATGCAACAAAGTAAAACCTAGACCAGAAGCGATCAGAGGTATTGAGTGCTTCTGGATGAAGTTCAGAAGACGATCAGAGATCTCTAATAACTTCTAAGAATAAAATTTACATGTTTAGCATTCCCAACTTGCTGATTAAAAAATTAAAACGCTTCTCATCCAGAGCTTTTGTAAAAATGTCAGCCAGTTGGTAATCAGTAGAGAAAAAAATACATTTCTATGGTACCCTTTTCTACATGATCTTTGATAAAGTGATACCTAACATCAATATGCTTCGTTTTTTAGTGCTGAACTAGGTTTTCTGTAATGGCAATTGCACTTTCAGAATCACAGAGTATAGGAATCTTATCATAGATTAGACCGTAGTCTCTGAGTTGAGTTTTCATCCAAATGACTTGGGAACAACAGCTAGCAGCAGCAACATACTTTGCTTCTGCAGTAGATGTTGAAACACAATTTTGTTTCTTGGATGTCCAGCTGATAAATCGATTACCCAGAAGTTGACAGCTACCAGAGGTGCTTTTTCTGTCCAACTTACAACCTGCATGATCAGAATCTGTGTATGCCATTAAATCAAACCCAGAATTTTTAGGGTACCAGAGACCCAATGAAGGAGTTCCCTTTAAGTATCTAAAAATTCTTTTGGCAGCAGCCAAATGAGATTCTTTAGGATTAGCTTGATAACGAGCACAAAGACAAGTGGCAAACATAATATCAGGCCTACTTCTTTGTCAAATATAGAAGAGAACCTATCATACCTCTGTATCCCGTGATATCTACAGGTTTTCCAGAGGGATCAGGACCTAGTTTCATGCTAGGAGAGATAGGTGTTTTCATAGTTGATGAGTTATGAAAATGGAATTTCTTTAACATGTCAGAGATATATTTTGCTTGATGAATAAAAATACCAGAGGTACTTTGTTTAACCTGAAGTCCAAGAAAGAAAGTTAATTCTCCCATTATACTCATTTCAAATTCGATTTCCATCAGCTTAGAAAACAAATCAACTTATGTTTGATGAGTAGAGCCAAAAATTATGTCGTCCACATAAATTTGAACAATAGTTAACATACCTTTGCCTCTTTTGATGAAAAGTGTGGTATCAATTTTACCTTTCTCATATCCTTTGCTGATCAGAAATTTGGATAAACGTTCATACCAGCCTCTGGGTGTTTGCTTTAACCCATACGTGCTTTGTCAAGAAGAAAAACATATTCTGGATGTCTTGAATCTTTAAAGCCAGCTGGTTGTTCAACATACACTTCCTCTTTGATATTTCCATTTAGAAATGCACATTTAACGTCCATTTGATAGACTTTAAAGTTCTTGTAAGCGGAGAATGCCAGAAAAAGTCTTATCGCCTCCAGTCTCGCAACAGGAGCAAAGGTTTCATCATAATCAATACCTTCTTCTTGACAATATCCCTTTGCCACCAGACGAGCCTTGTTTCTGATCACAATACCGTCCTCATCCTTTTTATTTCTGAAAACCCATTTAGTACCAATGACAACTTTGCCTTTTGGTAATGGTACTAAGTTCCAAACTTTGTTACGCTCAAATTGAAGTAACTCTTCCTGCATTGCTTCTACCCAACTAGGTTTGGCTAGGGCTTCATGAACTTTCTTTGGTTCAATTAGTCTTAGAAAGTTAACATAGAAAGCTTCATTTGCTGTGACGGATCGTGTTTTGACACCCTCAGAAGGATTACCAATTATGAGATCTGGAATATGTGATTTAGTCCATTTCGTCATCCTTGTTTGTGATATTGGTTGAGCTTGAACTTCGGTGTCAGAAGATGAGATAACTTCATCTGGAAATATTGATTCTGAACCTCTTGATTCTAAAGTCTCCCCTCAGATGATGGAACAGAAGAAGCTTCTGGACGATCAGATGAAACAGGAACAGAAGGAATTGAAGAGCTAGGTTCAGAAGAGGTAGGACCAGATAAAGTTATGCCAGAGGCATGAAGAACTTCAGGTATGCTGAAAGAAGAATTAGTTACGGCATGTTCTGACATTACTTCTTCGCCCAGAAAGTCTTGAAAAAGGGCATCAATCTCGGATTCTCTGGATCCTGAAAGAAAGTCAGAAGTAACAGTATTAAGTTTGAGTTCTGAAGTAGAATATTCAGAGGTGAGTTGAGTTTGATCATCAAAATCAACGTTAATGCTCTCCATAACGGTTTTAGTTCTAAGATTAAAAACACGAAAGGCTCTGGAATTTAAAGAATAGTCTAAGAATTTTGCTTCATCTGATTTTGGGTCAAACTTGCCAAGTTTGTCTCTGTCATTTAAGATAAAACACCTGCAGCCAAAAATATGAAAGAATTTGACAAATGGTTTTCTTTTGTTAATAAGCTCATAAGAGGTTTTGAGATGCCTCTTGACAATTATGGAACGATTATGAGAGAAACAAGCAGTGGCTACAGCTTCATCCCAGAAGTGAATTGGGAGTCCAGAAGCTGCAGGCATTGTTCTGGCTGCTTCGACCAAGGTTTTGTTGCGACGTTCAACAACACCATTCTGTTGGGGAGTGCATACAGCAGAAAAGTTCTGAGAAATTCCATTTGCAACAAAGTATGCTTCAAGTTTGGCATTCTTGAATTCAGTACCATTATCGCTTCTCAGCTGTTGAATCTTTTGGTGTAATAGAACTTGGATTCTGGTTATCATATTTTGAAGGACAATAGGAATTTCTGACTTTTGTCGAATAAAAGCAAGCCAAGTATACCTGGATAATTCATCAATAAGTATCAGAATATACTTTTTACCAGAACGACTCTGAATTGCAATTGGACCACAGAGATCGACGTGTAGCAATTGCAGAGGTCTTATGCAAGAGTGATCACTTTTTGTTTTATGAGATGCTCGTTTTATCTTTCCCATTTCACATGCAGGACAAAGGTGATCTTTTTGAAAATGAACTTCTGGAAGTCCAGATACCAAATTATGTTTTACAAGCGTCTTAAGATTATCAAAGTTTAAGTGAGACATTTTATGATGCCAGAGCCATGCAACTTCACTCTTTTTGGAAATAAGACATAAGGTTTCCTTACCATCCTTGGAGGTAAAATTCATCATGTATAGATTACCTTTTCTGTCTGCTCTCCAAAGTTCCTCACCTGCCTTTGAAAATAAGTAACAATGTTTTTCATCAAAGACGACAAGTATCTTAGAATCACATAGTTGACTTACACTTAGGAGGTTATGTTTCAAACCAGAAACATGAGCTACTTTAGATAAGGTAATATTACCTTCCTGTAAAGTACCATAGCCCTTAATTTGACCCTTACCATTATCACCAAACGTTATAGCTCCACCACTTTTGTCTTTAAATTGGGAGAGTAAGTTTCGTGAACCAGTCATGTGCCTCGAGCATCCAGAGTCAAGATACCAGATATGCACACGCTGTTTCTGCAATCAAGATCAGAGTTTCTTAGGTACCCATACCGTTATAGGTCCTTTAACGTTAGTTTTTGGCTTATCAGCCTTTTGCTTTTGATTTGATTTTATAGAAGGTAAAGACGTATTCTTTGGATTTTTTGTTTTTCTATTTTGCTTTGTTTTATTTTTATTCAAGTACGAATGGTTTGCAGTGAAGGAATTTGAAGTTTGTGAGAAAAATTTCTGTAATTTTAAGAACAGAGAAAAACATTCAGAATTCTGAAACATAGAAGATTTTATTGAATTTTCATTGTGATAATGATAATTACAATTATTCTTAGATCTGTCTTTTCTAGTATCAGTTGTTCTAAAGAACTTCCTATCTAGACTAGACGTATGTTTAGAATCTGAAGTATTCTTCAGCGGAGATTTCCTCGGATTACCTTCTCAGAAGCTTTTGTGTTTACCGAAACAGGAACAGAAAGATTAGATTTCCATTTACCTATCTGAACATAAGAAAGTTTTGGAGGATAAGAGTTAGGAAGTTGGATAGGGATTGTCTTTTTAAGTTTTTCTTCCTTTTCTAGATCAAGACAAGATTTAGCTTTCAGACACATTCCTATAAAATCTGGGTGTATAAAAACAGGTTTCGTTGTTCAGAGGGAACAGAGAAAATCGGAATTTCACTTGATTTGTTTTTAGCATCAATTTCAGAAGCTCTTATCTCCAGAGATTCATTTGTAAAGAGAAAAAGAGCATCTTTGTTTTTTTTATCTCTGGAGTTTTAGCATAAATAGGAGATTGATGTTCAAGATGAGAGAGATATGTGTCAGAATTGTCAAAGAAATCATCACTTTGATCATCATTTTCCCATGGATATGTGATTTCTTCTAAATCCTCTTGAGTTTCAGAAAGATTTAAATCAATAAATGAACAAGGAAATATCTCTGGATTATTCTCTAACTTTTGTTTGTCATTAAGTTTAAAACAATTATCCAATGTCAAGAGAAGATCTTTTTCAAAACTCAGTCTTAATTCCTCCTCTACTTGAATAGGAATAAACGCATCAGCCTCTGGATTCAATTTTGTAATAACACTTGAACCAAACTTGAAAATATCATCCTTCTTCTGAATTTGATTTAGATTAATATTGGTCTTTTCAGAAGAATATGTAATGTTTTTAAACTTGAGTTTCCGTTGATAATGACCATTTTCAGTTTTAGATCGTTTAAAACATGATTGTTCAAAAATAATTGGAAACACAGGCTTCTGTTGTTGTCCTATACAAAAAACAGAGTTTAAACCAGACTTCTTTTCACACGTATAGGGATCTAAATCTTCAAAGCCGATTCCAGATCTTCCTACTTGTGTACTAATTTTCTCATGAACTTTTTGAGCATCCAGATATGTTTTGATCTGGTGCGTTTTGTTTTGAAGTTCAATGTACAAAAATTCTCTTTCTTTTTGAAAATAGTTTTTAAGTGCTACAGAATTTAATCTGTCACTTTCCTTAAATTGAATTTCCTTATCCTTTTCTTCCAGAAGTTTCTTATAACTCAATTGCTCCTTTTTTTTACCAAAACTTCTGTGTCTTTCAAGGTTTTAGAATTTTTTTCTTTTCTATGTTAGTTCCAGTTTTTCTTCTGTTAAGATATCCATCTCTCTTTTGTAAATATCTCTTTCCCTTTGTGTTGTGGAAAGAGTTTTCTCAATATTTTTTTCATAACTTCTTTTCAATTGTAAGCTTTTGCTTAAGTTCTTCAAAATTGTTTGATAAAAGCACAATTGTATTCTCAAGTTTAGAAGATTCAGAAAGATTACTAACTGGTGATTCAGAAGGTTGTTCTTCTGATTCATTTGTACTTGCCATTCCACAGAACATGGCCTCATCACCGCTGGACTCATCTCCGATCCAGTTTTCTTTCTCAGCATAGTGGGCTCTTTCAGTAACATTATACTTGTATTTATTTTTGTAATATGTTTTGTCTTTATCCAGAGCCCCTCTACAACCTTTGAGTAATGACCCGGTTTGCCACATCTGTAACATACATCTTTCTTTTTCTTCATTTCCTCTTCCTTTTTTTCTGCCTCAGTCTTCTCAGGTCTCTGAACCTCTTGTTTAGAAGTATAGTTAGAGCGATCAGACCTTCTATTTCCTTGAAATGCCTTATTTCCAAAACGGTTTGTAAACTGTTTGGTAATAAGAGCCATGGAATCAGCAAATGCCTTTATTTCATCATCAGAATCAGAATCTTCTTCTGGAACAGTTTCTGACATGAATACCTTGTTTTTCACTCTTCTATCTTCACTTTTTCTTCTGGTAGCTCCCTTTGCTTCAGAAATCAAGGCCAGAGGTCCACCTATGGTTGTTTTCTTTTGCACAACCTCCTTTTCATGAGTTTGAAGAGTTCCAAATACATCGTGTAGAGACCATTGCTCAAGATCTTGATTAGCTTGTAGTGACATGGATAGATTTGACCATTCTGGATTTAATCTCTTTAAAAATAAGACATTATTGTCTTCCTTTGTCGAACAATATCACATCATTTACATAGATTTATCAGATTATTAAATCTATGAAAAGTCTGTTCCAGAGATTCATCTGCAATGGCCTGGAAGCTGTTGTATTCGTTCAGCGCTTGAGCCCTTCGATTTTTCTTCATTTTAGCACCACTTTCCAGAAGATTTTCTGACTGATCCCATAGTTCCTTAGCAGTATCACAGGAATCCAGAGATGGAAAAATCTCATTTGGAATAGCCATGATAAGAAGAGTTTTTGCCTTTTTAGCAAGTTCAACTTTGGCCTTTTCCTCATCATTCCAATTTTCCCTTAGCTTTGGAACTTTTCGGGCAGGTATTTCAGCAGTATTGGTAGTAGCAGGAACTCTTGGAACTGTAGTCATTGGTATGAAGGGTCCATTTTGAACAATAGGACAAAGTTCAATGCCCAATCCTTCATAGAAATTTATCATTCGAATCTTCCATTGTGGATATTCACCACGAATAAGAGTTGGATGTTTGGTAAGAGAACCAGAGGTGTAAACAGCATTCAAATTTGAATTTGCCATTTTTAAGATCGAGAAGTATGTAATGACAGATTTGAGTTGAAATCTAGAACAAGTAAATTTCAATTGATTTGAACAACAAAATTTTACTAACTCTTCAAAATTTTAACTACAATTACCACTGTTTTAGATAGAATTGCTATAACTCTTCGTAGAACAGGGTGGAATTATGAACACTAGTTAAAACAGGAGATTACTGAATGAATGAAGAGATATTTCCAAATTGAGATCTAATAATCAATTGATTGATTATCAGGCTCTGATACCAATTGTTGGTTCCAGATTCTCTTCTTTACAGATTAATTGATTGATTCATAAATAGAGTATAAGCGGAAGCAATTTATATCGATTAATCAACAGTAATAAAAATCGATCAAAGATTGAGGAACAAATTAACAATGTATTATAACCTGAATGATGATTACAGATACATGGAATGACGCACAGTAAGTTCTTCAATATAACGATTTCAATCGAAAACTTTTACAATAGAGAAAAGATCTATTTATACAAATAGAATAAAGTAAAAGTCAACATCTTAACCTATTACTAAGTGACACGTGTGAGAGATGGGAGCGTGTAACAAACTAGTCGGTTGCAAAAGGTAGACATCCTTGATGTATATGCCACGTCATATTCTTCATCTTGTGGTTCATACTTTCAAAAGTGTAACAAAGGTGACAAGTTAAAATCTGAAGAACCTAAATTACCTTCAGAAATGTTCAATTCTATATTCTAAAAAGAAGAATATCAAAATTATACAAATTCTGAATCTAATTTAGATCTTTGAACCATTATTAATACAGGACATTCTAAACTATCATCATCATCATCTTTTGATTCAAGAGTTAAGAATTTTAAACAAGGTCAATCTTCTAATACTAAATCTACTAAACAATTCAAGAAGAAAGTTGTTTAGAAATATAAAAAGAATGAATATATTAATTCAAAGACATCTAATCCTCATTTCTCATTCCTTTCAGAGCGATCCTCTCTAGTTTAGAAGAAGAAAGAACAAAGATTATTAAAGAAAGACAAATTAGATATTTTTAATTCTTTTAAGCACAATGATGTATCCAAAGTTCGTACAATGAATAAAAATAAGAAATTTGTTACAAATTCTCATACTATTGATTCTTGCTTATGTCATAATTTGTTAAAACTGCTTGAGAATAATATCCATTGTATTAACTGTGGACATCATAACTTCCAACTAAATTGTGAATTAAACAGAAATCTAAACAGAAACAAGTCAAGTATGCTTCACATAGTTTCAAATCTAACAATTTTGGATTCCCATTAAATGACAAATATATGATGAAATGGGTTGTTAAGCAAAATTCTGAATTAAATTCTGAAAAATAAAACCATGTATGGAAACAAAAGTTCAAAATTCCCTTTTTTTATTAATAATCTGAAAGGACCCATTCTCAAATGGGTAACCTAAATCTAAGTAATTGTTTCTGTAGATATGTCATGTGTAGGTTTTAGATTCTGGATATTCAAGACACATAAAACCTTATAAGGATCTTCTGACTGACTATACAGAAAGAAATGGAGGAACCCTCAGTTCTGGGAATAATGCAAAAGGATATGTTAAAGGGTATGGTACTTTTGTAAAAGGAGATGTGTTAGAATTTATTTCTATGTAAGAAGTATGAATTAGAACTTCCCTTGAAGAACAAAGTAAATCTTTCCAAAAGATAGGTTCTCCAGAAGATAGCTTCCAAAGAAGCTAAGTCCAGAAGTTCATTCAAGACTTCAGAAGATGAAGTAACTTTTGGATAATGATTCAAGGACTTTCTCTTATGAGATATGACGTGGCAAGTCACGCTTTTCTTGCGTAACTAATTTTGTTAGTGACTTTCCTACGTGTCAATATATGATAGGTTAGCTCATTGACTTTTATCTTGTAATAGTATAAATAGAGTGAGCTATTCCTGTATATAATGTCGATTGTTTTGGACATAAAGTGAGTGATAGATTTGTTTTCCCAGTACTGTAAAGTTTTGACACTCTGTGTGAAATACAAATTATCATTGATCCATTTGAATGTATTCACCTATTACAGTTTACGTGTTCTAGTTTGATTGTTAATCTTATTTGCTTCCGCTTATCGTTTACTCTATATATGTGATCAACATTCTGTGAGTGATTATGGGATCTGGGTTCCAACAATTGGTATCAGAGCTAGGTAATCAATCTATTGATTATTTGATCTAATCCAGTTTGGAGAAATCCCCACTCAGCTAGAATTTCTCAGTTTTTCAACTACTGTTTTTTACTCTACCCTGTTTTACGAGTTTTTGTTATTATTTTACAAATTTTCTCTAATAAAGTGATAATTCAAGTTTAAATATGATATTTGATTAAACATCGTTTTTTTTGTCAAGTTCAGTGAAATCAATCACATCCAATTCTCTATTTCCTCTCAAATTTGAATACTTTGTTGTCTTGCAAAAATGGCAAATCCAAACTTAAACGCCATGTACAATTCAGTTTCTCTTACAAAACCTCCTACTCTACTCAGGTTTGAATATCTCCAGTGGAAGATTCGAATGATCAATTTCTATGATGGTCTCGACCTATACTCTTTTGTGCTTAATGGTCCTTATGTTCTAGTGGCCACTATTCCTCGTGTACCTGCTACTACCACTACTGAAGAAATTCCAGCACGACAAGCCCCAACAGTTTAAAAACAGTACCTTGATTAATTTCTTTGTAGAAAAGGGAATCACTCACAACTTCTCATCAGTGAGAACACCTCAGCAAAATGGTGTTGCTGAAAGAAGAAATTGAACGGTTATTGAAGCAGCTCGCTCAATGCTCAGTAAATCGCATCTACCTACTCAATTCTGGGCTGAAGCAGTCAATATAGCGTGCTTTACTCAAAATCGATCCATTATAGTGAAGCGATTCAAGAAGACCTCCTATGAACTATTTCATGGAAGAAGACCCTCTCTGAAATATCTACACATCTTTGGATGTAGATGTTATATTCTGAATGACAGAGATCATTTGGGCAAGTTTGATCCAAAAGCTGACGATGGGATATTCCTTGGATACTCTTGTTAGGTCTGAAATTATTGCATCCGAGATGACAACTATTGAAGTCATGAAGGACCAAAAGTGCAAAGTCAACAAAGTCAATAATTAGGAAGGTTTAATATAAGGAAACGTTGCTTTATTGTAAATAAGGCAAGTGTATAATGCCTTATCTCATAGTTTCTTTATTACGATAAATGTTCAACATATAAATAGAGGGTTAGGGTCATTCTTTAGGTGTGCGCAAGATTATCTATTAACAAGAGATTAGAGTGAATGTAAGTCAATTACTAGAGAGCCTAAATTATGTCAAATCAAATCGTAACCGTACATGTGAGATATCCGACTACGAAGCTTCTTTAATCTTTGTGTTTTTATTGCATTATTCTTCATAATCATTGTTCTTGCATAATATGGGATCAATAAGTGGTATCAGAGCAGACGATCTGAGTTTTTGCGCTTTTCTGAAGTTATCCACCAAACAGAAGGTAATTTTTTGATTTCTGGGTTTATGAGTTTTTGTCGATTCATACTATCATAGATTAACCCGATAAAAACTCATAATCTTAAAAAAAAAAATCCTTTTTCAACGATATATACCTCTGTTTTTTAATTTTTCTCGATTCTTATAACTGTTTTGCTGTGTTTTTCTCGACTCTTACTTTTGTGTTTGCTCGATTCATCCATCTGTTGCTTAATTTTTTATCGATGCATTCATCTGTTCCTTAAATTTTTATCGACTATTACTCAAAGTAATTAATCTGGGTTAATTAAAATTATCCTAGTTTATTTTATTTGCTTTTGAAACTCTTTACATAAGAAAACTCAGGAACTAGTGACTCCTGCAGCTTTTCTTACTAAAGAATTCTCTAGTAAAAATCATAAACTCTTGTAATTTTGATTTTTCATTAACTGAACAAATAAGAAACTCGAGAACTTAGACATTCTTGTCCATAAAAAGATTTGTTCTTTTTAGTCAAGAACCCTATGTTCTTGTTTTCTGGTTTATCAATTAAAGAAAACTCAGATTAAGTAATTTTGATCTTTTATCGAGTCCACTTGAGTCGACAATTTTTTTTTGGGCCAACAGGAAACGATAAATTTTTTTTTATCGATTCATTGCCTTATCGAGTCAAATTATTTTTTGTCGAATATTGATAAATTGAGAAAATCAAGGATATCGGGTACTCAGTGATCGATAAATTTTTTTTTCGACTCAAAATTTTTTCTTAGAAGTGTTGTCGAGTCTCTTTTACCCGACAATAAATTTTATCGAGCCTCAAACACCCGACAAAAACTCTTGTCAACTAAGCTTCACCCGATAAAAGTTTTTTTTTTCGATCCCTATTGTATCGAGAAAACTTTCTGTTTTCACGAGATAAACTCAGAAAATTTAAAAAACTCACTGATCGAGATCATCAAGCCAAGTACAATGACCACTCGAGAAGCTATGGCCATTGGTTCAGACACAAAACCCCCCGAGGTAAGTCTTTCGGACTATTATCAAATGAATGACATGGTGATACAATTGCAAGAACTTCAATCTAAATTGAAAACCGAGAAACTCTTGGTTTCAAAATTAGAAGCACGACTATAAAATAATTATCATCAACTGCTAATTGCCCAATCTGAAATTGCAACATCTCGAAGTATTGCACACAATCATCAAACGGAGAAAGCGGTTTTTCAAGAAGAAAATATTCTCTTAAAACAACAAATCTCGGATCTCACACTTCAACTTAACAAATCTAAACGTGAGACCGAAGATTTTTCGTCCAAATATGAATTTGTGAGTTTTCAAAGACAAGACCTTTTGGAAAAACTAAAAGATTTGGAACTAAAGCTGTACAAAATTGGTCAAACTGAGCACACAATTCATTTGAATGTTCCAAAATATTTTAGTTCTAAAGCTGGATTAGGATTTGATAATCCGAAACATTTAGAAAAGGCCATCTACAATACTCCGACTCTCTATAAATTTGAATATCTGAATCTTGGTCCGGATTACAAAATTCAATTTATGAAGTCAGATTCCAACGTCGAAGAAAGGGAAGATTTGAATAGGAGAAACAAAGCTTTTTATCAAATTCCTTTCTGCTATCCTCGAGTAGTAGAAATGGAATCTTCAAAAGAAACTCTTCCAAATGACTATTTTCCATCTTATACTGACGAAGAACTTCACACTCAAATTCCTGAATTTAAACCGTATATTCCCACCTTGTTCTTAGAAAAGAAAATTATTCAACTTGAAAAGGTGTTGGAAACTGAAAGTTCTTCGTCGGAAAAGGAAAAAGAGGCATTCATGTTAAAAAATAAAACATTGGAAAACGAAGCTTTACAATTAAACAAAAACCATGAAAATGATTCTATTTCCAATATTTCTTCGTGTAAAGCTTTCGTTAGCAATTACTTAGATGATTGTGAAGAGTTGTTTACATTAGATCCAAACTATATTTCTCCTAAACAAAAACATTCCCCGTCTTCCGACCAAATTGATGATGACCTAGACTCTCTTGAGGAAATGCCTCGTTTTGACGAGTACACTGATTCCTCATCGAACCTTAAATCCACGGAACAGTTAAATGAATTAAATGCCGATTTTGACTTCAATCCTACACTTCCAAATCATACGGAGTTTTTGGACAAAGGAAAAAAGCAAATCGAATCAGTTTTACCTCCAACGGATCCGAACGAGTGTTCCACAAGTCAAATACATTACACTCACTCTAACCAAAAGGATCAAACTCACTTTTCCAAACACATCAATTCTTATTATGTGAAAAATGCTAAAGCTTTTCAAACTCATAATTCTAAACAGTTTCATAATGATTTTGTTGCTAAATCCGGAAATTTCAAGAAGTTTAAGATGGTTTGGAGAAAAAAATAAACTATAGATAATACTATTGGAAATATGCCACATACATCTCTTATAGTTGATGCAAAATCATATGTTTCTAAGACTAATTTGCCTTATCTTGTAAGATCTATCAATCAGCTAATTAGTCTAAGTGCCACAAAGATTGTCGTTCTACTTGTGGAACAAATGATTTTGTTGATCAAAGGTTCACTCATAAATGGTATGGTACTTACAATATCCCCACTTCCCTATTTATTGCATCAAAAGCTAACCTCCAAGGACCCAACAAAGAATGGGTACCAAAATCTTTTTAATCTATTTTGTAGGTACGTCATGTGTGTTCTAAGTTCCGAATATTCACATCACATGAAAATCTTTCAAAAGGTTATGCTACATTTGAGGGGAGTACCACATTTTTACCATTTATTTAGTTTCATAGTATCTCAGCTATGAACCTGCTCTTAACATCATGACTTCTGAATACATCAGTTCAGAACTCGGACTTCAAAATTCTTTGTGCGTTAGATTTAGACGTTTCAATGGTCAAACCAAATCCGGAAGGACCTACCCACGAAACACATCCGTAGGTTAAATATCCTGAAAGAGAATGATTAAAATAAAATTGAGTGCTTGTGAGATAAAAGAAAAATGTGAGGGTGTGACAAGACTTTAAAGAAAATATTTGGTCTTCACCAAACCTAAACAGTTATCCGGGTAGCCACATAATCTATTCATTCTCGATTCTTTGGAGATGAATATTGAACTAGACATGGACCCAATGTCGATAACTCGTGTCACCCCACCCAACTACTCAAGTATCTCAATAAAAGATATTTGTTTCATATATCACGGACAATGAGCATATCTTCTATCTTTTCTTCACTCGGAAGATTAAGATATTGAAAAAGGAAGACACACTTCCGGTCTCCGAACTTCACATTCAATGCACATTGAGTCTGTGAAATGTATTTTCACATTTTAAGCCATAAAATTAGCATTTAATGCATAAATTCTTTCTACACATTGCACGAGTCTTTGTGATTCCTCAAGCATATCTTCGTGTTTATGCCGGAACAGTTTGAGAAGTTAGTTTTATAACTTACTTCTATGATAACTGGAAGTCCTATCAGTGCCAACCCGCTGCCAATACTGCATATAGGCCACTTAATTAAAATTTATTTTGATTAAGTGATAAGAGTTGCTTCACGTGCTTCTGTATGTTAGTTTTACACGCTTCATTAGTTAACTATTTGTTTTTTCTTTGGTTATTCATAATGATTCGGATCTCCTTATCATTCTGAGGGGGAGAGATTGTATATCAGAGACACGACATGAGAAAAGGAAGATGACAAATGTTGATCGACTGCTGAAGATAAAGTTGAAGACTTATCGACTGCTTAAGACCCGACATAAATTTTCATCGATTCAACTTGACCCAAGATCATTTTCTGTTGAACACTTATCGAGTGCTTATGACCCGACATAAAGTTTCATCGACTCATCTTGGGCCGACATCAATTCTTGTCGAATCTACTTGGCCCAAGATTTTTCTTCATCGACATCACCTGACCCGACAAGGTTATATCCTACGATATCACGGCTCCTTCGATTTTTCCAATCATGCTAATGTTAAGGGGGAGCAACGGAGATTACAAGAGATCATTTTCGTAGGGGGAGCAAAAGATTCAAAAGAAAGATTTGTTGACAAAAGTTTCATGATCTTCAAAAGAAGAGTGCTGATTTGTTGAATTGTAATCTCGAATACAAAGGGGAGATTGTTAGGTCTGAAATTATTGTATTCGAGATGACAACTATTGAAAACATGAAGGACCAAAAGTGCAAAGTCAACAAAGTCAATAATTAGGAAGGTTTAATATAAGGAAACGTTGCTTTATTGTAAATAAGGCAAGTGTATAATGCCTTATCTCATAGATTCCTTATTACGATAAATGCTCTACATATAAATAGAGGGTTAGGGTCATTCTTTAGGTGTGCGCAAGATAATCTATTAAGAAGAGATTAGAGTGAATGTAAGTCAATTACTAGAGAGCTTAAATTCTGTCAAATCATACTGTAACCGTACAAGTGAGATATCCAATTACGAAGCTTCATTAATCTTTGTGTTCTTATTGCATTATTCTTCATAATCATTGTGCTTGCATAATCTGGGATCAACAACTCTTCTGTATCCAAGTCTTTCAGAATCTTCAACAAGAGAAGACAGCACGTTGAAGAATATATGCACGTCAACTTTGATGAATCTCGTCCAACTAATTTTATTCCTATCTCTGAAGAAGATGAGGAGTTGAATGAATGGAAGAAATCTCATTGTGGGGAACCTGAAACTTATTTCAGCAACCAAGCTAATGCTGAAACAAATGATGATGGGATCCCTGATCTTCCTACATCAAGCAACGATCCATCAACATCAGGGATCAACGTCACTCCTCTCAATCAGATTCCTCCATCTGATACTTCTCTAGGAAGTTCTTCAGTGAATAACCAAGCTTCATCTTCTACTGATCAATCCTCTGAATCTCCTCCAGAATTGATCTTAAATGAAGTTCCTGTCGCTGAAACGATCAACGACATCCCTGAAAGAGAGCAAATCACTGAATCTATTATTGATCAAACACCTCAACCCCCAGCTCAGCGATGGACTACCAATCATCCAATAAATCAAATCATTGGTGATCTAAATGCAGGTATCAAGACTCGTAGAGGTACAGGTAATATCTGTCTCTATGTTAATTTCATTTCTCTCTCTGAACCTAAGAAGATAGATCAAGCTATCTCTGATCCTAGCTGGGTCTCTGCAATGCAAGAAGAACTCACTGAGTTTCGTAGAAACAAAGTTTGGAATCTCGTTCCTCGTCCCTCTAATAAAACTGTAATAGGAACCAACTCGGTTTTTCGAAATAAGATGGATGAAAATGGCACTGTAATTCGCAATAAGGCTAGGCTTGTTTCTCAGGGATACAGACAGCAAGAAGGTATTGACTATGATGAGACATTTGCTCCTGTTGCTAGACTAGAAGCCATAAGACCCTTTTTAGCTTATGCTGCCCATAAAGACTTTAAAGTTTTTCAAATAGATGTTAAAAGTGATTTCTAAACGGTAAACTCAGCGAGGAAGTTTATGTTGAACAACCTCCTGGGTTCTTTGATCCAAACCATCCTGGTTATGTTTTCAAACTTCAAAAAGCTCTTTACAGGTTAAACAAGCTCCCAGAGCTTGGTATGATAATCTCTCAAAATTCCTTCTTAAAGAAAAATTTGTTCGTGGAAACATTGACCAAACTCTATTTTTAAGAAAATATAAAGGTCATACTATTCAGCTCAAATATATGTTGATGACATTATTTTTGGCTCCACAAGACTCAAATTATGCACTCGTTTTGCAAACAGAATGAAGAAAGAATACAAAATGAGTATGATTGGTGAACTATCATATTTTCTAGGTTTGCAGATTAAGCAATCTGACAAAGGAATTTTCATTTGTCAAAGTAAATATGTTAAAGACATGCTGAACAAGTTTGATATGAATCAATGTTCAGCGATGAAGACCCCGATGGCACCTCCTCTGACGTTGAATAAGGACCCAAATGGGAAACCTGTCAATATCATTACCTATCGTGGGATTATCGGATCTCTGCTATATCTAACAGCAAGTAGACCCGATATCATGTATTCTACATCTCTCTATGCTCGGTATCAAGCTGAACCAAAGGAATCTCACCTCATCGTTGTAAAGCGAATCTTCAGATATCTGAAAGAAACTCCTAATCTGGGTCTTTGGTATCCCAAAGGCTTAGGGTTCGATCTAATCGGTTACTCTGATAGTGATTTTGCAGGATGCAAGATTGATAGAAAGAGCACCACTGGCGGATGTCAGCTATTAGGTGGTAAGTTGATAAGTTGGACAAGTAAGAAGCAGAACTTCACATCTACCGCTGAAACGGAATACGTAGCCGCTGGTAGCTGTTGTGCTCACTTCCTATGGATGAGAAATCAGCTGAGAGATTATGATCTCAAACTTTCTAAAATCCATATTTATTGTGATAGCACTAGTGTTATTGCAATTGCAAATAACCCTGTATTTCACTCGAAAACCAAGCACATTGAGATTCGATATCACTTTATCAGAGATCATGTGATGAATGGAGAAGTGGAACTTCATTTTGTACCAACTGAATATCAGCTCGCTGATCTTTTCACCAAACCTCTGGATGAAGCTAGATTCAATCTACTCATCAGCAAACTTGATATGTTAAATGTTGAATAATTCTCCATTCTCTGAACTCTGATTCAGCGATACTTGATCATTCTCACTCAGGTATGAACTTCTAAATCTTTGCATTCTCTGAATATTTTTTTTCAGGGAATGTCTTCAAACTAAAAACCCATCACTGACAATACTTTATTGTCTATTGATGAAGAATTTAAGGATAATGATTAACATTTTTAAATGATAATCATTTACAAATTTTTTCAAATAAGAAAAGGACACGTTAGACCTTTATCTGACACATGACAGACCACGACGTTTCCTTTCCTACTCTATTCTAGGAACGTGCGCTAGGTCATCATTACTTTTCAAAAAGCTAAACCGTCGTTTAGCTATCTTTTTCGCTCTCCTCTTGCTATTTAAGCAATTCAATTCTTCATTTGGTTCTTTACGCGCTCTTTACTCTCAAAAAGCAAGAATCCTCCTCGAATCTTCAAGTTTTCCTCAAGAACACGCACTTGTGCGTTTTTCTTTGTGTTTAACGTTTAAAGTTTGATCTAACCCTGTTCTCTACTTAAAACTGTGAATCCCAGAATAATCAGGTAACCGTGTAATGATAAGAACAATATGAAGAACACGATGAATAACTTCAATATGTTGTATATCTCACTTGTAGAATATGTTATTACAAGATTATCTCTCTTAAGCTTTGTCTAGAATGATATGAATTAATGTGTTATCTTCCAATGTGGCCCTAACCCTCTATTTATATGTATGGAGATAATCAAAATATGGAAACTAGAGAATTAGGCATTATTCACTTGCCTAAATTACATTAAAATAGTTTCCTAATTATCTTTTATGACTTTTGCAGTTTGACCCTTCATGTCTTCAATAATTGTACTCTCGGATACAATATTTTCAGACCTAACAATCTCCCCCTTTGTATTTGAGATTACAATTTAGCAAATTAGCATTTTTGAAGACGGTGAATCTTTTGTCAATAAATCTTTCTTCTTGAGTCTTTTGCTCCCCCTACGAAAATGATCTCTTGTAAACTCCGTAGCTCCCCCTTAACATTAGCATGATTGGAAAAATCGAAGGAGCCGCGATGTCGTAGGGTATAAAACTTGTCGGGTCAAAAAGCATGTCGGGCCAAGTGATGTTGACGAAAAAAAGATCTCGGGCGAAGTAGATTCGACAAGAATTGATGTCGGGCCAAGATGAGTCGATCAAATCAGGTGTCGGGCCAAATGGACACGATAAAAACACTTAGTCTACTTGTTAATTCTTTGTTGTTCGATAAGTTTTCAAAATTGTCGTCATCTGTCGATACATCTTCAACTTTTTCTTCATTTGATTTTGAAACACATTTTCTTCTCTTCACAATAAGCCTTCGTCTTTGATATACTTTTTCTCCCCCTTAGAATGATAAGGAGAAATCGAATCAATATGAATAATCAAAGACATTAAGTGGAAGCGTGAATGTGGAATAGTAGGTAAGAGCTAACATAGACGCACAAATAGCAACTATTATCACTTAAATCAAAATTAATTTTAATTAAGTGGCCTATATGCAGTGTTGGCATCAGGTTGGCACTGAAACGTCTAAATCCTATCACACATAAAGAGTCGAAACATCGAAGTCCTAGTTCTGAACTGATGTATTCAGAAGTCATAATGTTAAGAGCAAGTTCATAGCTGAGGTACTATGAAGCTAAATAAATGGTAAAAATGTGGTACTCCCCCCTAAATGTAGCATACCCTTTTGAAAGATTGTCATGTGATGTGAATATTCTGAATTTGGAACACACATGACATACCTACAAAACAGATTAAAAATATTTTGGTACCCAAGCTTTGTTGGGTCCTCGGAGGTTAGCTTTAGAAACAACAAATGGGGAAGATGGTATACTGTAAGTTCCATACCATTTATGAATGACACTTTGATTGACAAAATCATTTGTTCCACAAGTAGAACAACAAATCTTTGTGGCACTTAGACTAATTAGCTGATTGATTGTCTTGACAAGATAAGGCAAATTAGTCTTGGAAACAAATGATCTTGTATCAACTACAGGAGATGTATGTGGCATGTTTCCAACACTATCATCTGTAGTTGATTTCTTCTTCCAAACCATTTTAAACTTCTTATAATTACCGGAATTAGCAACAAAATCATTGTGAAACCGATTAGAATTATGAGTCTGAGAATTTGAAGAACTATATGATTTGGAGCTGTTAGAATAACTATGTGGTTTAACACTTGAGGAATAGTTATTCTTACAGACATTAATAGAAGAAAGAGGAATCATTTTTGAACTTGAAGCAGAATCATAATCATTAGGAAAAATCATTTTGTCAAGGTCATCTAACTCCGCATTTATTTGTTCGGGAGTGAGTTGTTTGAATGATTCTGAATTCTCTTTATGCAATCGTTTTAGCTTTGAAATCTCGTTTTCAAGTTCTTTGATTTTGATTGAGAGACGATCTCTTTCTTTCAACATCAAATCATATTTATTTTTAAATTCAGATCTCAACTTCTTTTCAATCACAAGATTTGATTGTAATTCAGACAATTTCTTTGAAAGTTTACAAATTTTCTTTTCAAAAACTTCCTTTTTATTCTCAACTTCTTTTTCTAAAGGTTTATTTTTATCGAAAATTGAAACACTTTTCTTCAAAACATTATTTTTATCACGTTCAAACATTTTTCTTTCTTTTTCTAAAAGATTTTGAAGTTCAGAAATTTGTTTTGAAAGCTTCAGACTTTTCATTTCAGATGATTTTCTTTTTAAAATCACAACTTGTTCGAAATCAGACACTTGTGTAGAAAGTTTTTGAATGGAAAGTTCACAAGTTCTAATTTTTCTTTCAAAGGCTCTTCTCTCAATTTCAAACTCGCATTTCTCATCAGAAAAAATCTTTCTTTTATTTTCAAAGTCTGTTCTTTCAGAATATAAAAACATTTCAAGTTCTCCACCAGTCGTTGCAGAATCTTTCCTTCTCTCTAGCTCAGAAATCTTGTTTTTCAGATCAAAATTTATTTTTATCAACTCAAGATTTTTCTTTTTGCAAGCGTCTTCATAAAATACATGATGTGTATTCCTAATATGCTCGGTGAGTTGTTTTTTCAAAAACTCATTTTTGTTTTTCAATTCTTTACTTGTGTGTTTGAAATCATTTAGATAAACATTTTCTCTTAAGAGTTCATGAATCACTTTCATGTTATTCGTGTGTCTTGCTTCAAGTTTTTCAATTTCAGCATTAAGATCTGAAAATTGGTCTTGAGAACTCATCTTGAGAGAGAAAAAAAAATATAAGTACAAGTTACCTGATAAAGTGATCTCGATAGGTGAGTTTTGAAAAAAATTCTAAGAGTGCTTTTAAAAATAAAATCTCGATTTGACAAAAAAAAATGTCGATAGATAAAGATGCGATAAGAATTTATTTCGGGTTAAGGTAACTCGACAAGAAAACTTATCGGATGAAGGTAGTATCGACAAGATTTGATATCGGGTCAAACGGAGTCGACAAGATTTTATATCGGGTTTTAAGGTGTCGACAACAATTTATATCGGGTATTAAAGATTCGACAAGAATTCTTATGGGGTGTAAAGGACGCGATAAAAATAAGATTCTGAAATTCCTTTTTATCTTTATTTTGAACTAATGAAGAGCAAAAACGAAGCCTTCGTCGACAAAAAAAGAACAATGTCTTTTTATGGAAGAGAAGATCTAAGTTCTCGAGTCCCCAACAATATCAAAAATAAAATAAAAAGATTTACTTAAAGTTTAAGGAGTGTACTTGAGAACTCTTAAACTATAAAAGTTGCAGAAGTCAGAGACCCTGAGTTTTTCTAATGAAAGTGAAGCAAAAGTACTAAGGTTTAAACTAAAGTAAAAAAAATTGAATTTTGTTAAAGTTTAAGACTTGTACTTGAGAACTCTTAAACTAGAAAAACTGCAGAAGTCAGAGACCCTGAGTTTTCTAATAAAAGTGAAGCAAAAGTACAAAGAATGAAACTAAAAAAAATTGAATGATAAACCGAATCTTGTCGGCTGATAAAGAGCCGATAAAAATTCTTCTCGATAAAAGCTGATGCGATATAAAATACTTATCGATAATAACAGATCCGATATAAAATTCTTATTGATACTCAAAGATGCGATAAAAAAGATTTGTCGATAATTAATTGTGCGATAATAAATCTTGTCGATTCAGGCTTGGAAAGCTTGAATCGATAACTTTTTGAACAGTGTCAAATTCGAGATTTTTACCTTGTTTTTCTAACTCGATTAGAATTACATCAAAACTCAGACCGTGTAGCTCTGATACCAATTGTGAATCCCAGAATAATCAGGTAACCGTGTAATGATAAGAACAATATGAAGAACACGATGAATAACTTCAATATGTTGTATATCTCACTTGTAGAATATGTGATTACAAGATTATCTCTCTTAAGCTTTGTCTAGAATGATATGAATTAATGTGTTATCTTCCAATGTGGCCCTAACCCTCTATTTATATGTATGGAGATAATCACAATATGGAAACTAGAGAATTAGGCATTATTCACTTGCCTAAATTACATTAAAATCGTTTCCTATTTATCTTTTATGACTTTTGCACTTTGACCCTTCATGTCTTCAATAATTGTACTCTCGGATACAATATTTTCAGACCTAACAAAAACACCAACGTCGTTTATCACGTCTTTAAGTTTATAACTTACTATAAAATCAAATCCAGTTTTAAGTCAAAAATAAATGTGATAAAACCCTTTTTATTTCTCAAAACCTGTTCTGGATTCGTCTTAGAACAGAAGATCATTTTAGGTATTCTTTTTACCAAGTTTTTTTTTCCTTTCCTAAAAATTGTGGTACTAACAAGTATTTTGATCTTTGTTCATCAAAAACACTTGTATCCCAAAACCTATTCTGGTTTAATACCTTTGTATTAAACCATGATTTTCCTATTTGGTGTTCCCATCTTTGAAATAGACATGGCATCTTCAAGCAAGAACACTCAGGCTGCTGAACAAGCACCAATTGTCCTCACCAAAGCCCCTGCCAGCACCTTCAGCTTGCAACAACAACTTTCAAGGCCTGCAACTACCTTGCTCTGGTGGATATCCCTGCTGACAAATCATAATTCAGCGACGGTGCCACCTTCATCAAAGCCTGTCCCCTGATGTATGCTTTTGTGCACAATCCTGTGGGAATCACTGCTCATCTTCAAGCTCTATGGAACACTGGTCACTGCACAACCCTCACCATTAACAAGAGCAAAAAGCTTCCTGCTATCCGCTTCACTATCCCTGCTCTCGGCGACTTTACCTACACCTCAGGCTTTCTAAGGAATGCCCTCCGCCTTCCTTCCAGAGGTAAGAACAAGCCCTAGGCCTCCGAGCCCACCAAGGAACAGAGAGAAGACTTCTTGGACTCTATTGGCTATGTTTCGGAGAACCCTGAAGTCAAATCTGTAGGATCAAAGACGGAGAAGAAGCGCCTTCCAGGTCGCTGGCAATACATCTTTACCCAAGTGATTCAGTGCTTGGGCTCCAAGATTGGCTCTCATGATCAAGCCAGCAAGCACTTTCCAGGACCTTGGCTTCGCTCTCTGCACAAACTACAAGCTGAACTATGCGGACTACATATTCAGCGACATGTTCAACAGGGTAAAAGCTGGAAAGAGGAACAAATTCAATTCTTACCCTAGGTTCTTTCAAAGCATCTTAGAGGTTGTCTTAAAGGATGAATATCCAAAGGTCGCCAACCAAAGCTTCTCCATGGTCGGCAAGAAGTCTATGGACATTGATGTCCATCTAGATGATGCTCCTTTCACTCCCTACATGCTGCAACTCATTGAAGCAGCCACATATGTGTCCGTCTCATTGAACGACCCATCAGTGAGTATCCCAGACATCTCCACTCCCTCCAAAAGAAAGGAACCAACCTATGGTCCTAGAAAGACCATCACTTGTAAGCCAGCGGCTAAGAAACAAAAAAAGGGAGTCTCTCAAAAGACTTCCCTTCCTAATTCAGGCATAATGCCAACGTCCTCTGTAGACACAGCCACGACAACAGTCTCTGCATCCGTTGCCGTTTCTTCAGCACTACCACCACCTTCAATGACTCCGGTCAGTGAACGGTTATAGCCAGCTCCGCTGAAGGTGGATCAGGTACTATATTCACAGCCTTCTCTTCTTCTTCCACCATCTCTTCTTTGGTCCTCACACAAACATATGATTCAGAGATAGTTGTCCCTATTTCTGATGATGTTGAATCGCACGCTGTCCAAACTTCAATGTTGTTTCGACAATCTGAACTTTGAAAAGCCAGTACAACAGGACCTCAGCATGTCTCTCACTGACATACTAAGACACAAGCTAGTGATCCGCATGACACTGCCGTAGTACACGTTGTCCCTGACAGTAATCCTCATGATACTCTCAAGGTAAATAACATGTCTTGTCATCCTTCATCTAACCCAGAACTCTTCTTGGCTGCTCTGTCTATGTTGTCATCAGGTATTGCACCTCCCCTCTCTACATCAGCAACCACCGTCACTACCTCCAAGGCTGCTGCTGCTCCCTCCAATGTTAGCACGGAAAAATCTCCTCAACAACCAAAGACGGATGCTGATCTGCACCGAATAAAGCAGGAGAAGTTTTCCTCAAAGCTTCCTCCTTTCGCTATGGAGATTCCTAAGGTCGTTCTTCCTAGCCCCACATTCCCTGCAATTGACTACTTGGTCAATGAATATGCTCTCACAAGGGCTAGGGTAGACAACCTTCAGACGTTCGTTGAGTTCATCTTCCAGACTGTCGCTGGTACTCCAGGGATGAAGGCCACCATCAACAATGTCTACACTGACATTCAGGCAATCAAGGCTGATAATGTGGCTCATGAGCAAGCTCTTGCCAAGCTGGATAAGAAGGTAGAAGCACAAAACCAGGTGCTCGAGTCTATTCAGAAGACTCAGTCCAACATGATGCAGATGCTGACCAAAATGCAAGAAGCTAGCTCTTCCTTTACTGCTGCTGATCGCACTTCGCTGAACCAGGTTGTTCAGACCCAGACTACGCACACCAATTCTCTGAAGGACATTGGGTCTAGTATGCGTACCCTGGTGGTGCATGTTCTCCCCGCTGACAACATCGAGGGGGAGAGATGTGCCAAAGAAATCGCTTACGAGATTACCGGAGCGGCTAATGAAAGATTCCCTAAAACTCCGATATCTCCCTATATTAAGCGAGACCCTCCTTCCACTGTCGCTGAAAAAGAAGACGATGAGGAAGATGATGAGGAAGATGATGAGGAGGAAGAAGACGATGAAGAAGACAACGATGATATCCCTCATTATGGGGAAAATGTTGAAGATGATGATGATGACATCCCTACTGTGCTCTTGAGCACTTCAAAAACAGTAGACCAGACAACTTCATGCCTGAAGTAGTCTACAGGGAGCCCTTGGGGGACGAAACTCCTCCTTCTCAGGCTCCGTCCAACCTATCAGCCTAAGGACATGAAGTGGTAGATCTTGATGCCACCATTCCAATATCTGAGGGGGAGACCGTTGCAGAGGTAACTCTCCCCCTTATCCCTTATACTCACATCTCTGAACCTCCAACCGATCTTTCTTTCTCCCTTCCAAATTTTGGTTCTGACCAACCTCTCTCTCCATCTCCCATTCTCAGTGAGTGTAGTCCCCCAAAGGACTCCACTTTTTGGAAGGAACCTTCATTAGAGGAGCAGTTTATGTACATATCTGACTCTGACTCTAAAGATGAAGAAGGCCTCATTCCTAAACGCCGTGCACAAAGACCTCTAATAAGCGAGCCTGAAGAGGAAGAAAGACGAATAAACTTCTTAAAAGAACTTGAAGCCAAAAGAATAATGTTGCCCTCTGCTGAACCAGAAAATCCCATGCGTATCGGCGTGGTGGATGATTTCTACTTCTTATCAAAAGAGGAGAGAGCACAAGCACTTGAAGATCAGAGAATAAGGGATGAAAAGACGAAGCAAACAGAGAGTGATCTAGAGCTTGCAAGGAAAATACTCAGGGAGGATGCTGCTAGAGATAAGGCGACTAAAGAGCTGATCGAGAAAAGTCAAAGAGTCGCTGAAGCTCTGGCACAAAGAGAACTGAATGAAGAAAATTTTAAAGTGAATCCCATCCTTGCTCAAGAGAAGATCCTAAATGCTCTAACTAATGAAGAACCAAGCCACAGAGAAAAGGAACTACGCTGGTGCACTGAATGATTCAATTTTCGTCGGTCTGACTCAAAAATCATTCGAGCAACTATCGAAGGACGTCCTTTTAAAAGGTATGGACTAAAGGTATTTGTTCGAATGTACAGGCATACGAACGTTGAAAAAGAAGAACCAAGTTCTTGAAATTCGATGGCTAGAAATCAGAGATGTCATTCAGGGTTCCAAATCAAAGTTTAAAGATGTGGTAGTAAGAGCAGATCAGCTACTTCAGAGGATGTCACAGCATGTGCAAGTTCCGCCTCTCCCTGGGCCTACAAGAAAGAGAAGATCAAATGCTGAAGGAGGTTCATTTTCTAAAAGTGAACATGAAACCAAATTCAACTACAATAGCATTGTCGGCCATCTGGAAATCCCTAACATCTCAATGCTGAACTCCTCTCTCCCTCAAGATCGAAGATATGAAGAAAATGAAATCATCACCTTCCCTGAACCTGGTGTGGTTTTCTTGGATAATGATGGATTCTTACGGATCTTCAGAAAAAAAAAAAAAGTCAGCAAGGCTCCATTAGCCTTCATAAAGATCATGCATCACTACTGTTGGTCAGATGATCCGCTGATGAATCGACAGAAGAGGCTCTATGAAAATGAACTACAAAGAAGACATGAAAAACTTGCTGATTGATCTATAGTCGTCTTTTCCTTTGTAGTATTCTTCAGTGTATTATACTTTTCTTTTCTTACAAATTTGTAATTTCATTTTTCATGTAATTTCTTAAGATTATTATTAATGAAATTTTAAATAAAGTACTCTACTCCAATTGTGTACTGAAAAGATCCCCGAAAACAGTAAATGGGACACTGAACATAAGAGTTCTAACTTCTTTACATACCTCCTTACTCACAGAATTTTCTCTCTGAAATTTAAATCAGTGAATGTACTTAAGGCCTTTAGTTGTAAAATAGTGTTTTCTAATCCTTATAAATGAAACTCAATGGCTATAATAGATTAGTTGAAAAAATATCGCACAAGATTAGTACTTAGAAATTTTTTCTTCAATAGTTCTTAAGTCCCTACTAATCCCTTCAAGTAATTTTCCAATGTCACTTAATCATAATCAAATAGGGGGAGATTGTTGATCATAACTCCTCTCAGTGATTTGAATATGGTTCCTCTATATACTTAGTGAAATTCCATTTGTAAACATATGCTTAAATTCAGCGATAGCATACGCTGATTGTTATCAACGATCGCTGAAAATCAGAAGACTTAAGTCTACCCCTGAAGATATGAAGATCAACCATCACACCAAAAGAACATTCAGCGAAAGTCGAAGACCAAGCTGAAAAAAGAGATAATTAGCTAACGATCTGAAGCGGTTCAGTGATAGCAATGGTAATCTAAACCAAAGTGTGAAGTCTTGTCAAGCCTTAGTGATACTCTGAAAGTTCATCTTTGAAGTTTCAAGTTCAGCGATCAAGTGAAGTTTCTCAAACAAGATTAACGTTGATCTTATCCTCGATGCACAAAAGTCAAACCTTATACTATGTCAGAGAAGGACGTATGAATTGTCTCATATGTCCCCATCATATCTGATATGGTACTGTTCATATGCGGCCAAAAGCATTGTTGCTTTTTAAACAAAGGACAAGCTTCCCATGAATGCTTGACACGTGGCATATACCTTTTGTCTTGCATTAAATGCAAAGGGGTATAAATAAGATGAAGATATCTTCTTCATCTTCATGCATGGTACATTCTATTTCCTAAAACCTCTGTCTCTTTTCTCTCTCATTTCCTTGTGCATCAGTCTATGTGATTTCTTAAGTTACAATAGAATAGGTTTACTTGTTCTAATTCTGCTTGTAATTGTAAATTTGTTTATTCAATATAAACTCATTTATAAACAAAAATCTGATTGTTTGTATTCAACCCCCTCCCCCATTCTACAAACTGTTTCTATATCTTTGAACTCTTGTAGACTCCTTTGGGAACAACACAAGGTCTATGTGCCCAGACAAGAAGGTCCATGGGCAGAGAAGAAACAGGAAGATAAGAAGAAGAAGAAGAAAGATGTTTGTTACAGATGTGACAAACCGGGTCATTTTTCCAAAGACTACAAAGGAGCTCTTATTAAGGACGATATGTACTACAAGAACAAATACAAGTACAATAGAGATGAAAGAGCTAAGTATGCGGAATTTGTCACACCCCGCTAAAGCGGAAACACGAGGTGCAACAGCTCTAACGATGACACAGCCACAGATTTAGATAAACAACCATAGGCATTTAGAATATAATAGAAGTTTTACATATGGTACTTTAAGTAAAATTACAACAATCCATAATTAAAAGAAGTCTTTGCAAAAACGTTCAAGTCTTCACGCGGTACACTTTTGGATCCTTACTAAGCTTTATCTACAGAAGCTTACTTATTACCCCTGAAAAGCATGATAAAAACAAGGTCAACTACAAAGAGTTGGTGAGTTCACAGGTTTTCATATGCACAAAACAGTTTTTATGCAGTTTTCAATTCTTGTGGAACGAACGTTCACACCAAGTATAAAATAGTGAAATTTATGAGCATTTAATTAATCCTTGTACTGAGAAACGTGTCAAGGCATAATGTACTCTAGTTCATAGCAAGTATCGAGCCACCACTAAACGTTTCGACCACACAAAAATATCTTTTTATAATTCTACCTTAGCGGTGGGACTAAAACCCCACATATGTAGAACCTTCGTTTTTATAGGTATAGTGCACCCCTACCTGTAGTTTCTAGGTGGGATTGCTATCCACACCCCTACTTTGTCGGTTTTTAGATGGGATTGTCCGTCCAAATAGCGCTATCCACAAATACCCTCGGCTTCTCACTTGAGTTAGTAGTAGTGTACAAACTTTTATGTTACATTTTACTCAAATACAAACTACTAGTGTACATGCCTTAGTGCTCATATCAACAATTTCACATTCTTTTACGTAAATCAATCAAGATTCAACTTTAAACATGCTTTTCACCCCAAAACATATAAAACATTAAAAGAGGGGCTGTGAATACTCACCTTTTAGCAAATGCTTCCAATTAAATACAAGAGACGTCCGCTTGACGCCTAACGCTTTCCTATCAAAGCAAAATACCCAAATGACCACTTATATGACTAACGATTGCTAAGAGAATGCTTATAAGTCCTTATATGTCCAACTTGTTTATCTATAGTCCCGTTATACATAATGCACATATGCTCTTTAATATGATAATTTATACCGAAATGTAACATTATAGTCCTTCAAAGGAATAAAATTCATAAAATCAAACATTTAAGCATTCCAAATGCATTTGAAAGCTAACTCAGTATATTGAATTCCAGAAGAAAAATCAAGTGATTTGGATGATTATTTAGAGAGTTATGGTTGTTTAAAGTAGGGTTTACCTACTGAAAAACGCTCAGATGCACATCCAACTTGTTTTGTGTGTTTAGGGGGTCAAAACTCAATGTTTTTGAGAGAGACCACTTGGATTAAAACCCCAACTCAATAAATAAACTTTTAGAAGAAAAATCATGTCTTTTGAACAAGAAATTTTAGAGAAATGGGCGACATAATCACTGATGTATAATCTGTCAGCACCAAAAATGCATTTTTATGAACCAATCCACCATGCAAATGTGTTTTTGCTTAGATTTATTGCGTTCTATGTGTTTCGGTCATAGATTATCACTAACATAGATATGTTTCACATATCTTGGTGTATAATCTCCCCTTAGAATTAACAAATTCGTGGATGGTTGAAAAAACAACAAAGAACACCAAAAAAAAAAGGGTTTTCAACAAAATTTGTAAGAAATGATGAGGGTAAAGTTGTTACCTTGTTTAAGTGATGACTAGAGCTTCAAGGCTTTGATGAATATTGAATTTTGATGATGAAATGAGCTTGAATTTGGCTGGAGTTTGGATGAAGGAGATGCTCTTGGAGTGTCCATTGAGTTTTTAGAGAGAGAGAAGGGAAAATCTTGATTTTGAAATGTAAAAATGAGGGATTTTAGAAAAAAAATTGTATTTATATGTGGGGTATGGGGGGAGGCCGGCCATGGGCGCCCAAAACCATGGTGTTTCATATATTTTTTTATTAAATTAAATAAATGTAAGGCCCAAAATGTTTTAAAATGTCATTTTTCTCAATTTTTACCTTTTTCCTCAAAATGCAAGCCCAAAAGTGGTTAAATTCTATAAAAATAAAAGTTTTATATTTAAAACACTAAAACTATATATTTTATGTAATTTGGATATAAATTAGAGCATTTGGCACTATATAGGACGTTTCAGATAATTACGGGTCCGAACCGGACTTTCTAAGCAACTATCGGGAACTCTAGAAATTTTTCGGCCAATCAAATCTAACTAACTCCTATTCTTATAAATTATCTAAAATAACACTAACAAGGGCTTAATAAATACTAATCTAGAAGCTTAAATTTGACGGATGTCACAGTCTCCCCCTGTTAGAGGAATTTCGTCCCGAAATTTAATGATTGCTACTTCAAATGGATTTCTTTGCAAACAAATGATGATATTTGCCTTTCATGAAATCCTCTTGCTTCCATGTAAATTCCAGCCCATACTTTGAGTTCCAACGAACTTTTATAATCGGAATCTTATTATTCCTTAATCGTTTGATCTCTCGGTCAAGAACTTCAACTAGTTCTTCCATAACGCGCATTTGTTCATTGACTTGAATCTCCTCCAATGGTAATACTAACGATTTGTCAGATAGGCATTTCTTGAGATTCGGTACATGAAATGTATCATGAATGGCACTGAGCTCTTGTGGTAACTTTAACTTGTACGCCACTGGCCCGATTCTTTCAAGTATTACAAATGGGCCAGTGTATTTAGGACCCATCTTGCCTCTCATCCGAAAGCGTACTAGTCCTTTCCTTGGCGATACTTTCAGAATCACTTATCACCTACTTGGAACTCTAACGGCTTTCTCTGACTATCCGCACAATTCTTTTGACGATTTCTTACTGTCTTGAGCCTTTCCTTGATAATTGAGATCTTGTCAGTGGTTTTCTGGATGATATCGGGACCGGTCAGTTTCCTGTCACCAATTTCTAACCAACTAAGTGGTGATCTACACTTGCATCCGTATAAGGCTTCGTATGGCGCACACTGAATGTTGGTGTGGTAGCTGTTGTTATAGGAGAATTCAACAAGTGGCAGGTGGGTATCCCAACTCCCACCTAAATCTATTACGCACACACGCAACATATCCTCTAGCGTTTGAATGGTTCTCTCCGATTGTCCATCTGTTTGAAGATGATATGCAGTGCTCAAATCCAATTGCGTACCCAATGATTTTTGGAGTGATTGCCGCAATTGTGACGTAAAACGAGTACTTATATCCGAGATAATAGAAATAGGTACCCTATGACGCGAAATGACTTCATTAATGTAAATTTGTGCACGTTTTTTTTTCCATACTGCAATCTTCACGAGTGGGAATGAAATGAGCTGATTTGTAAGTCGATCTACTATAACCCATATAGAATCATGTCCTTTCCCAATTCTGGGTAGCTTGGTTACGAACTCCATGGTTATTTGCCCCATTTCCATTGGGGAATTTCGAGTTGCTGAAGTAGACCGGCTAGTTTCTGATGTTCGGCCTTGACTTGAGCACAGGTTAAGCACTTGTTTACGCACAAAACAATGTCTTTCTTCATTCCTGGCCACCAGTATTATTCTTTTAGGTCTTTGTACATCTTATCCGCTCCTGGGAGAACCGAATATCTCAATGGGCTTCATCCAAAATGGTTGATCGTATATTACTAACCTTTGGTACCTAAACTCTATTTTCAAGGTAATGTACCCCATCGGACTTTGTTTGAAATTTATTTTCCAAGTGATGTAGGGTCTCGTTCTTCAGATTCTCTATTTTCAACGATTCTTCTTGTGCTTCAAGAATTTGAGCTTTTAAACTCGTCTAAACAAACATTCCCATAGCTCCTACTCTTGACGGTTTTACTCTTTCTTTTCTACCTAATGCATCGGCTACTACGTTAGCCTTGCCCGGATGGTACTTTATTTCACAATCATAGTCACTAAGTAACTCAACCCATCTTCTTTGCCTCATATTGAGCATCTTTTGATCAAGGATGTGTTGAAGGCTTTGTGATCGGTGAAAATGGTGTATTTAGTGCCGTAAAGATAGTGTCTCCAGATTTTAAGTGCGAACACCACCGCTCCTAATTCCAAGGCACGGGTGGTGTAATTCTTCTCGTGAACCTTCAGTTGTCTTGATGCATATACAATAACCTTGTTTCTTTTTGCATTAGTACGTATCCCAATCCTTGATGTGAAGCATCGCAGTAAATTATAAAGTTATCCATTCCTTTTGGAAGTGTGAAAATCGATGCATTACATAACTGGTGCTTAAGTGTCTTGAATGATTCCTCTCGTTTTTCTCCCCAATTGAATTTCTTGTCCTTTTGGGTTAGTGTCGTCAGTGGTTGCGATCTTGGAGAAATTTGCGATAAATTGCTGGTAATAGCCTACCAATCCAAGAAACTGACGAATCTCTGTTGGTGTCGTCGGGGCTTCCCAGTTCTTAATGGCTTCAATCTTAGCCGGATCGACATGAATTCCTTTCTCATTTACTACATGGCCAAGAAAGTGTTCATCACGAATCCAGATTTCGCATTTGTAGAACTTGGCGTACAACTTTTCATTCTTGAGCAACTCTAGTATCAACCTCAGGTGTTGTTTCTGCTCCTTATCGCGAGAATAAATGAGTATGTCATCTATGAACACGATCACGAACTTGTCTAGATATGGTCGACATACTCTATTTCAAATCTATGAAGACTGCTGGTGCGTTTGTTTATCCAAAGGGCATAACTAGGAACTCATAATGGCCATAGAGAGTCCTAAAAGCCGTTTTGGGAATATCCTCTACACGGACCCTCATTTGATGATACCCCGATCGAAGATCGATCTTTTAGAATTATGTAGCACCTTGTAGTTGATCAAATAAGTGATCTATTCGAGGAAGTGGGTATCGGTTCTTGATAGTCAACTTATTGAGTTCTCTATAGTCGATGAACATTTGGGAAGACCCATCCTTCTTTTTAACAAATAAAACTGGAGCTCCCCAAGGTGGAGAGTTTGGCCTAATGAATCCTTTATCGAGCAGCTCTCGAAGTTGTTCTGATAATTCCTTCATTTATGATGGTGCCAAATCATAAGGTGATTTCGCCACAGGCACAGCTCCTGGAATTGAGTCAATGTGGAATTCAACTTGTCTTGGTGGGGGTAATCCGGCAACTCATCTGGGAATGCCTCAGGAAAATCCCGACCTATCAGAAGATCTTGAATACTCTTCTCTTTGTTCTTCTTATCCACAACATGAGCCAAAATGCGATGCAGTCATTTCTCAAATATCTTCGCATCTTCATACACGTCAGCATTTTTATTAATATTCCTTCTGGGCTTCTCTCCATGTACTTCAAGAATTCCTCCTTCGAGTAGTGGAACTCGAACGATCTTTTCAGAGCAGCAAATTCCAGCTCGGTTGTTGGACAACCAGTCCATACCCACAATTACATCAAAGCTTCCTAACTTGATTGGAGTTAAGTCCATACCAAAGTCCTTTTTGGCCAAATATAAGGTAGTTCATAATTACGTCTTTGGCTTTACTTTCCTGCCCGATGGCATATTCAATAACGTATACCTCTTTTCAAGTTTTGGAATCTTAAATTTACCTTTGGCCTAAATTCTAGTGATACATAACTCCTATATGCTCCATAGTCAAATAGTACTGTTGCATACTGTTTGTTTAGGAGAAACATACCTATGACCACGTTAGGATTCCGACGTGCCTCTTCTATTCTTATAGAAAATGTCTGTCCTCTAGCCTGTCCTCCTTGGTTCCCTTGGTTAGCTCGTGTTGCCTGATTCCCGATATTGTTATTGACTGTTACTCTACTCAACCTTGGGCACATATTCCGGAAGTGGTCCTGACTTCTGTACTCAAAACACGCTCTTCTTCCTTCCTGGAGTCCTTTGTCCATCCTATAGTTCTTAGTGTAGTGCCCTATCTTCTTACAAACAAGGCAGGCTCGCATGGTGAGTGTAAAACTTGTTACACTTCGATGTGGGTCCACGATGCTGCCTATGTTCCTGAGGTCCTTACTCCAAAATTTCTTGTTGGTTTCTAATTCCTCCATGAACTACTACCAACCCTCTTTCCTTGCTGAATTCGTTGTGCGGTGAGTTGTGTTATGTTCGGTCTTTAGTGTTCAGGATTCTCTCCCATGTTGCATAAGGATCTCCTTGTAGGCAAGATTTTAGAAACATATTTGGAAGAAATTTTTTTTTTGGTTTGATTAAAATTTTGTACGACCTTGATTGTAAACTGTTTATTATTAAAAAAATTTAGTTGTAGAGTTTTGATGTTTCAAAAATTTGAGAATTTAAACTTACAATAAGTGATCATGTCACTTTAAACGTTTGCATAAGAGAACTTGTTCATCAAAATTCAAATATTACAAAGAACATCACAAACAAAAAAAAAATCGATACCACATGATCTTAAAGTGCGAGTAAACATTCACGGAAATCCAAATTACATAATTCATAAATGAAAATGTTTACAAGGGGATCACATCAGCAAAAACAAGCACGGATCAGGACTAGTAATACCAACACTGTCACCATAACACTGGCCATCAAGCACACAACCTCCACTCTTCTTGCAGTCTTCCTGGCTGCATTGGCGTTTTACCACGCTCGAGTTGAACACTCGTACACAAAGTCAGCCAGTTCCACTAAACCTGTCAATGACTGTCCCTGTTAATACCCTAGCTCCGCAATCATGGATATCTAGTGACATGGCATGCATACACCGAGCCTCTTCCCAGTTCATGCCGAGCAGGTATCCTATTGGTACTACTTGTACCACCGGGGTGTCCTAGTGTGGGGTTGCGTTGACGTTAGTGCTACTCTCCTAGGAATTCATATCCGTTTTTTTTAGCAGTTTCCCTAGTCCGTACCCAGTTCGTTTCGGGATTTGTTGATGCGAGTTAAGGTAATGCTGAAGCGGGTGATGCTTCAAGTTGGTTGTTCTGCCTCCTTTCACTAGTAAATTCCCTCTCGGGATTAGTGTTGCTGTGGGATGGATTGCTGCGGGGACGTCCGGTAACATATCCCGATTTGTCGGCTGAGTACTCCATGCTAGAAGAAGACGAAGATGATGATGATGACATCGTGATACTGAGATACGAACAATTCTTAGAGTCTACGTATGCAGGTAGTTAATAGTGTACCTAATCTCTAGGCGCATTAGTGTAGATGCCTATACTACACTATTGGCTAGTCGTACCACGCGTGATTTTTGTAACTATATATATATATATATATAAATCATTTTGAACATACCCTTACTATAACTATTTCTAGTTTGCATGCATCGTCCCTTAATCAAACAAAGGTGATCAGACCATGTTTAATTGAGGTCCAATAATACACCCCAGACTCAGTCATAATAATACTATGTTTATAATCTTAGATTGTTGTTTTTGGCTATAGTTGAGGCTTTCCAAAGGAAAACCAAATTTCTCTATAACCTATGGCTCGGATACCAAATCTGTCACACCCCGCTAAAGTGGAAACACGAGGCGCGACAGCTCTAACGATGACACAGCCACAGATAGATAATAAACAACCATAGGCATTTAGAATATAATAGAAGTTTTACATATGGTTCTTTAAGTAAAATTACAACAATCCATAATTAAAAGAAGTCTTTGCAAAAACGTTCAAGTCTTCACGCGGTACACTTTTGGATCCTTACTAAGCTTTATCTACAGAAGCTTACTTATTACCCCTGAAAAGCATGATAAAAACAAGGTCAACTACAAAGAGTTGGTGAGTTCACAGGTTTTCATATGCACAAAACAGTTTTTATGCAGTTTTCAATTCTTGTGGAACGAACGTTCACACCAAGTATAAAATAGTGAAATTTATGAGCATTTAATTAATCCTTGTACTGAGAAACGTGTCAAGGCATAATGTACTCTAGTTCATAGCAAGTATCGGGCCACCACTAAACCTTTCGACCACACAAAAATATCTTTTTATAATTCTACCTTAGCGGTGGGACTAAAACCCCACATATGTAGAACCTTCGTTTTTATAGGTATAGTGCACCCCTACCTGTAGTTTCTAGGTGGGATTGCTATCCACACCCCTAATTTGTCGGTTTTTAGGTGGGATTGTCCGTCCAAATAGCGCTATCCACAAATACCCTCGGCTCCTCACTTGAGTTAATAGTAGTGTACAAACTTTTATGTTACATTTTACTCAAATCCAAACTACTAGTGTACATGCCTTAGTGCTCATATCAACAATTTCACATTCTTTTACGTAAATCAATCAAGATTCAACTTTAAACATGCTTTTCACCCCAAAACATATAAAACATTAAAAAAGGGGCTGTGAATACTCACCTTTTAGCAAATGCTTCCAATTAAATACAAGAGACGTCCGCTTGACGCCTAACGCTTTCCTATCAAAGCAAAATACCCAAATGACCACTTATATGACTAACGATTGCTAAGAAAATGCTTATAAGTCCTTATATGTCCAACTTGATTATCTATAATCCCGTTATACATAATGCACATATGCTCTTTAATATGATAATTTATACCGAAAATGTAACATTATAGTCCTTCAAAGGAATAAAATTCATAAAATCAAACATTTAAGCATTTTCATTTTCTGACAGAAACTATAGGTCTTAAAAATGGTTAGTTTAGAGTAATATCCAAAACGATGAAATTTCCCATATTTTTATATATGATACCTTACTGAGTTAAGGTCATTTTGACCAAATTTCATGCTCTAAAAAGATGTAAAAACGGTTCAAATACTTTACACAAAACTATGTGATATAGCAGATATGGCAGATTACACACTGTTAGTAAAACAATCATTTGAGGAGTTCTACTAAATGTTTTTGAGAAATTCCAGTTGGAATGTAAACATAACATATGGAGGGAACTTATAAAAGAAAAATCACTCAATTTGGATGAGTTATGAAGGAGATATGACACCTCAAATTTGCATGCACACATCTGTCATTGATTGACAGATTGCACTTTCAATATAAATAAGTTGGTTAATGCCTCAAAACTTCATATTTTTGAATGAAACCAGATTCATATGAACCCTAACTCATAAAATAAAACTTTAGAAGAAGAATCATGAAATTTGACTAAATAATCAAAGAGATACAAACATGCAAAGTAGGGTTCAATTACTGGTGAGTTCACTGTTGCATAACCAAAATGTTTTGGATGTTTGGAGGTTCAAAACTTCATATTTTTGAGTGAAACAACTTTAGTTGTAATGATAACTCATAAAAATAACTCTCCAAAGAAAAATCATCCTTTTTCATAGAGTTTTGAGGGTGTTATAGCATTTTTAATACACATGCAACAATCTGTCCAGATTGTATTCTTTGCACAACAAATTTGTTTCAAGGTTTCAAATGGTCAAATCTTCATATTTTTGAATGAGACCAAATGCATTTGAAAGCTAACTCAGTATTTTGAATTCCAGAAGAAAAATCAAGTGATTTGGATGACTATTTAGAGAGTTATGGTTGTTTAAATTAGGGTTTACCTACTGAAAAACGCCCAGATGCACATCCAACTTGTTTTGTGTGTTTAGGGGGTCAAAACTCAATGTTTTTGAGAGAGACCACTTGGATTAAAACCCCAACTCAATAACTAAACTTTTAGAAGAAAAATCATGTCTTTTGAACAAGAAATTTTACTGAAATGGGCGACATAATCACTGATGTATAATCTGTCAGCACCAAAAATGCATTTTTATGAACCAATCCACCATGCAAATGTGTTTTTGCTTAGATTTATTGTGTTCCATGTGTTTGGGTCATAGATTATCACTATCATAGATATGTTTCACATATCTTGGTGTATAATCTCCCCTTAGAATTAACAAATTCGTGGATGGTTGAAAAAACAACAAAGAACACCAAAAAAATAGGGTTTTCAACAAAATTTGTAAGAAATGATGAGGGTAAAGTTGTTACCTTGTTTAATTGATGACTAGAGCTTCAAGGCTTTGATGAGTATTGAATTTTGATGATGAAATGAGCTTGAATTTGGCTGGAGTTTGGATGAAGGAGATGCTCTTGGAGTGTCCCTTGAGTTTTTAGAGAGAGAGAAGGGAAAATCTTGATTTTGAAATGTAAAAATGAGGGATTTTAGAAAAAAAATTGTATTTATATGTGGGATATGGGGGAGGCCGGCGGCCATGGGGGCCCAAAACCATGGTGTTTCATATATTTTTTTATTAAATTAAATAAATCTAAGGCCCAAAATGTTTTAAAATGTCATTTTTCTCAATTTTGACCTTTTTCCTCAAAATGCAAGCCCAAAAGTGGTTAAATTCTATAAAAATAAAAGTTTTATATTTAAAACACTAAAACTATATATTTTATGTAATTTGGATATAAATTAGAGCATTTGGCACTCTATAGGACGTTTCAGATAATTACGGGTCCGAACCGGACTTTCTAAGCAACTATCGGGAACTCTAGAAATTTTTCGGCCAATCAAATCTAACTAAATCCTATTCTTATAACTTATCTAAAATAACACTAACAAGGGCTTAATAAATACTAATCTAGAAGCTTAAATTTGACGGATGTCACAGAATTAGAGAACTTTTGTTCAGACCAGTCAAGTTATGCAGAAGCATGTTTTATGGAATGACTATAGAAAATAATGCAGAAGATAAAATATCTGAAACTCCGGTTTGCTCTACTTCTGACCCTTCTGAACATGAACAAACCATCTTAAATCTGACTTTTGATTTTGAAAATGAGAAACAAAAGCTTCAAAATTAAAAGAAAATAAGAAAAGATCTTGAAAAATCTTTTACTCTTATTGAAAAAGAAAGAAACATTTCCAAAAGAGAAATGGAGATTCTAACAGAAGAAAAGCAAGAACTCTCTGTGGAAAATCAAAATATTTCAAAACTCAAAAAATCCACAGAAAGTTTATTAAAAGGAGAAATTGATGAGCACCTAAGGACAATGAGCTTGAAGCAAAAGAAAGTGACAGATTAAACTCTATAGCACTTAAAAACTATTTTCAAAAAGAAAGGGAGCTTCTGCACATCGACCTTCAAAAGAATGAGCTCTTGATCAAAAATTATCAAGACACTCAGAAAGTGCATGAACAAATAAACACACAAGTAGGAAAAAACAGGTCTTGGCTTTGATGATCTGGATCGTTATACTTGTAAAAAGGGATCTACCTTATATTCTATCTTTTGTGTGGAAAAAGAACAAAAACCTGATTTTCCTGTCCTATAAGAACAATCTGTTTTCAAAATATCAAAATATGAAGATAGACATCGAGTAAGAAAACTTAAATAAAAAAATATAAAATATTCTTCTGAAAGAAATATTTGTAAACCAAGTGAAGTTGATTTAAAACAAATTTAGAAGAAATGTGATTTTTTCCACTTTGGTTCATTTACTCGTATTACCAAAAATCCAGAAGCAGATGAGCTCATCCCCATAACTACATAAGAAGAACTGAGACTCAAAGTTGAAAAAGATCTTCTTAAGGCCCTATAAGAGTGTGCTATTCAAAATAGTACAAAACTTGAAAATATTTCTCTTCAAAAGGAAAAACCAGAAAAATTTATATCTTTTGAAAACCATCCTGAGATAACTCCTTGCTCTTTTTTTGACTTAAACATTTGCTCAGAAAAGGATGATGATAAGTTTAATGTTTATCCTTGGGAAACTGAAGACCAAAATTGTCATGATTTCTTTAATCTAGAGAAATATCTTGATAATTTTGAAAACAGTTTGCCCCCTACTTACGTCCCTTTCAAAAATGTCAATTGCGTGAAGAATGCTTCTTCTGTCTTCATAGACACGAAAGAAGAGACAAATATTGACACACCAGAATTAAGGGCAGCTGGACTAGAAGTTAACAAACTTCCAAATGGTATACCCATGAACTTTGTTTCTCCAATAGAACAGAGAAAAAGGGTTTCCATTCATCCAGACTTCCTAGGTATGTGCATTCAAGCGAAATCTTGTCTTGATATTGAGAAGAAGACAGAAGTCAAGCAAAAATGTAAAAATGTACAATAGTCACCAAAGCCACAACCTCATAAGAATATGAAGTTCACAAGGGAACAGAAAGCTAAATGGTAGTTTAACGAAAATATTTATCCTTCTGTTTTAGTGAAATTCCATAAAGTCCAAAGAGAGTGGACTACTCAGAAGAAGCCTTCAGAGAAGAATTCATATGTTCAGGAGAATAAGTCTAGGCTAAATAAGAAGTTCAATCGAACAACTGATGCTAGAGTAGACAGAAATAAGAAATCTTATAATTATCATTCGCGAAAAGAAAATTCAATGAAATATTTTATGTCTCAGAACTCTGAATGCTTTTCTCTATTGCATAAACTAAAACAATTACTCTCTACACTCAAAGGACCCACTATGAAATTGGTACCTAAATATTTCTAATTCTATATCGCAGAAATAGCGTGTGCACATCTGGTATCTTGACTCTGGAAGCTCGAGGCATTTGACTGGAACAAGAAACTTACTCTCTACACTCAAAGATAAATCTGGTGGAGTTGTAACTTATGGAGATGATGGCAAGGGTCACATAAAAGGTGATGGTACTTTACAAGAAGGAAATGTCACTTTATCAAAGGTGGGTCACATTTCTGGATTAAAGCATAATCTTCTGAGTATAAGTCAACTTTGTGATGCAAAGATGAGAGTTCTCTTCAATGAAAAGCATTATTACTTACTAACACAGTCAAGCAAAGAGTTATTAAGAGCCAACAGAAAAGGTAACTTGTACATGATGAACTTCACTTCCAAGGATGATATAGAAACTCTCTATCTCATCCCAAAGAAGAGTGAAGTAGCTTGGCTCTAGCATCATAAGCTATCTCATCTTAATTTTCAAAATCTTGAGTTGCTTGTGAAAAATAACCTGGTTGAGGGCCTCCCAGAGGTTCACTTCCAGAAGGATCATCTTTGTCCAACATGTGAAATGGGAAAAATAAAAAGAGCTTCACGTAGGACAAAGAGTGATCATTCGTGTCCCAGACCTCTGCACATGCTACTTATTGACCTATGTGGTCCCATTGATGTGCAAAATATGTATAGTAAAAAGTATATACTTGTGCTAATTGATGAATTTTCGATATATACTTGGCTTGCCTTTGTAAGACAGAAGTCAGAAGTCCCAGTAGTATTAATCAACATAATGAAGAGGATTCAAGTGCTTCTGCAAAGCAAAATTCAAAAGCTAAGAAGTGATAATGGTATAGAATTCAAGAATGCCAGACTTGAAGAGTACCTAACACACGAAGGAATATCTCACAGCTTCTCAATTGCACGAACTCCTTAACAAAATGGTGTGGTGGAAAGAAGAAATCGTGCTCTAGTCGAGGTAGCAAGAACAATGCTTGCAACTTCTGGGCTACCCACATAATTCTGGGCTGAGGCTGTCTCCACTGCATGTTTTACTTAGAAAAGATCTATAATAGTCAAGAGACATCTCAAAACTTCTTATGAGCTTCTAAATGGAAGAAAACCTAATATCAAATTCTTACACATCTTTGGCTGCAGGTGCTATATTCTAAATGATCGAGATAAACTTGGTAAGTTCGACAAGAAATTTGATGAAGCCAAGTTCTTCGACTACTCTTTAACTTCAAAAGCTTTTAGAGTGTACAATCTCAGAACCAAGACTATCATGGAAAGAATCAATGTAGACTTTGATGATCAGACGCAATTGACTTCTGATTACTCTGATTCAGAACTTAAGCTCAACAATGTTACTTCTAACTACCTCTCCAAGTCAAGAGAATCTGAATTAGATAATCTATTTGAAGACTTCTTTGGAGAAGGGATATCTTCTGTAAATGCATACAGTAGTGAAGTGCTCAGAACACCAGAGGAACTTCGAACTTCTGACATTAACATTTCTGGTCCCTCTAGTTCTCACATGCTTTCAGATGAGCAGCCATCGATTGTGTCCATTTTTGTGCCCTAAACTTCAAATGTAAGTCCAGAGGAAACTATGCCTCGTCCAGATACAGAGAGTTTTGTTCTTGATCCAGTTTCCTTCGTGCCTTCATTTGAGGGGGAGAAACTTGGCTCCTCTCCTACTAATAATACTGCATCAGAAACTGAACAACTCATAGCACCAGATGCTTTCACACAAAATGACACAGAAATTGTATCCCCTCTTGTCTCCCAAACTCGAATTAAGAGAGGGGCAAAAGCTCACTCTTCTGATCAGATCATTGGTGACCCCGCTGATGGTGTCAAAACTAGATTTGCCACTGCAAATGAGGCCTTCTTTGTCAATTTTCTGAGTATGGAAAAACCTAAACGAGTGCATGAAGCTTTACAAGATCCTAGCTGGATTGATGCAATGCAGGAAGAAATCCTTCAGTTTGAAAGGAACAAGGTATGGAAACTTTTACCTTTACCAAAAGATAAGACTGCAATTGGCACTAAATAGGTCTTCAGAAACAAGAAGGATGAATATGGAATAGTTGTCAGAAACAAAGCCAGACTTGTTGCAAAAGGAAGTTTCCATGAAGAAGGGATTGATTATGATGAAACTTTTGCTCCAGTAGCAAGACTTTAAGCAATTCGATTGTTCCTAGCCTTCTCTGCGTACAAAGATTTCAAAGTTTATCAAATGGATGTAAAATCCGCCTTTCTAAATGGAAAACTGAATGAAGAAGTATATCTGGTTTTGAAAGTCCATGTTATCCAGATTACTTCTATTTCTTAGATAAAGCTCTGTACGGATTGAAACAAGCACTACGAGCCTGGTATGATCGACTTTCGAAGTTTCTGATAAAAAACAAATATGAGAAATGTAAAATTGATATTGCCCTATTCATCAAACGTTGCAAAAGTGAGTTAACTCTGGTTCACTTTTATGTGGACGACATTATATTTGGCTCTACTAATCAAGCAGAAGTTGAGTTGTTTTCAAAATTAATGGAAAGTGAATTTGAAATGAGCATGATGGGAGACCTAACCTTCTTTCTAGGGCTCCAAGCCAAACAGACTACTACAGGCATTTTCATAAATCAAGCCAAGTATGTCTTTGACATTTTAAAGAAATACAAACTTCAAAATTCCACAACTATGAAAACACCTATCTCACCGAGTAATAAACTTGACTCAAAGCCTTCTGGGAAACAAGTGGAAGTCAAGAATTACAGAGGTATGATTGGACCACTTTTGTATTTAACTACAAGTAGACCAGATATAATATTTGCTACATGTTTCTATGCTAGATATCAAGCCAATCCCAAAGAATCACATTTGGCCGCTGTCAAAAGAATCTTTAGATACCTAAAAGGGACACCTTCCTTGGGTCTCTGGTATCAAAAGTATTCTTGATTGGATTTAATTGCTTATACTGACTCAGATCATCTAGGATATAAATTAGACAAGAAGAGCACCTCTGGAAGCTGTCAACTTCTTGGGAACAGGCTAATCAGTTGGACATCCAAAAAGCAAAACTGTGTGTCAACTTCCACAGCAGAAGCAAAATATGTTGATGCTGCTAGTTGTTGTTCACAAGTAATCTGAATGAAAACCCAACTCATAGATTACGGCCTTCTGTATGATAAATTACCATGCCATGTGATTCAGAAAGTGAAATTGCCATCACAGAAAATCCAGCTCAATACTCAAAAACCAAGCACATTGATGTCAGGTACCATTTCATAAAGAATCATGTGGAAAAAGGTACAATTGAAATGTACTTTGTTCCCACTGATTACGAACTTGTTGATACTTTTACAAAATCCTTGGATGAAAAAAGATTCAATTTTCTTATTAGCAAGTTGGGCATGCTCAATATGTGATAAGAAACCAGAATCTATTTTCAAATAGCTCTTCTGTATCATTTCCTTAAGCATGTCTTTTCTTTACTTTATTTCGTTCAACTTCTGTCTACCTTTTTAACCAATTGCATATCAGAAGCTTCTGTCTACTCTCTCGAAGATTGTGTAACTCAAACTATATCTATTGCTTTTACGAATTCTTGATCCAAGCACAGTTTGAGGGGGGGTGTCACACCCCGCTAAAGCGGAAACACGAGGCGTGATAGCGCAAGATTTCATAACAATAGGATAAAAACAACACCAACCATCCATTCAAATAAACAACAGTTTAAGTTTAAAATTCTACATTTTGCATCAATTACAAGTTCTAACAAAAACAAAATAAACCAAGTGTTTCAACTAAACAGTTTTCAAATAAACAAGATGGTTGATGTCGACGCGCCCACATAAAAGAAAGATTCGGTTAATCTTTTCTTACCCTTGAAAAAGCATGATAAAAACAAGGTCAACTACAAAGAGTTGGTGAGTTCACAGGTTTTCAATATTTCAAAAATAATCAATTGTATGAGTGAATATGAGCAAAATAAATTTTTGGCACTTATTGATATCTTAAAACGTTAAGGCATTATGTACTCTAATTTTTGTATATAAAGAGCCACCACTAAACCTTTCGACCACAAAACAATATTTTTAATTCTATCTTAGCGGTGGGACTAATACCCCACATATGTAGAACCTTCGTTTTTATAGGTATAGTGCACCCCTACCTGTAGTTTCTAGGTGGGATTGCTATCCACACCCCTACTTTGTCGGTTCTTAGGTGGGATTGTCCGTCTAAATAGCGTTATCCACAAATACCCTCGGCTCCTCACTTGAGTTAATAGTAGTGTACAAAGTTTTATGTTACATTTTACTCAATATAACTATTAGTCTACATGCCTTAGTGCCCACAACATCAAATTTAACAAGATTTCATAATCATAATTACAATGGCTCATAAAACACATTCAATCATGCTTTTCACCCCAAAACGTATAAAACACTTTTTAAATAAAATGGGGCTGTGAATACTCACCTTATAGCAACGCTCCGCAACGCAAACAATACAATTCGAATCTCCGCACAATGACCTAACGCTTCCCTATCAAAGAGTAATACTCAAAACCGTCACTTATAGGTCTAATACTACTTAGAGGTGAATAAATCTTAAGCCCATAAGTGTCTATATATGTCCAATTATACAAAATGCCCATATGCTCATTAATATCGTAATTTATATCGAAAGTGATCTTATTATCCATCACATGATCAATATTTATAAAAATCAATTAAGTCCAGAATTTCTCTTCTGGACAGAAACTAATTGTCCTAAAAATGATCCGTTTTCAAGGGCTTCCAAAATGATCTAGTTTCGTATATTTTTATATAAGATATATTACTGAGTTATGGTCTTTGTGACCAAATTTCATGCCTTTTGGACATGTACAAGTGGTTCAAATAATTCATGCAAAATATTATATCACAACCGGTAAAACAGATTACACCATGTTAGTGAATCACTCACTTAAGGAGTTATACTCAGTGTTTTCTAGAATTTCCAGTTGGATTGGAATCATAACTCATAAAGGAAACTTTTGAGATAAGATTCACTGATTTTCAAGAAGTTATGAAGGAGATATGACACTACAAAGTTGCATGCACAATTCTGCCATTAGCTGACAGATTGCACACTTAACTTAAATAAATTGGTTAGTGCCTCAAAACTTTATATTTTTGCATGAACCTGGATCCATATGAATCCTAACTCATAAAATGAAGTCCTAGAAAAAGAATCATGCATTAAAGAAAAATAACAAAGGAGATACTAACACACAAAGTAGAGTTTAGCTGCTGGTGGTTTCACAGATTGCACACCTAAAGTATTTTAGGTGTTTGGAGGGTCAAAACTCCATATTTTTAAGTGATTCCACTTGCAAGCTGAAGATAACGCATAAATATAACTCTCAAAAGAAAAATCATCCTTTTTCATTGAGTTTTGAAAGAGATATGGCCATTTGAACATACATGCACAAATCTGTCAGCTTTGGACAGATTGCACACTCATTTTGTTTTGAAGAGTTGAAACCTCAAATAACCATATTTTTGAATGAAATCAGATGCATATGAAAGGTAACTCATTAAGATAACTTCCAGAAGAAAAATCAAGTGATTTGGAAAAATATTCAAAGAGTTATGGTTGTTCAAAGTAGGGTTTATCTACTGTTGAACTTCCAGATGCACATGCATCTTTCTATGAGCATTTGGGGGGTCAAAACTCAATGTTTTTGAGTGAGACCACTTGGATTAGAACCCCAACTCACTAAATAAACTTTTAGAAGGAAGATTTTTAACATTTTAACATGTTTATTATAAGAAATGGACGATTTTTGCACATGCAATGAATCTGTCAGCAACAAAAATCTCCATTGTTGTTCAAAAACACATAAAATCATGATTTTTACCCATTTTCTTGAGTTTTATTTGTGTAGGTCATAGATTATCACCTTTTTATAAACATTTTACATGTTTTGGTGTAAAATCTCTCCACAAACTCAGAAAATTCAAAGATTTAGAAGAAGAATGCTTAAAATACAAGAAAGTGGGTTTTTCACCCAAAAATGGTAAGAAAATGAGGGTAAAGTTGTTACCTTGTTTGGATGATGATTAGAGCTTCTAAATCCTTGTATGAACTTGATCTTGATGATGATTTGAAATGAGAAATGGCTGGAGTTTTTTTTTTAGAGAGGGAGAAAATGTCTCTTTACTTCTAGAGAGAGAGAGGTGAGAGCAAATTTTGAATTTTGAACATGCAAAATGAAGAGAAAAATGAAAAAAAAATGTATTTATATGGGGGTTTAGTGAGGAGGCCAGCCATGGGGGCCCACTCCTCTCAAAATCATATATTTGTTTTATAAATAAAATAAAACTCAAGCCCAATTAAGAATACAATGTCATTTTCTCAATTTTTGGCCCTTTTTCCACAAAATGTAAGCCCAAAAGTGATAAAATTCTATAAAAATAGAAGTTTTATATTTGAAACATTAAAACTATATATTTTATATACATTGGGTATAAATTAGAGCATTTGGCACTGTATTGGAAGTTTCGGACAGTTACGGTTCGGAACCGGACATTTTTAAGCGACTACCGTAAATGCTCGAATTTTAACAGTTGTCACAGTCTTCCCCCGTTAAAGAAATTTCGTCCCGAAATTTAAAAAGTGGCTTTCTCCGGGGTGTTTGTGAATAAGCTGGGATATTTTTGCTTCATCAAATCTTCACGTTCCCAAGTATATTCTGGACCATGTTTAGCATTCCAACGGACCTTAATAATAGGGATTTTACTGCGCCTTAACCGTTTAACTTCTCGGTCCAAAACCTCAACTGGTTCTTCAACGAAGTTTAACCGATCGTTAATCTGGACGTCGTCTATGGGTAACATCAACGTTTCATCTGCTAGGCATTTCTTTAGATTCGACACATGAAATGTGTCGTGGATTGCGCTTAGATTTTGCGGTAACTTCAACTTGTACGCCACTGGTCCGATTCTTTCGAGTATTTCGAATGGACCAATGTATACGGGACCCGACTTGCCTCTCTTCCTGAAGCGTACCAGTCCCTTCCATGGGGACACTTTTAATAGCACTTTATCTCCCACTTGAAACTCCAACGACTTTCTCCGATTATCTGCATAACTTTTCTGACGGTCTCTTGCTGTCTTGAGTCTTTCTTTGATGATTGAGATCTTATCAGTGGTTTCCTGGATAATATCAGGCGTTGTCAGCTGTCTATCTCCGACTTCTACCCAGCTAAGCGGCGATCTGCACTTACGTCCATATAGAGCTTCGTACGGTGCACATTGTATCTTTGGTATGATAGCCGTTGTTATAGGAGAATTCAACAAGTGGCGGTGGGTATCCCAACTTCCACCGAAATCTATTGCGCAAGCCCGTAACCTATCCTCCAGCGTTTGAATAGTTCTTTCCGATTGTCCATCCGTTTGAGGATGATAGGAGGTGCTATAATCCAAACGTGTACCCAATGCCTTTTGGAGTGATTGCCAAAAACGCGATGTAAATCGTGTATCTCTGTCCGAAATAATGGAAATAGGCACACCATGACGTGTAACTATTTCATTAATATAGATCTGCGCACGCCTTTCCATACTGAAATCTTCGCGAATGGGGATGAAATGAGCCGATTTGGTAAGTCGGTCTACTATAACCCATATTGTGTCGTGCCCCTTTCCAGTTACGGGTAATTTAGTTACGAAATCCATTGTTATTTGCTCCCACTTCCACCGTGGTATTTCGAGTTGTTGGAGTAAACCGGATGGTTTCTGATGTTCGGCCTTTATCTTAGCACAAGTCAGGCACTTGCTTACAAATACAGCAATATCTTTCTTCATTCCCGGCCACCAATAATACTCCTTCAAATCCTTATACATTTTATCTGCTCCTGGGTGAATCGAATATCTGGATCGATGAGCTTCATCCAAAATGGTTGACCGTAGATCACCAACCTTCGGTACCCATGCTTTATTCTTGAAGTAATACACACCATCCTCTTGCATTTCAATTTCTTTCTCTAAATGTTGCAAGGTTTCATTCTTCCTATTTTCTTCTTTTAAAACTTCTTTTTGTGCTTCAATAATTTGAGTTTTTAAACTCGTCTGGACCATTACTCCCATAGCACATACTCTTGTTGGTTTTACTCTTTCCTTTCGGCTTAACGCGTCGGCTACCACATTAGCTTTTCCCGGATGGTACTTTATCTCACGATCGTAGTCACTAAGTAGTTCCACCCATCTTCTCTGCCTCATATTGAGCATTTTCTGGTCAAGGATGTGTTGGAGGCTTTTATGATCCGTGAAAATGGTGCACTTGGTGCCGTATAGGTAGTGTCTCCAGATTTTGAGTGCGAACACCACCGCCCCTAATTCCAAATCATGAGTGGTGTAATTCTTCTCGTGAATCTTTAATTGTCTCGAAGCGTATGCAATAACTTTGTCTTTTTGCATTAACACGCAGCCCATTCCCTGATGTGAAGCATCACAGTAGACTACGAAGTTTTCGACTCCTTCAGGTAGAGCCAGAATTGGTGCGTTGCATAACTTGTGTTTGAGCGTCTGGAAGGCTTCTTCTTGTTTCTCTCCCCAAATAAACTTTTTATCTTTTTGTGTTAGAGTCGTTAGTGGTTGCGCGATCTTAGAGAAATTCTCGATAAATCGCCGGTAATAACCTGCCAATCTTAGCTGGATCAACTTGGATCCCCTTTTCATTCACCACATGGCCAAGAAAGTGTACCTCACGAATCCAGAATTCACATTTAGAGAATTTCGCGTACAACCTCTCGTCTCTGAGCAATTCCAATATCAACTTCAAGTGTTGCTCATGCTCCTTTTTGTCTCGAGAATAAATGAGTATATCATCTATAAATACGATCACAAATTTGTCTAGGTATGGTCGACATACTCTATTCATCAAATCCATGAAGACTGCCGGTGCGTTTGTTAGACCAAATGGCATGACTAGGAACTCGTAGTGACCGTATCGAGTCCTAAAGGCCGTCTTGGGGATATCTTCTTCTCGCACTCTCATTTGATGATATCCAGACCTAAGATCGATCTTTGAGAAGTGCGTTGCACCTTGAAGTTGATCAAACAAATCATCAATCCGGGGAAGGGGGTATCGGTTCTTAATTGTCAACTTGTTGAGTTCCCTATAATCGATACACATTCGAAAAGATCCATCTTTCTTTTTAACAAATAAGATTGGAGCTCCCCAAGGTGAAGAGCTGGGTCTGATGAATCCCTTATCGAGTAACTACTGAAGTTGTTCTGATAGTTCCTGCATCTCAGATGGCGCTAACCGGTATGGTGATTTCGCCACGGGCGCAGCTCCAGGAATTAAATCGATGTGAAATTCAACTTGTCTTGGCGGGGGTATTCCAGGCAAGTCGTCTGGGAATACTTCGGGAAAGTCCCGAACTATTGGAATATCTTGAACGCGTTTTTCTTTAGCTTTCTTATTCTTAACGTGAGCTAGAAAGACAATACCGTCCTTTCTCAAATGCTTTCGCATTTTCATACACGTTACTATTTTAACACTCCTTCTAGTTGTCTCGCCGTGTACTTCGAGTTTTCCCCCTTCGGGTAACGGAACTCGAATGATCTTTTTGGAACAACAAATTTCAGCTCGGTTTTTGGACAGCCAATCCATACCCACGATTATGTCGAAACTTCCCAATTTAATCGGTATTAGATCTATACTAAAATCTCTATTGGCCAAACTTAAGGTGCAGTTCATTAATATGTCTTTAGCCCTACATTCTTGTCCGTTGGCATATTCAATGACATATATTTCTTTCAATTTTTGAGGTTTTAAATTTATCTTTGATCTAAATTCTGTCGCCACAAAACTCCTATCTGCTCCAAAATCAAATAGTACAGACGCATAATGATTATTCAGAAGAAACGTACCTGTAACGACATCTGGGTTTTGCCTTGCTTCCTCTGCTCCAATCTCAAACACTCGACCTCTTGCCGGACCTCCTTGATTTCCTCGGTTGGCCGGTTTTGCTTGATGAGTGTTCGGTCTATGATTCCATCGTGGACATGTATTCCGAAAGTGATCCGGGCTTCCACACTCAAAACATGCCCGCTTTCCTGTGCTCCTGCAATCCTTGGCATAATGACCTCCTTTGTTGCATTTTTGACAGATAATACATTGTCCGGTATGCTGTCTATTGCATTTGTCACATTTGGGATAAGGTCCTTTCCCTTTCTCTGCAGGTTGAGTTTGAATTCCGTAGTTACCTGTAGTTCTTTGTTCCTTGCTTGTCCTTTTTCCAAACTGCTTTCTCATTGGTTCATCCAGTTTTCTCTTCCCTTGTGCCTTATCTCTTACAAACAATCCCGAGCGAGTAGCATTGTTTGTGAGTCTGGTTGCCGAACTTACTGCCTCTTGTAGAGTTTTTGGGTTTGCTGAGGTAACATCCCCGCGTATCTCCGGAGATAATCCCCAAATATACCTATCAACGCGGTTCTCTTCAGGCGTTACCAGATGCGGTACCATTTTTGCCAATTCATGAAATCGGGCTGTGTAGGAGTCGATATCATTCCCTCTCATTTCATGATTCCACAATTCCGCTTCCAGCTTCTGAATTTCGCTTCTTGGGCAGTATTCTTCTTTCAACATTTTCTTGAAATCCTCCCACGTAAGACTGTTAGCAGCTTCTCGACCACGGGTTTGTACTTGTGTATTCCACCATGTTAACGCTCGTCCTTGTAATAAGCATGTAGCAAATTCTACCTTCTTACCTTCGGTACATTTGCTAATATGGAGCACAGACTCCATGCTCTCTATCCAAGTTAATAATCCCACGGCTCCCTCAGTTCCATGAAATTCTTTAGGGTTACAGCTCCTAAAGGATTTATATGTACATTCTCTGTTTCCAGACCCTTGACTGTTGTTTTGATTATTGTTCAGGCCAGCTGCCACTTGACTAACAATGTTCGGAAGTGCAACCATGAGTTGTTCGGACACAAGTCTCGCAACTTCGGAATTCTCTCTTCTTGGAGGCATTGTTCTAAACACGATTTTAAATTGAGTTTTAGTCAATTTTGTGTTACAATGGCCATTATAAATCTACTTACTAAATCATACACATCTTATAACATACATCCAATACTACTCACGAACACATACATTTCAAAACAACATGAGATAAATAGATAACTTACATAATTATCAAAAATAAACCAAAGTAATTCAAACATAAGTTTTAAAGTACAACCCAAATAACATAAAATTGTTTAATCTTAAACATCTAGGCTACAAACCTCAAAAGCAAATATGGTCCTCCAAAAGATTCTTAATAACAGAAGTTCCCTAATGGATCATTACCCAAATCAATACTCCTATCATCACCATCAGTGCTCCTAATGCCCAAGACGGATACGTGTACGGCCTCCGAGTAGCCACTCCCGGCCTCATGTGCGATCACCACGATCCCCGTAGTGATCTCGTCCACGAGTGTGCAAGACCGTAAGAATGCTTTCTAAGGCCTCGCTTAATCTCTTCTACTCTATCTCGGCGTCTCGTATCTGAACCTCCAATCCTGTGATCTAGAGGTTCTCGGTTGCCGTCATCCCTTGAGGCTGCGGCTCTGGAACTCTCACGGCCGGAGACGGAGGCGTCACGCTTCGCGATCGAGATCGCGATCCAGCTGGTTCGCCCGACGGGTCGGACGGAACCGTGAATACCACCCTTCGGCCAGGGAGGACACGCTTTCGGGCTGTCCGAATAGTCCTAGGTCCGCGTGACGGTCCAGCCACATCGACCGGAGGTGGCGCAGGTACAGAAATCTCCACAGAAGTCTCTCGGGTGGTCGCGTCACTTTCCTCAGACGGATCACTCTCTTCAAGCATGGGCTGGTTCCTCCTAGGGAGGCTAGTAAAGTACCCGGATTCGTCGGGGGAGTGATCGGGAGTGGAAGAAGAGCTAGACATTTTAAACTGCGGCAGTAACAAATTTAATTACTAAATGCACTTTAGTAAAAAAAAATTAAAATACTTATGAAAACTCACACTTATGACCATGCTTTCCATTTGGGCAAGAAGTTCCCAATATAATTGTTCCATGTCTCCCCTATACATATTGAATTAGACATAGGTGATCAGGCTTTGCCTAATATCAATATGCTAAGTCGACACTTATTCCAATTATACTAGTACTTTATAAAAACAGTTTTCGAAAACTTTTTGGTATAGTATTTGTTTAGAAAAACCGGTGTTCTCTATAACCTATGGCTCTGATACCAAGTCTGTCACACCCCGCTAAAGCGGAAACACGAGGCGTGATAGCGCAAAATTTCATAACAATAGGATAAAAACAACACCAACCATCCATTCAAATAAACAACAGTTTAAGTTTAAAATTCTACATTTTGCATCAATTACAAGTTCTAACAAAAACAAAATAAACCAAGTGTTTCAACTAAACAGTTTTCAAATAAACAAGATGGTTGATGTCGACGCGCCCACATAAAAGAAAGATTCGGTTAATCTTTTCTTACCCCTGAAAAAGCATGATAAAAACAAGGTCAACTACAAAGAGTTGGTGAGTTCACAGGTTTTCAATATTTCAAAAATAATCAATTGTATGAGTGAATATGAGCAAAATAAATTTTTGGCACTTATTGATATCTTAAAACGTTAAGGCATTATGTACTCTAATTTTTGTATATAAAGAGCCACCACTAAACCTTTCGACCACAAAACAATATTTTTAATTCTACCTTAGCGGTGGGACTAATACCCCACATATATAGAACCTTCGTTTTTATAGGTATAGTGCACCCCTACCTGTAGTTTCTAGGTGGGATTGCTATCCACACCCTACTTTGTCGGTTTTTAGGTGGGATTGTCCGTCCAAATAGCGCTATCCACAAATACCCTCGGCTCCTCACTTGAGTTAATAGTAGTGTACAAACTTTTATGTTACATTTTACTCAATATAACTATTAGTGTACATGCCTTAGTGCCCACAACATCAAATTTAACAAGATTTCATAATCATAATTACAATGGCTCATAAAACACATTCAATCATGCTTTTCACCCCAAAACGTATAAAACACTTTTTAAAAAAAATGGGGCTGTGAATACTCACCTTATAGCAACGCTCCGCAACGCAAACAATACAATTCGAATCTCCGCACAATGACCTAACGCTTCCCTATCAAAGAGTAATACTCAAAACCGTCACTTATAGGTCTAATACTACTTAGAGGTGAATAAATCTTAAGCCCATAAGTGTCTATATATGTCCAATTATACAAAATGCCCGAAAGTGATCTTATTATCCATCACATGATCAATATTTATAAAAATCAATTAAGTCCAGAATTTCTCTTCTGGACAGAAACTAATTGTCCTAAAAATGATCCGTTTTCAAGGGCTTCCAAAATGATCTAGTTTCCTATATTTTTATGGTCTTTGTGACCAAATTTAATGCCTTTTGGACATGTACAAGTGGTTCAAATAATTCATGCAAAATATTATATCACAACCGGTAAAACAGATTACACTATGTTAGTGAATCACTCACTTAAGGAGTTATACTCAGTGTTTTCTAGAATTTCCAGTTGGATTGGAATCATAACTCATAAAGGAAACGTTTGAGATAAGATTCACTGATTTTCAAGAAGTTATGAAGGAGGTATGACACTACAAAGTTGCATGCACAATTCTGCCATTAGCTGACAGATTGCACACTTAACTTAAATAAATTGGTTAGTGCCTCAAAACTTCATATTTTTGCATGAAACTGGATCCATATGAATCCTAACTCATAAAATGAAGTCCTAGAAAAAGAATCATGCATTAAAGAAAAATAACAAAGGAGATACTAACACACAAAGTAGAGTTTAGCTGCTGGTGGTTTCACAGATTGCACACCTAAAGTGTTTTAGGTGTTTGGAGGGTCAAAACTCCATATGTTTAAGTGATTCCACTTGCAAACTGAAGATAACTCATAAATATAACTCTCAAAAGAAAAATCATCCTTTTTCATTGAGTTTTGAAAGAGATATGGCCATTTGAACATGCATGCACAAATCTGTCAGCTTTGGACAGATTGCACACTCATTTTGTTTTGAAGAGTTAAAACCTCAAATAACCATATTTTTGAATGAAATCAGATGCATATGAAAGGTAACTCATTAAGCTAACTTCCAGAAGAAAAATCAAGTGATTTGGAAAAATATTCAAAGAGTTATGGTTGTTCAAAGTAGGGTTTACCTACTGTTGAACTTCCAGATGCACATGCATCTTTCTATGAGCATTTGGGGGGTCAAAACTCAATGTTTTTGAGTGAGACCACTTGGATTAGAACCCCAACTCACTAAATAAACTTTTAGAAGGAAGATTTTTAACATTTTAACATGTTTATTATAAGAAATGGACGATTTTTGCACATGCAATGAATCTGTCAGCAACAAAAATCTCCATTGTTGTTCAAAAACACATAAAATCATGATTTTTACCCATTTTCTTGAGTTTTATTTGTGTAGGTCATAGATTATCACCTTTTTATAAACATTTTACATGTTTTGGTGTAAAATCTCTCCACAAACTCAGAAAATTCAAAGATTTAGAAGAAGAATGCTTAAAATACAAGAAAGTGGGTTTTTCACCCAAAAATGGTAAGAAAATGAGGGTAAAGTTGTTACCTTGTTTGGATGATGATTATAGCTTCTAAATCCTTGTATGAACTTGATCTTGATGATGATTTGAAATGAGAAATGGCTGGAGTTTTTGTTTTAGAGCGGGAGAAAATGTCTCTTTACTTCTAGAGAGAGAGAGGTGAGAGCAAATTTTGAATTTTGAACATGCAAAATGAGGAGAAAAATGAAAAAAAAATGTATTTATATGGGGGTTTAGTGAGGAGGCCGGCCATGGGGGCCCACTCCTCTCAAAATCATATATTTGTTTTATAAATAAAATAAAACTCAAGCCCAATTAAGAATACAATGTCATTTTCTCAATTTTTGGCCCTTTTTCCTCAAAATGTAAGCCCAAAAGTGATAGAGTTCTATAAAAATAGAAGTTTTATATTTGAAACATTAAAACTATATATTTTATATACATTGGGTATAAATTAGAGCATTTGGCACTGTATTGGAAGTTTCGGACAGTTACGGGTCGGAACCGGACATTTTTAAGCGACTACCGGAAATGCTAGGGGTTTTTCGGCCATTCTAAACCAACTATTTCTTAATCTTAAGATTTAAACTATATAAACACTAATAAACTTAATAGAAGCTAACCTGAAAGCTCGAATTTTGACAGTTGTCACAGGGGGGGGGGGAGTTGATAATTCACGAGTCAAGGGGAGCAAACATTCTTGCACACTATAGGGGGGAGCAGATTCTGGTGATATGTGAATAATATAAACGCTTTCATGGAAATGTTCTCAATTCAAGATAAACATCCAGAGCTTCGGCATTAACTCTTGCCGCAAAGGTTATCCAGAAGCTTCTAGCATGTCTATTCATTTTTTTGGAAAACAAAATGTGAAAGTTCATAAGCCATCAAGAACTTCTGTATTAACTCTTGCCTTCAAGGTTATACAAAAGTCTCTAGCATATCTTATCCATCTGTTGAATGAGTCATTCTCTGAAAAATGTAAACCATGTCATTTCTTCTGTAATAACTCTGGTCGCCAACATTATACAGAAGCCTCTGACATGTCTACATTTTTCTATATAAAGATTTCAAGTCTATTTCAAACTTTCTATTGGTCAGAAAATGTTTTTACACGACCAATTGATTGATTTTAAACTTTTTGATGACCTATAGACCTCTGGATCTTAATAAGCATCGAGTTCTTGAAAAGAATCACAATTGAAATGCTTCAGAAAACAATTTTGAAAGTTTAATAGTCATCCAGAGCCTCTATACTAACTCTTGCCTCCAAGGTTACACAGAAGTATCTGGTATGTCTACATAACTTTCTGTCAAGATATTTTTCATGAAAATGTTAGTGGTCATTACCTCTGTTATAACACTTGCCGTCTTGGTTACACAGAAGTTTCAAACATACTTAGTTCCTTTTCTGAAATATGATCTTAAAACTTTCTTCTGGTCCTAAAACGGTTTCCATGACCAGTTAGACGGATTTTTTTAAAATTTTTTGGCTATAATTCTCGATGAGCAAGATCTTTCTGGAATGAAATTTCACTCGAGAATTTTTTTTTCCTCCAAGTTCATACATACGAGTGAGAAATTCAAAGGAAACTATTTGTTATTTACAAAACCTCTTCTATGCCGGTTACACTCACTGCCACATAGCCACGTGTCCAAATCCAATTATTTCCATGTCTGAACCAATGGACACGCGTCTAAACCCTATGGACCGCATGAAGAAACGTTTCTTAGCCCACGTCATTCATGACGCTTCGTTTTTACCCACGCGAGTACCTTTTCAGAATCATATTATTTAAACTTGAATTTCACCTTCATTATTCTTTTTCTGATCCCTGCTCTCATAATTGCTCGTGCTACAAACCTTCCATTGCTCAAAACCTGCAAATCAAAACCCTAATTCTCAATGGCTGCTTCAAATGCAAATATGGGAAATGAAAATGACGAGGTGAATGTTCACCTCTCACAAACTACTGAAAGTGAGATAATCGTCTTCCTCTTAAAAAAAACCCAATAACTTTGAAATCTCTCTGAACCCGAGCAACTACGACTCTGATTGTCGTATTGTGATTGAGTTTCTACGAGCCCATTTTCTCAACCGAGCTCTAACAATAACAGACTCATCTGTCCCAGAAGAATTTGTTCAAGAATTTTGGCAATCCTTAAAGGTTTATGAAAACGGAGAAGTAGTGAAAGGCGACTTCGACATGCCTAACTCTGAACATGCATGTGAAGTTCAAATCACCAGAAACAAGATATCTCGTATCTTCCAACTTCCTACCATTACAGATCTCCAAATTGCTACATACACCTAGGGTACAATTACGAAATCCACAAAATATATGAATTCTAACGTCAATATCTTCCCCCGATTTGGAACGTTTTGGTCTCCATTTTGAACAAAGGTTTTACCTACAAATTTGGCTCAATGGATCAGGCCAGCACCAACATTCTTACAATGATGTACCGAATCTACTTCAATCGCCCGTTAGATTATGTTGAACTTTTATATCGCGAGATCAAAGGGGTTGTCTACAATAAACTGGCATTTCAGGAAAAAGCAAAACCCCTGCCCACCTTGATGTTCCCACGATGTATTCCTTTTCTGCTTCAAAGTGCAATTACCAACTAGAAATTAAAATGCTCTCCACCATTCTGCAAATTTCACATCATGAAGACTCATCGCCTAACAATTCTTGGTGTCGGTTGTCTAGCAGCCCGAGCACTTTTTGAGGTATATGCTTGCTCTTATAACTAACCCATCTTCTTCTCTTGAACTCTATAGAAACTCTGAGGTGTTCATAGCACAAAGATCACCAACCCCAGAGTACTTGGTATCCAGGATAGTAAGTGAGGGGTCTAGTGAGCCTAAGAATGAAAATAATCGGAGTGACAACGAGAGTACTTCTAACCACGCCGAGAGACTATTAAAAGAGAGCACAGAAGATGTCCAAATGGACACAAATGAGAGAACCCAACTGAGTCCATCTAGAGCAACCACATCTGCTAGGGCTGGTGCCAGTACACCAGCACCTATTGAAACAGGATGTATGCCCAGTCCAAACCCCAACCTAGAAGCTTACTTATTAGAAGCCATCTCAAATGCTTGTAAATCAAGCACAACAGGGGAAACCAATTCATATTCTTCCTCCTAATAGGAAGAAGACTTAGATATAAGAGTTCCTTTGCCCCAGAACTCGCCAACTTCCCTATGTAACATTGTTGTCTCTGTGACCAATGACGTAGATTGGCCAGGTTGTCACGTCCATGGCAACCGCTGATCCAAATGCTTACAAATTCCTATAAGAGGGGTTATGGCAACAGGATGCACCACGTACCTCCATATTTGACATGTTTCAAGGTACGCACGTCATAATTGACTCTCCACCCTCTAACGTTGGAAAAAAATTCGATTTGATTAGAACATCCTAAGAGGAAACTCGTAAGAGTGCTCAATGTCAGGATGGAAGTCCCTATGAACTCAAAGTCAAAACAAGTGCAAATGAGGTCCCTATGAACACGAGGGTCAAGCGTCCCCATGTGTTGGGGATACAGCGATTACCACTCCTGACTTTGTCACATATTCTGGGTTCAAAGCATTTTCTGATCAAATGAATGGATCCTTGGACGATCTGACACTCGAAATTTAGAATTCAGAGGCAAATCTAAATGGCGAACTTAGAACAGTAAATTATTCTCTCTGTGATATCCAAGTCACTCAGAAAGCTGACACAACAAAACTTGCTCAATTTCAAAACTTCCTTATCTGTGCACATGATGCTCAACGAGATCTGGATATTGAGCATTTTCAGAAAATTGATGCAGAACTTAAAGCCAACACAAAGACTATCTCCAAACTTCCTTTTGAATTTCCATCCACATCAACTCCTGCAAAAACAATTTCTTCAGAGGATTTCAAGTTATTTGATATTGACATCAAAGGTATGTTAGATAAGGTTGTCAATCATGCTCAATCAAATCCCTCTGATTTTGTATCGAAAGTTGATCTGGCAAGCTTTCAGAAATCCCTGGTTGACAAGTTCACAAACATAAATGCAAAATTTGTTTCGAAAGTTGATGCCACCTCTAATAATCTCACCACTCTCCTCAGTAAACCAGCTCAAGTACCACCTTCTGACCTTCATCAAAAATTATCTGCTACTGAGTCATTTGTGAATGAAATGAAGACAACAATTCAAACCCTATCTGATTATCAATCCTCCAGAAGGAAAGCAAAGAACATCAGAGCCTGTAAAAGGGCTGAGCTTAATAGAAAAACATCTGAGGACCAGGATCCAAATTCTTCTGATCCTCAGAAGGGGGAGAATAGCCAGAAAAGGCAGAAGATTGGTCCTTTTGAACCTACATCAACCTCATACGAAGAAAGATCACAACCATAATCAACCTCCCACCCATAACAAACTCAACAGCAACACCACGCCTCTGCCTCCAACACTCCTCAAGCTCTCTCTGGATCACAAACTCAACCACCTTTCATTGTAAAACCTATAACAATGATGACCAGAGCTGGAACATAACTTGTTCCTGGAGATGTCTCTGCTACAATCCCCACAACTTCCACTTCCTTACCATCTAACCCCGAAATGGCCAGATTGGTACAACATCCAGAAAGAAGCAGAAGACAACGAATCCCAATAAGTCCCAGAATAACCACCACAAGACCAAGAGCTCAAGGTCAAGCATTAACCTCCACTTCAAACGCTCAAACTCTTACTACTCAAACTCCAGGGGTACATATTCCAGAAACCACTCAAGCTACAGAGGTTAATATCTCAGAAGCTCCTAATTCTGAAAATCCACAAGCTCAATTTGTTGCTGCTCCAGAAGCCTCTACAAGCAAGCAAATTCATGAAGCCTCTACAAGCCAGCCAATCCAAACTCCAACTCTTACTGATGATAGGTTGAAAGCACCAATAGTTGATCAATCTGATGATCGAGCCACTCTTGAATAAGAAAATCACATTGTGGCTAATCCTTGTAGAGTCATGGACCCTAAACAACAAGAAAGAATAGCCAGTGTCCAACCTCCTCCAAACAGAGAGAAAATCTACAAAGTTATGTACGCTGAAAGAGATGAAAGAGTAAGCTTAGTGACCCCTGACTTTGCCCCAAATATTGATGTACAAATCAAAATCAGATTTTCAAGATTTAAATAAGACAAAAGCGTTGTCTTCTCAACATCTCCAATCAGCAGGGTAACAGGTGGGAGGACAAGATTCTTTGAGAACACAAATATAATGTACACTGAGTACAAAGTTACCAGAAGAAATGGGCAAACTTATATATTCAGAGATAATGATTTACTGACCTTGAACCCGAAAGATCTCTTACTTCTTGGAGCATATATGAAGTACAGAAGAAACATGGGCGCAAATGATAACGTGTTGATCATAACTCCTTTCGATGATTTTAATATGATTCCTTTTGTATACTTAGTGAAATTCCATTGTATAAGCTTCTGTTAATATTCAGCGATAGCACACGCTGATTACCATCAGCGATCGCTGAAGATCAAGGAACAACAAGCTTATCTCTGAAGACTGAAGCTCAACTATCACATCAGAAGACCATTCAGCGAAAGTCGAAGACCTTAGCTGAAGAGAGAGATAATCAGCTAAGTGAACTGAAGCGGTTCAGCGATAGCAGAGATTATCTAGTCAAAGCGTGATGTCTTGTGAAGCCTCAGCGATACTGAAGATTCCTCCTTGAAGATTCAGAATCAGCGATCAAATGAAACTTCCTTAACAAGACAAAAGATTGATCTTATCCTTGATGCACAAAAGTCAAACCTAGAACCATGTCAGAAAAAGACGTACGATTTGTCTCTTATGTCCCCATCATATCTGATACAGTATTCTTCATATTCGGCTAAAAACACGGTTGTCTTATCACCAAGCACAAGCTTCCTATCCAAGCTTGACACTTGGCATATACCTTTTGTCTTGCATTAAATGCAAACGGGTATAAATAAGATGGAGATATCTTCTTCATCTTAATGCATGCTTCCTTCTAGCCTAAACCCTCTTGATTTCTTTCTTATTTCTTCTTGTGCATCAAACTTAGTGTTTCTTAGTTACAATAGAATAGGTTTTAAACTTGTTCTTATTCCGCTTGTAATTGTAAATTTGTTTATGTTATATAAACTCATTTAAAAACCAAAATCTGTGTGTTTGTATTCAACCCCCCTTCTACAAAATCTTTACTATTTATTGAACTCTTGTTGACCCTTATTGGGACCAACAAGTGGTATCAGAGCAGTGTTTGCTTCTTTAATCTTTAAAATATTTTTTCTTAAAACTATTTTAAAATGTCAAACCCTAATACGAACAACAATGATAATGGATCTTTAGCTAAACCTCCAAGATTTAGCCATGATAACTTTCCATTATGGAAGGAAAGAATGTCTCTATTTCTAGAAGGATCTGACCCTAAGATCCCCTACTATCTAGAAAATGGACCATTTGTTCCTACAACTATTGTAGCTGGTGTTCCTGCCACCACTACTACTCCAGCCATCCTGAGAGGAGTATTGTTAAAACTCCTAACAGATGGACTAAGGAAGACAAGAAATAAATTGCTATTGACTCTAAAGCTAGATCTATAATAGCATTGTCTTTACCTGATGAAGTCTATCATTCTGTTATGAAAATGAGGATTTCTAAAGCCATGTGGGATACTCTATGTATCCAATATAAAGGAACTTCTGAAGTACAAGTCAGTAGGTGCATAAACCTTGTAAGACAATACGAGAGTTTTATGCATCATAAAAGTGAATCTCATACTCAAATTCACCAGCGGTTCAACTGTTTGCTGATTGATCTCAAGTCAGTGAACAGAGTGTACTCAAACGCTGAAATTCTGACCAAATTCATGGAGACACTACCCGATCAATGGGCAATGTACACTACATGTCTGAAGCTGTCAAAGAATCTTGAAACCTTATTTTTAAGTGCTTTATATGGAATGCTCTTAAATGAGGAACAACCTCAACTTTTGAGGAAGAACCTCATAAATGAACTCAAAGGTGCCAAAAGTACTTCTTTGGCACTTGTGACTTCAGAGGCAACTCCTCCTAAAAATGTCTCTTCTTCCACTATTACCTCCATCACTGAATTAGGTCAAACTGATTCAGAAGACCAACTCACTGATGCTGACATCTCTGAGTTTGATAACTCTCTAGCTCTCTTAACTAATAATTTTAAAAGATTCGCTAGAAAGAGAAACTATTGAAAACCTTCTAAACTCTCTGACTCTGAAAAGCAAAAAACATTGCCCATCGAGAAAGCCTCAGCGATATGTTTCAACTGTCAGCGAAAGGGCCACTTTGCTAGTGAATGCAGGTCAAAGAAAGTTGCAGCTCCCACCTCCTCCCAGACCTCTGATAAAAAGGAGAAGTATTAGAAATTGAAAAACAAATACAAGGATCTGAAGAAACACCAGCAAATAGGCAAAGGCCTTATCGCTGAAGAAGTTGATTGGCACGCTGAAGATGACTGGGCCAAGACCTCTGAAGAGTCTGGTTCAGATGAAGAAGATCTTGCCTTCCTCTGTCTAATGGCAAGAGTAGAGGACGCTGAAGAAGCAACTGAAACTTCTTCCTCTGAGTCCCCTTCTACTCAGGTAACAACTTTTTCTATCTCTTTACCTTCTTAAAGTGATAACTTGTCAGCTCTCAATGTTATGACTGCTGATTTTTATAATGCTTTAAATGGAAAGATTAAGGCTGAGAAAATAAACACTGATCTATCTGAGCAATTAAAAAATTGCCATATAAGAATCAAAGAACTTTCTAAAATAGAGGAAACTCTTGAGGACCAAGTATTCGCAAATCAAATCAGAAGCATTGAGAAGCAGCAAGCTATCGCTGATAGGGAAAAGGCTATCGCTGATCTAAAGTCTGAAAAGGCAACCTTCGAAGCATGGTGTAAGGCTTCTGATAAAGTCAATGAGATCATCAATGCCCAAATACCTATGAAAACTAGAAGTGGGTTAGACTATAACCCTGAAAAGGAAGAATCCGAGAATGATCGTTCCATGCTCAAATTTGGAATGTTTGTCTCTTCTATCCCTGATACTTCTTCTTCAACTTCTTTTTCTTCTTCTAAAGAAAACTTACCTGTGATAAATTCTAAGAAGGTGATCAAGAACGAGTTTCTTGACCATGTTCCTAAGAATAAGATCACTCAGAACAGGAACAAGAAATCCTTAGAGAAAAATCCTAAATCTGGGAAGAAGGTCTCTGACTTTTCTCAGAAACCACCCCCAGAATTCAGGTCGATCTTACTCCTACCCCTGAAAGGGTTGTCATACCTCCAAGGACTATGGATAAAGGAACTTTTGGTCCTGTCCCTGAAAAGGTTCCTATTTTCTCTCTGAATTCCAAATCCTTTAAATATAGGAAGTGCTATCACTGTGGTGAAACTACTCACATTGCAAGTAAATGTCCTAACGCTACTAGAGCTGATAAACTAGCTCATGGAAAGAAAGTAGCTGAAGCTGAAAAGTCAAAAAGAGTGAAACCCACCAAGGTTGTAAAACGACCAAAGGTGAAGATATCCACTGAAGAGAGTTCTTAGCTCCTCCGCCAATCCTCTATCTAACCAAGCAGGACCCATAGTAGTATGGGTACCTTTAAACAATTAATCTTTTGTTGTATGCAGAGTGCCAAAGGTATCTGGTATCTTGATAGCGGATGCTCAAGGCATATTGGTGGAAAATCTCTGCTCTCTGATTACAAAGAAGAAGCTGGTTCATCAGTGACTATTGGTGGAAATGGCAAAGGATACACTAAAGGTTATGGAATTCTATCCAACGGAGCCACATCGATTTCTCGTGTTGCCTACGTTGAGGGACTAAAGCACAATCTCTTGAGTGTTAGTCAGTTATGTGACAAAGACTTCAAAGTTCTATTCTTAAAGAATAGATGTGCTGTCACTGACGGAAATGATAAGCTTGCCTTAACAGGCAAAAGAGTGGAAAATGTGTATGTCATAAATATGAATAGTTCTTACTCTGAGAACATGTGCTTTATCTCTAAAGCATCCACTGACATAAACTGGTAATGGCATAAAAGACTCTCTCATCTCAACTTTAAGATAATAAATGAATTGTCTCAAAAAGATCTAGTCATAGACCTCCCAAATCATACCTATACAAAGGAATCTCTTTGTTTAGAGTGTGAAAAGGGAAAGCTGACAAAAGCCTCCTTCAGGTGGAAGCAAATTTCTTCAGTGACCGCTCCTCTTCAGCTACTCCATATGGATCTATTTGGATCTGTCAATGTCCAATCTATTTCTGGAAAGAAATATACTTTAGTGATTGTTGATGAATATTCCAAATACACATGGGTGTTCTTCCTTCGATCGAAAAGTGATACCCCTGAAATGATAATTTTTTTTATCAAAAGGATGGAAGTTTTGAACAATCTAATTGTTCGATCCTAAAGAAGTGATCATGGTACTGAATTCAAAAACAGTACTCTGGTAAACTTCTTTGAAGAAAAAGGCATTTCTCACAACTTTTCCTCAGTGAGAACTCCTCAGCAAAACGGTGTTGCTGAAAGAAGAAATCGAACTATCATTGAAGCGGCTCTCTCAATGCTCAGCGAATCGCATCTACCGACTCAGTTCTGGACTGAAGCAGTCAACACAACATGCTTCACTCAAAATCGATCCCTAATAGTTAAGCGATTTAAGAAGACCCCCTATGAATTGTTTCATGGGAGAAGACCTACTATGAAATATTTCCATATTTTTGGATGTTGATGTTACATTCTGAATGACAGAGATCATTTGGGTAAATCTGATCCAAAAGCTGACGATGGTATATTTCTTGGATACTCCTCTGTATCTAAATCCTTCAGAGTCTTCAACAAAAGAAGACAACAAGTTGAAGAATCCATGCACGTTAACTTTGATGAATATCGTCCCATTCATACTTCTCATACTCATGATGATGATGAAGAATTGAATGCCTGGATGAGATCTCATTATGGGGAACCTGAAACATATTTCAGCAATCAACCTCCTGCTGAAGAATGTGATGATGAAATCCCTGTAAATCCTTCAAGTGACATACATCCATCTTCAGGGATGAATGTTACTCCGCTAAATCAGATTCCTGTTCCTGACTCCTCTCTTGGAAATTCCTCAGTGAACAACCAAACTATATCTGAAAATCAATCCCCTGAATTGATTCTAAATGAAGTACCTGTTGCTGAAACAACAAGTCCTTTTCTAGAAACTGAAGAACAAGTCGTTGAATCTGCTGTTGATCTTGATCTCTCTCCTCAACCTCCAGCTCAGCGATGGACTGCAAATCACCCAATAAATCAAATTATTGGTCATCCCAATGCAGGTATCAAAACACATAGAGGTACAAGTAATATCTGTCTTTATGTTAACTTCATTTCTCTCTCTGAACCTAAAAAGATAGATCAAGCTATCTCTGATCCTAGATGGGTTTCAACTATGCAAGAAGAACTCACTGAATTTCGTAGAAATAAAGTTTGGAATCTTGTTCCTAGACCCTCTGATAAAACTGTCATAGGAACCAAATGGGTTTTCAGAAATAAGCAAGATGAAAACGGGACTATAATTCGCAATAAGGCTAGACCTGTTGCTCAAGGTTATAAACAGGAAGAAGGGATTGACTATGATGAGACCTTTGCACCTGTTGGTCGTTTAGAAGCCATAAAACTCGTTTTAGCTTATGCTGCCCATAAAGACTTCAAAGTTTTTCAAATGGATGTTAAAAGTGCTTTTCTAAATGGAAAACTCAGCGAGGAAGTTTATGTTGAACAACCCCCTGGTTTCTCAGACCCTAACCATCCTGGTTATGTTTTTAAACTTGAAAAAGCTCTTTACGGGTTAAAACAAGCTCCTAGAGCTTGGTATGACACCCTTTCTAAATTTATTCTTAAAGAAAAATTTGTTCATGGAAAAATTGACCAAACCCTGTTTTTAAGAAAATATAAAGGTCATATTATACTCGCTCAGATATATGTTGATGACATTATCTTTGGTTCCACAAGACCCAAACTGTATACTCGTTTCGCTGCAAGAATGCAATAACAATATAAAATGAGTATGATGGGTGAACTAACATATTTTCTAGGTTTGCAGATTAAGCAATCTGACAAAAGAATCTTTATTTGTCAAAGGCAATATGTTAAGGACATGCTGAATAAATTCGACATGAATCAATGCTCAGGGATGATGACCCCTATGGCGCCTCCTTTGACTTTGAACAAGGATCCCAATGGGAAACCAGTCAATATCACTGCCTATCGAGGGATGATTGGATCTTTGCTGTATCTTACAGCGAGTAGACCAGACATCATGTATTCTACATGTCTCTGTGCTCGGTATCAAGCTGAACAGAAGGAATCCCATCTAATCGCTGTAAAGCGAATATTCAGATATCTGAAAGGAACTCCAAATCTAGGTCTTTGGTATCCCAAAGGGTCTGGATTTGATCTAATAGGTTATTCTGACAGTGATTTTACAGACTGTAAGATAGATAGAAAGAGCACCCCTGGTGGGTGTCAGCTGCTAAGTGGAAAATTAATTAGTTGGACAAGTAAAAAGCAAAACTCAGTGTCCACCTCCACCGCTGAAGCTGAATATGTAGCCGCTGGTAGTTGGTGTGCTCAAAACCTTTGGATGAGAAATCAACTCAGAGACTATGATCTCAAGCTCTCTAAAATTCCTATCTATTGTGATAGTACTAGTGCTATTGCAATTGCTAACAACCCTTGTACTTCACTCCAAAACCAAGCACATTGAGATCCGATATCACTTTATCAGAGATCATGTGATGAATGGTGAAATTGAGTGATAGGACCCAAACAATCAAGATATCAATATATGAAAAGATTATGACAGGAATGATAGTAGCCAAATGTAATTTGTATTGATTGAATGTACTATATACAGAATATATCTTTACAAGGTATATGAAAACATTAGTTCTAACATTCTAACTAACTATCTATTTATACATAAAATAGAAAGACTAAATTGACAATACATTCATAACAGACAAGTTCAGAATTGGTTCTGAACTCCTTCAGAACTTCTTCAGAAGTGTCTTCAGAACTTCTTCAGAACCTCTTCAGAAGTATCTTCAGAACTTCTTCATATATTTTTCACTTTAAGAACCCAGTTCCTTTTGAAGCTATTATGATATTTCTATCAATCTCCCCCTTAGCTTCAAAAGTTCAGATCATACTTCCAGAAATTCAGAATTTCTCTTACATCCTTCAGAATTAGTCTTCTGTATTCTAGTAAGGATTCAGCAACTCTAATCATTTCTTTTGCAAGTATCTTGTGCTTCTCCTAATCTTCATTGCTCAGATTCTTTAGTCTTCTATTCTGTCTTTTTACCAAACGATCTCTGATTGCCATGAGAGTTCCATTGCAACATTTGTAGAGTTCTTCAAATCTCACAAATAATAGTTCATGAAAGCATTTACAAACGAAGCCAGGAGGATGAAGTACTAAAGTGCTCTACTTCAAATTCTGAATATCTGGTAGACTTAGATTTGGTTTGCTTAAGTGTACTTGCTTCTTGTTTAGAACATAAGCAACACGGAAATCGATCTTTGCAGCCCATATAAATTCTCTGTATAATCCATCTTTAAGCACTGGAAAAGATTTTCTGAACTTGGTAATTGAGTCATGGAAGGGATAAAGACTTCTGTATACTCTGAGAAGATCTCTGAGATGAACATTCTGAAAGTTAGCTTCAGAAAAGGTAGAAATCTCACCATTTTGTCGCTCAACAGTAAAGAATGCATATTTGAAATTTTGTCTTGTCTTTAAATCAGCATTAATCACTTTGATCACAGGACTTTCTTTTCTTGCTTCATTGATTGGAATCATTATCTTTCTGATGATGTTTGAGTACCATTGTTTCCAACCAAAAGACTTTTGAATCCAGCAATCTATATAGTTGAATTTTTGTTCATATTCCATGAACATTTCTGGATGAAAATATTCAAGGAACATAGTGAAAGCACTTTCTTCAATTCTTTGCACTTGTAGTTGTTCCTCTTCAGATATTTGCTTTTCAGGAACCAACTCTTCAGAAATATTTTCAAAAACTTCTTCCTTTTCTTTTTCTTTTTCCTTTTGTCTTTCTTCTGAACTTTCAACATTCAGAGTGTACTTCTGAATTTCTTCCATATCTTGTCTCTTTGTATGAATCTTGAAGTCATACGCATCACTTAGTAGATAATCTGCTCCTTTTATCTTGTTTACTTTCTTGTGACCAGCTAGATAACTCTTTCTCACAAATTCTCTAAAATGTATTCTTTCTTTGATTAGATAGACAATTTCTTCTTTGATGTCAGATTCTTCAATAAAATCTGTCATGTAGTTCAGAAACCATTTGAGTGAGGATGTAGAATACTTTGGAATATCAGGTACAACAAATGTCTTAGAGACTTCTTCAACTAGATACATGAACCCAATATCTGGATTAGTAAACAATCTCTTCAGCCCAAACCTTTCAACTCCTTCTAAATGAGCTAAATCAAATTCCAATTCAACTCTTTCATCTGGTTGTTCAAGAAAATTTCTGAAGATAGAAAATCTGTTGTCCAAAAGTCTACACTCCAGACTTCTTGGATAATTCAGAAAGACATGCACCCAACATAATTGATTCAGAATATCCCATAATCTTTCAGAAGCACTTCTGAACTCTTCACTCAGAAGTTGTTGAGGCTTCCAAATTACTAAATCTTTTATTTCATTTGAGCTTTCTCCCATATTTACATCAATCATATCTTCTTCAAACATGATCACATCAGAAAGATCACTTGGTTCTCCAATAACATGTTCAAAAGCAAGGTATTCCCTTAGCATTTCTTCAATAGAGTCTGGAATTATATCTGTGTTATCTGAGCCCAAGTTACCTTCAGAATCAAGAGACAACTTTTCTGTTTCATATCCTTCTTCTATCATTTCTTCAGAAGAATGATCATTTGTCTCTTGTGCCTCATGTTCTGCAGATAAAATATCTTCTATAGCTTCTGAGACTTATTAGTGAATCTCGGAGAGATATTTATATTATATAATTAGTTTCTTTCTCTTCTAGTTTTCTATCTCCCATCTATCTATTTTCTTTAGTTATTCACTAGAGCAATTATGATCTGGAAGTCGATCCGGGGCAAGTGTTCGGATCTATTATGACATAGCCATGAGGCGCTCAACGGACCTTTTTAATCTTATAAAACCGTTTCTGACTTTAGATTGATACAAGAAATGGAATAATCGAGAATCCCGAGTAACAGGCCAGGCCGCTAAAGTAGCTAAAGTAGTGATAAATCCTGTTAATAAAACGGGTCCTATAGACAGTCCATCTATTCCTAATTTCCAACGGAAATCAAAAACATTGATCCATTTATAGTCTTCTACTAGTTGGATTAATGGATCGTCCAATTGGAAATGATAACAGAATGCATAGGTTGTTAGAAGAAGTTCTAACATGCATATACATATTGTATACCACCTAATTACCCTATTTCCTTTATGTGGAAGAAAGAAAATTAAGGAACCCGCAAATATTGGTAAAACTACAATTATTGTTAACCAAGGAAATTTGTTCGTGGTAAAGACAACATACACTTGGACCAGAAAAACCCGTGCTCAAAAATATTTTCTTTTTGGGCACAGGTTTTGGCGATAAAAAAATAAAATGGACTCAAGTAGGGTTTTCTGTAACGTATTAATAAGCTATACCCATGCTGCGGGTTGTTTCATGCCATAAATAAACTCGAACACTTAAGAAATCCGTTGGGCAGGCGGATTCACATCTCTTACAACCGACACAATCCTCTGTTCTTGGAGCAGAAGCTATTTGTTTGGCTTTACATCCGTCCCAAGGTATCATTTCTAATACATCCGTGGGACAGGCTCGGATACATTGAGTACACCCGATACATGTATCATAAATCTTTACTGAATGCGACATTGGATCTATCCATTTTTGAACGTGATAAAGTTTCAATCTAGTAAATTTATAAATGAATTATATATGAAATACTAGATGAATCGATGAGTTCCCCGAGTTTTTTTATTAATCTATTTCTGGATTGACAGTGCCAAAATACTTTGATTTCTTATGTTTGTGATAACATGATAATACCTTACGTGCCAGACGTGCTGATTTGAATTAATTTATGAAAATTCTAATTTATATATTTGATTCTTCACCAACATTCTGAGTATCTTCAGAGGTCTTCTCAGAATTTTGAACTTGATCATTTACATTAGATTCTAGTTCAGATACTCTCTGTCTTTTCTCCCCCTCTTGATTATCAGGATCCTGATCATCAAGACTCCTTTTAAAAGTATCTGATTGAGATCTGCATTCAAGAGCAAGTAATCTTGTGCTTAATTCTGATTGAGAACTCTGAATGGAGGAAAGTTGATTTAGAATATGAGAAATATCATCTTTAGTGGCATAAGCTTGTGGAGCAGAAGAAGAAGAAGGCTGAGAAGCTTTCAAAGAAGAAACAGAGGAAGCCACTTCAGAAAAAGCTGACAAAAGTGCTTGTTTAAACAAATGAAGATCATTAGAAGATTTGAGATGAAAGTCATTCAGCTTGTTAACCAAATTTTCCCCATGTTGATCCAACCTAACCTCCAACACCTTTTTGGTAGAATCCGTCAAATCCTTGATGTCCTTCTGAATCTTTGCAAATTCAGAAGTACAGAGATCTTTGAATTTTGTGAATTCAGAAGATGTGAGTAAGTTGCCAAGATCAACAGATGAACTTGTTTTTAGACCTTCAGAAGAAGGTTGGTCTGTATGAGCCACAAAGGCATCATGAACCACATTTGACTCTGTGAATGGAGCTTTTGTGATGTTCACCCCACCAGGACTTCCAACTAATCCTTGATATCCAAAAATTGGAATATCTATAGTTGTTGATGCAATGTGACAAACACTTTGCTTAGGAACATCTGAAAGATGTGTGCTTGTGTGAATGGATGCCACATTAAGTGGTTCAGAAGGCTCAAAGTTGAGTGGACACTTAGACTCAATGTGCTCAAAACTGTGAAGGGGGACATATATCCTTCATTTTCAACAAAAGGAACCTCCAATTGGGGTCCTAATGGATTATAAGCTGCTTGCCCCATTTGTGTTGTTGAAACACCCTTCTGTTGAGAGATGGGTGAGTGGCTGGGGGGGGGGGGTTAACCAAGGTTGCCATGGGCTCACTGGCTGTTTCAATATTATCCACCAAAGAATGTGGAATAATAGTAGATGTGGGTGCCCGGCTTGTAACATGTGGTTCACATGTTTGTTTTTCTTGTACCTGTGTTCTCCCCTCATCAATTCTTTTTTTTACCCTTCTACCCTGTCTCTCATTAACATTTTTCCTCTTCACTCTTTGAGGTTGTTCACCCCCTTGAACAGCCTCCCCTCTCTTTCTAATAATTCTAGACTCCCTTGCATGATCACCACTCTGGTTTGAATCAGGGGAAGGGACTACTGGTTGAGGTAATCCCATAGATTCTAAATGCTCACTCCCAATCCTAGTTAGTGTACTTACAAGTTCAAGTAAATGAGACATAGTGAAAATAGGAACATGTACCTCATGAGCTAGAACAGGAATTTTTGAGACAGCCTTAATTGCTCCTTTGATAAGTATTTGAAGAAATCTCTGAAATGGTATATAGTTGAATGTAGACTTCTTCAAAATGGCAGATTTGAGTTCATCAAAAATGAGACTAGCATAATCATAGTGTTTGTTGAAGGCAACACCATGAAAGATAATCCTCCCATTTGCTGAAGCTTGGTCTAAACTTGAGCTCTTCCCAGATAGGCAGGTATTCAGAATGGAAAACAAGCAATACCAAATTGGAGGTAAACATTTTCTTCTAAAAGAGCTCAGAGCACTAAGGTTTTCAGAGTAACCTAAGCTCATAAAATCTGAGATCATCTCTGATGAGGATGGAATTGAGTCATAACAGGTTTTCCCAAGAACCTCATCTGGTTTTGGCAAATAGTGAAGGCTTCTAATGTCATCTACAGATATACAAACTTTGTAGGCATGAACATAAGAGACAATTTCGTCAGCAGTTTCATCTACCTCAGCATAATGCCATAATTGTTGAAGATAAGAAGCAGGAACAGAGAATTTCCTTGAAAGGAGAGTGCGCAGGGGATGTTTCTTCAGAATTTTAATCAACATTACTTGATCATCAATGAAGTCTTTGGATTTGAAGTTCAGTGCACAGTTATTTCTTTTGATGTCAAGTAATTTCTCAGCAGGTACATAGAGTTTGGACAGGTCACCACTTTCAGCAGGAGTCTGGGATTCAATTTCAGCAACATTTGATTCAGAAACAACATCAATGGGTGTATTCTGTGTTTCCCCAATTTTAGCAGTTGTCGGGTTAAGGTTAGGGTTAATGATAGGGTTTGAAGGTCCGGCTTGATGAGTTGCAGTTGTGGCTGTGTCAAGAAGCATTTGATCATCACTTAGTGGGATTTCCATTGATCCAACCATTAATTTTTGAGGCACAATCTTGAGCAAAGCATCACTTGATGATCCAGTGTTATTATTGGAACTCGAGGAAGTAGAAATCATGGTTTTTGAAGTAGACATGACGTAGAAAGAACACGGATTGGTAACAGAAAGATGATCAATAAACACAGAAAGATTTCTCAGAGAAAAATTGCTAAAAGAATGAAGATGATGAGGAATCCATTGATTTATATGATCGGATAAGCGTTGAAGGACACATGGCCAAAAAGTAAATGTGATTAGAGTAGTAATCATCATTTATTAAGAGAAATGAACCGTTTAATGGTCGTGTTTAAGAGAAATCCAATGAAATTAAAACACGTGGCACACGCTTAAATGAAAAAATCAACGGGAAGTTTTAGTTCTGAGAACAAGTTCAAAAACTTCAGAAGTTGTTCAGAACTTCTGAGAAAAAGTTCAGAAGTCTGAAAAAAGAACTCAGAAGAACCGCAGAACTTTTAAGTGAAGTTCAGAACTAAACTTGGGTCATCTTAGAAGACAAAAAAACATTTAAAAATATAAACTTCTGAAAAATATAAAACATTTTGAGAATTCAAAAGTAGATTTGAACAAATAGAAAACTGTTTTAATCTAAGGAAGCTTGTTCATACTTCTTAGATATAAAGTGCAAGACTTTATTTCACCAATGCAGAGTTGTTATATAGGAAAGGGTAGTTAGAGAAATTTGAAATTAATAACACTCCCCCTTGAATCACTAGCAATTATGATTCTCCCCCTTGATTATTGCAACTCTATCAAAGAATCAATCAAATATTAGTGAAATGAGAAGAAAAAAAAATGAAAAGTATTAAAATACAATCAACCTAGTTACGGAAGAAATATACTTCTGAGTTTGAAAAGTAGCAAAAATCTGAATGCTAAACTTCAGAATATACAAAGTAATTCTGAAGAGCAAAGTATTCAGAATTTGATATATATAAAAAAAAACTTCAGAATGTAACTTCTAGAGTATAGGTGATGTATAATACTTACATAGACATGTTCATCATGCCCAATTTACTTATCAAGAAGTTAAATCGTTTTTCATCAAGTGCTTTGGTAAATAAATCAGCTAACTGATAATCTGTCTGAACAAAAAACATCTCAATATTACCTTTTTCCACATGATCTTTGATAAAATGATATCTTACATCAATGTGCTTGGTTTTTGAATCTTTGAGAACGATTGGCAGTGATGGCTATGGCACTCTTTGAATCACAATACAAAGGAATCTTTTTGAAAGTGTAACCATAGTCTTTTAGTTGAATTTGCATCCAGATCACTTGTGAGCAACATATTGCAGCTGCTATATATTCAGCTTCTGCTGTAGAAGTAGAAACACAATTTTGTTTCTTTGAAGACCAGCTAACTAGTCTATCACCCAGAAACTGACATGATCCAGAAATGTTTTTCCTGTCTAATTTGCAACCACCATGATGCATGTTTGTAAATGCTTGTTAGTTCAAAACTAGAATCCTTAGAATACCAAAGTCCCAATGAAGGAGAACCTTTTAGGTATCTAAGTATTCTTTTTGCAGCTAGAAGGTGTGATTCCTTAGGATTAGCTTGATATCTGGCACAAATACATGTAGCAAACATTATATCTGGTCTACTAGCAGTTAAGTAAAGCAAAGATCCAATTATGCATCTGTACTTTTTCTGATCAACAGATTTTCCATTTAGATCAGGTTCTATCTTAGTAGCAGTGGCCATTGGAGTTTGAATACTTGAACAATCAGTCATGTCAAACTTCTTAAGTAAGTCAGAAACATACTTAGATTGATTAATGAATATGCCAGTGGGAAGTTGTTTAACTTGAAGACCAAGGAAAAATGTCAACTCTCCCATCATACTCATTTCAAATTCTGTTTGCATGATTTTCTCAAAATTTCTACAAAATTTTGGATTAGTAGAAGCAAATATAATATCATCTACATAGATTTGTATCAAAATCATATCAGCACCCTCCTTTTTCAGAAATAAAGTTGTATCAACAGTAACTCTTTTGAATTTGGAATTCAGAAGAAAAGTTGTAAGAGTATCATACCATGCTCTTGGTGCTTGTTTAAGTCAATATAAGGCTTTGTCTAATATGTAAACATGATCTGGGAATTCTTTGCTTACAAAGCCTTCTAGTTGTTCAACATACACTTCTTCATGTAAAATACCATTCAGAAATGCACATTTTACATCCATTTGAAATACCTTCATGTTTTTATGAGCAGCATAGGCAAGAAAGATTCGAATGGCCTCTAATCTGGCAACTGGAGAAAAGGTTTCATCATAATCAATTCCTTCTTGTTGACAATACCCCTTAGCTACAAGTCTTGCCTTGTTTCTTACAACAATTCCATTTTCATCCTTTTTATTTCTGAACACCCATTTTGTGCCAATGACAGATTTACCTTTTGGCTTTGGTATCAATCTCCAGACTTTGTTCCTTTCAAATTGATTTAACTCATCCTGCATGGCTAAAATCCAGTCTGGATCTTGAAGTGCTTCATATGGCTTTTTGGGTTCCATACTGCTTAAAAAATTAACATAGAGACACTCATTTGCTGTTGCAGATCTTGTTTGAACACCTTTTGATACATCTCCAATTATTTGATGAACTGGATGACTAGATGTCCATTTGTTCACATTTGACAATGGTTGAACAGATGAAACATTATTCAGAGAATCATAATCATCAGTAATTGCTGGAGTTTCAGTATCATGATTGATAGCTGAATGTAAATCTGAAGACTCCACCTCAAATGGAAAAATCTGAATTGGTTCAGAACTATGAGGTTCATGGTCAGAAATAGTTTGAACCGGTTCAGAAACAACTTGAATTGGTTCAGAAGTTGCATTTTCAGAAGTTGGAAGTTCTGAATTTGAGGTAGAGAGTTGTGGTGCTGATGTATTTGAAATCTGTATTTCTGAAATGTCTTGATCATTTGAATTTCTGAGTAGAGAAGGATTTTGATAATCAGTAGAGACATTTACAGAAATATCAAATAAGTCTTGACATAAATTGTCTATATTGGATTTGAGTAAAGTTTGAGATGCAGAAGTAGAGTTTGTGTGATTATGTTCTGAGTCCAAACTTTCAGAAGTTGGTTTATGTGCGAGTTCTGAACTGTTTTGTTTAGAAGTCATTGTTGGCTTATGAAATCTGACATTTGTAGTCTCAATGATTCTTTGAGTTCCTTTAATAAGTACTCTATAAGCTTTGGATCTTTGAGAGTAGCCAACAAAGATACCAGCTACACCTTTTGGTGCAAATTTGTCAAGATGTGGAGTATCATTCTTTAGAAAACACCTGCAACCAAAGATTTTAAAATAATCAATAGAGGGTTTTCTTTGTTTTAACAATTCATAAGGAGTTTTAAGAAATTTTACGTTAAGAATGGTTACGTTTCCGAGTAAAACATGCGGTAGCAATTGCTTCGCCCAAAGAGAACGAGAGGAAGTTCTGAATATGCAAGCATGGTTCTTGCAGCCTCTACCAAAGTTCTATTCTTTCTTTCAACTACCCCATTTTGTTGAGGAGTTCTTGCAGCGGAAAAATTATGTGAAATACCAACAGATTCCAAAAAATTCTGAAGTGTAGAATTAGTAAATTCTGTTCCATTGTCACTTCTGATCTTTTGAATTGGGAGTTGAAAAAGAACTTGAATTTTCTTCAGAAAGGGTATCAGTCTTTCAGAAGTATCAGATTTGAGTCTCAGAAATTCAATCCATGTATATCTTGTATATTCATCTACTATAACAAAAATGTATTTCTTTCCCCCCATGCTTTGAGTTTTCATTGGGCCACACAAATCCATATGTAGCATTTCAAGTGGAGCTTTGCATGAAGATAGCATTTTCAGAGGATGAGAACTTCTTTTAATCTTCCCTAGTTCACATGTAGAACAAAGAGAGTTCTTTTCAAATCTGATCTTTGGTAGTCCTCTTACAGATTGATGTTTGCCTAGTTCAGAAATGGCTTTGAAATTCAGATGTGACATTCTTCTGTGCCAAAGCCAGCTATCATTTTTCATTGATGTAGACATATAACATACACCTTGTAGTTGACTAGTTGCAGTGAATGTTGCTGTGTAGATATCTCCATCTCTATAAGCAGTTAATTAATTTTTGTTTGTTGTACTCAGAACATGACAATAATCTATGTCAAAATTAACCTTCCAGTATTTGTCACAGAATTGACTAATACTGAAAAGATTATGTCTTACTCCCTCAACATAGAAAACTTTCATTACTTTCACATCTCCTTTAATGAAAGTGCCATATCCTCTTACATATCCCTTTGCATTGTTTCCAAAACTAACTGTTCCTCCATATCTTTCATGATAATCAGTTAGTAGTTCTTTGAAAGGTGTCATGTGTCTTGAACATCCAGAATCTAAGACCCACACATGACTTATCTGCAAAAGAGATTATTGAGTTTTAGGTACCCATTTCAGAATGGGTCCTTTGTGATTAGTAATAAAATTTGAATTTATGAACTTTTTCTTTAGATGTATCAACTCAGATGTTTGTTCAAAACTTTGAGATTTATCTGTATTTGTTTAATTGAATTTGTCAATGTAGCCAAACATTTCTGAAAAGATTTCATCAAATTTCTTTTGTTTGTTTTGGAGTTAAAAAGAAAATTATGATGACCACAATTAATACAGTGAATATGATTATTTAATGTATTTACAACAGTATTAGACATATAAGAATCAATAACATATGATTTTTCAACAAAAATTCTTTTATTCACTTTCTTTGTTTTAGGTACATCATTCTTCTGTAAAAATGAAAAACTCTCTAATTTGTCAATTTTTGACAGTCTTTCATCTTTCTTTCTCCATACTAAAGTGGATAGCTCTGTAAAAGATAAGAAATAAGGATTAGTATAAGAAATTCTTTTGTTCACTTTAGGTTTATCTTTAGAATTTGTTTTAATTTTCTGAACTTTAGAGAGAGAGTTTGAGGATTGTCCTTGTTCAAAAATTTTAACTCTGGTGTTAAAGTCAGAAGATGTTACTAAACATGGTGTTGAATTTGATGATATGTTTGTATTAGTAGGAGAAAAATCTGAATTCTGATATTCTGGTTTTAAAAACACAGGACCAAACAATTCTGAAGGTATCTTTGAAACTTCAGATTTTAATTTTTCTCCTTCAGTCATACATGATTGAGATTTATAAACCAAATAGCCATTTTTGTCAATGACTTGCACCATTTGAACATCATCATCTTCTGAATCAGAAGCATTTATTAGATCTGAAAACTTATTATGAGTCATACTTGTTGCAAAAATATTTGAATTTTTTGTTGTTGTAGACTCATTATCAGAATTATCAAAAAATATATTGGAATTCTCATCAATATCTTCTGAGGATTCAATATATGAGAATTCATCATATTTTTCTTCATGTTCTGATTTATTATCAGAAGTATCTTCTGAAATGTTTTCACAATTGGCTTCAGAAGTAACTTCAGAAATAATTTCAGACTTAACAATTACTTCTGATTTTTCTTCAGAAATAATATTTGATTTAGAAGATTTACAAATATTTGGAATTATATTCATTTCTTCTGTTTCAGAGATACTTTCTGTTTCACCAGTTTTAAGAGGTGTTTCTTCTGAAAACAAAGTCCCTGATTTTATAAAAGGTATTCTTTCAGGCAAAGAATGGTTTACAGGTTTGGAAATGATGCCAGTATTTGATTCATTGAAAATTTTCATTTTAGAATAATCATACAAGTTTGCAGGTGCCTTTTTTAAAATTTGACTGTCATTATATCCTAAGCCTGCTTTTATATTGTAAAACTTTGAGTTCTGAGCCTGACTAGTTAAAATATTCAGAGTTTGTTCAGTTTGTCCTCTTTTAAAATTTAAATCTTTCAATTCCTTAATCTTTTTATAAAGATCAAGTCTCTCTTGATTCATTAACATTTAGAATTTCCTTTTCAGATTTTTCATTTATAACTTCTTTTTGTAAACTATCCATTTTTTCTTTTAAAACAAATTTTTCTTCAGAAATTTTTTCAAGAATCTGTTCAGCTGCTTGACAATTTTCTTTATATATTTGACTTTCAGCTCTGAATTGATTGACCAAAATTCTTTCACCTTTAATTCTGTTTCTGAGTTTCAAATTCAGAAAACATATTTTGAAATTGATTTGTCATTTCTGAATCTTTAGTATTAATTTCAGAATTATGTTCAGAATTTTGTTCAGAAGATGAAGAAGATACCTCAGTGTCTTGTTTGTCCTTTTCTGGATCCATTTGACACATGTAGCAATTGGTTGCATAGTGAGCAACTTCTTCATCATCATCTCCATCACTCCAGTTTAACCAGTCTTCTTCATACTTGGTTACTAGAGCAGGATTAAGCTCCTTTTTCTTTGCTAATAGATGCTTCTTCTCATAATAACCTGAATTCTTGACTTTTGGCATCTTGCATTGTCTAGCATAATGTCCAGGCTTTCCACAGTTGAAGCATCTTGCTGGTTCAGATGTTTCAGATTGACCAACCTCTTGACCCTTCTTAGGTCCAACTTCAGATCTGGGTTTATTCTGATATTTTTGATTGTATCTTTGTTTGAATTGCGTTGTCATGAAAGCAATATTATCATAATCCTTTTAAGCTCTTCATCTGATTCATCCCCATCACACACTGTTATCTCTGGGATCTCACAAACTTTCTTGGTAGCTATGTTTAAAGAATTATTGTAGTTCTTGCTCAGAAGGGCAACTGTTTCTTGTGTCTTCTTTTGTTCATATTGTCTAACTTTGATCTTGTCCTCCTGTTGGAACAAAATGCCATAGACATCATGAATTGTCTTTCTAGACAAGTTCCTAGTTACCATATTATCTGAAAAACTTGACCATTCATTTCCCAGATTGTTCAGAAATTTGTTGTTTATCTCAGAATTTGATTTCTGAACACCATTTCTTCTTAGATCATTCAGAATGTTATTGAATCTATGATATGTATCAGTGATAGATTCATTTTCTTTGTATCTGAAATTTTCATATGTTCCTACACAAATATTTAATCTTTGTGCTTGAGCCTTTGTACTTCCTTGCATCTGAGCTTCTACTTCATCCCACATGGCTTTTGCTGAAGTTAAACTATCAACCCTATTGAATATCTCATTAGGTATTGCCATGGTGAGTAAAGTTAATGCTCTTCTATCAACTTTCATTTGAGCCTTTTCAGCTGGATTATGCATTCCAGGACTCTTCTTGATTCTTGATGCAGGGATTTCAGGGGTGGATTCAGTTCTGGGAACTGCTGGAATCTCAACAAATACCTCTAGTGGACCATTTGTGATAGATCGCATTAAGGCTTCTTCTATGTTATCCAAGAATTGAATCATTCTAATTCTCCATTGATGATATTCCCCCAAGAAGAGAGTTGGTGGTTTCGTTTCAGATCCGATTGAGACTATTTCTTTAGACATATTTGATTGTTAGAAGATCGAGAATTCACCTGTATTGAATTTGAATTTTGTAGATCAAGAACACCAAGAACTGTCAGATCTGACAAGTTCTTTCACAAATCTTCTTCAAGAACAGATGAATTGGCTCTGATACCAATTGATAGGACCCAAACAATCAAGATATCAATATATGAAAAGATTATGACATGAATGATAGTAGCCAAATGTAATTTGTATTGATTGAATGTACTGTATACAGAATATATCTTTACAAGGTATATGAAAACATTAGTTCTAACAATCTAACTAACTATCTATTTATACATAAAATAGAAAGACTAAAGTGATAATACATTCATAACAGACAAGTTCAGAATTGGTTCTGAACTACTTCAGAACTTCTTCAGAAGTGTCTTCAGAACTTCTTCAGAACCTCTTCAGAAGTATCTTCAAAACTTCTTCAGATATTTTTCACTTTAAGAACCTGGTTCCTTTTGAAGCTATTATGATATTTCTATCATTGAGCTTCATTTTGTACCCACTGAATATCAGCTCGCTGAACTTTTCACCAAGCCTCTTGATGAAACTAGTTTCAATCTACTTAGCAGCGAATTTGGTATGTTGAACGCTGAATAATTCCTTATTCAGTGACTAACAACAAGGGATACAAATAAAGCCTTCAAACTCTCCATTCACTGAACTCTGATTCAGCGATATATGTGTTATCTCCTCAAGTATTAACTTCTAATCCTTATCACTCTTTGATAACTTTTCTCATCAAAGAATGAATCTCTAAAAACTAAAACCCTTTACTGACAATCCTTTATTATCAGTGATGAAGATTTTTTAAATTAGTAACGATTAACCTTCCTTATGGATAATTATCATTATAATCTTTTAAAAATAATAAAAGGACACGCCAGACCTTTTTCTGACACACGACGGACCGCGACGTTTCCATTCCAACTCCTTTCTTGGAACGTGCGCCAGGTCATCATTTCTTTTTTAAAAAGCTAAAACCGTCATTTAGCACTCCTTTCTTTCTCTCTCCTCTTGCTATTTAAGCAATTCTTTTGCCTTACTTAATTCCTTCCGCTTTCATAACTCTCCAAAAAGGCAAAAAAACCTTCGAATCTTCAAGTTTTCTCAAGAACACCAAGAACATGCATTTGTGTGTTTTTCCTTCTCGTAATCAACTAAGGTTTGATCTAAACCTTTACTTAAGACTGGAAACATATTGTTTCACATTTTCTTCTCCTTAAATCCTCTAAAATGATATAAAAACTGTTTTAGAACGAAAATAAAACTAATCTGGATTAAACTTACAAAGTTTTCTATTATCAAAACCCTGTTCTAAGTTCTTTCCTAAGAACAGAAAACTTTATTCTTAAAAGTTTTATCCATTTTTATTTATCTTCTCATTTTTTTAATCTTCTATTTTTATTATTGCTTTTATAACAAGCATTTTGATCTTGTTCATCAAAATACTTGTTTCTTTGAATCTTTCATTTGGTACTCTTTATACCAAACTCTGGTTTATACATTCATGTATAAAACCATGATTTATCTCTTTGGTGTTCCTATTTTTCCTACAGAAATGGCCTCTCGAAGTAAGACTGCTGCTGAGGACAACACCCTGTTTGCTGCACCAACCTGCCACTTCCCCTTGGAGAAAGCTGTTTTTAAGTCCTGCAATTGCATTGCATTGGTAGACATTCCAGCAGATCGTCCTCAATTCGCTGAAGGAGCTACCTTCATCAAAGCGTGCCCGCTGATGTACGCTTTCGTCCACAACCCAGTGGGCATTTCCTCTCATCTCCAAGCTCTCTGGTACACAGCTCACTGTACCACGCTCACAACGGAGAAGGGCAACGTGGTCTCTGCAATAGGCTTCCAGATTCCAGATCTTGGCTATTTCTCCTTCACTGCTGGGTTCGTGAGGAAAGCCCTTCATCTCCATGTCCGCGGCAAGAATGAACAATGGGGCGCTGAGCCAACCAAGCTGCAGAGAGACACCTTCTTGGACTCAATCGGTTACGCCTGGGAGAATCCATCACTGAAGACGGTGGGTTCCAAAGTTGAAAAGAAGACATTTCCTGCTCGCTGGTAATATATCTTTACCCAAGTAATCCAATGCCTTGGGTCAAAGATTGGTTCGCATGACCAGGCGAGCAACCACTTTCAAGACCTTGCTTACTCTCTCTGCACTGGCCATAAGCTCAACTACGCTGACTATATCTACAGCGATATGGTCAGTCGCATCAACGCTGCCACCAGACACCCTGTCATCCCCTACCCTCGCATATTCGCAACCATTATGGAGGTTGCCTTTGGGGAAGAATACCCGAAGGTCGGCGATCACTCCTTCTCCGTAGTGGGGAAGAAGTCCCTGGACATTGAGGAACGTCCAGGTGATGCTCCTTTCACGCCCTACATGCTGAAAATGATTGGAGCCCCTCTCTCAGTGTTTACCTTGCTGCCCAACCCAACAGTAAGCATCCCGGGCACTGCTACCGCTGCTGCTGCCAAGAGGAAACAACCTTCTGATGGTCATAAAAAGACCATCGCATCCAAGAAGCCAAAGAAGTTGGTCTCTCAAAAGACCACCCTCTCTGATTTCGGTGTACTACCAACACCAACTGCAACCACAACCACTTCAACGGTCTTTACATCCGTTGTTGCTTCATCAACACTACCTCTATCTTCAGGGACTCCGGTCACTTAGGATGTTATAGCAGCTCTGCTGAAGCTGGACCAGGTACTACTTTCACAGCCTTCTTATCTTCTTCTATCTCCTCTTCTTTGGTCCTCACCTCAGCACATGACTCAGCAATAGTTGTCCCTATCTCTGACAATGCTGAAATGCACGCAGTCCAAACCTCAATATTGTTTAAGCAATCTGAGTTTTGGAAGGCCAATTTAACAGGACCTCAGAGTGTCTCTCTCATATACTCTAAGACACTGGTCAGTGATCCTCAAGACACTACCTCTGCAAATGTAGTCCCTGAGAGTGATCCTGATGACACTCTCAAGGAGAAAAATAAATTTTTTCATCCATCATCTAATCCAGATGTGTTTTTGGCAACTTTGTCTATGTCATCGTCAGGTGTCGCTCCTCTCTTCTCCTCAGCGACGGCGACAACCACCACCACCAGTGCTCCTCCCATCAGCAAGGACATGGGAAAGTCTCCTCAGGGCCATCCCAGTGCTGTAAAGCTCAGAAAGGTCAAGACCGAGATGGCGGCTCCCAAGCTTCCAACTCCCATCACTCATCTTCCTCCAATTGTCCTTCCCAACCCTACATTCCCTGCTGTAGACTATTTGGTCAGGGAATGTGCTCTCACTAGGGCTAGGGTGAACAACCTTCAGACGTCTGCTGAACTTATCTTCAAACGCATCGTTGGGACACCAGCGATCATGACCAACGTCGGCAACCTCATCACTGACGTTTTCTCTCTGAAGGAAGACAACAAGGCCCTTCATCAGACCCTGTCCAGCTTGGAGCAGAAGGTTACTGCTCAGGCGAACGTCCTTGAGTCTATTCAAAAGACTCAATCCGACATGATGCAGATGCTTACCAAGCTCTCTGAGGCTAGTTCCTCCTTCCCTGCTGCTGATCGGACTACGCTTCAGGACAATGAAACGAAGCTCAAGGACGTTCAGACCAATGTTCGGACTCTGATGGTGCATTGTCTACCTCCTGATAACATCGAGGGGGTGAGATGTGCCAAAGAGTTTGCAGATGAACTCATATCGGAGCATAACCAGAGGTTCCCTGGAGAGAAGATTTCTCCCTACATCCAGCAGACGGGATCATCCCTCCCTGAAGGGATGACTGCTGAAGATGAAGATGATGAAGGAGGAGAAGAAGAGGAAGACGAAGAATAAGAAGAAGAAGATCCTATCCCTCATTATGGGGGATGGACGATGATGAAGACGACGATGACATTGGAAGAGCCTTAGAGCACTTCAAAATGTCTAGGCCTAGAGTCGCTCATCAAGAGCCCCTGGGGGACGGACAACATCCCTCTCAGGGACAATCAGGTTCCTCAGGCAAAGGAAAAGAAGTGGTAGATCTGGATGCCACTATCCCAATATCTAAGGGGGAGACCACTCATGAGGTATCTCTTCCTCTTATCCCTTATATAACACCTCTCTCTGAAACCCCCACACCTCCTTCACCTACAAAAACTCTCTCTCTCAATTCTTTTTCCTCCTCTCCTTCCCTCAGTGATCCCCGTCCCCCAAAGGACTATACTTCATGGAAGGAACCTTCCACTAAAGAGCAGTTTATGTACATAATAGAAACTGACTCTGAAGAAGAAGAAGAGGGCCTCATTCCCAGGCGTCGCGTTCAAAAGCCAATAATAAGCGAGCCTGAAGAAGAAGAAAGGCGAATAAAACTCCTTAGGGAATTCGAAGAAAGAAGAATAAGGGTGCCTCAAGTTGAACCCATTGACGCTGTACCAATAAGGATGGTAGATGAATTCTACTTTCTGTCAAGAGAATAGAGAGAACAAGCATTGGAAGCACAACGAATCAGGGATGAGGAAATAAAGCAAACTGAGAATGATCTTGCTTTAGCAAGAAAATTGCTCAGTGAAGACTCTGCAAAAGACAAGGCAGCCAAGGAACAACTGAAAAAGAGTGAAAGGGTCGCTGAAGCTCTTGTACAGAGAGAACTTGCACAAGAAAATTTGAATGTAGATCCTATCCTTGCTCAACAAAAGATTCTAAGTGCACTGTCTGCTGAAGCCACAATGCAGAAAGACAAGGAGCTTGACTGGTGTACTGACATACTGAAATTTTGAAGATCTGAAGCCAAAATCATTCATGCAACTATCCAAGGGCGACACTCCAACAGAGGTGGTCCAAAGGTATATGTAAGAATGACAAGGACGAACAGAACAGAGAGAGAAGAAGCCAAGTTCTTAAGGATTTATGGATACATTGAATGGTTAGAAATTAGAGACGCCATTCAGGGATCCAAATCCAAATTCAAGGATGTGGTGGACAGAGTACTGGATCAGTTGCTGCAAAAGATGTCACAACATGTGCAAGTTCCCCCTCTCCCTGAATCATCTAAGAACAAAAGATCAACTGCTGAAGGAAGTTCAAGTTCTAAGAATGAGCATGAAACTAAATTTGATTATCAAAGCATTCTTGGTCATCTTGAGCTCCCTGATATATCAATGCTTTGTACCTCTCTCCCTCAAGACCGAAGATATGAAGAAGATGAAATCATCTCACTGCCTGAACCTGGTATGGTATTCTTGGATAATGAAGGGTTCTTAGGACTCTTCAGAAACCAAGAGATTCGTAAGGCCCCATCCTCTCTCATAAAGATCATGCTTTGGCGCTGCTGGTCAGATACCTCTCTGATTAATCAACAGAAGACGCTTTATGAGAATGAGTTACAAAGACGAAACGAGAATATCTCTGACTAGTTATAGATTTCTATTTCCTTTGTAATATTCCTTCAGTGTATAAGTACTTTACTTTTATTATTGTAATTTCATTTCCCTTTAATTTCTTCAGATTATATTTAATGAAATTCAATCAGAGTACTTTACTCCATCCTAATACTGAAAAGATCCCTGAAAACAGTAAAAGGGACAATGAACATACGAGTTCTATTTTCTTTAAACTATCTTTACTCACCGATTCTTCACTTTGAAGAATTCATCAGTGAATGTACTTTAAGCTTATTTACTTATAAAAATTGGGCTTTCATATCCTTATAAATGAAACTCAATTCAGATAGTAGACTAGCTGAAACAGATTATACAGATTAGTACCTAGAAAATTTACTTCAAATTTTTCTTAAGTCCTTACTAATCTCTTAAAGCAATTTTCCTATGTTGTTTAATCATAATCAAATAAGGGGAGATTGTTGATCATAACTCCTCTCGATGATTTGAATATGATTCCTTTGGTATACTTAGTGAAATTCCATTGTATAAGCTTCTGTTAATATTCAGCGATAGCACACGCTGATTACCATCAGCATCGCTGAATATCAAGGAACAACAAGCTTATCTCTAAAGAGCTGAAGATCAGCTATCACACCAGAAGACCATTCAGCGAAAGTCGAAGACCTTAGCTGAAGAGAGAGATATTCAGCTAAGTGAACTGAAGCGGTTCAGTGATAGCAGCGATTATCTAATCAATGTGTGGTGTCTTGTGAAGCCTCAGCGATACTGAAGATTCCTCCTTGAAGATTCAGAATCAGCGATCAAATGAAGCTTCCTTAACAAGACAAAAGATTGACCTTATCGTCGATGCAGAAAAGTCAAACCTAGAACCATGTCAGAAAAGGACGTACGATTTGTCTGTTATGTCCCCATCATATCTGATATGGTACCGTTCATATTGGGCTAAAAACATGGCTGTCTTATTAGCAAGGACAAGCTTCCTATCCAAGCTTGACACGTGGCATATATCTTTTGTCTTGCATTAAATGCAAACGGGTATGAATAAGATGGTGATATCTTCTTTATCTTAATGCATGCTTCCTCTAGCCTAAGCCCTCTTGATTTCTTTCTTCCTTCTTCTTGTGCATCAAACTTAGTGTTTGTTAGTTACAATAGAGTAGGTTTTAAACTTGTTCTTATTCCGGTTGTAACTGTAAATTTGTTTATGTTATATAAACTCATTTAAAAACCAAAATTTGTGTGTTTGTATTCAACCCCGCTTTCTACAAACTGTTTACTATTTATTGAACTCTTGTAGACCCTTATTGGAACCAACATAACATTTCATAATTAAGAATCTTGAGTTGTATGGAAGCATTTTTGGACTATAGAGCGAAGGTAGACTTTCAAACTGGTCTGGATAGGCGTGTGGAACGTCTGAGTATTACCTTCCCTAATGAAGAACTAGACGGGATTGAGAAAAAGAAGTATGATGATGTTGTTACTGAACCTGAATAGGGAGTTGTCTTCAGAAGATATCATGAAAAGAAATTCTTCAAAATATATATAACAGAAGCTCTAAAATATTTTGCCGACTTTCTGGATCTCATACGTGGTGCGGTGGCTCTGAAGAAAGAAGACGTGCATATAAATATTAAAAGAGAAGCTTTTGACATGGATGAGTACATCGAAAGAGTGATTAACCTGAGAAAGCTCACAGAGACCTTCTACAAAGTAATCATTGGGCATCCAGAAGCCCCGTTCTAGTCATTGCCTATATCTTAATCATTGTAATTCATTTTCATTCTTGTAACGAAATGTTTAAACTTTGTTCTTCCTTTCATATTTGTTTTTGTTTTGTATTCACGCTTAGGGGAGCATTGTTAGAATTTATTTCTATGTTAGAAGTATGAATCAGAACTTCCCTTGAAGAACAAAGTAAATATCTCTAGAAGATAGGTTCTCTGGAAGATAGCTTCCACAGTAGCTAATTCCAAAAGTTTATTCAAGACTTCAGAAGATAAAGTAAGTTCTGGACAATGATTCAAGGACTTTCTCATATGACATCTGAAGTAGCAAGTCACGATTTTCTTGCGTAACTAATTCTGTTAGTGACTTTGCTACGTGTCAATATATGATAGGTTAGCTAATTGACTTTTATCTTGTAATAGTATAAATAGAGTGAGCTATTCCTATATCTAATGTCGATTGTTTTGGAGAGAAAGTGAGTGATAGGTTTGTATTTCCAGTACTGTAAAGTTTGGCACTCTGTGTGAAATACAATCTAACATTGATTTGTATGAATGTATTCATCCATTACAGTTTACGTATTCTAGTTTGATTGTTGATCTTATTTTCTTCCGCTTATCATTTACTCTATATCTGTGATCAACATTCTGTGAGTGATTATGGATCTGGGTTCCAACAAGATGTCAAAGTAATGAAAGTTTTCTATGTTGAAGATTTAAGGCATAATTTGTTCATCATTAGTCAGATTTGTGATAAAAGATGTACAATTCACTTTGATATAGAATTTTGTCATTTTCTAAACTCTAACAAAGAAAAGACTTTCACAGCATATAGAGATGGTGACATTTACACTGCCACATTTACTAAAGATGATCAACTAAAGGGTGTATGTTGTATTTCTAAACCTGTTTTAGAAGAGAGTTGGCTATGGCATTGGAGAATGTCATATTTGAACTTTAAATCCATTTATGATTTGGCAAAGAATAATTCAGTGATTGGATTACCAGGAATAAGGTTTCAGAAGAACTCTTTATTCTCAACATGTTAATTAGGCAAAATCAAAAGAAGTTCTCATCCTTTAAAAATGCTTTCATCATGCAAATATCCTTTCGAAATGTTGCATATGGATTTATGGGGTCAAATGAGAACTCAGAGTTTAGGAGGAAAGATATATATCCTAGTGATAGTGGATGAATACTCAAGGTATACATGGGTTGAATTTCTCAGACAGAAATTTGATACTCCAGAAGTTATAATTTCATTTCTGAAGAGAATTCAAGTTCTTCTTCAACTACCTGTTTAGAAACGCAGAAGTGATAATGGAACAGAGTTCAGAAATGCTCAGACTGAGACATATTTAGACTCTGTTGGTATTTCACATAATTTTTTTGCTGCAAGAACTCCACAACAAAATGGTGTAGTTGAAAGAAAGAACAGACCTTTAGTGGAAGCTGCAAGAACAATTCTAGCTTATTCAGATTTACCTATGTTTCTTTGGGTAGAGGCAATTGCAACAGCATGTTTCACACAAAACAGGACAATTCTAAATAAAAATTTTATTAAAACTCCTTGTAAACTAATTAGACAAAGGAAACCAACGATTAATTACTTTAATATTTTTGGATGCAGGTGTTTTCTACTAAATGATAAAGATAATCTGGGAAAATTTGATGCAAAAGACTTATCTAGAATCTTTGGTGGTTACTCTCAAAGATCAAAGGCATACAGAATTTAAATGAAGAAATGCAGAACAATAATTGAAAGCAAAAATGTCAAGTTTGATGAACCATATATGAGTTTTGAACAAGACAGTTCAGAACATAGGCAAATTCAGAACTCTAAACAACATGATTTAGAGAATTGGTTAATTGATGAATCTATCTCTAATTTGAAAAACAAATCAGTAAAAGAAAAACTAGATTTATTGTATCATGAGTTATTTGATGTGTGTATTGGTGTCTCTGCAGATTTTCGGAATCAGATCATCAGAGACAATCCAGAACTTATATCAGCAAAACCAATCACATCAAATCTTTCAGGACCGCCTGTCTCAACCTCAACATCAGCAGTTCATATTTTTTTAATCTCAACAAGAGACTTTTGAACCTTTGGCTTCAGAAGATCATCCAACAGTTAAGGGGGAGACTTCAGATCTGAACTCAGAAGTTCATTCAGAAAATGAAACACACGCTATCATTGATGACTATCATTTTCAAAATAATGCCTCATCAGTCCAATCACTTCCAAATATAAACAGATGGACATCAGATCATCCTATTCATTAAATCATAGGTGATGCCTCAAAAGGAGTACAAACCAGATCTGCACAGCAAATGAATGTTTATATGTACTTTTTCTTAGCAGCATGGAACCAAAAAAACCTAGTGAAGCTCTTCAAGATCCAGACTCGATTTAATCTATACAAGATGAGCTTAATCAGTTTGAAAGAAACAAAGTCTGAAGGCTCATTCCAAGACCCAAGGGCAAATATATAATAGGAACTAAATGGGTGTTCAGAAATAAAAAGGAACAAAATGGAATTGTTGTGAGAAACAAAGCTAGGCTCGTAGCAAAAGGATATTGTCAGCAAGAAGGAATAGATTATGATGAAACCTTTGAACCTGCAGCTAGACTAGAAGCCATAAGGATTTTTCTAGCCTATGCAACACAAACAAACATGAAAGTCTTTCAAATGGATGTAAAATGTGCATTTCTGAATGGCATTCTTCATGAAGAAGTGTATGTTGATCAACCAGAAGGATTTGAAATCAAAGAGTTTCCTGATCATGTATATATTCTTGACAAAGCTTTGTATGGACTGAATCAGGTTCCAAGAGCATGGTATTATACTCTCACAAAATTACTTCTAAAGTCTAAATTTAAGAGAGGTGCAATTGAAACTACTTTATTTCTGAAGAAGCAAGATGATGATTTAATCTTGACACAAATATATGTAGATGATATAATATTTACCTCTACTAATGCTAAGTTTTGTAAAAACTTTGATTCTATTATGCAAATTGAGTTTGAAATGAGTATGACGGGTGAATTAACTTTCTTTCTTGGTCTACAAGTAAAGCAACTTCCCATAGGAATATTCTTTAATCAAACAAAGTATGTCAATGACCTACTTAAAAAGTCTAATATGTCTGATTGTTCAAGCATTAAGACTGCAATGGCCACTGGAACTAAACTTGAACCAGATTTAAGTGAAAAATTTGTTGATCAAAAGAAATACAGAGAAATAATTGGATATTTGCTTTATCTCACAACTAGTAGACCAGATATTATATTTGCCACATGTATTTATGCCAAGTATCAAGCTAATCCAAAAGAATCTCACTTGGTAGCTACTAAAAGAATTCTTAGATATCATAAAAAATCTCCCTCATTGGGCCTTTGGTATCCTAAGAATTCTGGTTTTGAACTAACAGCATTCACAGATGTAGATCATGATGGTTGTAAATTAGACAGGAAAAGTACTTCTGGATTATGTCAATACTTAGGAGATAGGCTTGTGATTTGGTCTTCTAAAATGCAAAACTGTGTGGCAACGTCAACTACAAAAGATGAATATGTAGCAGCTGCAATTTGTTGTTCACAAGTGATATGGATGCTGATTCAACTCAAGGACTATGGTTATACATTAAAAAACATTCCATTTTTTTGTGATTCAAAAAGTGCCATAGCAATCACAGCTAACCCTGTTCAACACTCCAAGACCAAACATATTGATGTAAGGGATCATTTTATTAAGGATCATATTGAAAAAGGTGACATTGAGATGTTCTTTGTTCAGATAGATTATTAGTTAGCTGACTTATTCACAAAGGCTCTTAATGAGAAAAATTTCACTTTCTTGTGAGTAAGTTAGGTATGATGAATCTTTGTGAATAAGTATCTTACTTAGAATAGAACATGTTGGAACCCAGATCCCTTTCTATTATGTAATCAACAGATCAAAATAGACAGTAAGAGCGGAAGCAGTAAGATCTGAGATTAACAGTATGATTAGCAAGAACAAAAATAGTAAGAACAATCGTAATTGATATTCAATGAATCACAACAGTATGCGCAAAAAAATAGTTCTCTATTTCATATCTTCAATCGATAACAATTACAACCAGTGAAAGAACTATTTATATGAATACAATCAATGAAAGTCAACTATCTAGCCTATTACAATGTGCCACGTAAGCAATGAAGTAACAAACTAAGTAACACACGGATGGTGTGCTTGCCATGTCAACTGAGATATGTTAGTTGCCTAGTTCTGTTTCATACTTCACCGAAAGTGAGGTCTAACAATCTCCCCGTAAGTATGAAAACCAGAACGTTGCTCGTGTGGCTTCATTTGTTCAGCTGAACGCATGATAGTTGATTGATTGTATCAGCAGGGAGCTGTATGAGAAATGACTTTGTAAATAGTATCGGTAACTTCTCTGAGCTTATGAGTTTGTCAAGTCTCTTAAAAATTTTGTCTCTGATTTCTTCATCTTGATTGTCATTTGTTGCAGAAGCAAAACATTTTGCGATGTAGACAACCTCTGTATATTACCTGTGAGCATCTTTGATTCTGAAGAGACTTTTTCTGTAAGGCCTTTTGAATACAACACCAACTTCTAGTTTGGTGATTATTTTCCCATTCCTCTTCATATTTATCCCTTCCAGGTCCTTCATTCGGTGCAGCTATACACAAGATATCAACATTGTAATTTAAGCCAGCTTGAAAGTCTACTTGCCTTCGATATCTGATAAACGACTTCATAAATTCAATGATACGAAGGTAAGCAATTCTGTTTTGATCATCACTTTCTCTATTCATCTCAGTCTTCATGAATCTCTCCAGAGTAAGCAAATCAGAAGGATTTATTGACAGAAGATCATTATCACAGAAGAATGATGCCTTGTTTTCTTCCCTGACCACCTTATAAATTTTAAACCAAATTGGAGTTTGTTCGAATTGAGTATGCCTGATGGAGATAGTTTTGATTGGGAATATGGAATACGCCTCTTTTCTTGATAGCCTCTGAGTTATAAACTTATCTTTGACTTCATCACTAACTTGATACTCGTTTGAAAAGTTTGGCATCATCAGATATATTTTCTGATCTACAGGAGCATACAGATGCCTATTCGTGATTTCCAAGACAGGTAGCTCAATTCTTCCTAACTTCTGCAGTCTTTCTTCATTTGTAGCTATGTATCTTGCAGATTCTTTCCTTTTCGCTTCTTCAAAGTTTACACGAGCCCTTTCAGCAGCTTCTTTTGCCTTTTCAGCTTCTGCTCTTTCCTTTTCTGCCTGAGCCAAGGCATGCTCTGCTTCAGCTTTAGCTTTTAGGGCCTCTTCCTTAGCTTTTTCAGCTTCAGATTTAGCCTTTTGTTCAGCCTCAGCTTTTAATCGAATTTCTTCTTCTTTTCTGGCTGCCTCGGCTCTCGTTGTCTTAGCTCTGGCTTCTTCTGCTCTTTTTGCTTGTGCTCTAGCTTCTGCTTTAGCTGCCTCTGCTCTTGTAGCATTTACTTTGGATGGATGAATTTGTGTTCTTGTATTCCCCATTACCTCCAAAATAAACTTGGCAATTTCTAAATCCTTGGGCAGAGGACCCTTGTGAGTACCTAGAGGAGTGGGAGTTATTGGAGTTTGCTTTGTGGGAGGAGGTGCAGAGGGTGAGGAAGATGATGCTTTACCTTTTCCTTGGTCCATCTTTTGACCCATTTCAGCTTTCATTTTTTTTTTGTTCTCCATGTTCTCCCCCTTCTAAGAATCAGGATCATGATCCTTAGACCGTTTGCGCTTGAGCTCTGCTTTTTTGCATGCCCGTGCTTCTCTAACCTTCTTTTTATCTTCAAAGGAGGAGGACAGAGCACTTAGCAGAGAAGAAAGCTTGGACACCGTGGATTCCAAAGTGGAAAGCTTCTGATCCATCTGAGCATTGCTGGAATTTGTCTTAGAGGCATATTTGGAGGTCAGAGAATTAATGCCATCAATCATTGCTTTCTGAAACTGGGCCATATCCGACTTTTTGACCAAAGATGAAGCAGAAGTAGATGCATCTTCTGAAGGGAAGACAGTCTTGATAATTTTGTTGATATCAGCAACGAAAGATCCATATTCCTCAGCTGTGATAGTGACTTCAGGAGTAGGTAGCTCTGAAGGAAGATTAAAAATGGCCTCTGCATTGGATTTGATGCCGACGTCCAGAGCATGAAAGTAAGAGTGAGCAGAGTTTTGTTGAGCCTCTGCAGTATCAGAAAGAAGCTTTCTGATTGCCTCCAAAGATTGATTTTGTGTAGCCTGCTGAGCTTGAATAGTGGTGAGAAGTTGTTGCTGGGAAACCAGGGATAATTTTAGATCTTCCACAAATCTCTGAATTTGATCACCAAATGCCTTGAACGTTGCATTGGTGACAAAGTCAGAAGGGGTAACCGGTGCATTTCCAACGAATGGAGCCCCTTGTCTCTCAGGGTTTAGAGAGGCCCTCTTTCACACCTGTGTTGATGTTGAGTGTGGAGGGACTTCCAACCTATCGACGAGGGCTATTATTCATAGACACCTCTTCGGTTGTTCTGAAAGGTTTAGCTTTATCCCGATCATCAGAGGATGGGGAGCTAAACACAATGTGCTTACCTTTATGAAGTGTAAACACTCAATAAGAGGTGCATCCTGTGGCTGTAACCCCTCTGATAGGATTTCATCAGCATCTAGACTATCAGAGGGCATGGACATACCCTCTGGTTGCCCTATCACATCGTTGGTCACGAATACATCAACGTTCTATGTGGGTGGTAGCGAGTTCTGGGGCGAATGAACTCTTATATTTGCATCATCACCCTTTTGAGAGGATGATGATGATGTGGATTCCCCTGTGGTGCTTGAGTCAGAGGTACAAAAAATACCCTCTGATCGGTTTGGCTCTGGGTGGTTTGGACTGGGTTGTCCTTTTTCAATGAGTGTAGATGCGGTGACAACTACCTCAGGAGATGTGGGTACCCTTTGGGATCTTGGAGAGAATCGCTCAAATGTGTCTATGTGGACATCTTTAGTACCTTCTTGTGTTAAGAGGTCCAGATGGGTAGAATCTCTCTGATTGGCACTCGAATTCTTTTCAGACATAGTCTCACCTGACCCCTCACTTTCTATTCTAGGCTCTACCTGCTCTGGGGTAGGTACTCTGTGTTCTGAGAAGACCATAGAGCGTCTATAAGAAATGAGAATAGGAGAGGTTGAAGGTATAAGGTCAAGCATGTACCTGGAAAGTTCTCTGGCAGCAGGATAACCGTTGACGTCGATGTTGGGCTTGTGAGAGCTCATCGAGGCGATTTTGCAGAAGGGTTGAACCAGAGGAGCTTTCAGAGCACCAATCGCTGGGAAGGTGAGGAGGGATAGAAACCGTGGTAACATCAGTGCAGGTAGTGGTTTCCCTTGACTTTGCAGAGAGGACGTAGTCTGAATGGCATCTTTCATTTCCAGGAAGAGGAGACTAGCGTAATCCAGAGGTTTGTTGAAGAACATCCCATACATAATGGTGAGAATGTTCTCACTGGCTTGATCGAGAGACTCAATCTTGCAAGTAAGACTTTTAATCAGTATCGAAACCAGGACGTTCCACATCGAGGGTAACTGCTTTCTTTTAAATTCAGATAGTCGATGGATATGTTCATTGTAGCCCAAAAAACTAATAAAGTTCAACAAAGCTACAGGAGTGGGATTGGGTTCAAGGGCAGGGTTAGGGATGGTTTGACCTTCAGATTCAATGAAAGATTGAGGAAGATAGAAATATTTAGCAATTATCCTGCGGGTGATTGGTATTTGGATTGCAGATTCAGATTCATTAGGGTGCCCAAAAACGCCAATTAGGGTGTATTCATCCTTGATAAACATTGTTTGCCAGACCTCTTGAACATAAATTTCAGGGACATTTGGGTTTGTTGGAGTTAGGGCTCGGTTTAGTGAGTGGTTTTGCAGAAATTCAATCATGATTCGGAACTCTGAGAGATAAGTATTAGGATCAAGTAGAACCTGAACATTGTTTGACTTCAATGGTAGCTTGATAACAGGAGCACTATCAGCTGTGGAAGCAACCAAAGTCCCATCTTCGAGTTATGGAGACGCCATTGATGAAGAAATCTTGTGGATTTGCAAACGCTAATTGGGAAATATGAAGAATCTTGAGAGTAAATATAACGCACAGTAGTAAGAAGGTTCGAAATCGAGGGTTATATATGAGAGAGAAAGAGCACTTGAGTGATTTTTGAATGGGAAGGGTTTTAATTTGGGGATAACCAAAATAAAACGGTTCGGGTTAGAGGAGTGCGCAGGTGTGTCAACATGCAACGACACGATGAGTGACACGTGTAATGTAGAACTGACAGGTGAAAGGTTTTGGCGCTCAATCGACGATTAAGTGTTCCCTCAAAAAGAAAATTAAAAAAGGAAATTAATTAAAATAAAATCAATTTTTAAGACAGATAATTTGTTGATTAAAAAAGATTTTAGAGTAATTAATTCCAATTAAAATTGTATTTGAAAATCAGACATTTGGATAGAAATCGGTTTGTACCAAATGAAAGTTTAATATTCAAAACCAAGTATTTATTTAAAAAATAAAACAGTAATAAGAAAATTTTAAGTAACCTTGAAGGCAAGAGTTAATTAAAATAGGCGTATTAAAGAAATTTTTTAAAAGTAAATACAGAGATAAAGAATATCTGGTCATGGAAAGATTTTTGACCATCATGTCAATGAACATCTTTTCAGAAGAATTTAATTTGAATCTGAAATATCTTTGTCACCTTGACGGCAAGAGTTAGTCAGAAGAAGCAAATTCAAAGAAAATTGTTAAGTAAAGAGAGGTTTAGAAGACAACTAAGAGAAGTTAGACTTATAAGCTCCCCCTTGAGCTTGTAAGATTTGCTCCCCCTCAAGTTTGTAATGTGTGCTCCCCCTTGAAGATTGCTCTTTGCTCCCCCGACTTGGACCTATCCTGTGAACACTTGGATCCAACAAAGTAAAAATTGATACAGAGATGTCCAGAGCCTTCTATGGGCCTCTGAGGAATCTTCAGAAGAAACCAGAGACTTCTGGCTGATTCTGAGTTAGACCGAACAAAAATGGAGACGAACAATAAACAATTTTGACAAAATTCTAAGAGAAACAAAGAATTCAATAAAGTTACATATTAATCATGCCCAATTTGCTAATAAGAACATTAAAACGAGTTTCATCCAAAGCTTTCGTGAAGATATCAGCAAGCTGAAAATTAGATAAGTTGTGAACAGCAACTGGCAGCAGCAACATACTCAGCTTCTGCTGTGGATGTTGACACACGGTTCTGCTTCTTAGAAGTCCAACTTATAAGTCTGTTACCCAGAAGTTGACAGCTGCCAGAGGTACTTTTGCGATCCAATTTGCAACCTGCATGATCAAACACTGTATATGCCATTAAATAAAATTCAGAATTTTTCGGATACTAGAGACCAAGTGATGGAGATTCCTTGAGATATCGAGAAATTATTTTAACAGCAACCAAATGAGATTCTTGGGGATTTGCTTGATAGCGAGCACAGAGGCAAGTGGCAAACATAATATCTGGTCGACTAGCTGTCAAGTACAGAAGTGATCCGATCATACCTCTATAACTCTAACATCTAATGAGTTCCTAGAAGGATCAGGACCTAGTTTCGAGCTAGTGGAGATAGGAGTTTTCATGATAGAGGAATTTTGAAGATGAAACTTCTTTAGCATATCAAAGACATAGTTAGCTTGATTTATGAAAATGCCAGAGGTACTTTGTTTAACCTGGAGTCCTAGAAAGAACGTTAGTTCTCCCATCATACTCATTTCAAATTCTTGTTCCATTAGTTTAGAAAACAGATCAACTTCTAATTGATGAGTAGAGCCAAAGATTATATCATCCACATAAATTTGAACTATAGTTAACATACCTTTGCCTCTTTTGATGAACAAAGTTGTATTGATTTTACCTTTCTCATAGCCTTTACAGATCAGAAACGTAGATAGACGTTCGTACCATGCTCTGGGTGCTTGTTTTAGACCATATAAAGCTTTGTCGAGTAGATAGACATATTCTGGATTTTTAGCATCTTTAAATCCAGCAGGTTGTTCAACATACACTTCTTCTTTTAGATATCCATTTATAAATGCACATTTAACATCCATTTGATAGACTTTAAAGTTTTTGTATGCAGAGAAAACCAGAAATAGTCTTATCGCCTCAAGTCTTGCTACAGGGGCAAATGTTTCATCATAATCAATCCCTTCTTTTTGACAATACCCCTTAGCAACAAGTCGAGCTTTATTTCTGATCACGATGCCATCTTCATCTTTCTTGTTTCTGAAAACCCATTTAGTTCCAATAGCAATTTTGTTCTTTGGCAGAAGAACAAGATTCCAGACTTTGTTTCTTTCAAATTTTAGCAATTCTTCTTGCATAGCGGATACCCAACTAGGTTCTTGTAAAGCATCATGAACATGTTTTGGTTCGATCATGCTTAGAAAATTTACAAAGTATGCTTCATTTGCAGTAGTAGATATTGTTTTAACACCTTCAGAAGGATTCCCAATTATGAGATCTGGAGTGTGAGACTTGGTCCATTTAGTCATCCGAGATTGAGTTACTGGTTGAGCATGTACTTCTGTTTCAGAGGATAAAATATCTGCTGGAAGAGGGTTAGAAACAGAAGGCATATAAGTAGCTTCTGGAGATTCACTTGTGAAATCAGGAAGGACAGAAGGTTCTGTAGTGCTCCCAGCAGGCGATTCAGGACCAGAAAGTGAAATGCCAGAAGTTTGAAGAGCTTCGGAAATGCTCGGAGATTGAGAGATGAACTTGGTTCTGGGAATATCTCTTCGCCCATAAAATCTTGAAAAATAGCATCTATTTCAGATTCTCTGGTTCCTGAAAGATATTCAGCAGTTATGGTGTTAAGTTTAAGTTTAGAAGTTGAATATTCAGAAGTTAATTGAGTTTGATCATCAAGATCGATGTTAATGCTCTCCATAACAGTCTTAGTACGTAAATTAAAAACTCGAAAAGCTCTTGAATTTAATGAATATCCTAAGAATTTAGCTTCATCTGATTTCTTGTCAAACTTGCCAAGTTTGTCTCTGTCATTTAAGATGAAACACCTGCATCTAGAGATATGAAAGAATTTAACACAGGGTTTTCTTTTGTTAATAAGCTCATAAGAGGTTTTGAGATGCCTATTGACAATTATTGACGGATTCTGGGTGAAACAGGCAGCGAGCATTATTCTGGCAGCTTCAACCAAGGTTCTGTTTCGCTGCTCTACAACTCCATTTTGCTGAGGTGTTCGTACAGCAAAGAAGTGTTGTGTAATTCCATTATCAACAAGGTACGCTTTAAGTTTGGCATTCTTGAAGTCAGTACCATTGTCACTCCTAAGCTGCTGAATCTTTTGATTTAAGAGAACTTGAATTCTGGTCATCATATTTTGCAATACAATGGGTACATCGGATTTTTGTCTTACAAATACAAGCCATGTATACCGGAAAAATTCATCAATGAGTACCAGTATATACTTTTTGCCAGAAAGGCTTTGTGTCGCAATAGGGCCACAGAGATCAAAATGTAATAATTGCAGCGGTCTTGTACAAGAATGATCACTTTTTGTTTTATGAGATGCTCATTTTATTTTACCCATTTCACATGCAAGGCAGAGGTGATCTTTTTGAAATTGGACTTCTGGAAGACCAGTCACCAATTTGTGTTTAACAAGCATCTCAAGATTATCAAAATTTAAGTGAGACATTTTATGATGCCATACCCATGCAATTTCACTCTTTTTGGAAATAAGACAGAGGGTTTCTTTACGTCCTTTGATGTGAAATTCATCATATACAAATTACCTTTTCTGTCTGCTCTCCAGAGTTCTTCTCCTGCCTTAGAAAATAAGTAACAATGTTTTTCATCAAATACAACAAGTATTTTAGAATCACAAAGTTGACTTACACTTAATAAATTATGTTTCAGTCCAGAAACATGAGCTACTTTTGATAAGGTAATGTTACCTTCTTGTAGAGTACCGTATCATTTTATTTGACCCTTACCATTATCTCCAAACGTTACAGCTCCAGTACATTTGTCTTTGAATTGGAAGAGTAAGTTTTTCGATCCAGTCATGTGCCTCGAGCATCCAGAGTCAAGATACCAGATATGTACGTGCTGCTTCTGCAATCACAGTCAGAGTTTTTTAGGTATCCATCTCATTATGGGTCCTTTAATGTTAGTTTTAATCTTTTCACTCTTTTTAATTTTCCCCTGACTTGATATTGCAGAATTTAAAGATCCAATCTTATTGTTTGCAATATTATAGATTTTTTTTGGTTTAGCATTAAATGAGAAATCATTATAAGAACGATCAGAGGACCTCGAGAAAAATTCCTTTAGTTTTAAAAACAGAGAAAAACATTCAGAATTCTGAGATATAAAAGATATTTATTGAATTTTCATTAGAATAATGATAATTACAATTCTTCTTATTCTTGTCTATACTAGTATCAGTAGTTCTATTGAACTTCTTAGCTAGGATCGACTTATGCTTAGAATCATAAGTTTTCTGCTGTTGAGGCTTCCTCTGATAGACCTTCTCTGGAGTTTTCTGATTTACTGAAACAGAAGTAGAAAGATTAGATTTCCATTTTTCTTTCTGAGCAGAAGTAAACTTTGGATAACATGGTTGAGATAACTTTGACTAAACAGAACACTTTTTTTTTCAGAATTTCTTCCTTCTCAAGTTCAAGACAAGATTTGGCCTTAAGACACATTTCTATGAAATCTGGATGAATGAATACAGGGTTTCACTCTTCTGTTGGAGGAACAGAGAAATCTGGTATTCCACTTGGATGTTTTTCAATGTTCAGACTAGAGGCTCTGATTTCCAGAGATTCATTAGTAAATAAGAAAGGAGCTTCCTTATCCTTAGATACTTCTGGTGTCTTTTTGTATTCTGAAGGAAAATGATTTTCTAGATTTGAAAGATATTTTCCTGAATTAAAGAAATCATCATTTTGATCATCGTTTTCCCAAGGATATGTAATAGTTTCGAAACTGTCTTGAGAATCAGAAGGATTTAAGTCTACAAAAGAACATGGAACTATCTCTGGTTTGTTTTCTGAGGAGAATTTTTGAATAATTTCTAACTTGAAGCATTCATCTAGAGTGGATAAAATATGTTTTTCAAAGCTTAGACGCAGCTCCTCTTCTGTCTTTTTTCTGAATTTTGTTTAGATCAATGTTTGTTTTTCCAAAAAAATATTCGATGTTTTTGAATTTGAGTTTTCGTTGTCAACAACTATTTTCAAGTTTTGGTCTTTTGAAAATTGATGATTCATATAAACTTGGAAACATAGGCTTTTTCACACGTATAGGGATCCAAATCCTCGAATCCAAGTCCAGATCTTCCTACTTGTGTATTGATTTTGTCATGAACTTTTTGACTATCCAGATATGTTTTAATCTGTAGCTTTGTCTTTTGAAGTTCAATATGTAAAAACTCTCTTTCCTTCTGGAAATAGTTTTTAAGTGCAACAGAATTTAATCTGTCACTTTCTTTGGCACTAATCTCCTTTTCTTTATTTTCCAGAAGTTTATTTAATCTCAATATCTCTTCTTTAAACTTAACTTCTGAGTCTTTTAGATTTTTGGAAATCCTCTCATTTTCAATATTAAGTTCCAGTTTTTCTTCAGTTAGAAGATTCATTTCTCTTTTATAAATGTCTCTCTCTCTTTGAGTTTCGGAGAGAGTTTTTTCAGTCTGTTTCCTTAATTTCTTTTCAATTGTGAGCTTCTGCTTGAGTTTTTCAAAATTCTTTGATATTTCAAAAATGGTGTTTTCAAGCTCAGATGTGTCAGAGAGGGTACTTACAGGTGTTTCAGAAGGTTGATCTTCTGATTCATTTGTTCTAGCTATTCCGCAGAACATAGCTTCATCACCGCTTGACTCATCTCCCAGCCAATTTTCTTTTTCTGCAAAGTGAGCTCGTTCATCAACATTGTACTTGTATTTATTATTTTTGTAGTACAGATTATCTTTGTTTAGAGGTCCTCTGCAGTTCTTTGAGTAGTGTCCTGGCTTGCCACATCTGTTGCACACATCCTTCTTTCTCTTCAATTCTTCATCCTTCTTCTCTTTCTCCATTTTTTCAGATCTCTGGATCTCTTGTCGAGGAGCATAATTGGGAACAGTGCGATCAAACTTTTTGATTCCCTGAATATTTCTATTACCAAACCTTTTTGTAAACTGTTTGGTAATGAGTGCCAAGGAATCAGCAAAAGCTTTGATATCTTCATCAGGGTCAGAATCATCTTCTAAGATTTCTTCTGACATAAGAGCCTTGTTTTTCCCTTTCTTTTCTTCCCTAATCCTTCTGATTGATCCTCTGGACTAAGAAATTAAAGCCAGAGGTCCACCGATAGTGCTTTTCTTCTAAACAGCTTCCTTTTCATGGGCTTGAAGAGTTCCAAAGATATCATGAAGAGACCATTGTTCTAGATCCTGATTTGCTTGTATAGATATAGAGAGATTTGACCATTCAGGATTTAGTCTTTTGAGAAATAACACATTATTGTCTTCTCTGGATCTAATGATGTCACACCTTTTACATAGATTTATTAGAGTATTAAATCTATAAAAAGTCTGTTCCAGAGATTCTTCAGGGATGGCTTGGAAACTGTTGTACTCATTTAGACTTGGGCTCTTCTGTTTTTCTTCATCTTCGCTCCACCTTCCAGTATGTTTTCTAATTGATCCCATAGTTCCTTGGCACTATCACAGGAATCCAAAGATTGAAATATATCATCTGGAATAGCCATGATTAACAGACTTTTAGCTTTTCTGGACAATTCAACCTTAGCTTTATCTGGATCTGTCCAATTATCCCTTGATTTTGGAATACTCCTAGCAGGAACTTCATCAGACACTGCTGTAGCAGGTACCCTTGGGATAGTTGTCATTGGAACGAATGGACCATTTTGAACAATAGGATATAAATCAGCATCTAATCCTTCAAAAAAGTTGATCATTCGAATTTTCCATTGTGGATATTCATCACGTATTAGAGTGGGAGGTTTAGTCAGAGTACCGGATGTGTATACAGCGTTCAGATTTGAATTCGCCATATTGTCAGAAACAGAGATTTTGAAAATGATTGAAGATTTGTTGAAATTTGAACCAAATTAATTTCAAAATGATCGGAATGAGACAAAGTACTTACTAAACTCAATTTTAAGCAGGAATTATCACAGATTTAGAGAAAATTGTAATGAATTTTACAAAATCTCGTAAAACAGGGCTGACTGAAGAACAGATGCTTAAAAATGGAAAATACTGTCGAATAGAAATGAGATTTTTCCAAATGGAAGAGATTTAATAATCAATAGATTGATTATCAGGCTCTGATACCAATTGTTGGAACCCATATCGCTTTCTATTATGTAATCAACAGATCAAAAATAACAGTAAGAGCGGAAGCAGTAAGATCTGAGATTAACAGTATGATTAGCAAGAACAAAAATAGTAAGAACAATCGTAATTGATATTCAATGAATCACAACAGTATGCGCAAAACAAAAGTTCTCTATTTCATATCTTCAATCGATAACAATTACAACTAGTGAAAGAACTATTTATATGAATACAATCAATGAAAAGTCAACTATCTAGCCTATTACAATGTGCCACGTAAGCAATGAAGTAACAAACTAAGTAACACCCGGATGGTGTGCTTGCCACGTCAACTGAGATATGTTAGTTGCCTAATTCTGTATCGTACTTCACCAAAAGTGAGGTCTAACAGAAGATAAGTATTAACTTCTGAATATATTAGTTCAGAAATCTGAAAAATTAAATTCAGAAGTTCTGAATTTTATTTCTCAGAAGTCTGAATCTAAAATTTTCAAAATTTTATAAATATAAGCAAATATAATTCAGAATTATATTATTACTTCTAATGATATATTTCTTAATATTCTTATCTCTAAAGTCTTTGTTTTGGTACTTGTATTTTTAGCGCATTTTTCAAGGGGGTGAGGGGTTTATTTGTTTTATGCTTGATCCTAGGGTGAGTATATTTTAGTCTCAGTGATAATCCATTCATGATACTAACAATTCTTCTCACTATATGATTGTTTTTTATAAAGCTTTGGACATGTTCTATTCATTTCTGAGTTGAATCACTTAGAAGTATGGACAACCTTCTAGTGTGAAAATCATTTTGATTGTTCAAACTACTTCTGAATGTTAACAATCCTTATCTAGTGTGAAAACCATTTTCATTACAACAGATGTTATCAGAACTTCTGAATAAATTTCTCAGAACTTCTGAATGACACGTCAGCACAAGTGAGACTTATCTTCTGAAGATTTTTCTCGTCTGACTAAGTCATATGCTTAATGTCTCGTGCCACGTGTTCTATTTTCATTGGCTTGTCATTACCACGTCATAAAAACATTTCGGTGGTAATTTGCTCGTTTGCTAATCCATGATTACCTACTAAATGTGATTAGTGTTTGCTTACTTTTTCTTACACGTGTCCCACGTAGACCACTGGTTCCATTCCGACTCGATAAATATTTCTTATCGATTTTTCTTCAAAAATATTTTACAGTTTCTCCCTCCAATCTCAAATTTCTAAACTTAATGATTTCAGAACGATTTATATTCATCTAAACTCTACATTGATCAAGTCAACTTCTCAAATCAATCAACCTATTCAGACTGCAAAATCCTGCTTCAGTAGTAGTGATGATCAGTCTTCGAACATAAGTTCTTTCAAAATCGTTCAACATAATGTAATGGTTGGCTCAATAGAAGTTCCTTTACCCAATGATCCAACTCTTGAAGACACTGCCACAAACTAGATGATTCAAAATGCTGAAATTCTGATTTCAAACCCTAACCCTAGTTCACATGGCGCTACTGAAATTGGGGGAAATCAAAATGAACCGATTGAAGTTGCTTCTAAATCCATAGCTGCTGAGAATGATTCTTAAGGAGATGATGGTGATGCTCAAACTAATAGACAAACTCAAATTGCTGATGTTTCCAGAGCATCAGGTCCCTTTCAAAGCAAACTAGTCGTTTCTTCTGAAAAATTAGTGGATATCAAAAAGAATAAATGTGCTCTGAACCTGGAATCTAAAGAGACATCCTCTCAGAAAGAATAACAAATCTTGATAGAAATTCTGAAGAAACATCCTCTCAGAAAGATGTTTACCAAGTGTATGATTGTCCCAGCAAACATCTGTGCAACAATGGTGGTACTTCATTGATTATGAAGAAGAACATGAGGTGATTACATCCTATGTTGGTGGTTATAAGTTTTGTGTAAAAATTGATCATCTAAGAAGAATTCTAGAACTACCTCAATGCTCAGATGTGGTGGGTAAATCCAGATTTGATAAAATACCAAACCCTGCTCAAATGATAGTTGACTTCATGAAATTGGGATATTTTGAAAATCTTACAACCTTAAGCTCATTCAGAAGAAAGTGTATTCCTCCAATCTGGTATACTCTTTTTTCTATTATCAAAACTTGCTTATCAGGTAAAACTTCCACTTTAGATTAGGCGTCTTCAAATGTCAGAACTATTTTCCATGGCATAGCTTTCAATATGCATCATGATTATGCATCCTTATTATTTAATGAACTGAGGTTAGAAGTTACTTCAAGCAAAAAGCCCAATTACATTGCATTTCAAAGGTTCTTTCATATATTTGTAAAAGGGGCTTTATATATTGACAAACGAATTCCACCATTGGAAGATGCACCAACGGTTTCATTGTTTACTATGGATAATCTCATGACACCAATTTCATCACTATCTCAGTTTCCAAATGCATTACCAATTCCAGAGGAGCTTAGGGCATATATGAAATATAACAATAAGATTCTGATTGAGTATTGTGAATCTATGGGACTACCAAAATCTGTAGCCCCTACCCAAGATTCAAACCCTAGAGGAGTGCAAGATGAGGGGTCTAGAGTACAAATTAGGGAGAGTGGGGAGGCTTTTCAAGGGGGTGAACAACCTCAGAGAGAAAAGAGGAAAAATGAAATGAGAGACAGGGTAGAAGGTAAGAAAAAGAGCCGATGAGGGGAGAACATAGAAAAAATATCAAGAAATTTGTGACCTAACCAATACTAGTCGGGCAACCACACAATCTATTATTCCACAATCTTTGATGGATAATATTGAAAGAGCCAGTGAGCCCATGGCACCTCTTGATAACCCTCTTGTCCACTCATCCATCTCTCAAAATAAAGATGTTTCATCAACACATTTGGGGCAAGCAACTCATCAACCATTAAGTCCTCATTTGGAGGATCTTAATGTTCAAACAAAATGATAAATGCGCCCCTTCACAATTTTGAGCACATTGAGTCTGGTGGTCCAACCAATATTGAGCCTACAAGAACACAATATGTTCTTTCTTTCACACCAGCACAAGTCCTATGGGCTTAAATAAGCGATGTGTTAGTCATATTGCCACAACGTCTATAGACATTCCAAAAATGGACGTTCGAGGATTTGATGGAACTCCTAGTGAGGTGAACTTCATAAAGGCCTCATTCGATGAATCATTTGTGGTTCATGATGTGGTGACATCAACAGGCCTTCCTACTTCTGTAGGAATGCAAACAGGAACATTTGTTGTTTCTGGTCCTTTACCCACTTCCTCTGAATTTTCAAAATCTAAGGATTTTTGCACTTCAGAATTTGCAAAGATTCAGAAGGACATTCATGAATTGACGGATAAAACCACAAAAGTGATGGAGGATAGGGAGCTTATGGATAAATTGGGAATTCTGGAAGAAGCTATGGTGACAAATGCTGATCTTAAGGTTTTTAAGGAGTCAATTCTGAAATCTCTTTCAGAAGTTGTTACTTTTGTTTCTAATCTGAAGACTTCCTTACCATCAACTTCTGAACCTCAGGTTATTTCTAATTTGGCAACTAAAGATGACATTCAGAAAATTCTTGACAAGTTGACAGTTCTGCAACAGACACAATCTGCTATTGATCAAAGAATTTCTTCTTTGGAATGCAAGGCCCAAGCAGAAACTTCAAAAAGGAAGCATGATGATCAAGATCTTGACGATCATGAGGGGGAGAAGAGGAGAAAAGTTTCTGATTCTGAAAAACAAGTGCATGAAGGTTCAATAGCTCAGACTTCTGAAAGATCTTTTGAAGATATTCAGAATGTTTCTAATGCTGATAAAAATTCTGAAAAGCTGTTAAAAATGATGATATTGTTATTCCTACTTCTGAGTTATGTGTTTCTAAAGTTCCTACTGTTAACTCTTAAAATGAAGAAGAAGGATATGATTTTGAAAAGATTATTCTAACTAATTCAGATGGTTCCTAGTTGTCAGATGAAACAGAAATTCTGCCTTACTCAAATGAAGATATGGTAAATGAGTATCTTGCTTTTGAAGAAATAGTTGGAGAACTAAGAGATCTCTCTGGTGTTATAAGGTTTGAAGATGAAGAGGAAGAGAATGAAATAAGAGATATAGTCTTATGAATCCAAAAGTTCTGAACATTTATAGAAGAGGAGAAGAAAATCTTCTGAATGTGTTTAAGTGGTTGATGAATTTGGTTGTTCTTAATTTTATTCTGAACATTACATGGAATCTGGATGCTAGATTCGTGTACGGAGATATATCTGTTCTTAGAGATTTTTTCAATCAACCAATTTATGGAAAAGAGATTGAATTTAATTTTGATCATGTGAATGAAATTTATCTTTTAGGTACTACATTAGAAGGTAAACTTGGTCCAATTACCATTCAGTACAGAGATAGCATCTTGATATCAAAAATAATATTCTAGAACTTGAAGTTCCTGTTTTAGATCAAGTTTTTGTGAAAGAGATTTTGTTTCTGCAAGAAGAAAATCAAATAACCATGTTTCTAGAAGGTATGTACATTTATATGTACAGAAGTAGTTTGAGAGGGTGCTATCTAGAACATTACATTGATAGTAATTGGTCAAAAGTTTATGCAACTAAAGTAAATCAATTTCATCAAAAGTATGGGTTGAAAAACATGTATAAGGATACTCTTATCAAAGAATCAATCAGATTAACAGGAGAACAATTGGAAATTTGCAAATTATTCTCCTTTGTTCTTTCCAAAGAATCAATCAGATTAACATTACATTGATAACATGGTTTTTGCTACATCAAGCCTGATGCTCAACTTGATTGTTCTTTCCTTGTTTCCGATATTCCAAAATACTCTACTGCAAACTTGTTATGGATTGCAGAAAGAATTAAAGAAAATACTTATTCAGAAGTCAAAGTATTGAGTGATGAATTGATGATCCAGACAAAGGAAAGAATTGAATTCAGAGAATTGATTAGAAGGACTTTTTCTCTGGGATTTTCTAAAAGAAATTCCAAAAGAAGTGTAGATTATTTGTTCAGCTATCCTTTTGATTTTTCAATTCATCCAAGGGAAGTAGTTTTTGGTGAAAAGAACTTATTTGAAGTTGAACAGATTGAACCAGACAATGAAGATCAGTCAAAGAAAAATTCAGAAGTGTCTAAATCTGAAAAAGTTGATTCTGAGAAGGATAAAAAGGTTGAAGAATTGGAACAATTTCAAACAAAAATCATTGAAGAACATATAGATCTCATTTTCCTTGAATATTTTCATCCAAAAATGTTTATGGATCCAAAGTTTGGATTCATTGATTTTAGGTTGAATAGAGATCTTAAGTTTGAAAAGAAGTTATTGAATTTAATCAGAAGCATGGCTAAGCCAAAGTCATCTGTCAGGATTGATAGTCCTATAAAGAAACTTAAGAATGCTAATCAAAAGGAAAAGAATGGATATAAATATTCATTTTATAATGTTGAAAGATAGAATGGAGAGATTAATACCTTCACTGAATTTGATTTTCAGAATGTATATCTGAGGGATTTGATTACAATTTACAAGAAAATGGAACCTCTCCATGACAAGATCACCAAATTCAGAAGAACTTTTGCTTCTATAAAAGATGGAATCTTCAGAGAATTTGTTTGGGATGCAAGAACTGATTTTCAAGTTGCGTATGTTCTAGGCAAAGATAAAGTGTATCTTACTCCACCAAATTTTAAGTTGGATGGAATTGACAATATGCATGCTGGAACTTTGTTTATTAATCCTCCTCGATTTGTGTAAAGATCTGGTGATCATAAGTTGTTTATAAGATTTAATGAAATTCACAAATGTGGTACTGAATCCTGTAGATCCCAGATTATGCAAGCACAATGATAATTAAGTATAAAGCAATATGAACACAAAGTGATTAGAGAATTTTTGTAGTCATATATCTCACTTCGTATGATTATAATATGATTTTACAGTATTTAGCTCTCTAGTAATCGACTACTTCCACATGATAACCCTAGACTCCTATTTATATTGAAAGGTCTAATCTAATTAAGGAAGGAAAGAGTTTAAGGAATTATAAACTTCCTTTTACAATTAAAGCATATTCTTTCCTTATTTTGTGACAATAAAATAATAGACCTAACAATCTCCCCCTTTGTGGCAAAAAATATGCCTTCACTTCTTTAGTTCGAACATGCCTTCAAATCTTCTCAAAGTCTGACGAAATAGTATCCTTTCTTCAATTAACCTGATAGCTTCCAAGAGAGAATTTCTTATGGTTGAGCTCATCCTTGTCGTACTCTTCTTGTCGGTAGCAATCTACGAAGCTAATCTGTTTCGAATACCCCATAATGTTCCATCTAAATAGGCAGCAACTTCATCAAATCTTATAAATCTCTTTTCTCCCTTCATATGCATCCATACAACTCCGTGTGCTGGATATGAAAGAACAGTTGTAACATCATATTTATCCAACTCAGGAATTGTTTGATTAGGCTTGGCAATATGAATCTTCTTTTGTTCACTTTCAATCCCATGTTGCAAATCATGAAGATAGTTGTATCTGAGTTCCTTTGTATGTGACGCACCACCGCTCTTAATGCTCTTTGTTCATCCTCATTTCTTTGATTCTTGTCTCTTAGGCCGTGATACCACGTTTCAGAGTCTAAGATATCAAGGTTAGAAAAATCAGCTTCAGAAAAATTGTATATTTTACCATCTTCTCTTCGAACTTTGAAGGTTGGATACTCGACTTGAAAGACTCTATCAGAACCAATTTGCATAATCCCAATAATCCGGTGTCGTGAGATTACATCGGATGGCTTTAGAGCTCTCATTTTTAGGATGTGCACATACTCCTTCACTTGAGCTGAATCCATCTCCATTACCAAGTGGATGTGCGCCAAGTCTTCAGGTTTCTTATTCTTTCTGAATATCCGTTCCATAGTTTCTTCAAGATACGACACCCGGATTTGTTAATTTACCCATTTAGACTTGCGCTTACTTAACATCCTTTGCCACCGAATTTGATGAGGTAACAGTCCTGGTTCATTTTGATCTCCGGAAGTGTAATTCTTTATTGTGTGCTTCAAGTTCACATAATCTTGCTCTTGGAGAACCAGTTCATATGGGTCTTTAAACCAGTGCTTCACGGAGTTTCTCAGATTTTGAACATCAACTGTCGCTTCATTGGTTTCCGGTTCAACATTAGTCGTCTCTTCATTTAATTCGGTTCGGCAGCTTAAGATGTGCTCTCAAAGTTAATATCTACCGTAGGCTTTTCAACCGTAGGCGTATTTAATTCTTGAGTCAGATTAGGACGCTGTCTTCAGCGGGTTGGTGGTGCAGATGGACCAGTAGTTGAAGTTGTAGCTGATGGTCTTGAATGTGTTCTTGAGATTCGGCGTGTCTCCCCCTCAGGACGATTTGGAGCAGAGCTCGGATCGTCCCGATCAGGTCGAGGTCGAGGGGCAGAAACGGAAACAGCAAGTCGACAAGATTCTTGAATTTCGGTGTGTAGAGCGGTGATGGCACCCAGAATCTCATCATGATGTTGTTGCTGAGACGTGTGCAGATCACTTAACTGTTGTTCCATGTCAGCTTTGAACAGTTCAAATTCATATCTGGTGACGGTGGGGATTTCCAGATTTCGCCTCGGTAGACCCATTAAAGAATCTTCTGGTTGACCCCGAGTAGTGGCTTCGGCAAGCAAGTTAGCATATAACATCGACATGAGCTCATCATTGTTGTACTCATATCGATGTGGTGAGGGAGGCCAATTTCGGGGGCCCGGGGTTGGATCCGGATGTAGTTGCGGTGGTGGAGTGCGACTGCTGCTGGGTCTGGAGGAACTATCCTTATTCAGATCGAGCTGACTGGAGCGAGCAGCGGCACGTATCTCTCGAACAAATGCTTCTCTTTTAGCAGTCATAAGAGCAGCATGTTCGTTCAAAGTAGCTCTGGCTCGTTGAAAGCAGGAGTTGAGGTACCTGTTAGGGAAACACTGGGATCACTTAGATTACCTGTTGACATGACAGTTGAATAAACTGTATGACCTACGTTCATTGTTGGCATGGATGTAGCACTGGTAGGATTTCCTTCCAATCCTCGTGAAATGTCCGGAATGGACATCACTATCGGAGTTCAGTGTGTGTAGACATGTGTTCCCTATTTGGCTCTAGACTCGATGTGCATACAATCGGAGTCGAAGCAGGTGAGCTACTGCCTCTTGTTTCAATAGTTGTGCCTCCCGAATGGAGGGGAGCTAGATAAGGAGCTAGACTCACAAGTATATGTTCAACTGTTGGCTGTTGGGAGCCTTCAGAGTGGCTAGGAGGGGCGTGCATGTGCGCTACTAGGTCCACAGCGTCTTGTCCACTAGACATACCCAACGAATGAGTAGGGCTAGTAGACGCGGTTACCTGGATGGGGGAGTCTGGTCTCGCGCTCACTATAGCTTTTCTCGTCCCATCGCTCACGCTCACGCTTTCTTTTTCAACTAAATCTCCCTCCTCTCTCCTTATCTCTCCAGTATAAGGCTCGGTGAAGATGTCAGACATCGATCCAGAGACTTGATCTGCTTCAAAGTTGAAGGGTTCATTCGGCTCATTATGTTCATGATCTGCTTCAAAGTCGAAGGGTTCATTCGGGTCATCATGTGGTTCATCATGTGGTTCATCAGGTTCATCAGTTGGTGCAGCATTTTGTTCTTCAGTGTCCGATGTAGAATCGGATAGAGGTGTTTGTGGACCAATTCGGCTAAGACCTCGTTCTGCGATGGCTGCGGTTCTAGGACGACGGGAAAACTGTTGAATATCTGATTCATCCTCATCAGACGATGAAGGTCGTGGGCGAACACGGTTACGGCTGACGAGCATCTTGAATCGTGGAGTAGGTCGGGAAGTAGAAGCAGCTCTTGGCATAGTGGGTGGTGGTTGTGGGATAGTTGGGGTAGCAGTAGTTTGAATTGGCTGATCAGGTGCACCGCCCTCATCACGTCCCCTTACATTTCGCTCATCACCCTGTTCAGTATCCCCATGATCCTGAACCTGCTCATCTACCCTAGGACCCTCTCCTTGCACAATATGTTCCTCGTGGATTGGCTCTTGGGCAGGCACAACCGGAGGTGGTTGAGCCATTAAGCCGTGTCTCTCCCTATAAGCTATCACACTCGGTGCATTCTGATCAGCATAGGCAAGCAGGGCTTCAGGGATAGGCATAATGAAGTCAAACTGGCGGTCATTAAGCTTGAGGAACTTCAGCGAGTTGGTTGGTCCCAACGGTGATCCTGTTCGTCGAGGTATATCAGGTTTGGATGACAGCATGGCATGAATAAATAACTGAAGGAACCGTTGAAAGGGTACGAAGGCACGATTGCGATAATTGGATTTGTCTTCAACGAGCTCCACGAAGTCCGTCCAGATGAGCATTGCATAATCATAGTGACGGTTGAAAGTGATACCGTGAAATATGCGTAAGGCCGCAGTACTGGCCTTGTCCATGTCGGTGTGTTTGCTAGTTAGACATCGATTGACGATGGTGAACAGTGAAAACCAGATGTGAGGCAGGTACATTCTTTTGAACTGGCCGGGGCTTGTGAGGGGTTCGGGTGAGTTGTATCCAAGGGCTCGAATATCTGCATAGAGTTCTTTTTCGGTAGCGAAGGCATCATCAGGGCGTTCGTCGCTGGCGACAGGCAGGCGGAGGATTCGACGAATCCGAGAAGGTGTTAGGCGGGTGACAAAGTTGTCGATTTTGGCAGTGAAGTGGTGGTCACCGTCATCCGGATGGTATGTTAATGTATACCAGAATTGCTGAAGACAGAACAGGGGAACTCAATGATCCAAGGCAAAAGCAAAGCGAAAAGGGTGGCGTTGGAGGATATCGAGGATGACTTGGTGTTCGATTGTGATGCCAAAATCGAGACGGTGGTTGTTTGGTTTGATTTTTCTAAGTATTGCTTTAGGCATCAAGATTTCGTCTCGGTTGACCGCGTGAGTACGGGGCTCGGTTGCTCGTTCAGAAGGCATGGGGTGATCATCGTCGGAAAGATTCGGATCATTGATGGCCGCCATTAAAACTGAAAGAAAACAGTTAGCAAACCATAGGAAAGGTCAATTCTATGGATGATGTTAGGTTATAAAAAAATATCCAAGTCTGAGTGTCGAGTCATAAGGAGTCGATAAACCTTAATATCGAGCCCAGAGGTGTCGATAAACAGTTTTATCGAGTGCTATAGGATCGATGAAAAAAGAGTGTCGAGTCAAGATGGGTTGACATAAAGACTTGGTGAATTTTTGTAAGATCAAACCTGTGAGAATCAACAAAAAAGATGTCGGGCCATGGGGAATCGAGAATCACAATTTAGCGAGTCACAAATACTCGAGAAAATTTTACTTAGAGAAGATGAAGTAATTTTATCGATCCTCATATCGTCGACAAAAAATTATGTCGAGTTCTAAAGGGTCGAAAAAAATACTTGGGCATTTGAAGAACAACTTATCGATCCTATAAGACTCGATAAAAATAAATGTCGGGTCCTTAAGGGTCGATAAAAAACACTTAGAATTTTTGAAGATTAGGTTATCGATCCTATAAGACTCGATAAAAACTTATTTCAGGTCATTAAGGGTCGATAAAAACACTTAGAGTTATTTTGAAGATGTTCTTATCCATCTTGAGGACTCGACAAAAATCTAAGTCTTGTCTTTAAGGAGTCGATAAAAACTCAAAAAAATAGTGGAAAACCTAAGTGATCAGATGCAAAAATCGGCCTAAAGTCTAAAGAAAATCTTATGTCTAGGTGCGATTAGTGATAGTTGTCACACCCCGCTAAAGCGGAAACACGAGGCGTGATAGCTCACGATTTCATAGCAATAGGACATAAATAACACCAATCATCCATTCAAATACATAAAATATTGAATTTGAAATTACATCTTACAATCTCAAAATTTTAACAAAATAAAGTAAACATAGTGTTTAAACGAAACAGTTTCAAATAAAAACTTGATTGATGATGACACGTCCACATAACTAAACATTTCGGTTTACCTCCCTTACTCCGGAAAAACATGATAAAACAAGCTCAACTACAAAGAGTTGGTGAGTTCACAGGTTTTAAATATTATAAACATCTTTTGCATAATTGAATATTGAGCAAAATACTTTTATCGCACGTAATAAATCTTTACATCATAAAACGTTCAAGGCATTTTTGTACCCTAGTTATTAGTAAGTAATGAGCCACCACTAAACCTTCGACCACAAAAATATTTTTAGTTCTACCTCAGTGGTGGACCTAATGTCCACATGTGTAGAACCTTTCTTTTAAGTATAGTGCACCCCTACCTGTAGTTTTCCGGTGGGATTGCTATCCACACCCCTACTTTTCGGTTTTTAGGTGGGATTGTCCGTCCAATAGCGCTATCCACAAATACCCTCGGCTTCTCACTTGAGTTAATAGTAGTGTACAAAATTTTATGAAACATTTTACTCAATACAATCTATTAGTGTACATGCCTTAGTGCCCAAAAACAACAATTTCATATTTTTTCACATTCGGTAATGCAAATAGCTCAAATATTTCATTTAATCATGCTTTCCACCCCAAAACGTATAAAATACTTTAAAAGTGGGGCTGTGAATACTCACCTTATAGCAAAAAGCTCCAATCAACAAAGCACGTTCCGTACCTACTCATCGGCCTAACGTTTCCCTATCAAAGAGAAATACCCAAAATGGTCACTTATATGTCTAATGATAACTATGAGAGTGCTTATAAGTCCTTATATGTCCAACTTGGTCTACTATTGTCCCGTTATATATAATGCACATATGCTTCTTAATGAAATAATTTATACCAAAAAAATGTAATGTATATTCTTTTAAGTGACCCTAATTTATGAAATCAAATAGTTTCAGAATTTCATTTTTATGACAGAAACTATAAGTCTAAAAAATGATCAATTTAATATAACATCCAAAATGATTAAATTTCCCATCTTTTAATATGTGATGCACTACTGAGTTAAGGTCATTGTGACCAAATTTCATGCATTTTAGACATATAAAAAGGGTTCAAATAATTTATATCAAACAGTGTGTCACAGCAAGCATGGCAGATTACACACTGTTAGTAAAACAATCATTTGAGGAGTTCTACTTAATATTTTTCCGAAATTACAGTTGGATTATAAGCATAAAGGAAACGTTTGAAATAAGAATCACTCATTTTGGATGAGTTATGAAGGAGATATGGCACCACAAAGTTGCATACATACTTCTATCATTAGTTGACAGATTGCACAGTTAACTTTAATAAATTGGTTAATGCCTCAAAACTTCATATTTTTGAATGAAACTGGATTCATATGAACCCTAACTCATAAACTAAAACTCCAGAAGAAGAATTATGCATTATGGACAAATATTCAAAGAGATATTAACATGCAAAGTAGGGGTTACCTACTGGTGGTTTCACAGTTTGCAATCCTAAAATGTTTTAGGTGTTTGGAGGGTCAAAACTTCATATTTTCATGTGATTCCACTCGCAAACAAAATATAATTCATATGATTGACTCTCAAAGGAAGAATCATCCTTTTTCATTGTGTTTTGGAGGAGATATGGCCATTTGAACATGCATGCACAATTCTGTCAGATTTGGATAGAATGCACACTCATTTTTTTTTGATTAATTGTAACCTCAAATCACCATATTTTTTAATGAAACCAGTGGCATTTGAAACGTAACTCATTAAATTAAATTCCAGAAGAAAAGTCAAGTGTTTTGGATGAATATTCAAAGAGTTATGGTCGTTCAAAGTAGAGTTTACCTACTGGTGAACTTCCAGATGTACCTTCATCTTGCTATGAACATTTGGGGGGTCAAAACTCAATGTTTTTTAGTGAAACCACTTGAATTAGAACCCCAACTCACTAAATAAACTTTTAGAAGATGATTTATGATTTTTGACAATATTATTTGCATGAAATGGATGATTTATGCACATGCATTAAATCTGTCAGCACCAAAAATCACCATTGTTGTTCAAAATCACATAAAATCATGTTTTTCACCTATTTTCTTGAGTTTTATAGTGTGGATCATAGATTACCACCATTGTATAAAAAAATTTACATGTTTTGGTGTATAATCTTTCCACAAACTCAAAAATTTCGGTTATTAGAAGAAAGTAGCTAAAAAAATGTAAGAAAAGTGGGTTTTTCACCCAAAATTTGCAAGAAAAAGATGAAGATAGTATTGTTACTTACTTGAGTGATGATTGTGGTTTAATGATTCTTCAAAATTCTTGTCCAAAAGATGATTTTGATGATGAATGTGGCTGATTTTTTTAGAGAGAAAAGGGAAGAGATATTGGTGTCCCTTAGTTTCTACGGAGAGAGGATATTACAAAAAAAATCATTTTTTTATGTGGAAAACATGGGGGGCCTGGCCATGGAGATGGCCCGCCCCCAAACCCCACCAATTTTTTTTATAAATATTTTAGGCCCAAAATCACAAAATTGGAAGTCCATTTTCTCAATTTTTGGCCTTTTTCTCAAAATACTTAGCCATTTTGGTTAATCTCTAATAAAAATAAAACTTTTATAATTAAAATACTAAAACTATATATTTTATATAAATTGGGTGTGACAACTATTCGTGAACACCACGGAGAAAGCTAGCTCTTAAATTTCGGGACGAAATTTCTTTAACAGGGGGAGACTGTGACAACTGTCGAAATTCGAGCTTTCAGGTTAGCTTCTATTAAGTTTATTAGAGTTATTTTAGATAATTAGAAGAATAAGAGTTAGATAGATTAGATTAACCGAAAAATCTCTAGCATTTCCGGTAGTCGCTAAAAATGTCCGGTTACAACCCGTAACTGTCCGAAACATCCAATATAGTGCTAAATGCTCTAATTTATACCCGATTTATATAAAATATATAGTTTTAGTATTTTAATTAAAAAAATTTATTTTTATTAGAAATTAACCAAAATGCGCAAACAATTTTGAGAAAAATGCCAAAATTGATAAAAGATGACATTTTTAACACTTTTGGGCCATACATTGGTTTTTTTTAAATATATAATTTGAAGGGAGTAGGCCCCCATGGCCACCCCGCCCCCCCCTCTCCCACCATATATAAACTATTTTTTTTTTTCTAAAAACCTTCATTTCAAACTCAAATTCAAACATCTCTGTCTCTCTCTAGAACTAAAGAGACATAAATACCTCTCTCTTTTTCCTCTCTTTCTTTTCTCCTCCTTCATATCTCTAGCCATATTCTTCATCTAAAATACATCAAAGAGCAACGTTTTTGAAGATAATCAACACATATCATCATCCAAAGTAAGTAACAACACTATCTTCATCTTTTTCTTGCAAATTTTGGGTGAAAAACCCACTTTTCTTACATATTTTTAGCTACTTCTTTTAATATCCGAAATTTCTGAGTTTGTGGAGAGATTATACACCAAAACATGTAAAAATGTTTATACAATGGTGGTTGTAGGAACCCAGATCTCATATTGAATCAATGATCTAATGAAAATATGTAAAGAAGGAAGCAATTTAGATCAAATAGTTTATAAATGGAAGAATGATTAATAAAGATAGGAAGAACAATCAAAATTGATTTTCAATGATTCACAACAGTGTGCCCAAAACAATAGCTCTCTATTTCGTATTTTCAATCCATAACAATTACAATATGTAAAAGAACTATTTATACGAATACAATCAAGGAAAGTCAACTACATAGCCTATTACAATGAGACACGTAAGCAAGGAAGTAACAAACTGACAAGCACATAGAGGGTGTGCTTGCCACGTCATCTGATACATATTGGTTGCTCAATTATGTTTCATACTTCACCAAAAAGAGGTCTAACAATCTCCCCCTAAGTATGAAAACCAGAATGCTGCACGTGTAGCTTCGCTGTTCTGCTTAAGGCATGATAGTTGATTGATTGTATTAGAAGGGAGCTGTATGAGAAATGACTTTGAAGATAGCATCTGTAACTTCTCTGAGCTTCATAAGTTTGTCAAGTCTCTTTTCGATTTTGTCTCTGATTTCTTCATCTTGATTGTCAACTGCTATAGAAGCCAAACATTTTACTATGTAGACAACTTCTGTAGAGTATCTATGAGCATCTTTGATTTTGAAGAAGCTTTTTCTGTTAGGTCTTCTGAACACAACTCCAACTTCTAGTTTGGTATTACTTTTCCAATCCTTTGAGCATTGATACCCTCCAAATCTTCGTTAGGTGCAGCGATACACAAGTTATCAACCTTGTAGTTTAAACCCGCTTGGAAGTCTACTTGCCTTCTGTATCGAGTGAAAGACTTCATACATTCAATGATGCGGAGGTAAGCAACTCTGTTTTGATTTTCACTATCTCTGTTCTTTTGAGTCTTCATAAATTTTTCCAGAGTAAGTAAATCAGAGGGATTTATTGACAATAGATCATTGTCACAGAAGAATGATTCCTTGTTATCTTCTCTGACTACGTTATAGATTGTATACTAGATTGGAGTTTGTTCGAATTGAGTATGGCTGATGGAAATAGTCTTGATTGGAAATGTGGAATAAGCCTCCTTTCTTGATTGCTTGTGAGTAATAAATTTATCTTTGATTTCATCACTGACTTGATAATCGTTTGAGAAATTTGGCATCATCAGATATATCTTCTGATCCACAGGAGCATACATATATCTATTCTTGATTTCTAAGTTGGGTAGCTCAAGACTCCCCAACTTCTGCATTTTTTCTTCATTTGCAGCTCTGAATCTTGCTGATTCTTTTCTTTTTGCTTCTTCAAAGTTTTCACGTGCCCTTTCAGCAGCTTCTTTTGCCTTCTCAGCTTCTTCTCTTTCCTTTTCTGCTTGAGCCAAGGCATGCTCTGCTTCAGCTTTAGCTTTTAGGGCCTCTTCCTTAGCTTTTTCAGCTTCAGATTTAGCCTTTTGTTTAGCCTCAACTTTTAATCGAATTTCTTCTTCTTTTCTAGCTGCCTCGGCTCTCGCTGTCTTAGCTCTGGCTTCTTCTGTGAGTAGCTAGAGGAGTGGGTGTTAATGGAGTTTGCTTTGTGGGAGGAGGTGCAGAAGGCGAGGAGGATGAAGCTTTACCTTTTCCTTGGTCCCTCTTTTGACCCATTTCAGTTTTCATTTTCTTGATTTTCTCCATGTTCTCCCCCTTCTGAGAATGAGGATCCTGATCCTTAGACCTTTTGCGCTTTAGTTCTGCCTTCTTGTAAGCCCGTGCTTCTTTATCTTTCTTTTTATCTTCAAAGGAGGAGGACAAAGCACTTACCAGTGAAGAAAGCTATGACATTGTGGTTTCCAAAGTGGTAAGCTTCTGATCCATGTGAGCGTTGTTGGAATAGGTTTTAGAGGCATATTTGGAGGTCAGAGAGTTAATGCGATCAACCATTGCCTTCTAGAATTGAGCCATATCCGACTTCTTGACCAAAGACCCATATTCTTGATAATTTTGTTGATGTCAGCAACGAAAGACCCATATTCTTCAGCCGAGAGGGTGACTTCAGGAGTAGGTATCTCTGAAGGAAGATTGAAAATGGCCTCTGCATTTGACTTGATGCCGGCATCCAGAGCCTGAAAGTAAGCATGAGCAGAGTTTTGTTGAGCCTCTGCATTGTCAGAAAGAAGCTTTCTGATAGCCTCCAAGGATTTATTTTGTGTTGCTTGCTGAGCTTGAATAATAGTGAGAAGTTGTTGCTGAAAAACAAGGGATAATTTTAGATCTTCCACAGATCTCAGAATTTGATCACCAAATGCCTTGAACGTTGCATTGGTGACAAAGTCAGAAGGGGTAATCGGTGCATCTCCAACGAATGAAGCCCCTTGCCTCTCACATTCAAAGAGGCCCTCTTTCACAACTATGTTGACGTTGAGTGTGGAGGGACTTCCAACCTGTCTTCGAGGGCTGTTATTCACAGGCACCTCTTCGATTGTTCTGATTGGTTCAGCTTGTTCCTCATCATCAGAGGATGAGGAGCTGAAAACAATGTGCTTACCTTGAAGAAGTGTAAACACTCCGGTAAGTGGTGCACCCTGTGGCTGTAACCCCTCTGATGGGATTTCACCAGCATCTAAACTAACAGAGGGCATGGACGTACCCTCTGGTTGCCCTATGACATCGTTGGTCACGAAGACATCAACGTTCTGTATGGGTGGTGGCGAGTTCTGGGGCGAATGAACTCTTATATTTTCAACATCACCCTTTTGAGAGGATGATGAAGATGAGGTGGATTCCCCTGTGGTGCTTGAGTCAGAAGTGCAAAGAATTCTCTCTGATCGGTTTGGTTGTGGGTGGATTGGACTGGGTTGTCCTTTTTCAATGAGTGTAGATGTGTTGGCATCTACCTTAGTAGATGTGGGTACCCGTGGGGATCTTGGAGAGAATCGCTCAAATGTGTCTCTATGGACATCTTTTGTACCTTCTTGAATTAAGAAGTCTGGATGGGCAGAAACACTCTAGTGGTCACTCAAATTCTTTTCAATCTCAGGCTCACGTGACCCCTTACTATCTATTCTTGCCCTATGACATCGTTGGTCACGAAGACATCAACGTTCTGTATGGGTGGTGGCGAGTTCTGGGGCGAATGAACTCTTATATTTTCAACATCACCCTTTTGAGAGGATGATGAAGATGAGGTGGATTCCCCTGTGGTGCTTGAGTCAGAAGTGCAAAGAATTCTCTCTGATCGGTTTGGTTGTGGGTGGATTGGACTGGGTTGTCCTTTTTCAATGAGTGTAGATGTGTTGGCATCTACCTTAGTAGATGTGGGTACCCGTGGGGATCTTGGAGAGAATCGCTCAAATGTGTCTCTATGGACATCTTTTGTACCTTCTTGAATTAAGAAGTCTGGATGGGCAGAAACACTCTAGTGGTCACTCAAATTCTTTTCAATCTCAGGCTCACGTGACCCCTTACTATCTATTCTTGGCTCTAAGTGCTCTGGGATACATATTCTCTGTGCTGAGAATATCATAGAGCTTTTATAGGAGATTAGAGTAGGAGAGGTTGAAGGAATAAGATCAAGCATGTACCTGGAGAGATCTTTAGGTGCAGAATAGCCATTTTCGTCGATTGTGGGATTGTGGGAACTCATGGAGGCAATTCTGCAGAACGGCTGAACCAGAGGAGCTTTAAAAGCACCGATTGCTGGAAATGTAAACAGAGATAAAAACCTTCGGAACATTAAAGCAGGCAATGGCTTTCCTTGGCTTTGAAAGGAAACTTTGGTTTGAACAGCAGCCTTCATTTCTTGAAAAATCAAGCTTGTGTAGTCCAAAGGTATGTTAAAAAACATCCCATACATTATGGTGAGAATAGTCTTGCTGGCTTGGTCCAGAGACCCAATCTTGCAGGTAAGGGTTTTATTCAGAATAGAGACAAGAAAATTCCACACTGGAGGCAGCTTCTTGCGTTTGAACTCGGATAGCTTGTTGAGTTGGTCATTGTACCCTAAGAAGTGAATAAAGGAGAGTAGAGCTTCGGATGTTGGATTAGCTTCAAGAGCAGGATTTGGAACATGTTGGCCATTTGCTTCAATGTAGGGTTGAGGAAGATGAAAATATTTGGCTATTTTCTTTCGAGAGATGGGGATTTGGACGGCAGATTCAGGTTCGGTGGGGTGGCCAAAAGATCCAACTAGGGTATTGTCATCCTTGATATGCATAGTTTGCCATACTTCTTGGGCATAAATCTCAGGAACATTGGGGTTTGTGAAGGTTAGGGTTCGATGAAGGGAGTGGTTTTGCAGGAATTCGATCATGATCCTGAAATCAGATAAGTAAGTGTTTGGATCGAGGAGAACCTGAACATTGTTAGGTTTCAATGGGAGCTTTACAATCGGAGCACTGTCAGCAGTTGAAGTTACCAAGTTACCATCATCGTTTTGGGGATTGGGAGATACAACTGGAGACGCCATTGATGGAGAAAGCTTTGGAAGAAGTCAAGTAGAAGATTTGCAGGTTCTTATGGGAGAAGATGAAGCACAATATTGTTGAAAGTCCCAAATTGAGGTTTATATATGAGAGAGAGAGAATAATCGAGTGTTTTGAATGGGAAGGGTTTTAATTTGGGGGTTTTCAAAAACGGTTCGTGTATTGCTGAGGTAAGCGTGCAGGCGTGTCATCATGCACTGGCACGATGAATGACACGTGGAATGTGGAATGGTCAAATCAAACGTGTACCGCCAAAAGAAACGATAGAGAATTCCTTCCTTGAAAAGTAATTAAAAGGAAATTAATTAAAAAAAATAACAATTTAACCAAGCAGATAAACTGTTGGGTTAAAATTATAATTTTAAAGAAATTAATACCTTTTAAAAATTTAAAATCAGACATTTGGGGAAAAAAATTATAATACCTTTTAAGAAATTAATACCTTTTAAGAAATTAATACCTTTTAAAAAGTATTTATGTATAAAATTAAAATACAATAAGGAAATTTTAAATAACCTTGAAGGCAAGAGTTAAATAAAATAGACTTATTAAAGAAAATTTCAGAAAAAATACAAAGGTAGAGAATATTTGGTCGTAGAAACTGATTTTTGACCACAAATGTCAAGGAACATATTTTCAAAAGAATTTAATTTGAATTTGAAGCGTCTTGGTAACCTTGACGAGAAGAGTTATTCAAAAGAAACAAATTCAAAGAAAATTGTTAAGGAAAGAGGTTCAGAGGACATGCTAACAGAAGTTATATTTTGAAGTTTCCCCTCAAACATAAGATGCTCCCCCTGGAGCATAGAATATACCCCCCCTCAAAAATTGCATGTTGCTCTCCAAAAGAATATATTTTGCTCAAAGGTAAATCAAACTGCTCCCCTTGAATATTGCATTCAGCCCCTCCTTGCAAGTGTAAAATGTGCAACTTGTCTGTTAACACTTGAACAAAAATTAGAAGTGATCTGGGAAGAGCAGAGGTATCCAGAGGCTTCTGAGTGCTTCAGAAGGAAACCATCAGAACCGATCAGAGGCTTCTGAGTACTCCTGAACGTCTGATATTCGAACAGAAAATTACATATTTAACATGCCCAACTTGCTAACAAGAAAATTGAAGCGTGACTCATCCAGAGCTTTGGTGAAAATGTCAGCGAGTTGAAAATCAGTAGAGACAAAATACATTTCGATTGTGCCTTTCTCTACGTCATCCTTAATAAAATGATACCTGACATCGATATGCTTGATTTTGGATTGTTGAACCAGATTTTCAGTAATGGCAATCGCACTCTCTGAATCACACAGGATAGGGATCTTCTCGTATATTAAACCGTTGTCTCTGAGCTGAGTTTTCATCCAGATTACCTGAGAACAACAACTGGCAGCAGCAACATACTCAGCTTCTGCTGTGGATGTTGACACACAGTTCTGCTTCTTGGATGTCCAACTTACAAGTATGTTACCCAGAAGTTGACAGCTTCCAGAGGTACTTTTTCGATCCAACTTGCAACCTGGATGATCAGAGTCAGTATATGCCATTAAATCAAATCAAGAATTCTTTGGATACTAGAGACCAAGAGATGGAGACCCCTTGAGATATCTTAAAATTCATTTAACAGCAGCCAAATGTTATTCTTTTGGATTCGCTTGATAGCGAGCACAGAGGCAAGTGGCGAACATAATATCTGGTCTACTAGCAGTTAAATACAGAAGTGATCCAATCATACCTCTATAACCCTTTATATATCCAGAAGGATCAGGGCCTAGTTTTGTATTAGGTGATATGGGAGTTTTCATATGTGAGGAATTTAGAAGATGAAACTTTTTAAGCATGTCAGAAACATACTTAGCTTGATTTATAAAGATGCCAGAGGCAGTTTGTTTCACTTGGAGTCCTAGAAAGAACGTTAGTTCTCCCATCATACTCATTTCAAATTCTTGTTCCAACAGTTTAGAAAACAGCTCAACTTCTGATTGATGAGTAGAACCAAATATTATGTCATCCACATAGATTTGAACAACAGTTACCATACCTTTCCCTCTTTTGATGAACATAGTTGTATCAATTTTACCTTTGTCATAACCCTTACTGATCAAAAACTTAGATAGGCGTCCATACCATGCTCTTGGTGCTTGTTTTAAACCATATAAGGCTTTATCGAGAAGATAGACATACTCTGGATTCTTAGCATCTGTAAAGCCAGCAAGTTGTTCGACATACACTTCTCTTTGAGATACCCATTCAGAAATGCACATTTAACATACATTTGATAGACTTTAAAGTTTTTGTAAGCAGAGAAAGCCAGAAATAGACGTATCGCCTCAAGTCTTGCTACAGGGGCAAAGGTTTCATCGTAATCGCTTCCTTCTTTCTGACAATACCCCTTAGCAACCAGTCGAGCTTTATTTCTGATCACGATGCCATCTTCATCTTTCTTGTTTTTAAAAACCCATTTACTTCCAATAGCTACTTTATTCTTTAGCAGAGGAACGAGTTTCCACATTTTGTTTCTTTCAAATTGTAGCAATTCTTCTTGCACAGCTGATACCCAACTATGTTCTTGTAAGGCTTCATGAACATGTTTTGGTTCGATCATACTCAGAAAATTTACAAAGAAAGCTTCATTTGCAGTAGCAGATCTTGTCTTAACACCTGCAGAGGGATCGCCAATAATAAGGTTTGGAGTGTGAGACTTGGTCCATTTTTTCATCCGAGATTGTGTTACTGGTTGAGCATGTACTTCTGTTTCAGAGGATGGAATTTCATCTGTTGGAAGAGAGTTAGAAACAGAAGGCATATGAGTAGCTGCTGGACATTCACTTGTGAAATCAGGGAGGACAGAAGGTGATGTAGTGGTCTTAGCAGGCGATTCAGGGCCAGACAGTGAAATGCCAGAAGAAGAACTGCTGCAATACTCGGAGATTAAGGGATTGAACTCGGTTCTAGGAATATCTCTTCACCCATAAAATCTTGAAAAATAGCATCTATTTCAGATTCTCTGCTTCCTGAAAGATAGTCAAAAGTTACTATGTTAAGTTTAAGTTCAGAAGTAGAATACTCAGAAGTTAATTGGGTTTGATAATCAAAATCGATGTTAATGCTCTCCATAACAGTCTTAGTACGTAAGTTAAAAACTCGAAAAGCTCTTGAATTTAACGAATATCCTAAGAATTTAGTTTCATCTGATATCTTGTCAAACTTGCCAAGTTTTTCTCTATCATTTAAAATGAAACACCTGCATCCAAAGATGTGAAAGAATTTAACACAGGGTTTTCTATTGTTAATTAGCTCATAAGAGGTTTTGAGATGCCTCTTGACAATTATCGAACGATTCTGGGTGAAACATGCGGTGGCAACAAATTTTCAAATTTCAAAAATAAATGGGTAGACCAGAGGCAGCAAGCATTGTTCTGGCAGCTTCAACCAAGGTTCTGTTTCGCCGCTCTACAACCCCATTTTGCTGAGGAGTTCGTACAACAGAGAAGTTCTGTGTAATTCCGTTATCAACAAGGTATGCTTCAAGTTTGGCATTCTTGAATTCAGTACCATTGTCACTCCTTAGCTGCTGAATCTTTTGATTTATGAGAACTTGAATTCTGGTCATCATATTTTGCAATACAATGGGTACCTCAGATTTTTGTCTTACAAATGCAAGCCATGTATACCTAGAAAATTCATCAATGAGTACCAGTATATACTTTTCGCCAGATAAGCTTTGTGTTGCAATTGGACCACAAAGATGAACATGTAATAATTGCAGAGGTCTTGTACAAGAATGATCAATTTTTGTTTTATGAGATGCTCGTTTTATTTTCCCATTTCACATGCAGGGCAGAGGTGATCTTTTTGAAATTGGACTTCTGGAAGACCAATCACCAAGTTATGTTTAACAAGCATCTCAAGATTATCAAAATTTAAGTGAGACATTTTGTGATGCCACACCCATGCTATTTCACTCTTTTTGGAAATAAGACAGAGGGTTTCATTACCGTCCTTTGGTGTGAAATTCATCATATACAAATTACCTTTTCTGTCTGCTCTCCAGAGTTCTTCTCCTGCCTTAGAGAACAAGTAACAATGTTTTTCATCAAATACAACAAGTGTTTTAGAATCACAAAGTTGACTTACACTTAACAAATTATGTTTCAGTTCAGAAACATGAGCTACTTTTGATAAGGTAATGTTATCTTCTTGTAATGTACCGTAGCCTTTTAATTGACCCTTACCATTATCTCCAAAAGTTACAGCTCCACCACATTTGTCTTTGAATTGGGAGAGTAAGTTTTTCAATCCAGTCATGTGCCTCGAGCATCCAGAGTCAAGATACCAGATATGCACACGCTGCTTCTGCAATCACAACCAGAGTTTTTTAGGTACCATCTCATTATGGGTCCTTTAACGTTAGTTTTAATATTTTCACCCTTGTTAATTGACATATGACTTGATATTGTAGGATTTAAAGATCTGACGTTATTGTTTGCCGTATTATTAATTTTCTTTGGTTTATCTTTGAATGAGAGATTATTATGAGAACGAGCAGAGGGCCTCGAGAAAAATTTCTTTAGTTTTAAAAACAAGGAAAAACATTCAGAATTCTGAGACATAAAAGAATTAATTGAATTTTCATTAGAATAATGATAATTACAATTCTTCTTATTCCTGTCTATACTAGTATTAGTAGTTCTATTGAACTTCTTAGCTAGGCTAGACTTATGCTTAGAATCATAAGTGTTCTTCTGTGGAGGCTTCCTCTGATAAACCTTCTCTAGAGTTTTCTGAATTACTGAAACAGAAGTAGAAAGATTAGATTTCCATTTTCATTTCTGAGCAGAAGTAAACTTTGGATAACAAGGTTGAGATAATTTTGTTTCAACAAAACATTTCTTTTTAAGACTTTCTTCCTTCTCAAGTTCAAGACAAGATTTGTCATTAAGACACATCCCAATGAACTCTGGGTGAATGGGCACAGATTTTCTCTGTCCTGTTGGAGAAACAGAAAAAGTTGGTATTCCACTACGATCTTTGTCAATATTCAGACCAGAGGCTCTGATTTCCAGAGGTTCATTAGTAACTAAGAAAGGAGCTTCCTTATCCTTAGATACTTCTGGTGCCTTTTTGTATTCTGAAGGAAAATGATTTTCTAGATTTGAGAGATATTTTTCTGAATTAAAGAAATCATCATCTTGATCATCGTTTTCCCAAGGATATGTAATAGTTTCCAAACTTTTTTGAGATTCAGAAGGATTTAAGTCTAAAAAAGGACATGGAACTATCTCTGGATAGTTTGCTGAAGAGATATTTTGAATATTTTCAAATTCGAAGCATTCATCCAGAGTGGATAAAATATCTTTTTCAAAGCTTAGATGCAGCTCCTCTTCTGCCTGTAAAGGGATAAAGACATCCGCCTTTGGATTCAGAGCTTTATGAACATTTGAACCAAATATGAAAATGTCGTCCTTCTTCAGAATTTTGTTTAGATCAACATTTGTTTTTCCAGAAATGTATTCGATGTTTTTGAATTTGAGTTTTCGTTGACGACAACTATTTTCAAGCTTTGTTCTTTTAAAAATTGATGGTTCATATAAAACTGGAAACATAGGCTTTTGTGTTAGTCCTAGACAGAAGACAAAATTCATAGTTGATCGTTTTTCACTCGTGCAGGGATCCAGATCCTCGAATCAAAGTCCAGATCTTCCTACTTGTGTATTAATTTTGTCATGAACTTTTTGAGCATCCAGATATGTTTTAATCTGTAGCTTTGTCTTTTGAAGTTCAATATGTAAAAGCTCTTTTTCCTTCTGGAAATAGTGTTTAAGTGCAACAGAATTTAATCTGCCACTTTCCTTGGCACTAATCTCCTTTTCTTTGTTTTCCAGAATTTTGTTTAATCTCAACTTCTCTTATTTAAACTTAACTTCTGTGTTTTTTAGATTTTCGGAAATCTTCTCATTTTCAACATTTAGTTCCAGTTTTTCTTCAGTTAGAAGATTCATTTCTCTTTTATAAATCTCTCTCTCTCTTTGAGTTTCGGAGAGAGTTTTTTCAGTCTGTTTCCTTAATTTCTTTTCAATTGTAAGCTTCTGCTTGAGTTCTTCAAAATTCTTTGATATTTCAAAAATGGTGTTTTCAAGTTCAGATGTGTCAGAGAGAGTACATACAGGTGTTTCAGAAGGCTGATCTTCTGATTCATTTGTTCTAGCCATTCCACAGAACATAGCTTCATCACCGCTTGACTCATCTCCCAGCCAACTTTCTTTTTCTGCAAAGTGAGCTCTTTCATCAACATTGTACTTGTATTTATTCTTGTAGTACAAATTGTCTTTGTTCAGAGGTCCTCTATAATTCTTTGAATAATGCCCTGGCTTGCCACATCGATAACACACATCCTTCTTTCTTTTCAACTCTTCATCCTTCTTCTCTGTCTCTGTTTTCTCAGATCTCTGGATCTCTTGACGAGGTATATAACTGGGAACAGGGCGATCAATCCTTTTGCTCCCTTGGAACGATCTATTACCAAACCTTTTCGTGAATTGTTTAGTAATAAGTGCCAATGAATCAGCAAAAGCTTTGATATCTTCGTCAGAGTTAGAATCATCTTCTGGAATTTCTTCTGACATGGGAGCCTTGCTTTTTACTTTCTTCTCAACCTCCTTACTTCTTCTGACTGATCCTCTAGACGCAGAAATTAAAGCCAGAGGTCCACCAATAGTATTCTTCTTCTGAACCGCCTCTTTTTCATGGGCTTGCACAGTGCCAAAAACATCATGTAAAGACCATTGTTCTAGATCCTGGTCGGCTTGTAAAGACATAGAGAGATTTGACCATTCAGGGTTTAGTCTTTTGAGAAATAAGACATTATTGTCTTCTTTGGATCTGATGATATCACATCTTTTACATAGATTTATCAGAGTGTTAAATCTACGAAAACTTTGTTTCTAGAGATTCTTCAGGAATGGCCTGGAAACTGTTGTATTCATTTAGAGCTTGGGCTCTTCTATTTTCTTTATTTTCGCACCACCTTCCAGTACGTTTTCCAATTGATCCCATAGTTCCTTGGCACTATCACAGGAGTCCAGAGATTGAAATATATCATTCGGAATAGCCATGATTAATAGACTTTTAGCTTTTTTGGACAATTCAACCTTAGCTTTCTCTGGATCTGTCCAATTATCCCTTGATTTTGGAATACTCCTAGTAGGTACTTCATCAGAAACTGCTGTAGCAGGTAACCTTGGGATAGTTGTCATTGGAACGAATGGACATTTTGAACAATAGGATATAGATCAGCATCTAATCCTTCAAAGAAGTTGATCATTCGGATTTTCCATTGTGGATATTCATCACGTATTAGAGTGGGAGGTTTAGTCAGAGAACCAGAGGTGTATACGGCGTTCAGATTTGAATTAGCCATATTACCAGAAACAGAGATTTTGAATATTAATGAAGATTTGTTTGAAATTTGAATCAAATTAATTCCAAAATGATCGAAATGAGACTGTATTTTTACCAATCACAGGTGTAAGCAAAAATTATCGCAGATTTAGAGAAGATTGTAATGAATTTTAACAAAATCTCGTAAAACAGGGTAGTATGAAGAATATGAGCTTAAAACTGAAAAATATTGTAAAATAGAAACGGGATTTCTCCAAATGGAAGAGATTTAATAATCAATAGATTGATTATCAGGCTCTAATACCAATTGTTGGAACCTAGATCCCTTCTATTAAGTAATCAACAGATCAAAAGTGAAAGTATGAGCGGAAGCAGTAAGATCTAAAATTAACAGTAGGAAGAACAATCGAAATTGATATTCAATGATTCACAACAGTGTGCCCAAAACAATAGGTCTCTATTTCGTATTTTCAATCGATAACAATTACAATCTGTAAAAGAACTATTTATACGAATACAATCAAGGAAAGTCAACTACATAGCCTATTACAATGAGACACGTACGCAAGGAAGTAACAAACTGACATATTGGTTGCTCAATTCTGTTTCATACTTCACCAAAACAAGGTCTAAAAATGGCGGTAATATATGATCCACACAATAAAACTCAAGAAAATAGGTGAAAAACATGATTTTATGTGATTAGGAACAACAATGGTGATTTTTGACAGATTTCATGCATGTGCATAAATCGTTCATTTCTTGCAAATAATATGTTCATATATCATAAATCTTCTTCTAAACGTTTACTTAGTGAGTTGAGGTTCTAATCCAAGTGATCTCACTAAAAAACAATGAGTTTTGACCCCCCAAATGCTCATAGCAAGATGAATGTGCATCTGGAAGTTCAACAGTAGGTAAACCCTACTTTGAACGACCATAACTCTTTGAATATTCATCCAAATCACTTGATTTTTCTTTTGGAATTTAATTTAATTAGTTATCTTTCAAATTCCAGTTGTTTCATTAAAAAATATGGTGATTTGAGGTTTCAATTAGTCAAAACAAAATGAGTGTGCATTCTGTCTAAATCTGACAGAATTGTGCATGCATGTTCAAATAGCCATATATCCTCCATAACTCAATGAAAAAGAATGATTCTTCCTTTGAGAGTTAATTATATGAATTATATTTTGTTTGAAATTGGAATCACATGAAAATATGGAGTTTTGACCCTCCAAGCACCTAAAATATTTTAGGTGTGCAAACTGTGAGACCACCAGTAGGTAAACCCTACTTTGCATGTTAATATCGCTTTGAATATTTGTCCATAATGCATAATTCTTCTTCTGGAGTTTTCTTTTATGAGTTAGGATTCATATGAATTCAGTTTCATTAAAAAATATGAAGTTTTGAGGTATTAACCAATTTATTAAATTTAAATGTGCAATCTGTCAACTAATGACAGAACTGTGCATGCAACTTTGTGGTGGCATATCTCCTTCATAACTCATTCAAAATGAGTGATTCTTATTTCAAAAGTTTCCTTTATGAGTCATGAATTCAATCCAACTGGAATTTCTGGAAAACACCTAGTAGAACTCGACAAATGAGTGTTCTACTAACATGGTGTAATCTGCCATACTGGTTGTGACAGATTCTGTTTCATAAATTATTTGACCTCTTTTTACATCTCCTCAAAACTTGAAATTTGGTCACAATGGCCTTAACTCAGTATAGTACCACATATAAAAAAAAGAGAGATTTTGGCATTTTATAAATTAGATTGTTTTAATTTTTATCATGCTCTAAAGTTTCTGCCAGAATCTGAACTTCTGGAATGTTTGTAGTTCACAAACATTAGTCTTTTAAAGTCCTTTATTGGCACAAACATATTGTTAGGACCCAAACAATCAAGATATCAATATATGGAAAGATTAGAACAGAAATATGATAGTCAAATGTCGTATGTATTGATTGGATGAACAGTATTACAAAATATGTATTTACAAGGCTTATGGAAACATTAGTGTAACAATCTAACAAACTATCTATTCATACATGAAATAGAAAAACTAAAGTAACAGTATATTCATAACAGACAAGTTCAGAACAGGTTCTGAACTCCTTCAGATCTTCTTCAGAAGTGTCTTCAGAACTTCTTCAGAACTTCTTCAGAACCTCTTCAGAATATCTTCGGAACTTCTGAAGTTGGCACTTTAGAAGTTATGCCTTAGGCTTTTCTTTATCTTTTACTCAGATCTTTACATCTTCAGAACCCAGTACCTTTTGAAGCTATTATGATATCTCTATCAATCTCCCCCTTAGCTTCAAAAGTTCAGATCATACTTCCAGAAATTCAGGATTTCTCTAACATCTTTCAGAATTAAACTTCTGTATTCTAGCAAGGATTCAGCAATTCTAATCACCTCTTTTGCAAGCTTCTTGTGCTTCTCCCAATCTTCATTGCTCAGATTCTTTGGTTTTCTATTCTATCTTTTTACCAAACGATATCTGATAGCCATAAGAGTTCCATTGCAACATTTATGGAGTTCTTCAAATCTCACAAATAATAGTTCTTGAAAGAATTCGCAAACGATGCCTGGAGGTTGAATTACTAAGGTACTGTTCTTCAAATTCTGAATATCCGGTAAGCTCAGATTTGGTTTACTCAAGTGTACTTGTTTCTTGTTCAGAACATAAGCAACCTGAAAATCAGTCTTTGCAGCCCATATAAATTCTCTTTACAACCATCTCTGAGAATTGGAAATGATTTTCTGAACTTGGTGATTGAATCATGAAAAGGATAAAGGCTTCTGTAAACTCTGAGTAGATCTCTGAGATACACATTCTGGAAAACAGCTTCAGAGAAGGTAGAAATCTCACCATTTTGTCTTTCAACAGTAAAGAATGCATACTTGTAATTTTGTCTTGTCTTCAAGTCAGCATTAATTACTTTGACCACTAGACTTTCCTTTCTTGCTTCATTAATTGGAATCCTTATCTTTCTAATGATATCTGAGTACCATTGTTTCCAACCAAAAGACTTTTGAATCCAGCAATCAATATAGTTGAACTTTTGTTCATATTCCATGAACATTTCTGAATGGAAATATTCAAGAAACATGGTGAAAGAACTTTCTTCTATTCTTTGTACCTGCAGTTGTTCCTCTTCAGATATTTGCTCTACAGGAACCGACTTTTCAAAAATAGGTTCAGAAATGACTTCTTTTCCTTTCTCTTTATCCTTTTGACTTGGTTCAGAACTTTCAATATTCAGAGAAAACTTCAGAATTTCCTCCAAGTTTTGTTTCTTTCAATGAATCTGGAAATCATAAGTATCACTAAGTAGATAATCAGCTCCTTTGATCTTGTTTTCTCTTTTGTGACCAGCTAGATAACTCTTCCTTACAGTTTCTCTGAAATGAATTCTTTTTTTGATCAAATATATGATTTCTTCTTTGACATCTGAATCTTCAACATAATCCTTTCCATAACTAAGAAACCAATTCAGAGTTGAGTTAGAGTATTTTGGAATATCTGAAGTCAAAAAGGTTTTATTTCCATCCACTGTATATCTGAACCCAATATCTAGACTAGTGAACACTCTAGTTATTGCTGTATCTTCAAGATTTACAAGTTCCAACAGATTCACTTTAGATAAACCAAATTCCAGAGCTAATTGAAAGTCATGCTTGAGTATGTTCCTAATGTAGATTCCCAGAATTCTTCTGACTTCAAAAATAAGTTCAACTTCACTTCTAGCAACACAGAACTGAAGAACTGTCAATTTATCTTGCAATCTTAGTTTGTACAGATCGTACTGAGTAAATTCACATAAATATCCATTTCTTCTTTCTGCTCCAAATCTGTATATTACTAAATCATCTTCAACAGTCTTTGATAGACATCTAATCTTCTTTATAAAAGTGGAATCATTCAGATTCTGAACACCATGCTTCTGAACAAAATTTCTAACTTGAGAGATTTGATCTTCAGACCACTCATCATTTACAAAATCTTCCAGAGTTGCAAACCTCATACTGTTTTTATACATATGGAAGTAAATTACTTCAGGAAACTCTAAAGCTGATTTCTCCAAAAAGAAACATATCTTCCTTTTCATAGACTTGAACTAGAATAGGTTCTTCAAGAAGAGGAATATCAATTTTGGGAATAGTGATGCAGAATCTGACTCTTACTTCAAAATTTCCAGAGTAGACCATTAAAATTTCATCTGCAATTTCAGTTCCTCCCGTATGACTTAGATCAAGTTCTAGTTCAACTCTTTCATCTGGTTGATCAAGAAAATATTTGAACACTGAAAACCTGTTGTCCAAAAGTCTACATTCCAGACTTCTTGGATTGTTAAGAAAGTCATGCACCCAGCAAAATTGACTTAGTATATTCCATAATTCTTCATAAGCTCTTTTGTATTCATCACTCAGAAGTTGTTGGGGTTTCCAAATTACCAAATCTTTTATCTCATTAGCCTTAGAACTTTCTCCCATATTAGCTCCAGACATGTCTTCTTCAAACATAATAACATCAGAAAGATCACTAGGCCCACAATGACATCTTCAAATGCAAGGTATTCCCTTAGCATCTCTTCATTTGAATCAGGAATAATATCTGTATTGTCTGAGCTTAAGTTACCTTCAAAATCAAAGGATAACTTCTCTGTTTCATACCCTTCCTCTACTATATCTTCAGAAGAATGAATATTTGCCTTTTGTCCTTCATGTTTAGCAAATAAGATATCTTCTATTGCTTCAGAAACTCTATTAGTTGCTTCACCAACATTCTGAGCATCTTCAGAAGTTTTCTCAGAACTTTGTTCTTGAACATTTTCAACATTCTTTGTTTCAGATACTCTCTGTCTTTTCTCCCTCTTTTGATTATCAGGATCCTGATCATCAAGACTTCTTTTAGAAGTATCTGATTGAGGCCTGCACTCTAGAACAGATAACCTTGTGCTTAAATCTGTCTGAGAACTCTGAATAGAAGAAAGCTGAATCAAAATCTGAGTAATATCATCCTTTGTTGCAAAAGTAGAAGAATCTGGTTAAGCAGATGAAGAAGAAGTCTGAGAAGCTTTCAGAGAAGAAACGGATGAAGCAACTTCAGAAAAAGCAGTCAGAAGTGCTTGTTTGAAATTATTCAGATCATTAGAAGATTGGAGTTGAAAATCATTCAGCCTATTCACCATACTCACCCCTTGTTGATCCAACCTATCCTACATCACCTTTTTAGTTGTATCCGTCAATTCCTTGATGTCCTTCTGAATCTTTGCAAATTCAGAAGTACAGAAATCTTTGAATTCTGTGAATTCAGAAGATGTGGGTAAGGTTCCAAGACCAATAGATGGTCTTGTTTGTAGTCCTTCAGAAGAAGGCTGGCCTGTATGTGCCACGGAGACATCATGAACCACATGTGATTCTGTGAATGGGTTTTTTGTTATGTTCACCCCACCAGGTCTTCCAACTAATCCTTGATATCCAGAACGGCTAATAACAGGTGGTTCACAGGTTTGTTTTTCTTTTACCTATGTTTTCCCCTTTTCAATTCTTTTTCTTACTCTTCTACCCATCCTCTCATTTTCATTTTTCCTCTTTACCCTTTGAGGTTGTTATCCCCTTTGAACATCCTCCCCTCTCTTTCTAACAAGTCTAGACACCCTTGCATTATCACCACTCTGGTTTGAATCAGGGGAAGGGACTACTGGTTGAGTTAATCCCATAGATTCTAAATACTCATTCACAATCCTATTTGGTGTACTTACAAGATCAAGTAAGTGAGAAGGAAGTGGAACTGCATTTGGAAATGTAAGCTTTACATTTGGTGGTCTTAAACTGTCCATAGAAAAGATAGGAACATGTACCTCATGTGCTAGAAAAGGGATTGTTGGCACTGCTTTCATTGCTCCTTTGATGAGTGTTTGAAAGAATCTCTGAAATGGTATGTAGTTGAATGTGGACTTCTTCAAAACAGCAAATTTGAGTTCTTCAAAAATAAGAGAAGCATAATCATAATGCTTGTTGAATGCAACTCCATGAAAGATGATCCTCCCATTTGCTGAAGCTTGATCCAAACTTGAACTTTTCCCAGATAGACAAGTGTTCAGAATTGAGAATAAACAGTACCATATCGGAGGTAAACACTTTCTTCTAAAAGAGCTTAAAGCATTTAGATTTTCAGAGTATCCCAAACTCATGAAATCTGAGATCATTTCTGTTGAAGATGGAATTGGATCATAAGAGGTTTTCCCAAGAACCTCATCTGGTTTTGCCAGAAAGTGAAGACATCTAATATAATCCACATATATACATACCTTGTAAGCATGGACATAGGAGACAATTTCATCTTCAGATTCATCAACCTCAGCATAGTACCGCAATTGTTGAAGGTAAGAAGTAGGAATAGAGAATTTCCTAGAGTATGAAGTGGATGCTTCTTCAAAATTTCGATCAAAATCATTTGATCATCAGTGAATTCTGTCGATTTAAAGTTCAAAGCACAATTATTTTTCTTGATTTCTAGCAGTTTCTCAGCAGGGACATAAAGTTTTGACATATCACTACTTTCAGCACGAGTCTGGGATTCATTATCACCAGCATTTGATCCAGAAACAACTTCAATAGGTTCAACTTGTGTTTCCCCAATGTTATCAGTTCTCGGGTTAGGGTTAGGGTTAGGGTTTGAAGGTCCGGCTTGATTAGTAGCAGTTGTGGCCGTGTGTTGGACCATTTGATTTTCATTTAGTGGAATTTCCATTGTTCCAACAACCAATTTTTGAGGTACGATCTTGAATGAACCATCACTCGATGATCCATTGTTGTCATTAAGGCTCGAGGAAGTAGAAACCATAGCTTTTGAAGTAGACATTATATTTGAAGAACAAGGATTCGAAATGGAATGAAGATCAATGAAAACAGATAGATTTCTCAGAGTAAAATCACTAAAAAATGAAGACGATGAAGAATTCATTGATTTATAAGACTGGATAAGCGCTGATGGACACGTGGCCAAAAAGTGAATGTGATTAGAGTAGTAATCATCATTTAATTGGATAAATGAACCATTTAATCGACGTGCTTAAGAAATATCCAATGAAATTAAAACACGTGGCACACGCTTAAGTGATACTTAAGAAATATCAGCGGGAAGTTAAGTTCTGAGAACAAGTTCAAAAACTTCAGAAATTGTTCAGAACTTCTGAGAATAAGTTCAGATTTCTAAAAGAAAGAACTCAGAAGAACCTCAGAACTCTTAAGTTTAGTTCGGAACTAAACTTGTATCACTTTAGAAGACCAAAAATTATTTAAAAATACAAACTTCTGAAAAATATAAATCATTTTGAGAATTCAGAATTAGGTTTGAACAATTGAAAAATATTTTATCCAAGGAAGTTTGTTCATACTTCATAGATATGAAGTGTAAAACTTACTTTCAGAAATTCAGATATGTTTTGTAGGAAAGAGTGGATCAAAAATTTGACATTAATACCACTCCCCCTTGAATCATTAGCAACTATGATTCTCCTCTTTAAACAGTGCAATATTTATCAAAGAAATAAGAAAATTTTAGAGAAATGAAAAAAAATAGTAATAAACAATCAACCTAGATAAAGAAGGATTATACTTCTGAGTTTGAAAAGAAACAAAGATCTGAATATGGAACTTCAGAAAATTTCTGAAGGGTAAATGATTCAGAATTTGAGATAAGAACGTCAGAATATAACTTCTAAAGTTTGGTTGATGTTTAATACTTACATAGACATATTCATCATGCCCAATTTACTACCAAGAAATTAAATCGTTTTTCATCAAGTGCTTTGGTAAATAAATCAGCTAACTGATAATCTATCTGAACAAAAACTATTTCAATATTACCTTTTTCAGCATGATCTTTGATAAAATGATATCTTACATCAATGTGCTTGGTCTTTGAATGCTAAACAGGATTGGCAGTGATGGCTATGGCACTCTTTGAATCACAATACAAATGAATCTTTTTGAAAGTGTAACCATAGTCTTTGAGTTGAATTTGCATCCAGATCACTTGTGAGCAACATATTGCAGCTGCTACATACTCAGCTTCTGCTGTAGAAGTAGAAACACAATTTTGTTTCTTTGAAGACCAGCTTACCAATCTATCACCCAGAAATTTACATGATCCAGAAGTGCTTTTCGTGTCTAATTTCCATCCACCATGATCTGCATCTGTAAAGGCTGTTAGTTCAAAACTAGAATCCTTAGGATACCAAAGTCCCAATGAAGGACAACCTTTTAGATATCTAAGGATTCTTTTTGCAGTTAGAAGGTGTGATTCCTTGGGATTTTCTTGATATCTGGCACAAATACATGTAGCAAACATTATATCTGGTCTACTAGCAGTTAAGTAAAGCAAAGATCCAATTATGCCTCTGCACTTTTTCTGATCAACAAATTTTCCATTCAGATCAGGTTTTAACTTAGTTGCAGTGGCCATTGGGGTTTGAATACTTGAACAATCAGTCATGTCAAACTTCTTAAGTTAGTCTGAGACATACTTTGATTGATTAATGAATATGCTAGTGGGAAGTTGTTTAACTTGAAGACCAAGAAAAAATGTCAACTCTCCCATCACACTAATTTCAAATTCAGTTTGCATGATTTTCTCAAAATTTCTACAAAATTTTGGATTTGTAGAGGCAAATATATTATCATCTACATATATTTGTATCAAGATCATATCATCACCTTCTTTTGTCCCAAATAAAGTTGTATCAACAGTACCTCTTTTGAATTTAGAATTCAGAAGAAAAGTTGTAAGAGTATCCTACCATGCTCTTGGTGCTTGTTTAAGACCATATAAGGCTTTGTCTAAAATGTAGACATGATCTGGAAACTCTTTGTTTACAAAGCCTTCTGGTTGTTCAACATACACTTCTTCATGTAAAATACCATTCAGAAATGCACATTTCACATCCATTTGAAACACCTTCATGTTCTTGTGAGCAGCATATGCAACAAATATTCTAATGGCTTCTAATCTAGCAACAGGAGCAAAGGTTTCATCATAATCAATCTCTTTTTGTTGACAATACCCCTTAGCTACAAGCCTTGCCTTATTTCTTACAATAATACCATTTTCATCCTTTTTATTTCTGAATACCCATTTTGTGCCAATGATAGATTTACCTTTTGGTTTTGGTATCAATCTCCAGACCTTGTTTCTTTTAAATTGATTTAACTCATTCTGCATGGCTAAAATCCAGTCTGGATCTTGAAGTGCTTCATATGGCTTTTTAGATTCCATGCTACTTAAGAAATTTACATACAGACACTCATTTGCTGTTGCAGATCTTGTTTGAACACCTTTTGATGCATCTCGAATAATTTGATGCACTGGATGACTGGATGTCCATTTGTTCACATTTGGCAATGGTTGAACAGATGAAACATTGTTCAGAGAATCATAATCATCAATAATTGCTTGAGTTTCAGTATCATGATTGATAACTGAATGTAAATCTGAAGTCTCCCCCTTAAGTAGAAAATTCTGAATTGGTTCAGAACTTTGATGTACATGCTCAGAAGTATCTTGAAATGGTTCAGAAGTAGCTTGAACTGGTTCAGATGTAATTTGAACTGGTTCAGAAGTTGGATGTACATTTTCAGAAGTTGGAAGTTCTGAGTTTGAGGTTGACATTTGTGGTGCTGATGTACTTGAAACTTGTATTTCTGAAATGTCTTGATCATTTGTGCTTCTGATGAGAGAAGGATTTTGATAATCTGCAGAAACATTTATAGAAATATCAAATAAGTCTTGATATAAATTGTCTAAATTTGTTTTAAGTAAAGTGTGACATTCAGAAGTAGAGTTTGTCTGATTATGTTCTGAGTCCAAACTTTCAGAAGTTTGTTTATGTGCGAGTTCTGAACTGTCTTGTTCAGAAGTCAATGTTGGCTCATGAAATATGACATTTGTAGTCTCAATAATCCTTTGAGTTCCTTTAATGAGTACTCTGTAAGCTTTGGATCTTTGAGAATAGCCAACAAAGATACCAGCTACACCTTTTGGTGCGAATTTGTCGAGATGCTGAATATTATTCTTTAGAAAACACCTGCAACCAAAGATTTTCAAATAATCAATAGAGGGTTTTCTTTGTTTGATCATTTCATAAGGAGTTTTAAGAAACTTTCTGTTTAGAATGGTGCTGTTATGAGTAAAACATGCAGTAGCAATAGCTTACTCAAAGAGAAAGAGGAAGTTCTGAATATGCCAGCATGGTTCTTGCAGCCTCTACCAAACTTCGATTCTTTCTTTCAACCACCCCTTTCTGTTGAGGAGTTCTTGCAGCGGAAAAATTATGTGAAATACCAACAGATTCCAAAAAATTCTGAAGTGTAGAATTTGTAAATTCTGTTCCATTGTCACTTCTAATCTTTTGGATTGGAAGTTGAAGAAGAACTTGAATTTTCTTCAGAAAGGGTATCAGTCTTTCCGAAGTATCCCAATTGAGTCTCAGAAATTCAATCCATGTGTATCTTGTGTATTCATCTACTATGACAAGAATGTATTTCTTTCCCCCCATGCTTTGAGTCTTCATTGGTCCACACAAATCCATATGTAGCATTTCTAGTGGAGCTTTGCATGAATATAGTATTTTCAGAGGATGAGAACTTCTTTTGATCTTCCCTAGTTCACATGCAGAACAAAGAGAGTTCTTTTCAAATATGATCTTTGGTAGTCCTCTTATAGATTGTTGTTTGCCTAGTTCATAAATGGCTTTGAAGTTCAGATGTGACATTCTTCTGTGCCAAAGCCAACTACCATTTCTCATTGTTGTAGACATATAACATACACCTTGTAGTTGACCAGTTGCAGTGAATGTTGTTGCGTAGATATCTCCATCTCTATAAGCAGTTAATTCATTTTTGTTTGCTGTACTCAGAACATGACAGTGATCTATGTCAAAATTAACCTTCCAGTATTTGTATTGACTAATACTGAAAAAGATTATGTCTTAGTCCCTCAACATAGAAAACTTTCATTACTGTCACATCTCCTTTAATGAAAGTGCCATATCATCTTACATATCCCTTTGCATTGTTTCCAAAGCTAACTTTTCCTCCATATCTTTCATGATAATCAGTTAGTAATTTTTTGAAAGGTGTCATGTGTCTTGAACAACCAGAATCTAAGACCCACACATGACATATCTGCAAAAGAGATTATTGAGTTTTAGGTACCCATTTCAGAATGGGTCCTTTGAGATTAGTAAGAATTTTTGAAGTTCTGAACTTTGTCTTTAGATTTTTCAATTCAGAAGTTTGTTCAGAACTTTGAAATTTATCTTTCTTAGTTTTATTTTTATTTTTATTTTTTCTTTTAATTGAATCTGTCAATATAGCTGAACATTTCTGAATAGATTTCATCAAATTTTTCTTTTTTGTTTTGGAGTTAAGATGAAAATTATGATGACCACAATTAATACAGTGAATATGATTCTTTAAAGTATTTCTAACAACATTAGACATATAAGAATCAATAACATTTGATTTTTCAACAAAGATTCTTTTATTCACTATCTTTGATTTAGGTACATCACTTTTATTTGAATTGAAAAACTATCTAATTTGTCATTTTTTGACAGTCTTTCCTCTTTCTTTCTCCATACTAAAGTGGATAGCTATGTAAAAGATAAGAAATGAGGATTAGTATAAGAAATGCTTTTGTTCACTTTAGGTTTAACCTCAAAATTTGAGTTAATTTTCTGAACTTTAGAGAGGGAATTTGAGGATTGTCCTTGTTCAAAGTTTTTAACTCTGGTGTTGAATTCAGAAGATGTTACTGAACATGGTGATGAAGTCAATATAGTGTTTGTAATAGTAGGAGAAAAATCTGAAGAACTAAAATTTTCAGATTTCTGAGATTCTGGTTTTAAAAACACAGGACCAAACATTTCTGAAGGTATCTTTGAAGCTTCAGATTTTAGCATTTCTCCTTCAGTCATACAAGATTGTAATTTGTAAACCAAATAGCCATTTTTATCAATTAGTTGCACCATATGATCATCATCATCTTCTGAATCAGAAGCATTTATTAGTTCTGAAAATTTATTTTGAGTCATACTAGTTGCAAAAATATTTGAATTTTTTGTTGTTGTAGACTCATCATCAGAATTATCAAAAAATATATTGGGATTCTCATCAACATCTTCTAAAGAGTCAATTTCTGAGAATTCATCATATTTTTCTTTATGTTCTGACTTATTATCAGAAGTATCTTCTGAAATGACTTCAGAATTGAATTCAGAAGTTATCTCAGAAGTAACTTCAGAAATTATTTCAGACTTAACAATTACTTCAGATTTTTTGTTCAGAAATTAAATTTATTTCTTCTGTTTCAGAAATTATCTCTGGTTCACCAGTTTTAAGAGGTGTTTCTTCTGAAAACAAAGTCTTTGATTTTACAAACGGTATTCTTTCAGGCAAAGAATAGTTCACAGGTTTAGAAATGACTCCTGTATTTGATTCATTGAAAATTTTCATTTTAGAATAATCATACAGATTTGCAGGTGCCTTTTTCAGTATTTGACTGTCATTATATCCCAAACCTGCTTATATGTTGTAAAATTTTGAATTTTGAGCCTGACTGGTTAAAATGTTCAGATTTTGTTCAGTTTGTCCTCTTTTAAAATTTAAATCTTCTAATTCCTTAATCTTTTTATAAAGATCAAGTCTCTCTTGATTCAGAAAATTCATTTTAACATTCAGAATTTCTTTTTCAGACTTCTCATTAATAATTTCCTTTTATAAGTTGTCCATATTTTCTTTTAAAACAAGTTTTTCTTCAGAAACTTTTTTAAGAATCTGTTCAGCTTCTTGACAATTTTCTTTATATATTTGACTTTCAGCCCTGAACTGATTGACCAAAATTCTTTCACCTTTGATTCTGTTTCTGAGAGTTTCAAATTCAGAAAACATGTTTCGAAATTGATTTTTCATTTCAGAATCTACAGTGTTATGTTCAGAATATTGTTCAGAAGAGTAGTTCATTTCAGAATTTAATTCAGAAGATGAAGAAGACACCTCAGTGTCTTGTTTATCTTTTTCTAGATCCGTTTGACACATATAACAATTAGTTGCATAGTGAGAAACTTCTTCATCATCATCTTCATCACTCCAGTTTAACCAGTCCTCTTCATACTTGGTCACTAAAGTTGGATTGAGCTCCTTTTTCTTAGCTACCAGATGCTTCTTCTCATAGTAGCCTGAATTCTTGACTTTTGGCATCTTGCATTGTCTTGCATAATGTCCAGGCTTTCTACAGTTGAAGCACCTTGCTGGTTCAGATGTTTCAGATTGACCAACTTCTTGACCTTTCTTAGGTCCACTTTCAGATCTAGGTTTATTCTGATATTTTTTATTGTATCTTTGAGTAAATTGCCTTGTCATAAAAGCAATATTATCATAAATCCTTTTCAGCTCCTCATCTGATTCATCCCCATCACAAACTATTGTCTCTGGGTTCTCACACACCTTCTTAGCAGAAATAGTCAGAGAATTATTATACTTCTTGCTTAACAAGGCTACTGTTCATTTGCCTTCTTTTGTTCATTGTGTCTAGTTTTGATTTTGTCTTCTTGTTGAAATAGCATACCATAGACATCATGAATGGATATTCTAGATAAGTTTCTAGTAACCATGTTATCAGAGAAGCTTGACCATTCATTACCCAAGTTGTTCAGAAATTTGTTGTTTATCTCAGAATTTGATTTCTGAACACTATTTCTTCTCAGATCATTCAGGATATTGTTGAATCTATGATAAGTCTCTGTAATAGATTCATTCTCTTTATACCTGAAGTTCTCATAAGTACCCACATATATATTCAATCTTTGTGCTTGGGCTTGTGTACTACCCTGCATTTGACCTTCAACTTCATCCCATATGGCTTTAGCAGATGTTAAGCTGTCTACTCTATTGAATATCTCATTAGGAATAGCCATTGTAAGAAGAGTTAATGCCCTTTTGTCAACTTTAGCTTGAGCTTTCTCAGTAGTACTGTACATACCTGGGCTTTTCTTGATTTTTGACGTCGGTATTTCAGGAGTAGATTCAGTTCTAGGAACTGATGGAATTTTAATAAAGACCTCTAGTGGGCCATTTGTGATCGACTGCATTAAAGCTTCATCTATGCTGTCCAAGAATTGAATCATCCTGATTCTCCATTGATGGTATTCTCACAAGAAAAGAGTTGGTGGTTTCGTTTCAGATCCGATTGAGACAATTTCTTTAGACATCTTTGATTGTTAGAAGATCGAGAATTCACCTGATTTAAGTTTGAAATTTATCGATTAAGAACACCAAGAACTGTCAGATCTGACAATTCTTTCACAAATCTTCAAGAACAGATGAGTTGGCTCTGATACCAATTGTTAGGACCCAAACAATCAATATATCAATATATGGAAAGATTAGAACAGAAATATGATAGCCAAATGTCATATGTATTGATTGGATGAATAGTATTACAAAATACGTCTTTACAAGGCTTATGGAAACATTAGTCTAACAATATAACAAACTATCTATTTATACATGAAATAGAAAAACTAAAGTAACAGTACATTCATAACAGACAAGTTCAGAACAGGTTCTGAACTCCTTCAGATCTTCTTCAGAAGTGTCTTCAGAACTTCTTCAGAACCTTTTCAGAATATCTTCAGAACTTCTGAAGTTGGCACTTCAGAAGTTATGCCTTAGGCTTTTCTTTATCTTTTCCTCAGATCTTTACATCTTCAGAATCCATTACCTTTTGAAGCTATTATGATATCTCTATCACATATGCACAAATGGTAAAATCCATAATTTTGGAACTAATAAAAAGGACATAAGTGCACTATATATGATGGACATATGATTAACCGAATTGGAAAATTTTGACAAATATGGACATCTTTAGATTTAAGATTTTTTCACCTACCTAAGTAACCTTTAGTCATATAAGTGACCATTTTGGGTATTCCTCTTTGATAGGGAAACGGTAGACCGGCATGTGGGAGCGGATCGTGTTTTAATTAACTGAAGTTTTAGTTAAAAGGTGAGTATTCACGGCCCCTCTTTTTAAATGTTTATATGTTTTGGGGTGTAAAGCATGTTGTTTTAATGGAAATTGAATAGATTTATATTGATTAACGAAAAGTATATAAATCATTGTGATGAGCAACTTTATATTACACAAAATGATATGTTGAGTTATATAAAGTCCCCATGGTACACTACTATTTAACTCTAAATGAGCCGATGATATTTGTGGATAGCGCTATTTGGTTGACATACCCACCTAACTGGCAAGTAGAGGTGCATTTTATCAATTAAGAATGCTCTACCCATGTGGACTTTAGGTCCACCGCTGAGGTAGTTCATGGGGCGTAGAATGTCGTTTACGCTTAGTAGTGGCTCAATAATTTAATATCATGTGTAATCATAATATGTATTTTTGCTCATAAAACTTTAAAACATTAAAGTTGATGCGATCATTTGATTCGCTATATTTTTTTTATATACCTTGCATATGAAATGTTTTGTGCATTGAAAACCTGTGAACTCACCAACTCTTTGTAGTTGACGCTTTGTTTTATCATGCTTTACAGGAAACTAGAAGTTAACCGATCAAGTTTTGTATATTTTTGAGGAACACCAATCAAATTTTTGTTTATGTTAAATTTTTTTGTAATTTGTTTATTTAAGACAAAGTAGTCAAGTTGTAAACTATTGAACTTTAAACTTGACGTTCTAGTTATTTATGTATGGTTGGTGTTTATATTCCTATTGCTGTAAAACTTTGAACTGTCGTACCTCGTGTTTCCGATTTAGCGGGGTGTGACAGACTTGTATCAGAGCCTTAGGTTATAGAGAACACCGGTTTTCTAACAAAAACCATGCACTATAACCAAAATTTTATTTTCTTAGATGAACTTAAAAATTCAAAAACCTACTATTAGTATAAATACAATAAGCGTCGTTCTAGCATATTATAATTAGGCAACGCCTGATCACCTATGTCTAAATATGGTAAGAATAAGAAGGGACGTGGACTAGTTATACTAAAAATTAGCATAGATCAGAAAACTTCTTATTTCAAATTGAAAAATAACGTGAGTTCGCATGAGTATTATAAGATGTTTCTAACGTTTATAAAATTTTTCTTTTATTTTATTTTTATTTCCATAGTATCATGTCATCGTCCGAAAATTCCCCAGATGAGTCTGGTTATATCACTGGTCGAGTTAGGAGGACTGACCTGACCCATGAAGAATACGACCCTTCAGAGCACAGTCATGATGAGGATACTACTGATTCCTCTGCTCGATCACTCCCTACTATGCATGTACCTTCACCTACTGGCGAGGGTACATCTCGAGGACCAAGGACAATCAGAACCGGTCGAAAGCGCGTTCTCCCTGTCAGAAGAGTGACTTTCACGGTTCCTTCCGTACCTTCGGAAGAACCATCCCAATCGCGATCCAAGTCGCGAAGTGTGACTCCTCCTCCACCCGCAGTTGGAGTACCTGTGCCCCGGCCTCAAGGAATGACCGCAGCGGAGAATTACTGGGTCTCGGGTATGGCCAACGAAGTACATACTCATCGGCTGAGGTTGGACCATTTTCAGCAGTCCATAGACGGCATTTTTACAGCCCAGTACTCACAGGATAAGATTACTGATGGGATCATGCAGGTTACCTCTGAGTCTAGGAGGCCGATTAGGAGGCTGAACACTTATTTGGCTTGGGCATTAGGAGCGTTGATGGTGATGCTAGGAGTCTTGATTTGGGCATTGATGCATTAGGAGACTTCTGTTTTTATGAATCTTTTGGATGACAACAGTTACTTTTTGAGGCTTGTAGCCTAGATGTTAAGTTTAAACACTTTATTGTCCTTTTGGGATTGTATTCTGAATTCTTATGTTTAAATTGTTATGGTTTATTTATGGAGTTATGCATGATATTTATTTACCGCATGTTGTTCCTGTATGAGTTTATTTGATTATTGTTGAATGAATGTTATAAGATACGCATAACTCAGTATGTAGACTATATGTGACCATGGTATTAGAATCTGACCAAGACTCCATTTGAAATGGTGTTTTAGAACAATGCCTCCAAGGAGACAAAATCCCGAAGTCGCAAGGTTAGTATCAGAATAACTTATGGCAGCACTACCGAATATTGTTAGTCAGGTAGCGGCGGGCTTAAACACTAATCAGGGAAACAATCGGAGATCTAAAGAAAGAGAGTGTACCTACAAATCTTTTAGGAGTTGTAATCCAAAAGAGTTCCATGGAACGGAAGGAGCTGTTGGACTTATAACTTGGTTAGAGGGTATGGAGTCAGTTCTCCACATTAGTAAATGTACCGAGAGAAACAAGGTAGAATTTGCTGCTTGTCTTCTTCAAGGACGAGCCTTGACATGGTGGAAGTTCGAGGCCGAGAGGCAGTTAATAGACTCGCATAGGATGAATTCAAGAAAATGCTTAAGGATGAGTATTGTCCGAGAACTGAAATTCAGAAATTAGAAGCAGAGTTATGGAACCATGAAATGAAAGGAAACGACGTTGATACTTACATTGCCCGTTTCCATGAGTTGGCCAAACTAGTACCACATTTAGTGACACATGAGGAGAATAGAGTTGACCGATATGTATGGGGTCTGTCCCCGGAAATTAGAGGGGACATTACTTCAGCTGACCCGGAGACACTTCAAGCACCAGTAAACTTAGCAACACGACTCACCAACAATGCGAATCGTACTGGAACGTTTGCAACCAACAAGGCATTGGGAAAGAGGAAGGTGGATGAACCTGCAAGAAGACAGTTTCGGAAGAGGTCAGGAAAGGAGCAAAGAACGTCGGGAAATTACGGAATCCAAACATCGACAACAGGGAAAGGAAAAGGGGTGTACCCAAAGTGTGATAAATGTAATAGTTATCATCAAGGGAAATGCATTACTTGTCTCAAGTGCAACCGAAAAGGCCATATTGCAAAGGATTGCAGGAATGGTGAGAAGCGGGTGTGTTATGAATGTGGAAGCCCGGATCACTTCAGAAATTAATGTCTAAAAAAGAATTGGAGGCCAGATACCAGGCAAGCGCAACCAACAAACCAAGAAAACCTAGGAGGACCGGCAAGGGGTCGGGTGTTCGAGATTGGAACTGAAGAAGCAAGGCAGAATCCAGATGTCGTTACAGGTACGTTTCTCCTGAATAATCATGATGCATTTATACTATTTGATTCTGGAGCAGATCGGAATTGTGTCATTACGTTTTAGACCAAAGATAAATCTGAGGCCTCAAAATTTGAAAGAATCATACGTAATTGAATATGCCAACGGTCAAGAATGTAGGGTCAATGATGTAATAATGAACTGCACTATAAACTTGGCTAGTAGGGATTTCCGTATAGATTTAATCCCGATTAAACTAGGAAGTTTTAACATAGTTGTGGGTATGGATTGGTTATCCAAACACCAAGCCGAAATTTGTTGCTCCGAAAAGATCGTTCGAATTCCGTTACCCAAAGGGGGAAAACTCGAAGTACACAGAGAGAAACCCAGAAGGGGTATTAAATTAGTGACGTGTATGACGATGCGAAAGTATTTGAGAAAGGATTGCATTGCTTTTCTAGCTCACATCATGGATAAGAAGGCTGAAGAAAAACGCATTCAAGATATTCCTATAGTTCGGAATTTTCCTGAAGTATTCCCGGACGAATTGCCTGGAATACCCCCACCAAGGCAAGTGGAGTTCCACACAAAATTAATTCCAGGAACCGCGCCAGTGGCGAAAGCCCAATATCGGTTAGCACCATTAGAGATGCAAGAGCTGTCAGAACAACTTCTGGAATTACTCGACAAAGGATTCATCAGACCTAGCTCTTCACCTTGGGGAGCCCCAATTTTATTTGTTAAGAAGAAAGATGGATCTTTTCGAATGTGTATCGATTACAGGGAACTCAACAAGTTGATTATTAAGAACCGATACCCCCTTCCCCAGATTGATGATCTGTTTGACCAACTTCAAGGTGCAACGTACTTCTCGAAGATCGATCTTAGGTCTGGATATCATCAAATGAGAGTGCGAGAAGAAGATATCCCCAAGACAGCCTTTAGAACTCGATACGGTCATTACGAGTCCCTAGTTATGCCATTTGGTTTAACAAACGCGCCAGCAATTTTCATGGATTTGATGAATAGAGTATGTCGACCGTATCTAGACAAATTCGTGATCGTGTTTATAGATGACATGCTTATTTGTTCGCGAGATAAGAGGGAACATGAGCAACCTTTAAAGCTGATATTGGAATTGCTCAGAAACAAAAAGTTGTATTCCAAATTCTCTATATGCGATTTTTGGATTCGTGAAGTGCACTTTCTTTGCCACGTGGTGAATGAAAAGTGAATCCAAGTTGATCCAGCTAAGATTGAAGCCATTAAGAAATGGGAAGCCCCAAAGACACCAACCGAGATCCGCCAATTTCTGGGATTGGCAGGTTATTATCGGCGATTCGTCGAGAATTTCTCTAAGATCGCGCAACCACTGACAACTCTAACCCAAAAAGATAAAAAGTTTATATGGGGAGAGAAACAAGAAGAGGCTTTCCAGACACTCAAATGCAAGTTATGCAACGCACCGATTCTGGCTCTACCAGAAGGAGTGGATAACTTTGTAGTCTACTGTGATGCTTCACATCAAGGAATGGGATGCGTGTTAGTGCAAAAAGATAAAGCTATAGCACAAATATCAAGCCAACTGAATATTCACGAAAAGAATTACATTACCCATGAATTGGAGCTAGGAGCGGTGGTGTTCACACTCAAGATCTGGAGACATTATCTCTACGGTGCTAAGTATACTATCTTCACGGATCACAAGAGCCTTCAACATATTCTTGACCAGAAACTGTCAAACATGAGGCAAAGAATATGGGTTGAACTACTTAGTGACTACGACTATGAAATAAAGTACCATCCAGGCAAGGCTAATGTAGTAGCCGACGCGTTAAGCCGAAAGAAAAAAGTAAAACCGATAAGAGCACGTGCCATGGGAATGATGGTCCAGACGAGTTTAAAAACTCAAATTCTGGAAGCACAAGGAGAAGCTTTAAAAGAAGAGAATTTGAAGAATGAAACCTTGCAGCACCTAGAGAAGGAATTTAAAATGCAAACAGATGGGGTACATTACTTTAAAAATAAAGTATGGGTACCGAAAGTTGGTAATCTACGATCAACCATTTTGGACGAAGCCTATCGATCCAGTTTTTCGATTCACCCAGGAGCAGATAAAATGTATAAGGATTTGAAGGAGTATTATTGGTGGCCAGGAATGAAGAAAGATATTGTTGTGCTCGTAAGCAAGTGCTTGACTTGTGCTAAGGTTAAGGCTGAACATCAGAAACCATCTGTTTTACTTCAACAACCAGAAATACCACAATGGAAATGGGAGCAAATAGCCATGGATTTCGTAACCAAGCTACCCAGGACCGGAAAGGGGCACGATACTATATGGGTTATAGTGGACCGACTCACCAAATCGGCTCATTTCATTCCTATTCGCAAAGATTTTAGTGTGGAAAAGCGTGCCCAAATCTACATCAACGAGATAGTTACACGTCATGGTGTGCCTACTTCCATTATTTCGGATAGGGATACACGATTTACGTCACGATTTTGGAAATCTCTTCAAAAGGCACTGGGTACACGTTTGGATTGTAACACCGCGTATCATCCTCAGACGAATGGACAGTCAAAAAGAACTATCCAAACGCTAGAGGATATGTTACGGGCATGTGCAATAGATTTCGGTGGGAGTTGGGATACCCACCTGCCACTCGTTGAATTCTCTTACAACAACAGCTATCACACCAGCATACAGTGTGCGCCGTATGAAGCTCTATATGGACGTAAATGTAGATCGCCGCTTAGCTGGGTAGAAATCGGAGATAGACAGTTGACAATGCCCGATATTATTCAGGAAACCACTGAAAAGATCTCAACCATCAAAGAAATACTCAAGACAGCAAGAGATCGTCAAAAGAGTTATGCGGATAATCGGAGAAAGCCGTTGGAATTTCAAGTGGGAGATAAAGTGCTTTTAAAAGTGTCGCCATGGAAGGGACTGGTACACTTCAGCAAGAGAGGCAAGCTGGGTCCCAGATATATTGGTCCATTCCAAATACTCGAAAGAGTTGGACCAGTGGCGTACAAATTAAAGTTACCACAAAATCTAAGCGCCATCCATGACACATTTCATGTGTCAAACCTAAATAAATGTCTAGCAGATGAAATGTTGGTGTTACCCATGGACGACGTTTAGATTAACGAACGGTTAAACTTCGTTGAAGAACCAATTGAGATATTGGACCGAGAAGTTAAACGGTTGAGGCGCAGTAAAATCCCTATTATTAAAGTCCGTTGGAATGCGAAACATGGTCTAGACTATACATGGGAATGCGAAGATTTGATGAAGCATAAGTATCCCAGCCTATTCGTGAACACCACGGAGAAAGCTAGCTCTTAAATTTTGGGACGAAATTTCTTTAACAGGGGGAGACTGTGACAACTATCGAAATTCGAGCTTTCAGGTTAGCTTCTATTAAGTTTGTTAGAGTTATTTTAGATAATTAGAAGAATAAGAGTTAGATAGATTAGATTATCCGAAAAATCTCTAGCATTTCCGGTAGTCGCTAAAAATATCCGGTTCCGACCCATAACTGTCCGAAACATCCAATATAGTGCCAAATGCTCTAATTTATACCCAATTTATATAAAATATATAATTTTAGTAATTTAATTATAAAAACTTTTATTTTTATTAGAAATTAACCAAAATAGGCTAACAATTTTGAGAAAAAGGCCAAAATTGAGAAAAGATGACATTTTTACCACTTTTGGGCCATACGTTGGTTTTTTTTAAATATATAATTTGAAGGGAGTGGGCCCCCATGGCCACCCCCCCCCCTCTCACCCACCATCTCTCTCTCTCATAAATAGCTCTCTCTTTTTCCTCACTTTCTTTTCTTCTCCATCATATCTCTAGCCACATTCTTCATCTAAAATCCATCAAAGAGCAAGGTTTTTGATGATAATCAACACATATCATCATCCAAAGTAAGTAACAACACTATCTTCATCTTTTTCTTGCAAATTTTGGTTGAAAACCCCACTTTTCTTACATATTTTTAGCTACTTCTTTTAATATCCGAAATTTCTGAGTTTGTGGAGAGATTATACACCAAAACATATAAAAATGTTAATACAATGGTGGTAATCTATGATCCACACAATAAAACTCAAGAAAATAGGTGAAGACATGATTTTATGTGATTATTAACAACAATGGTGATTTTTGGTGCTGACAGATTTCATGCATGTCCATAAATCGTTCATTTCTTGCAAATAATATGTTCATATATATCATAAATCTTCTTCTAAAAGTTTATTTAGTGAGTTGGGGTTCTAATCCAAGTGGTATCACTAAAAAACAATGAGTTTGGACCCCCCAAATGCTCATAGCAAGATGAATGTGCATCTGGAAGTTCAACAGTAGGTAAACCCTACTTTGAACGACCATAACTCTTTGAATATTCATCCAAATCACTTGCTTTTTCTTCTGGAATTTAATTTAATGAGTTATCTTTCAAATGCCACTAGTTTCATTAAAAAATATGGTGATTTGAAGTTTCAATTAGTCAAAACAAAATGAGTGTGCATTCTGTCCAAATCTTACAGAATTGTCCATGCATGTTCAAATGGCCATATCTCCTCAATAACTCAATGAAAAAGGATGATTCTTCCTTTGAGAGTTAATTATATGAATTATCTTTTGTTTTCAAGTGGAATCACATGAAAATATGGAGTTTTGACCCTCCAAACACCTAAAACATTTTAGGTGTGCAAACTGTAAGACCACCAGTAGGTAAACCCTACTTTGCATGTTAATATCTCTTTGAATATTTGTCCATAATTCATAATTTTTCTTCTGGAGTTTTCTTTTATGAGTTAGGATTCATATGAATCCAGTTTCATTTAAAAATATGAAGTTTTGAGGCATTAACCAATTTATTAAAGTTAAATGCGCAATCTGTCAACTAATGACAGAAGTGTGCATGCAACTTTGTGGTGCCATATCTCCTTCATAACTCATTCAGAATGAGTGATTTTTGTTTCAAAAGTTTCCTTTATGAGTCATGAATTCAATCCAACTGGAATGTCTGGAAAACACCAAGTATAACTCCACAAATGAGTGTTCTACTAACATGGTGTAATCTGCCATACTTGTCGAGCAAGGAGGGGAGAATCTGCATTCGGGTTGGCTGGAAGATTTTGATAGAAAACTGGAGGAGGACCGTCATTGATTGAACGCATGATTTCATCGGTGCAATCATGGCGTTCAATAAAATCAAGGAAACGGTCTTTCCACTGAGAGTATTCTCCGAGGAACAAAATAGGAGGTTTCGTGTCTGAACCAATTGCCATTGCTTCGCGAGTGGTCATTGTACTATGCTTGAAGATCTCGATCAGTGAGTTTTTGGTAATTTTCTGAGGTGTTTTTGTGAAACAGAAAGTTTTCTCGATTGACTAGGGGTCGACAAAATATTTTATCGGCTTAGGCTTTGTTGACAAGTGTTAGTCCCATATTACAACAAATCTGATATAGAATGCTCAATGAGTCCTTATTTTATTAGAACTGTAGAAAGCTTTACAGAGAAACACACACTTACACCTTTAAATGACTCTCATGTGTGGTGTTCTATTTATGTTCAACTACCTAACTGTCTAACAGACTCTCTATATATACTACAAAGTTAAAGCTACAGTTACATGTATTTAAATCACTGCCCAATGACATTAAGACACGTCATCAAAAACTCTATTCAGAAGTTCTTCAGAACTTCTGAATTGTCTTCAGAACCACTTCTGAATTCTTCAGAACTTCTTCAGAATTTGTCTTTCAGAACTTTTCTGTCTTCAGAAGTTATCTTTAGAACTTCAAAACTTTTATTCTGAACTTCAGAACTTCTATTCTGAACTTTAGAATATCTGAATAACGACTTTACAAAACATTCCAAACATAGGATCCAAATTCATAGGATTCTTTGGATCCTAACAAGAGCAGTGTTTTCTGCTTACTTATCTGCAAAACAACTTTTTAATCAAGTTATTTTAAAACGACTAACACAAACACCAACTACATAGATAATGGATCTTTAGCTAAACCTTCAAGATTTAGCCGTGATAATTTCCCTCTTTGGAAAGAAAGAATGACTCTATTGCTAGAAGGGACAGATCCTAAGATCCCCTATTATCTACCTTTTATTCCTACAGTCCTGGTTTCTGCAGTACCCGCCACTGCAACCTCTTCTGCTATCGCTGAGAGAAGAATTGTCAAAACTCCATATCGATGGAGTGAGGACGACAAAAAAGAAGTATCTATAGATGCTAAAGCTAGATCTATAATTGCTATGTCTCTACCAGATGAAGTCTATCACTCGGTAATGAAAATGGGAACATCTAAATCCATGAAGGAACTAATGAAGTTCAGATTACTCGTAGCATCAATCTGGTGAGACAGTACGAAAGTTTTATGTGCACTAAAAATGTAACACTTTATCAAATTCACCAAAGATTCAACTATCTATTATTAGATATGAAAACTGTTAATAGAGAATATTCTAATGCTGAAATACTGACAAAATTCATGGAGGCATTACCTGAATAATGGGGAATGTACACTACATGCTGGAAATTGTCAAAGAATCTTGAAACTCTTTGTTTAAATGCTTTATATGGAATGTTGCTCAATGAAGAACAATCCCAAGCCTTAAAAAGAAACCTTATTAAGGATATCAAGAGTGCCAAAAGTACCTCTTTGGCACTCGTGACTTCAGAGGTGGAACCCTCCAAACGTGTCTCCTCTTCCATCACCTGTATCATTGAGTTAGATCAAGCTGACTCGAAAGAATTCACAGATGATGACTTCTCTTAGTTTAATGACTCTCTGGCATTTCACACTAACAATTTTAGGAGATTTGCTAAGAAGAGTAAGTTTAGAAAAACACCGGCTATCACTGATTTGATAAGTCAAAGACTCTTTCTGTTGATAAGGATTCAGCAATCTGCTATAATTGTCAGCACATGGGTCACTTCACAAGTGAATGTAGATCCAAGAAAGTTGCTGCACCAACAAATTCTCAAATTTCTAATAAATTGAAAAAGGAAAAATATTCCAAGTTAAAAGAAAAATATCATAATCTAAGAAATAATCATTGAAAAAGAAAAGATATTGTCGCTGAAGAGGCAGATTGGGATCAGGAAGACGATTGGGCAAATACCGATGATGAATCTAAATCAGATGAAGAAGACATAGCCTTAATATATCTTATGGCCAGAATTGAAGAAGCTAAACAGGCATCTGACACACGTACTTTAGAATGTCCATCAACACAGGTACTCACTTCTTCTAACTCCTCTAAACCTGAAAATGATAGCTTGTCGGCTCTCGACTCTATGACTGTTGTATTTTACAATGCTTTAAATGGTAAGATCACAGCTGAACAAATTAACATTGATATATCTGAACAATTAAATAATTTCCATTTAAAATTTAAAGAACTTACTAAGATTGAAGAAAATATTAAAGACCAAGTCTTTATAAATCAAACTATCAGCATTGAAAGACAACAAGCTATCACTGAAAAAGGAAAAGGCCATCGTTGATCTCAAGGCTGAAAAGGCTACCATCGAAGGATGGTGTAAGGTTTCTGAAAAAAGACAGTGAGATAGTTAATGCCCAAATTTCTAAGAATGTCAAAAGTGGTTTAGGGTATCCCTCTGACAAAAAAGAATCAGAGACCAACCATTCCATGTTAAAATTCAGAATGTTCGTGTCTTCTATCCCCGATCCTTCTTCTCAGAAAACCCCTATCACTGAGAAAAGGTCTCTTAATTCTAATTCTAAAGATTCAAAGAAGGTGATCAAAGACAAGTTCCTTGATCATGTTCCTACAATCAAGAATTTTCAGACACAGAAGAAGAATTTCTCTACTCCTTTAGTAGGTTATTCTAAATTTGGAAAGAAGATTCCTGGATTCATTCAGAGATCTACTCCCAGAATTAAAACTGATTTAAATCCATCTGTCTCTGAAAGAATTATCATTCCTCCGAGGACAATGGACAAAGGAATTCTTGGTTCTAGTCCTGATAATGCTTCAACCTTCTCTTTGAACACTTTCCTTTCTAAACCCATTTTCAAATATAGGAAATGTTATCATTGTAGTGAAACTACCCACATTGTGAGCAAATGTTCTAATCCTACTAAAGCTGAAAAATTAGCTCATGGTAAGAAAGTAGCTCAAGCTGATAAATCAGCAAGAACGAAATCCACCAAGTTAGGAAAATCTACCAAGATGAAGATAACCACTGAAGAAAATCTTTCAGCTAGCAATTTATCCGCCAAACCTTCCACTAACTCTGCAGGACCTATAGTAGTATGGGTAACTATGAAAAATTAAATCTTTTGTTGTATGCAGAGTGCTAAGGGTATCTGGTATCTAGATAGTGGATGCTCAAGGCACATGACAGGCAGAAAATCTCTGCTCTCTCAATACAAGGAAGAAAATGGTCCCTCAGTGACCTTCGGTGGAAATGGCAAAGGATACACCAGAGGTTATGGCGTTCTATCCAACGGAGGAACTTCCTTCTCTCGAGTTGCATATGTTGAGGGTGTAAAGCATAATTTATTGAGCGTTAGTCAACTCTGTGTTAAAGATTTAAAGTTTTGTTCACAAAGACTAGATGTGCGGTTACTGAAAGAAATGATAGGCTTGCTTTAAAAGGCAAAAGATCAGAGAACGTATATGTTATTAATATGGCAGCACTCACTCTGACAACGTGTGTTTTCTATCAAGAGCCTCCTCTGATGTTAATTGGCTTTGGCATAAGAGATTCTCTCATCTTAACTTCCAAACGATAAATGATCTATCAAGAAAGGAACTTGTTAGAGGCCTACCTAAACATGGCTTTGCAAAGGAATCTCTTTGCTCAGCATGTGAAAAAGGCAAGCTGACAAGGGATACATTCAGATCTAAGAAAGTATCCTCAATAACTTCTTCTCTTCACTTACTCCATATGGATCTTTTTGGACCTGTCAATGTCCAATCTATATCAGGGAAAAAATATACCCTTGTGATAGTAGATGAGTATTCCAGATATACATGGGTATTCTTTCTGTGATCTAAGAGTGATACCCCTGATGAAATAATTTCTTTCATCAAGAAGATTGAGTTGTTGAACAATGTTCCAGTTCGTTCTATAAGAAGTGATCATGGTACTGAATTCAAAAACAGTACCCTAGTAAGGTTCTTTGAAGGAAAAGGCATTACTCACAATTTCTCTTCAATAACGACTCCTCAGAAAAATGGTGTCGCTGAAAGACGAAATCGAACCATTTTCGAAGCAGCTCGCTCAATGTTCAACGAATCTCATCTTCAAACTCAGTTCGGGGCTGAAGCAGTTAATATTGCCTGTCATACTCAGAATCGATCCCTGATTAGAAAATGATTCAAGAAGACTGCTTATGAATTATTTCATGAGAAGTCACCCTCAATAGAACATTTACATATCTTCGGATGTAATTGTTACATCCTGAATGACAGAGATCATTTAGGAAAGTTCGATCCCAAAGTTGATGATGGTATATTTCTTGGGTACTCTTCAGTATCCAAGGCATTCAGAGTCTTCAATAAACGCAGACAACATGTCGAAGAAACCTTGAACGTCAACTTTGATGAATCCAGACCATCAAATCTCACTATGGGAAACAACTCGATGAAATCTCTCCCATCCCTGAAGAAGATGAAGAATTAAACAACTCGATGAAATCTCACTATGGGAAACATGAATCATATTTCAGTACACCTCCTGTCACTGGAAATAATGATGATGATGGTCCTACTCTTATTCCCACTTCGCTGAATAGTAACAATTCATCATCAGCAATGAATGTTACTCCATTAAATCAGATTCCTCCATCCAGTCCTTCTACTGATAATTCTTCAGTGAATAATCAAACATCTTCCTCTTCTCCAGGAAATGAAATTCCCTCAGGATCTTGTCCTGAGATGATTAGAGAAAATGAAGATCGTTACGCTGATCTAACATCCTCTCATGAACAAGCTGCTAAATCATCAATTGATCCAAATTCTCAGCTACCAGCTCAGAGATGGACTCAAAATCATCCCATCGATCAAATAATTGGTGATCCCTGTATAGGTGTTCAAACAAGAAGAAGTATGGCAAACATATGTCTCTATGTAAACTTTATTTCCGTTTTAGAACCTAAGAAGATCGATGAAGCAATCCTAGATCAAGATTGGATAATAGCCATGCAAGAGGAACTCTCTGAGTTTGAAAGAAACAAAGTTTGGAAGCTTGTGCCCATGCCCTCTGACAAAACCGTTATAGGCACCAAATGGGTGTTTCGTAACAAGTTAGATGAAAACGACACTGTAAATCGCAACACACAAAAATTTCAGATTGGACGGAATAGACTACGATGAAACTTTTGCTCCTGTGGCATGATTGGAAGCAATCAGATTGTTCCTAGCCTTCGCTACTCACAAAAATTTCAAAGTATATCAGATGGATGTCAAAAGTGCTTTTCTGAACGGCAAGCTGAAAGAAGAAGTTTATGTTGAACAACCTTCTGGCTTCGCTGATGCAAGACATCCAAGATACATCTATAAACTAGATAAGGCACTCTACGGGTTGAAACAAGCTCCCCGTGCATGGCATGCGACACTCTCTAAATACCTCCTCGCTGAAAAGTTTGTTCGTGGTAACATTGATCAAACCCTCATTCTTAGATAACGTATGGGACATATCATTCTTGCTCAGATATATGTAGATGACATTATCTTTGGTTCGACAAATCCTAAACTCTGCACTCGTTTTGCAAATCGCATGAAAAAGAAATATAAAATGAGCATGATGGGTAAACTAACATATTTTCTTGGTCTTCAAGTAAAACAATCTGAAAAAGGTATTTTTATTTGTCAAAGTAAATATGCTAAAGATATGCTGAAGAAATTTGATTTAACTCAAAGCTCTTCAATAACAAGTATTTTGATTTTTTTTCATCAAAACACTTGTTTTCTTGGTCTTTCCGAAATTTGGTATTCTTTGTACCAAAACTCATTCTGGTTTATACATATTTTTTGTATTAAGTCATGATTTTTCAATTTGGTATCCCAATCTTGGAAACAGAAATGGCCACTTCAAGCAAGAACGTGCAATCTGACGCTTCTATCCCTGTCACCCTTGAGGGGCCCCTACATGTACCTTCACGCCTTAACAAGCAACATTCAAGTCTTGCAACTATCTGGCTGTTGTGGACATCCCTGAGCAACATTCATCAAGGCTTGCCCGCTGATGTACACCTTCGTCCACAACCCCATTGGAATTACTTTTCATTTACAAGCACTCTGGTACACCGCTCACTACACCACCCTCACCACCGACAAAGGCAACAAAATCCCTGAAATTGAGTTCACTATCCCTATTGGCACCTTCGCCTTCACTGCTGGTTTCCTAAGCAATGCGCTTCGCCTTCCCTCAAGGGGCAAAAATCAGCAATAGGCACCTGAGCCTACCAAGGAAGAGATACTGGATTTTCTAGACTCCATCAGGTACAAATGGGAGAACCCCTCTGACCGATCCATCACTAAGATGGAAAAGAGAAGACTACCTGCTGGCTGTAAATACATCTTCACCCAGGTAATTTAGTGCCTCGGGTCAAAGACTGGTTCCTAAGATCAAGCTAGCAAGCAAGTCAAAGACTGGTTCCTAATTTAGTGACATGTGCAACCTTGTAAACGCTCAAAAAAGGGAGAAGGTTATCCCTTACCCAAGGTTCTTTGCCACTATCATGGAACCCGCTTTCAAAGAGGAGTACCCCAAAGTGGCAAATCAAAGCTTCTTAATGGTTGGGTAGAAATCGCTGGAGATCGATGAACAGCAAGGCGATGCTCCCTACACCCCCTACATGATGCAGCTGATCAAAGCTGCAAGTCTGGTGTCCATATCACTGAAAAAACCCCTCCGTGATTATCCAAGACACCACCTCTCCTTTAGAGCGCAAGGAACCGACCGATGGTCATAAACAGACCATCGCTCAAAACTCATCACCAAGAAACAAAAGAAGGGAGTCTCTCAACAGACTTCTCTCTCTGACAAAGGCGTATCACCAACGCCACACTCTACCCCAGCCACGACAATGGTCTATACATCCGTTGCCGCTTAATCAGCACTACCTCCATCCTCAACGACTCCGGTTACTGAACGTGTAATAACCAGCTCCGCCGAAGCTGGATCAGGTAATACTTTCACAGCCTTCTTTTCTTCTTCTACCACCTCTTCTTTGGTCCTCACATCAACTACTGATTCAACGATAGTTGTCCCTCACATCAAAATCTGAGTTTTGGAGAGCCACTAACACAGGACCTCAGAATGTTTCTCATAAACATTCTAAGAAACAGGTTAGTGATCCACAAGACACTACCGTCGAACGTGGTTTCCCTGAGAGTAATACTCACGATACTCTCAAGGTCAAATATATTTCCTCATCTCATTTTTCTTCTAATCCAGATCTATTTTTGGCTTCCTTAATTTTGTTACCATCAGGTATTGAGGCACCCCGCTACTCCTCAGCGACCACCACAACAACAATCCCTGATATTCCTATCTGTGGACCCAGCGCCTCTCTGAAATCTCCACAGTCTCAAAAGATGCGGAGATCAAAAAGCAGAAGAAAGAGAACTCGGCTCTAAATTTCCTTCCATTGACGTCGATATCCCCAAGGTTGTTCTCCCTGCTCCATCATTTCCGGCGATAGACTTCCTGGTTGAAGAATGTGCCCTCACAAGGCGCATGGTGGACACACTCCAGACCGCTTCGGAGATCATCTTCCAAGTAGTTGGCGGCACTCCCGGAATTAAGGCCACTGTCAATAATATCTACACTGATATTCAATCAGTAAAAAATGACAACTTGGCACATGGGAAGGCATCGCATCTCTGGAAAAGGCGGTGAAAGCTCAAGGTAAGACACTTAAAGCTCTCCAAGAGGCCCAAACTGACGTGATGCTGCTTCTACAAGGCATCGCTGAGAAGGGCCCTTCCTTCTCTAATCAAGACCGGACTACTCTGGGTCAGGTTTCCCAGAACCAGTCTGCGCACACTGAGAGCATTAAGGATATCAGCTCAAATGTGCGTACACTGATGGTGCACTGTCTACCTGCTGACAAGACAGAGGGGGAAAGATGTGCAAAAGAGCTCACTGATGAGCTTATTGGGGAGGTAAATGATGTACTCCTTGGAACCCCGATGACTCTCTACTCTCAGCAAGACCAACAGATTCAGCAACCACAAGAACCTTCTGTCGCTGAAGAAGAAGAAAATGAAGAAGAAGATGATGATGATGAAGAGGACGATGAAATCCCTCATTATGGAGGAAACAATGACGATGATGATGATAATGATGATGTTCCTCCTAGCTTCACAAGATTCTTCATCAAAAACCGTCCAAGCGCCTCTCTACCTGGAGTGATATTCAGAGATCCTTTGGGGGACGGATCACCTCCTTCTCAAGGATAGTCCGATCCCTCAGGGAAAGGCAAACAAGTGATAAATCTCGATTCCACTCCCATAAACTCTGAGGGGGAGACCGCAATCGAGGTAGGCCTTCCTTTCATCCTTTACACTCTCATGTCTGAACCTCAAACCTATCCCTGATTTCCTCCTCCAAATATTGGATCTGATGAACCTATCTCTCCTTCCCCTATTTTTCAGTGAATTCAGTCCGCCAAAGGTCTCTTCATTTTTTAGAGAACCTTCCTCTGAAGCCAGTTCCTGTACATTTCTGGTACCGAGTCTAAAGAAGAAGAAGGCTTGATTCCAAAGTGTGTAAATAGACAACCAATCTCTGAACCTGAATGATAGAGATCATGAAATAGCTTCAAAGGAGACTGGGTTCTAAAGCTACATAGTTCAGATCTTCTAAACTACTTCTGAAGAGACAAAGAAAGAAAGCTTAGACGTCTAAAGTCAGCAGTCAAGTAAAGAAGAGAAGGAAAGCCTAAGGCATAACTTCTGAAGTGTCTACCTCAGAAATTCTGAAGATTCTGAAGATGTTCAGAAGAGGATCTGAAGAACTTCTGAAGACAGTTCTGAAGAAGTTTAGAAGTGGTTATGAACTTTATGTTGTACACTTGTATTGATTCTATTGTTCTATCATGTTACTATCTTTTATTTTAGAATCATTTCTTGTATATAAATAGAAGGTTAGTTAGTTTGTTAAAACTAACGTTCATAGATCTTACTTGTACTTTCATTACATATTCTGTATTGTAATCTTGATAAGTTTGAATAACACATCTGATTACGTTGCTCCAATCTTGTTCTTAATTCATTCAATCTTTTTATATCTTGAAATTTTGGGATCTAACAATTGGTATGTATAGTAATGCTGAAAAAGGAGCAAGCCAAGGTAGATAAAAGGGCACTTACTTTACTTACTATGGCAATCCCAAATGAAATATTCAACAGAGTTGATAGTTTAACTTCTGCAACGACACATACCCACGCGTCATCATTTGATTACCTCAAACACTAAACCGTTGGACACGCGTCAACTTCCTATGGCACAAATACTGGACGGTTATATTTTACACGTCACTAGGCGACGCTACAGTAACCAAAACACTTGAGTGCCTCTCGATGTCCGATTATTTAAACTCGTTTTACCCATCACTTTCACTCTTTCACAACCTTTGCCATTAAGAATTACTTGTGCACCAAGAATACCAATCTCAAACCTGCAACTACAAAAACCCCAAATCTCACCAATGGTTGTTCAAAATGCTCATATTGCAAATGTGAATGACGATGCTCAACATCAACCCTCAACAAGTGCTGAAAGTGCTCTAATCGTACCCCTTCCGATCAAGCCAAAAAACTCTCAAGTACTACTCATCACTACCAACTATGCTGCTGAATTCGATATCATGATCGAGTTTCTGAAGTCCCATGCTCTACGCCCTACACTAGATTGGCAATCCTGTGAAGTTCGTTCTGATGGCTCAGAAGTTGTTGGTGATTTTGACGTCCCAAACACGGACAATGCTTGTGAACTGAAGATAACAAGAGACAAGATTGCATCGCTTTTTTCCCTCCCAACTATCCAAGCCCTCCAAATTGCCGATTTTGACCCAAATCCGACAATTGACGTGGTTGTTGACTTCTTGGTTTACTTGGGGTATAACCAACAAATATGTAGGGTTTCAGAATTCAAAAGGCAATACCTCCCACCTATATGGAATCTGCTAGTCTCGATGGATCAAACCAACACCAACATACTAACCATCATGTACGGAATGTTCTTCAATAGGAATTTGGATTATGCTACGTTGTTTTTTAGGGAGATTAAAGCTTCTGTCTACAACAAGGTATCACTTCAAGCGAAAGCAATTCCGCTTCATTCATTGATGTTCCCAAGATTTATTCCTATCTTCATCCGTAGAGCTATTACAAGATATAGTGTCCCATGCGAACCTCCCTTCTACAAGTACAATATCATGAAGACTCATCGTCCTACTGTACACGTTACATGCTATCTAAACGAGAGGCCACTTTCAAGGTACACGCTCACAGCTATTCCTAACCACTCTTCTTCTAAATCTATATAGGAACTCTACACTGGTCTTAGCACAAAGATCAGCTACCCCAGAGTTGTTAGAATCCAGAATAACAAGTGAGGGGTCGAGTGAGGATGAGTCAGAAAAGATAATGAGTGATAACTTGAGTGTTTATGCCCTACCAGAGGGAACTACAAAAGCGACTACAGAATATGTCCTAAAAGACACAAATGAGCGTATCCAGCCGAGTCCACCGCGAGCACCCACGTTAGAGATCTGGCGCGAAAAGTTTTCCTAAATTTATAAGTACTAGGACCGGTGTTCAAGCACTAGGACCTATTGAAGAAGGACGTAAGCACAGTTCGATCCTTGAACCCATCCAAACAAATCCAGAAGCGTCTCTTTCTGCTTCTGGATAAAGCACTTCCGAGGAAACCTTATCATCATCTTCTTCCTCCCAACAGGAAGAAGACTTAGAAACAAGAGTTCCATCGCCTCAAAACTCACCTCTTTCCCATCACTCCGTGAATGCATCCGTTGCTCACGTACACGATTGGAATGAAGTTGCTACGTCCATAGCAACTTCTGCCCAATTTGCCTACGAAATCCCGTCAGAGGGGTTAAGGCATGCACAACGTACCTTTGTACTTGATAAGCATCAAGGGACTCACATCTACATTAACTCTCCATCCTCTAACGATGGAGGCCTAGTTAATGAGATCAGAACATCCAAAGGGGATGCTCTTAAGATCCCCAAGGACAGGATGGAAGTCCTCCAGCACTCAACGTACAAACAGGTGCTAAAGGATGCCTTTCTGAACGCGCGGGATAAGCGGCTCCATGTGTTGTAGATACGGCAGTTACATCCCCACCTGAGTATGTCACAAATGCTGCGTTTCAAACATTTGTTGAACAAGCAAAGGGCCTTGGAATATCTAAAAAGCACAATCGAGAACCACCAGCAACACATTTCAATCGCCATCTACAACGTAGAATTTTCCCTCAAAGGAATATCTATCACCTAGAACTCCATTTCAGATGATCTCAAATCCACCCACAACACTATCCAAAGTTCTGATGAGAGTAATTCAACCCTGGCCAAAGATAACTTTCAGAAGCTTGAATTGAATCAGCAATCAAGAGCAACACAGAGGCTATCTCTAATCTTCCATCCATCCCATCTACCTCTGAATCTTCTATGACTATCTCTACAGATGACTTCAAGAAGCTCACTGACGACCTACAGAAGATGATTGCTTTTGCAGTACCCCCAACCGGTTCAAATCCTTCTGCATTAGTGTCAAAGACATATCTTGTTAGTTTTCAAACGGATCTGGATGATAAAAATTTACAGAGATCAATGCAAAAAAAAATTCTAACTCCAACGCCACGATTAAAGACTTCAATAATAATATGGCCAAGCCAATTCCCATTCAACTTACGATAAACGAGTCCCCATATCACCAAAAGCTCATGGCCATCGAAACATCAGTGAATGCTACAAAATCTACAGTTGCATCAATCAGAGAAAGTCATCAAAGAAAGACCAAGTCCAAAGAAGAAAGATCCTGCAAAAAGACTGAATTAAATTGAAAAAGGTCTGATGACAGGGATCCTGATTCTCTTAGTCATCAGAAGGGGGAGAATATTAATAAGAAACCAAAAGTGGAAGATACTTCTATGTCAGCTTTTTCTTCTGCGCAAGCTTCACAAATACAACCACCACCACCACAACAACAACAATAACAACGACAACCACCACACAGCAACAGGAACAACAACAAAAAGTTGTTGCCTCTTCTCCTCCACCATTTCCCAAGTTTGTCAAACCAGTTGCTGCAGTGACAAAGACAGGAACATACTTTGTTCCAGGAGAAATATCTTCTACAATCCCTTCTTTATCCACTCTTTTACTAGAAGATCCCCTAATGGCCAAGGTTATTCAGGATCTGGAAAGCATACGAAGGCCTATACCAACAAAGCCCAGAACTTTAAAGCCAACACCTACATCTAATTTCACGAAGTTCTCACAAAAGCCTCTTCAGCTAACTCAGGTTCCTCCTGCTACCGTACCTTCTATTTCAACAACCAAAGTGCCACGTATTTCTTCAACTGATCCAACAGTCCAGCCGCCCAAAGTTTCTTCTGCTCAAATCTCAAAAGAAGCCTCTGTCTCCACAAAGATTATGCCCTCCACTAAAATACGCAAAGTATCATCTACTTTTGATATAGTCAAGGCTTCATCTGAACCTATCAAAGAAAAACCAATAAATCCAGCAAGGGAAAAACTGCTTGAAGATGCAAGAAAGCAAGACAGATGAATGCTATAGACAGAGAGTTAATCTACAGGCAAATTTATGCAGAGAAACATGAAGAGGTGCTCTTACAGACACCAGACTTTGAACTAGAGGCTAGGCCACACATCATTACGAAAATTAGACAAGAAAGAAAATATGTCTTTCCTAACTGGGCTATAAAAAGAGTATGTAAGATGAAGACAAAGTTCTATGCCAACAGAGAAATCATGTATGCAGAATACATTGTCGAAAGAAATGATGGCTATGCATACACGTTCTATGAAAACGCTCTTCTATCACTGAATCCAATCGACCTTTTGCCTCTTGGGCAATACTTGAAGAAGCATCACAACAAAGGGCAAAATTATTTTGTAGCCCTCCAGAGGCTAAAAAGAATTAAGGAAG